>JAVDOI010000013.1:5893847-7097978 GCA_032191485.1 Leptoclinus maculatus
GAATTAATTTGCATACTCAGTTAATAACAGCGAGGGCAGGGCAGAGCAGAGAAAATGCCTTGTGAAAGCACACGCTATCTCATGATCTATCATAGTGATATTTCCCTCTGGAGCACAGGCCCCTCTAAGCCCTGGTCTTGGATCAGCTTTCCCGCCGTCAGACTTTAATGATTGGAACCATGAAGCGGTGCCCTGGGCCTTGGCCTCGGGGCAATATCCAGGTCCACCTCATAATTCATCCCACTTCTCAACATCTCTGCAAAGCGCCGCGTGCTGTACCGGAGTCGAGGAAATCGTCCCAGGAGCAGGCAGAGAGATGCAGTTAGCACCAGAGAGGGCCAGAGGACAGACACATGGAGCCCAGAGAGGAGCACCAGCAGTGGGAATACAGCTTCCCCCCCCCCCCCCCCCTCCCTCTTTCAGACTACTAATAAGAACAAAAACAGGCCAAGAGGAAACAACGTCTCCAGTATGTGCTGTCATCTAACAATATCTCTCTCCCACAGCATACTAACACACATCTGTCAGACATTGAGAACACACCCACATGACAGAGCAGTTATTCCATCCCTAAAAGGTATATTGAGAAAAAAAACAGGTGCCATAAAGAAACCTACAATTTGCACAGACGCTAAACTTGATTAAAAAAAAAGAAATATATTTTTAATAAACAAAAATGTACATCTGAAAAATGCATTTATATATATATATTTTTGCTTATCTGTGGCCATCTTTATAACACTATTACATCTCCCACTTTGGATGGAGAGAGCAGACCTGTGAAAACCTGATTAAATATTGAAAATGTTAACGCGACATGCAGATAAATATGTTCTGAGTGCCATGCTGGGCACAGCTGAGCCCCAACGCTGAAAATCAATACAGCCCAGGCTGTCCACGGCCCTGGAGGAACAGAGGGAATAGGTCACAGTGGCTCTGTCTCTCTCTCTCAATCTCACTCTCTCTCACACACACACACACGCACACACACAAACACACACACACACACACACACACACACTTCTCAGGCCCGGTTGAGCGTTGAATAACTGGATGGAGCGAATATCTATTTGCGCAATAAGTCAAAAATCCAACAAATAAAGAGCATAAAAATAATGTAAATGAACATAAGGAGGTGAGTTGTGATGTACAACTACCGCACTGCACGATAAAAAAAAGCACTTAAAAAACGTCATAAAAGCAGGTAGGAGAGAATCATTCAAACATCTACACACATTAACAAACACTCTCACAAACCAATCAGAAAACCTACCCTACTCGAACAGAGCGTGTGTTCTTCCAATGGCAGAGCGCAGGCTAAGTGTACTAGAACCTGATTGGCTCACAGCGAGGGGGCTGGTCTAACCTGATAGGTCGCGGTGGCATCAGTACTGGTGTCAGTCCCCAGGCTGGCCAGCTTTTCCTTCATGCGGAGGTGGGAGCGCTGGCGCACGCAGAAGAAGGTGGTGGACACCGCCAGCGCCACCAGGATGAAGAGCATGCAGAGGACGGAGAGCAGCAGGAACTGGCCCGACTCCACCCTGGTCTCCTTCACCACCGGGATCTGGGTCAGGCTGCCCCTCTGGAGGACACACACAAACAGAGAGAGAACACACTGTCAGAGCAGTAAAGGATGCCACACTGTCTTTTCTTCTGATTGATGTAGTCTTTTTTTGATTTACAGCAGGTCTGTAGTGCTTCACCTATCAGCTGAAGGCTTGTCTCGACTTTTTTTCCGTGAAACAATGTGGACGCGACAATGCTTCCTTACCTACCTCCGCTTCCTCTCCCGCTCTTTCCTTCCACCCCCCACCACTGTCTGACCGGCCCCACTCCTTAGCCAGCTCTAACACTGGCCTTATAATACATATTCAGACTGAGTCAACCCTTATTACCAGCCCCAGTCCAGTGCTGCCTCCACACTATGCACCAATATAGATATTTACAACCCCATTTAGTGCTGGCATGGGGTGGGCTGGCACTGTGCAGCTACAGGAGGTTGGGATACTAAGAGCTTGTGCTTAATTAGCTCCTCTGGTACTGAGGTTTGGCTGGATTAGGCCCTGGCCCAAGCCGCACAGCTAATGGCTACCAGGACCGGAGAGACACAGGCTGCCCAGACTGGACCTTCACACATCCACCACCAGTTGAATAGAAAAAAAGGCTTTTCAAATATTCACACCCACACTGCATGTTAATTCAAACAGGAAGGTATAGGCTTTGTCTCACTGTGGCAGACTTGTTTTTTAACGGGCTGCAATATTCTCTGAGAGATTTTGATCAGCGCAGGTTAAAGAAGTGGCCTATGTGTTGATAATTGGTCCACTCATGGCCATTTACTGTAATGATAAATTCCCTGTGGGCCCCACTGCAGAATATTTTGAGAGCATAACAGCGATAATTAGGAGCATTAATCTGGAAGGATAATTAATGATACCTAAAATGTAGCTACTGTACAAGATTTTCTTTGCTGATTGCATAAAATATAGACATTGTGCCAAGTTAGTTTTGTATTTAACTGTCAAAAACAGAATGCTATTTTCACAGCACATTCATATTCACATAAATCATCCTCACTGTCCTCTATGACTAACACAAAACCATGGGGTTTCTGTAAAAGCCAGTTTCTGATCTATTTTTATCAGCTGCATACATGTCAATAGCTATACATCTGCAAAAGGGCAATACCAATAACAGAGAACAAACATCAGCAGGCTCCTAATTGTCTGCATGCACGATTGAAAGATTGATGGGTGAAGTGAATCAAATTTACAATATGAAAAAGAAAAATGGCAGAGCTCTGACATTTAGCCTGAGGGGTCTAATGGGCCGGCTGAAGGATGGCTACTTCTTGTTATACCATTTTCAAAACAAGACACTCACACCAGTAACAATATGGTTTGACCTTGTGGCTCGTAATTGCCAATGTTTTAGCGGATGTGCGGATGCCAAGGTCTTTTCGATTACCGTGTTGGGCCTGACGACATACGCTGTTGATTGCAATTGCTGTGGTTCGAGCATGTAGTTTTAATCAAGCATTAAGAGGTTAGACAACAACTGAGAGGTCTGAAGAGGCTCGTGTATGGGAACAGAGGGGAGGGATGGCCTCAATCCAATGACTCGTCCGTGTTGTTCAGTGATCAAATGAATATATAGTCAATTTCCACGAGTACTTGTTGAGAATGCAAACCTTTCAGCCAGTATCCTCTCTCAAATAACCACATCAATAGAAGACTGAATATAAAGCACATTAAAAACCCTCATTAGACGTATTTAATATTCAACATTTTTTGCGCTGTAGACACAGAATGTCACATTGGAGTAGTCGTTAAAGACTGCTGACTCTGAAACCAAAGTGCCCCCTATAGACCTATTGGTTCAAATCTCCCTGACAACTCCTCATCCCAAGCTATTCCCTTTAACTAAATTATTTTCTCTATTCTGAAGAAGAAAAAAAGTCTTATCGAGTTAATCAAGACGTGGCCCTCTACAATCTGTGGCTACTCTTACTATTTAAGTAAGCACCTTGAAATTAAGAAAAAAAAAAAAAAAAGAAGCATTTCCACTGTGGGAGCAAACAGGCTTGAAACGCACTGCAAGCATAAAAGAGTGTTTGAAGGCGGTAATCGTGTTAGAGAGAAACCAGAGGAGATACAGAAAGGGAGAGAGAAAGAGGAGAAGATGTGAGGCGAAGAATTACCTTCATGGCCCTTTAGAGTTCTGGCCCTTTGCTTTCAAAAATACATATTCTAATGTATTTTTGTAATCATTTTATTTTACTATAATTACAGTATGTCTTAAAACATAGATGTATCTATATAAAATATTTAAAAACACAGAAACATTGAATAATATTAATACATGAAAAAATACATTTTAAAAAATCACACAAATTGTTAAATCACAGCTTACAAAATATTTTAAACTGAAGATTAGAGCATGATTATGCACTGACATTTAAGATCGACATGAAATACTGCCATGAAATAAAGAATCAGATTTTCCCTTCATGAATTATTTTCGAACTCAGTACATTTATTTTTTATTGATTCCTTTAAAATCGTGTCCCTCACTGCTGTTAGTGTAGGATCCACACTCAGTGAAGTTATTACTCTCTGCCTCTTACAGACTTTCCTCTTCTGTTTCTCTCTTCTATTCATATTGCCCCTGTGTGGTGAATTAGCCAATCTGAGAGGAGACAAGGGGCAGATGGATTTCGGTGCTCTGGATTATTCAAATGATAGAGGAAAGGTCAGGCAGAGAGGTGTTGTTGGGGCGGCTGGCTACCCATTCACTCACATCACAATGCCTCTAAGAAGTACAAGAAAATCCTCCCAAACACACAAACTGCCAAACCTCAACTCTAAAGGTTGTTTAAGTTTTTTTTTTTTAAAGTTGCAGCTACAATTGAAGATTTAGGAAGTGTGAAGCTATACATTTAAAGTAGTTTCTGTGCAATAAAAGGTGCCTGATAGCCCTGTGATAAACTCAAAAGATCACACATGAAATGCAAAATGTATTAACATTTTATAAGCATGATATTTTTCATAGATCTAAGAAAACACTGGCATGAAATTGCCAGTTGAAATTTTGTAAAAACAGTGGCAATAGTCAGAAATATTTTTCGGACAAATTTGTAATCTCTGTAAACCTTTGAAAATAATGATTCATTTCAGAAATAAAAAATAAAGCAATTAGATATGGACAAAACTCATATTACCATAAAACCTGCAACAGAAAATGTGCCGGGTAATCCAACTATAGAAATACATCTAAGAATAGAATAAAATAATACAATATAAATTAGATAAAGATAATTATTTTTGGACTAAACACTATTAAAATTGAATAATCTATGTAAAAACATAGCGGATTTACCAGCTTTCAGGCTGTATAAACCGGGCAGCACCGGGCAGGATGAACCTGCACAGAAACTTTGTCCTCTGCAGCCAGATGTGCTCAAAGCAAACCATCGGGCTCAACAACCACTTTGATCAGTTTCGACGAGTTTACGTTTTGACTAACTATATGCGGGTGCACAGCCCATTTTTCCCGTTGCTCGATCATATTTGATCCCGTAAGCTTTTGGAGATTCGTCCTCCAGCAGCTTATCGTTGCAAAGAGGATGAAACAAAATGAAAACATGAAACCAGAGCTCCGAAAATATTCTGCAAAACACTAAAACTAATTTTCATTCACACCGGAAACCAGCTTTCGACGTGATGTTACAATTAATGGCAAGTTTTTCAAAGCCGGTCCTTTAACGCGCCTTTTACGCATTTGGCGCATTGCAACTTGCACACGGAACATTTAAAAAAATAAAAATAAAACAGCACAGTTACACGTTTCAAGGCTGGAGATAATTACCTAAATCCATGTCGCGGGGCAGAGCGCACATTTCGCGGCAAACGGAGGATGCTGTGTCCTGTATTCCAGAGAGCATGCTTAACCACTGACGCTCGCCGCAGCTCCACGAAGCGTTTGTGCGTCCCGGCCGCCCACTCAGTCCGCTTCTCTAAAAGTTCCCCTGCGAGGGTCCCATGCGTCCCCCAGCGCCAACAAAAGACCGCGGCTTCAACACGAAGATGAAGAAAAAGGGGGGAAAAAGGGAGAGTCGAAGAGAATAAGAAAAGGGAGAAGAATGTGGGATATGCCCGCCTGATTTTCCGAGCCTCGGAAGAATGTGCAGAAGCCCCACTAGT
This sequence comes from Leptoclinus maculatus, assembly GCA_032191485.1. Lineage (NCBI taxonomy): Eukaryota > Metazoa > Chordata > Actinopteri > Perciformes > Stichaeidae > Leptoclinus > Leptoclinus maculatus. The sequence goes on from JAVDOI010000013.1 coordinate 5,899,550, forward strand.
GAGTCCTTTCAGCGCCTCTGTGCCAATGAAAAGAGATGGGGAGGTGGCGGGGTTGGGTTTTTTGCGATCATTTAGTTAAGGCTGAGCCCCTCCTTATATTCAGCAGCTCAGGAGTCCCCGTCCATTGCACATGTCATATCCACTGGTTGCTATAGCGATGCCTCCACATGTTGTCGACAGTGAATGTTCAAGGAGCGATGCCTGGCTAATAGGCTTGCGGGCCGAGGGGCGATATGAATGGACATAGGGCTAGACACTCATTTGTTGAGCTACTAGGGGTCTCTGTGTTTGGTGTGTGAATTGCTGTTTTCTCAGGCTCTCCTTTTCCTCTGCTCCCTCTCCCAGGGATTCAGCTATGTGAGCAGAATAAGGGAGATGGGGCAGTCTATTCTTCAAAGTAGGCTTTTGCATTCAAAGCTGAAGTGAGCACTATTATAAGAGGCTACCGCACAGTACAGTAGTTGTAAACTATATGAATGCTGCATGGGACATTGGGTGCAGCCTGAAAAAATGCTCAGCCTAAAGTAAATTGTGTATAATTGGCTCAGTCTTTTCTCTGCTTCGGCAGGAATAAAGAAAAGAAAAAGGAGAGGAAAATTGCAAGTTTAACAAGTTTTAAAGATAAAACTCACCAAAAAAGCTATCCTAATTAGCAATCAGTCTGAAAAAAAAAAAAAATGATCCAATGGAGAGCAACAGCTGCACTTAGCAGGGAGAGCGAGAGAGAAAGGGGGATTATGGAGAGCACAGGGAGAGAAAAGGAGAAAGAAAAAGAAAAGGGGCGGTGAAGAGAGGAGAACGGGGGTCCTGTCAAATGCAGATGACGAGTCTTGGGGAGGGGGGCTGTGTGACGGGGGGGCTCTCCAGTTTATTTTTTTTCCATTCAGAGAGCACCCCCTCCTCTTCTCTATTGTCCCTCTGTGTGACAGCTGGAGTTGGCAATGTGAAGGGGAGAACAAAAACGAGCTCGCTGTCCAGCCTGGGTCCGGTGCCGCATCGGACGCCACCCCACCTTCAAAAAGCAAAGCCAACCAGGCGACCCGACCCGCACAGACACAATCTGAAGCAGAACACACTCAGACTGACTCAACAATCTTCTTTTTAGCATCCCCCAAAAACTCTTATTTTCCATACCTTGTGTATGATAATGCTGCAAAACTGAAATTATGAATACATTTTGTTATTTTACGCAGTTTTTGTTCCTTAAAAAAAAGACAAAATGTGTTCCTTCCTTATATGTCATGGGGTGACACTCTTCACGTCATGCTCTCTTGCACACTTGCATCCTCATTTACCAGGAATTATTCTGAATCCACATTCAGTTTTTTTTTGCGCCTGCCAGAGGGCACAAAAATGGTGCGACCACCATTTTTTTTTATCTTGCAGCATTCAGGTTTGAATACAAGAAAGAATCGTCTGCGGTGCTCACTGTAGCACGAATGCAAGATGGATGCAAGAGTAACGCATGGTGGGAGACTTTTATCGTGACTGCCAGCGAGTGGTTTTATTATTGGAAAGAAAGAAATAGTGTCTCCGGAAGTTAATCCCCAGAATATCAGTCCCTACATTAAGTCAACCATACGATCATATCTGTCGTGTTCTCTGGTGAACTGGAAGAGAGCCCTGTTCACTCTTTCTCATATGAGATACCCTGGTCACCCACCTGTCAGCCAAATCTAAATCCACACTCATCCAAGCAAGGGCATTCCCCCGACACCACAGCAGATGGAAAAGAAAAAGGAAGAAAAAAGAAAACGTCTACCAAGAACCCGACACAATCTTCACCTGCTCTTTGAAGGAAAGCCTGACTTTGGCACCTGTTGTTTTCCTTCACTTGAACTCTGCGCAAATGGAAACATTTTCACACATTTCAGCCACCACTACCCATCACACACTACGATTTCACAACTCGTGTCACGTCCTCCAGCGAGGCCGGTGCTAATGGTTATCACACCAGGGAGGTTTGACGTGCATCGATTCATCACGAAAAAAAAAACCTACAAGCAGTCGGATTCTGGAACGCACTGAAGTCACTCTTATGGTCACTGGCGATATTCGCATCATGCTGTCACGCCTTTGTGTTCCACCAGTAAGTACTTCCTCGGGGTAACACATGTTCGAGCAGTCGGCTTGAGTCCTGCCAGGCTTATCTGTCCTCCTCTCCCTGCGCTGCTCCGGTGTTTGCTTCCATGACACATTTCACATTTCTAATAAAAAAAAAAAAAAAAAAAAAGATGGAAAAGCAGCGAGCGTGTTTAAACAACGGGAGAAAGAGGTATGCGGTACACTTCACCGTGTCGCTGAGCGAGGGAGGGATGAGGAATGTAAAACAAATGTCATGATCAAGTGCACTACCTGAGATGGCAGAGCAGACACATCCATGGCTTGTGCATGTGAGTTGCGAACAGGGATAAAGAGATATCTGGCTTAAATGTTTGCTTGCACCCACAGGCTGCACAATTTTGAACATATTAACATGCCTGTTTTCTGTGTGTGCGCTCTAAATATACATGCATCGGTGTTAGTAGGTCTTTCTTGCAGAATACACGTACACACACTTGAATCTGAGTGTGTATACCTGCAACGACACCATAGCTGGACGCAGAAAAGTCAGAGATTGTAATGTGTTTGGGCAAACAGAAGCCCAGTAGCACACTGAGCCTGTGGACCACATACCAATCACTCTATAACGATATCAGCGAGAGGCTAATGCAGTTTACACCGCTTGCTGTACAAGAAACCAACAGCTGCAATGTGTACCTGCAGACTTAACTAGCGCGTGATACCGTTACACCAAAAATAGTCGGGATTTCTGCTCGGCTCTTTGAAATGGGGTTCAATAAATTATTCATTATAATATCTGAGCAAGTCTGTTGCTGCAGCTCCATTTGGGAAGGTTTTGGAGGATTAGCTTCGAACTGCAATGCTGAGCGAAAAATGCATGCAAAACAAAACACATTTGGGTGTTCTGGTTATTTGTTTTTATCAGATTCACCAGCTGTTATTGTTATTCCTGAAGTGATATATTGAAGTGAAGATTTAGCCTAATCTGGGTCTTTTGCTCTTTAGTTTTTAAATGCTCTATTTCCATGCTTATCTTTAACATTTGTAATGAAACAAAGCTCTCATAGAGGCAACATTTAAGTTTGAAAGTCTGCCTATTTTGGATTCAAAGTACAGCGATGTCATTTTGGTACATTTCTTTAGTAGGTACCCTGCAGTTTGATTTTGCCCGCCATCTCATAAAATAGCACCTACAATGAGATTAAATATAACAGGTGACACCTTGCTCTCCCATCTAAACTCCCTTTTATACATCACTCACTGTAAGGTGCAGGAACTTAACAGTGAGGTGAATGTCTTAAATGAATTGTGTCTTGTGTGTGTGTGTGTGTGTGAGAGAGAGAGAGAGAAACACCATATTTCCTAATGGATGATGTTCAAAGACACAGAAAGGTCCCATTTCTGGGTTTTACTTGAAACACTTGAATTGCTGTGTCTCATGCTCATCACTTGCTCAGAGAGGAACCATTGAAAGCCTGTGTGTGTGTCAGCCATGTCATTCTGGTATTTTCCCCAGATGGGCTTGTTCAAATAGGCCTCTTTTCTTATGTGAATCCCAGCCCAGGCATTGCCAATGCCAAGTAGTTCAAAGCAGTAAACATCAAGGTAAATGCTATGCCTGTCATCTTGACTATATTTAAAGCAGAGGCAAACCCACACACATTGCACAACAATGTGCACTTCAAAAAGAGAGTGTCGTGGCGTCATAGCCCGGAGTAGAAAAATGGCACCATATCTGTAAAATGATAGAAAACGTTGTTGTAATCTATGAGGATGACAACACAGCAGTACATCACTTTACATGTACAACGTGTACTTGAATTTAACTGATGATTTGTGGTATATAGGTGAGCGAAGAACAGGCACAATTGTATGGACTAATCCGTATCTGATGGTGTCAAGAGGTCAGCCAAAACCTGTCTCTGTACATGTTCAACTCGTGGTCATTTTTCAAACAATTGGTCCTTTACTTCAGGCAGAAGTAGTCAGAACAACTTCTCATTTTTCAATGATTTTTCATTTCTCAAGCTGAAATGTCAACGGTGGCTGACAGAGTTCATCATCTGTAGCTATGAGCTAAAACTTTGTCTTCGGCTGAATTCTTTCTTTTTTCCAGTTGACTCATTTTAAAACTAAAAGCCTGTAAAAGAGGTCCCAGGCAAAGAAGTCCCAGGTTGATCGATCCACGTGGAAGACATGGAAATAAAGAGACAGCATTGTTCGTGTAGAGCTGGATAGTCAGATAGTCAGAGGGCCGTTTGTTGATTCACAACACATTTCTTTTTAAATATCAGCCCTAATAATATAGATCCAAAACAAAAACGTCTGCTACTCCAGCACCACGGACAGCGCCATGGATTTATCAATACAAAGATATTTCAAAGCCAAGTTTGGGGCCATAGATTCAAACGTGCACAAATCAGTCAGATAAAGGATCAATGAGTCGGGGCAGACTATCAGATTCAACTAAACAACCCTCTGCTCCTGCACTCCAGTAACCCCCCCCACAAAATAGTTTTGGAAAGGTTAAAAAAGAAACCACCCTCCAACCTCGTTAAATGCAGAGTCTTGCTCTCTTACTGCGCCCCGGTGCACACTGCAACATTTGGAGAAATCCAAAGGCTTGGCCTCCTGTGAATAGTTACGTTTCCCTAAGCTATATGGGAGATGGCTAACAAGCTTAGCAAACAATCTTTTTAAATACAACTTGTAATCAAAGGCCCTTTTAGGTTCAGTTGCAAATGAAACACAGAAAAGCTCATTTGAGTGGGTATTTAAGATGAAGAGTAGCTTTATATAAAGGCTCTGATGTTCCCTTTTCAAAGGGCTCTTTTCACAGCTCAGCCATTTTGACATGTTATTGCAGGGCAAACACAGGTGTAATTAAAAACATTAATTATGGCTCTGTTCCATTCACGTAGGTGGACCAGGGCCCTGGTGTTGTGCACGCTGGCTCCCTGGAATGCCTGTGACACACTAAATAGAGCGGGGCCATCATTAATTTGATCAATTACACCTGTGTGTTCCCTGCTGTGACATGTCAAAATGGCTGCTGTGAAAAGGTCCTATATACTGGATTGGTTCATTCCAGAAGAGACCAAGTTGTCAACTATATTTGTGAAAGTTGGAGTTGATTTACTGATCTATCTTTTCTTGATTTGTTTAAGGAGCAGCCTTAACTCCTAACTGGTTTTAGCTGACAGTAATGATTCTTTCTACCTGCAGCTGTGTTGACAATAGCAATATGTCTGACAAGGATAATGTTCATGTCTGCTTAAGTGCCAGCCAAAATGAATTAAACCAAGTTAGCAAATGGTGCTCACACCTAAATATTAAAGGAAAAATCAACTCAGTATCAGTAAAGACGTTTGCACTCAGGTCTGAGACGGAGCAAATTACGCTCAGACTTGCATTCACGACAAAGAGAAGAATCATTTTCAAGACGTAATTAGTTTTTGATGAGGATGCGATACTGTAGGTGAACAGTCGTTAGGACACCAAATAAAAACGGTCAGGTCCAGAATGTTGATCCGAGTTTGCTCAAACACAAACCCAAATCACGACAGGCAATTGAAGGTAATACTTCATTCTATTGTGTGAAAAAGATAAAAGAAGAACCGCCGCTACAAATCTCATCCGACTTGTCCACAGTCCGAAACAGCGAGGACAACACCGGGGTTTTAATTGTTTTGTTTGAATAGAATCCGCACTACTTTTAGACTATTATGTTCTCGGCTGGCTTTTTTTTTTTTTTTATCTTGGGGAGAGATAAAACTGCAATTAATTTTGAAAGGACGGAAAACAGTGAGACAATACATCAAGTCACGCAAGAGTGGTGGCAGGCAGGGATATGTGGGCTGCCGCGGAATAACAGAGGTAGTCAAAGGTAGCATTCATAATTGAAACCCCAGTCACAAGAGACTTAGTGGGCTGGCAGACTCTGATACTGAGACTGACAGTAAAGGGACAAAGAGAAGTGTTCAGAGGACAGTGCAGAGTGACTTCATGGGTTCGATAGGATGCGTCCTCTCCACACCTGGGTCCACATAACATCTGAAAGCCTCTGAAACACAGCATTTCTCTTTGAACGTATATATTAAGCCCAGCGGTGGTGAATTTGATTGTCCAAAGAGTTAAAATCCCACCAACAATGTCAAAAAAATATGGCAAGATAGGACTCACCTGATTTAGTTCAGGTTGAATTGCAGGTACACAATGTGTACCTTAAACCGTCCTTGTGCTAAAATGAAAATGTGTGCATCAGTGGGCCATCAAGATGTAATGCTGAAAATATACTTGACAGGACCTCACACTCTAAATGGCCCTCCATTTGTGTCCACACTAAGGTCAGAAGTGTACTTTAAATTAATCAAATTTGACATGCTCTCAAGGGCTGTTGAACTACCGTTGAAGATGGCGTCCCCAGCAAATGCCAGCACACTCTATCAGACCCCCGGTTTATTTAATGGTGCCCATGACAGGTACAGGAGCTTGCAATTCATTATGGGAGCAGACACAACCTATACTCCAAACAACTGGAAACAAGAGGCCTGAAGAAGTTCCGCGGAAAAACACAACCGATGGTCAGTCACTGTAGAGGGGTGACTGACCGCTGGCCATTTTACCTTGAGTACACAACCATCTTATAACACAATTTGTATTTAAATCGCCCCATGAGAATGCCTCTCAAGCAATTAGTAGATACTGATTCTGGCGAACACTAAATGACAACGATATACCTTTCTGATCACACTGCATTAACTTAATTGGACAAGCCAACGTGCCGCCAACTGTAGGTGTTGCTGGACTTGCAGCGTATTGCTGCCGCCTGCCTGAGCATACGCCCCGATGATCAGCTACAGCTCGTGTAAGTGAAGATATACATGTAGAACCACAGGAGGCGGCGCGTGATGGGCTAAGGGTCGTATCCCTGTAAATGCACACACAGCCACAGCCTCGTAAATTCTCATCAGTGTCTCCATTAAACATTTTCCCCTGCTATCACCATGACAACGCCGGGGCCCAGCGTGCGCCCGTGGGGAGAGGCGTGTGTGCCGGTGTAACCCCGGGGGTTACTTAGGGGGGGGGGGGGGGGGGAACTTGGCACAGACGCCAACACCCCATACCTCGCCTCCAGACGCACTCTCGGTTGAGGGATGAGGGGGGGGGGGGGGTTTGGAGGAAGGCAAGATCTGTTCCACGGCGATCTCACTTGACTGGCTGTGTCTGGACCGGAGGCAAGCGCTCTGATTTCTCTCTTTAATTACTGCAAATCGGAGGTGCCACGGCCCATGCTAATGAAGCCACACCAATCAGCTGGGGGGGGGGGGGGGGGGGGGGAGAGAGTCAGGGGCCTCGCGCTGCAAAACAATCCTCTGCACGAACAGAGCTGACACTCTGCCTGGCCAGCGCCGCAGCCTCCCTGCGTGTCTCGCTGTCTGTCAGTCTCAGAGCTCCAGCAGATTTATAAGAGTAGTCTGCCCCCCCGAGCCAAACCGGGCAGCGCTGCTCGTCGAATGGAACCTCCGCGAATCCCTAATGAGGCTGCTGCCACAGCTGTAGTTCGGTATCAGCCGCCTGTTAGCGTCTCACGTCTCCCATTGCTTCAACCCACAACCTCTGACAACAATACAAAGTAACGCTGATCAGAAATTCTGAAGGCAGAATAAATTATGATTTATGTCAAGATTTTGATTGCTCTGTAACATAATAATACATTGACGGCTCATTATTGTAAATGCATATAATCAATCTAGCCTATTTTCCCCCCTCAAACATAATTACATGGCTTTTTGTGAAGCTGTGATGATGTCTCTTTTTTGCCCTCCTTCTCCAAAGTGAATAATGTAATGAACGGGGACTGACATGTGATTGCACGTGTTCATGGACCTGGATTGCCGAGATCCTTTTGCCTTTTGTTGTTTCCAACAATGCAATGTAATTCCTTCTATTAGTTATTTATGTTGATGAAGCTATGAATGACACATTTCATGTGTTTTTTTTCTTCTTCTAATTTATTCAGATTAAGTCCCAAATTGGAATATGTTTAGTTTGTTGAGTCATTTGTCCATGTTCTAGATAAAATGTGCATTAATATGTAAGTTTTAGTCATTACTGTTTGCCATACTGTTGTTTTTAAGCTGCAGAAATGTAGCTGTGCCCTGGTTTAAAGTATGATTCAGGCTTGGTGTCCTTGTAGCAGCTTCTGTTTATGAACAGTTTTCCTATTTTTACACAGAGATCCACCCGCACTCCGTCAGGTGTTAGCTGCATCTGTGCATTTGCCGGCAATGATGAGCATGTTTGTGAATGTAAATAGACATGTGGGCAGCCATGTACACATGGACATGACTGTGATAAGTAAAGCAGAAATCCCATCACAGCAGGACGCTTCTCCAGTTCACAGCACACTATCAGATGTTTGATCTTTGATGCTTTTTACCTTCACAAGTACGCCACATTTGCAATGATTGCATCAAATATTAGGATGAAAGACAACATATAGTGCAGCAAAAAAAAATGTAAGAAATGTCTTCAGTTCATGGCTTAAGGGCCTAATTAGTCTCAGTTATTGATGGATATTAGAAAGAATGACATGGCAAGTACAGATCAAGGTAAATAAAGATCATAGTTTGAATTTCTGCAAGGTTTTGTCGTAGTTTTGGATTAAATTCAAAATATTGTTGCTCTCCAGAGAAAACTATGTATCTCTAAATTTGGTGAATCTTACCTGAAGATTACAAAAACAAGTCTGTTTGTCTTAAAACACTGACATTTTGGAGATGCATTGTTTTAACAGTAGTAAAAAGTAATTAAGTATGTTTAAAATACATTAATATATACTAACATACACAATTTTATACTTTTTTTTGGGATCTGATATGTGAGTAGCCGTTTCAACTGAAATCTTATAGTTATGTGTTGTTTTAACATGTATAATATACAGAACATTTGTCATTTAAATATTCACCTCCATATCTAAATGTTGCCATCACAGCACAGTATTTCAAAGCAGTAGATGCTGTGAAGCCACTTAGAAGCAGCGTGGTCCAGTTTCATTTCATGCTTTATCGCCACAATTGGAAGCTACTCAAGTCAAGGTCATCATGTAAAAGACCATAACAGCTTATCAAGCAATTTAGTTGACCTTGCCATGCAGAAAGTAACTAGCAGTTACAGCAGGATTCACAATTACAGTCGATTAAAGTCAATAAAAGATGATATGACAGTTGATTATATTTAATTTGCTGAGAGCAAAGTGGTTTCCATATTTTGCGCTCACTGAGCAATAATTAATCTGCTTCATATCAACCACACACTCAAAATGTAGTGTTTGCTAAAAAGACAGCTAAGACGAATTTATACATCTAGATGAACAGATGACTACAGTATATTCTTGAATGTGTCCTTTTATTGAATATCACACCTATCAACAAAGAGAACAGTTTAGTGCTTAGGATTACTACTTTACAACCTGTCCTGCACTATTAGATTGTAATTCTAGGAAAATACTTTGTCGATTTCAGCAGCAAAATCTGCCCAACACTCCTCTCTTCTCAACTCCAAACAACTCAAAACCTCCTCAAAATATTACTGCATTTCCATCAACTAAACTCGACAGATACTCTGGACTGAATTCACTCAAATAAATACGTGTGCCCTAATTTTGTTGCGATGTTAAAACAGATTACCATGGGCCACCGGTTAGCCTGCAGCAACTGCTTTTCCTGCTGCTGTCAATGCGAAGGTGCCAGATGCGCTAGGCAAGTATCCGCATGATAAATGGCAGAAGGTGAGAGCTCTGTGGCCGGGACCGGGAGCACCATGCCCCTGCATCCCGCTGCCAGTCCCTTAGCATACAGCTTGTCAGGCCAAATGGCAGCCACATCCCCCTTCAACGCTGACATTTAAAACCTCTGCCATGCTATCCAGCTGTGGACACCGTAGGTCCCCCCCCCCCCTCGACCCTCAGCCCCCTCCCAGGCCTCAACCCCACCGCTGCTGCTGCCAGACGCCATTTGACGAACTACCACAAACAGCCTTTTGTTCAAACAAGAGTGGCAATGTTTACAATTAAAGGATGATGTCATACCTGTAGATCTAACTTGCCTTATGCTTTAAAAAAGGCACAGATTACTGGCTTATTGTACGAGTCAAACACGTCTTGACCCAAGAATCACACACATAGGGTCATAATCTCAGGCATCGTTAACCTTTAGCTAAACCTGGACTATATCAGAGTTAGCAGCTAATGTTAGCGGCTCTGTCCTGCTCTTAATAGTAGTATTAATCAATTTATATGTTTGCACACTACCAACTCTTGGTTGGCTGTTAACTAAGACAGTTATGTTTGCCAAAAACATCTGTTAGCCGTCATTCTAAAGGCCTTTTTCTCTTTTAGCGTTGTAACGTGAAAACATACCGTTTAAAAATACGATACAATAAAGCCTCCATAATCTAACCTCTGTCTTGCTTACCCAAGTTTGTAAACTAAGGAGCTTAACAGGATTGTCATTATGATACTTTTAGTGGACTATATGGATGGATCATATGGTGATTTTGCATTAATGTGTGCACGTTTGGATCAAAACGTCAATTTGAAAAGAACAATGAACGCCAGACTTCCAACTCCGGAATAGAGGTTTACTTAAGGGACCCTACTGATATATTTTCACCCATTTTATAGGCTTTAATCTACATGTAGTATTGCTTTAAAAGCTGCAGTCAGATCCAGCAGAAGTCTACCAAGTACTAGCCAACTAGAATTTAACAGCAGTAAGAAATCACAAGCTGTCCGACACCAGGGAGAGTTGAGTTCAATGATCACCTTGTAGGGAATTTACTGAGGCGAAGATGGAGGGGAAGCAGCGGGGCTGCAGTCGCTAGTGTCATTATTTCTTCTGAAAATATGCCAAGCAGGTCAACCTGCAACCACAAGGATGTCATTGGAGCTATTAAGTCTGCTTCGAGAAGTATCCCAAAGTTGAATTTGGTTTAATTTGTGATTCACTGCACCCCAATAAACTACAGTGAAGTAATCGAAGTGGCTGAACTGAATCGGTCATCTCCAACAAGTCCAGAGTCCTATGTACAGTATTAATCTGAGGGGAATATTTAATAACACTTTCATGTCATTCCAATCAAACAAATACTGTGTATGTGTATATATTTCAATAGGCTTGAACCCCAGGCAAATCATACTCTGAATGTAAGCAGTAATTACCGTTTCTCTAACTTTTCTTTCTACCCAACAATAGATTGAATAATATGGCGAAACACAGCACAGCTACTACGTTTGACTGAAACAGATCCAGCTAATTTTTTCTCAACAATCTAAAACCATCAAAAGTAAACATCAAGTTTTGATATCAATATGTCAGAACTCTCCACAGAACCACCATTTTCTACTGACATTTAGGCAGAAATCCACTGTACAAGAGGCATAATTTAAAATTCCTCCAGTGACAGTAGCCACAGCTGTCCAAAATGCAAATCAGCTACAGAACAGCACATGTTGAATTTTAAAAACAGATCAAAACTCCCAAGATCAAAAAAAAAAATTCCTCATCTATTGCTTAGGGCTGGGTATCGGCCTATATATATATATATATATATATATATATATATATATATACGCAAATCAATGTGGTGGTGTTGGCATTTAACGTAACTGAATGCTTCCACTCACATGATGGGTATCGAACGAAGTAGAAAAAAGTATCGGTATTTAGTCATTCTCTTGTCCCAGCTTCTAAAATGCGAAGATTTAATGGTTTCCATTGCCATGTATGATAGTAAAAAGAATGTTGGTTGGGTTTTTGGCCGTTGGTTGAATAAAACACGTAGTACTTCATTTTTTTCACTATTTTCTGACCTTCTAAAGACAAAACTAGAAAGCAAACAATTGCGACAATGACTGTCATGAAAATAATTGTCAGTGTCAGCCAGACTCCATACAGAAAGAAGGAAGGCCTTGAACCCAAGACCTTATAGTTTTAAAGAAACAGTGAACCATGGAACTACTGCACAACCCTGAGTTATTGTGAGAAATGTAGGAAATCATTGGCTGGAAAAAAATTAATGCTTAAAGCACCGATCGCAGACTGATGATTTATAACAGAGGAAGAATTTTCATCAGTGGATTTTACTTTAATTTGATCTAAACCGCCATAACACCTCCAAGGCAACCTTGGCCTCGAGTTGTATCTTATTTTATTTCTTACGAAAGGACTGAAGAATTGCCCTTCAACATGCTGAATAAAACCATACCTCTCTTTAACAAAGGCAGCGGAACATAAAAGAAGCAAAAGGTAGGAGAGTAAACACTTTACATTCTGACACTCATTAAAAACAGACAAGTTCACCCATACCCGGGGGAAAGCACACGTCACGACATATAGAGGCAAATACCAAAATGCATGGCACGGTATCAAAGGCATTTCTGCAGTCCAAAGGTCAGGTGATGGTAAAAGGTTGCTGAGAAACGGAGCTGCTGGACGGTCTTTCATCAGTGGGAGGCAGCTGGAGTCTCCAAAGAGGCAGTGTACTCAGGGCTGCAGGCACAGTGGGGCTGCTCCAATATGACATTTCACATCCAGATCTGCCACAGTAATGGCATTTTAGCCACTTTTAAAACAGTCAGATTGGCCTTCCTGCACTGTTGAAATTTTTATAGGCGGCAATTTTTTCATTGTTTGGGTTTATTACAGTGTCTGAAGGAGATAGGTTGTCAATGTGGAAAAGGCAATTGAGGGCCAATGTGGAATTGATTTGCTGAAGCGTCTACACACATTCAGTACACAAATACTATACAACACAACGACGGGTAGAAAATATACCCTGCAGTGCAGCCAAGCCACTAGCATTTCCTCTGAGGCGCCAAACTCACACTTAAATGAGAATAAGAGATCTCGGAACATTTACATAAAAATGTATTTTTCTCATCTTGTGATTCTTAAAAATGCTTGAAAAAGCAGCATGGGGAAACATATTTTGAAGTAAAGCATATATCCATGCCGTTACAAGATCAATTTGTACAACTCACAATAATTTATTTATTTCAGCCTGTGGATCTGTCTCTTCTCTCTGGTTGGAAATGGTCAGTGTGGTTTTCCTTTGAAGTCCCCTCTGAAGTGATTTGTCCCATTCGCTCGGAGGAATTGCATTTGCTGATGGTTGCACATGGTATTTGTTGTTAAGTGGTATACGCTACAATACTCGGGCGTTGTTAGATTAAAGGAAAGCAAAATGCACTGATATTGCCTGACAACCATGCGCAGAGTATAAAAAAAAAAAGTGGAAATAAATATTCATGGGAAAAAGTTTTCCATCAAAGCAAAATGCAAATTTAATGTGATCAATCCTGAGCCAGAAGTTATTGGATCATATTAAGTGCATTAACGGTGACTGTTCAAATGTGTTCTTTGTTGCTCAAGTTACTATTGTAACCCTGTATTGTAGCCCTTGCATTTTGTTTTACCATTAAATTGACATATGATGATCAGGTGGAGGGACAATCAACCAAGGGTATATTATATTAAATGTCCATTTATAACAGAAGCATGCTTGTACTTGCTGAGCTAAATGCTAACTTTAGCGTGCTAACATGCTCACAATGACAATGCTAACATGCCTGTGATTAGAAGGTACAGTAAAATGTTTACTATCTTAGTTGTGCGTGTTAGCATGCTAACAGCTAATTGCCACAAAGTAAAGGCTAACATGCCTGTGATTAGAAGGTACAGTCAAATGTTTAACATGTTTACCATCTTAGTTTTGCGTTTTAGCATGCTAACATTTGCTAGTTGTCACAAAGTAAAGCTGAGTATTATCAGTTTTGCAGGTATTTGTTCATAAACCAAAGAAATGGCTTCGGCAAGCGGAAAAGTAAAGAGATCACCAAAGTTGCTCGGATAAATTGTCTGGCCACCAAATCTGTACCAAAACGTGTGCAAAACCATCTTGTAAATGTTGAAATATTTCAGTTTGCAGAGTGGTGGCCTGACATTGCCATTCTTAAAAGTATGCCACTGACAAAAATAAATACTAGAGTTATGTCCATACTGTACTACAGAACAGAAAGAAGCACCATCACTATTAAAACCAATGAAACTCCAGGTCTTAAACAAATAAACAACCTCATCATGTAGATGGTTTATAGAAAAACAATAGTTCATAATCAGATGTAAACATTCTTACTCTACAATAATACTTAAAACCTGATGCACCGTAGGGTTTTTTGAGGAAGCCTGTCAGAACATTTTCAAACAGATGTGCCCTTGCATTAATTATGGCACAGGATATTGGAAAGAAAGCCTTCAAATCCATAGTGAGGGGCCGTGACTACAGGTGACCTTTCTCTGAGATGAGTTTTGCCTCTGTGCCTCTGCTCTTAGTTCTTTGATTAGAAATAAAACAGGAGCTTTTGACCATCATGAAATGCCTCCGCTGCCTTTACGTAGCTAAAGTACAAATCAAATGAAAAACCAGTGACTAACTGTAGGTACACATTTACAGTCAGACATGTAAAAAACGCACACTTAAGCCCTATAAATGACAATTACAGTATGCATTGAGGACAATACTGTACACATTTACTGTACATTTGTTCATGCATACACACAAACAGTGCAGACTCCCTGCCTGCCATATATGATTTACATTTAGTGGTTGAATAATCAGTTGACATGCAGCTCAGGGAATTCGATGCTTAATGAGGGCCTCTTCACATAAGCAGTTTGCCGGAGTTATCTTGAACATGAGACCGCTGTCAAAATGTCAATGAATCTTAATTGTACTACCAATTTAATCAAATAGGGACCATCGAATGCAGGCAGGTTGAATGTGGAAATGTGTGCATTGTGTGCAAATTGCAGTGTATTGGGATGGGGATTGATTTGGAAATACGTTACCGTTCTTTACAGGCTTCACACACATTTTTACCAATGCATTTTCAAAACTTTTCCATAATATTTTACCCCATTCCCAGTAATTTATTTGACCATTTTGAAATAGGTATGTCTTTATAGCCACCATAACTCACAATAACAAGACTCTTAAACCAGTGTGCTATGCCCTAAGACAGGCACTGTAGCAAAAATGCCTTTGGGTGCGTTCGTCAATAGCCACTACTTGACCCTTCATGAGTTCGTAGCGCTGTTGGAATATACTGTTCAGTTATTCAGAGCACCACACTCTCTGAGCGACGGAGCGTACTCTGGGCACTCTCAGGCACTGAGCAGCAGAGTGCCAAGCTCAGTGCCTGAAATGACAAGGATCGTCCTAGCAAAATGCAACAACGTTCGTTATTTCATATATAACACTAATTATTCTAACAACTAACAACTTTTTAGTGTAGAGCGTCAGATTGGATTTACGAATGCACCCTACATGTCAGCACATACAGTAGGTACCAGCTATCCTTGGGCATAACTATAAGAATAATGCTAGTCATCGTCTCCGGTGCCCACACCACTTCAGATGCTAGCTGTTGTCTCGCAGCTATACCAATGCTTGCCGTGCTGTTAGAAGAGGTAATGGTGAAATATGTAATACATAATATGCACCTACGCCGGCAGTCTGTTGAGCGGCCTTTTGGTTGTCTCGATGCTTTTTCTTTTATCATGGCTAGCCAGAGCCACTTCCCCCATGTGGACAGTAGCAAATGTTTTGGTGCAAAGGCTACTAGGCTAGGGTCTGCCTTTCTTTTCAGCTACGTATCATATTATTTGCTACTGCAAAGCCATAAATGATTAAACACGCACTTCCTTGGCATTTGCGGATAAGCAAACTGTTAGCGTTTGCTAACTTTGCTAGTTTGTTAGACATTCCCGCCGGCAACTATAGCTGCATACGCCACATTTGTATAACGCGCTACACGTGACGTTTCAACTGTGGGAACCTTGAGTTCAAAAGGTTTAAAGGTCTTCAGACATTGCTTTGAATACTTACAATGAATCTTAAATGAAGCATATTAGGAAATATTGTTTCTCTATTTACTTATGTTCTCAGCTTCTGCCTGGGGGGGGGAGGAGTTTTGTCATCTTAGCTGTCAGATCTGTTGAAAACTTTCTATTTTTTAAACATTTTATTGTTAATCCAGAGGAAAGCCTCTGCTCACTCATCTCAATGTGAATCTTTATTAGTAGATCATTAAGACCTTGATTAGGGCAATATTAGCAGAGAGATAATCAACATCAGGAAATATTTTTAGAGATCAAATATCCCCCACAAGCATTAAATAAAATAAAGGTTGTTGACTACATCTTTTAGCACACTGGAAGCTATTTCAAACCTATGAGGATTGTAGAATACCCTGTGTCTTTTTCTAACTAACGATACTCCTCCCTTTCAAACAATTCTGAGCCTCCCTTTTATTCCTTCTCTATACGCTCCCCACTTGTAGCAGCCATGCTGTGTCTATGACTGCCAGCTAAAGCAACCCTTTTGCCTAATGCCTAGTCATTGTCTCCAGCATGGGGTGGGGGTCGATTCACCAACCCCTCCCCCCCCCCCCCGGCTCTCCTGCACGGAACAAAATCCGAGGAGGCGGTGAGGGATGCACAGTCACAGAGCTTTGTTCCATTTACAAACAATACTAGTTGAGGAAACAAAGTATGGTATGATCGGCCAGGTTTTTATTTCCAACACTTGGAACATGAGTACTTCTATGTATGTACTTTATATGTATGGTTTCAGTGAGTTGCTGCTAAAGCTGCAGAGAGGCCACACCAACCACACATTTCTTTCCACTTCATTTCTCTTTCCACCCTCACAGTTTTTCACACCTTTACAGGACTTACAAATTGCTGTGAGAGGACCTACTTTTGGCTTTTGTGTTTCCACTAGAGTGCAGCTCCCACTTGGGAAACAGCTGTTAATAAGAATGATACTCACACACGTATATACATTATTCAAGATAAACAAAGTAGTCATTTTTTTCTGTAGGAAGCCGACTTCCTTGCGATCTATAATGGAGTAGATATTGCTCGGCCTATTGATGGATGTCTCCTTCCCCCCACTTTGACATTTGCTTATCCTCGTCCGCATCTACCGCTATTGACGTTCGCTCTATCTGGACATCTTGCTAAGCTCTTTTGTCATTTGTCACCTCTTAAATAAAAACGGAGGAGGGGGGAGTTGTCAGTGATAAGACCTAATGATACCGAGCACATTGATGGTTTTATACGAGCTTGTGGAAAGAATACTGTCTCTGTGGAAAGCTTAGCACTGATGCTTTGCTTAATTTTCCGCTCTATACCTCTTATGGATCCACTGAGCAATTTTATCCAGCATATTTCTATTTTTGCCACTAATAAGCAGGCTAAAGAAGACCCATTTTGCAACCTCCAACATGCATTCACTCATAACTGTGGTCAATTTACTGCAAATTTACTGAAAGCAGGCTTTTGGTTTAACACCTTTTAAACTAATGTATTTGAAGAGCCCACTCCACAGGCTCTCCTGTCAAAAACTGCTATTTTCCCCAACTTACCCTCAACTCTCCACTTTTTAAATACAAATTGGTAACATCACACACATCCACATTAGAGCTGTTGCTAATAAAATACCCTCTGAGTGAGTTTTCAGGGTTTATACTTTGCCAACTCTCTATTTGTATTACAGTAAATGCTGCGCTTCCTTGACATGCATTTCTACAAGCACAGTCTGGCGTGGATTTTCTCCCCATGAGGTGGAAGCAAGATTTCTTCCTTTCCTCCCTCTCTCCCTCTTTCCTCCCTCCCTCCCTCCCTCACCCTGGCTCCTGCAGAGAGGCTATTATTGCAGCTAATTATCTACAAATAGGCCCAATATGACAAACACAGCCCTGTACCAGTTCTGGCAAAGCGCAGGAATCAGTCTGAGTGGGAATAAAAGAATGAAAAAGAGGCGAGGAGAGGCAGACAAAGAACAGGACAAAAGTCACAGAGAAGAAAAAAGAAAAAAAAAATGTGAATCAGAGATAATTGAGAAGAACGTGATGAAGACACAATGTGGAATAAGACCAGAGAGAATGTGGTGCTAAAAAAGATATAAGTGGGAGGCAGATGGGCGAAGAAAGGCAGCGACACCAAAGGGAGACAGTATAGAAGGGACTAACACGGGAAAATGATCTTGTCTATACAGTGTGTGACGGTTGTTGCCAATGGCAACTGTCCTGCGATGCACAGGCCACATCCATTTAGCTCCCAGCATGCCTCATGATCAGGGCAGCTCAGGGGTCTCAGGCTGTCTGTCTCATTTCCATAAAGAAACTCATTTACCAGACGAACATTGAGGGCCAAGACGCATCAATGGGTGCTTGATTAGATCCTTACCGCTGATACATATGAATATTTATCAGTGTTCAATGAAAACACATTTACTCTCCTTTCATCTGGATCATCCTGAGTGTCCTCCTGCTCTCCACTTAATTCTTTCCAATGAATATGTCACAGGAGAATCAGGGCTCCAGACAAAGTGACAGCACTCAGGATAATCTGGTTATTGTTGCTCTGCTGTGATGATTAACACTTACTTTATGTTTCACGAAAAATGCGTCATGCTTTTGTCTTGTTGTGTTTTATTTGCCATGGTGACAACAGCTCTTAGAGACCTAAAGGAAATGAACACGAGGTACGGTCATCAAAGCAACATGCTTAAAGGGATGTGTGTTTGGAATTCATTGCTGCTGCAGATTAGTGTTCGGCTGCACAACTGAAGCTGCAGGTGTGATCCGGATGCCAAGACAAGTTGGGTTCACAGAGTTATTCCTGTCCCATGTGCCCAAACACAGAGGACGCACACAATCACAAGCACACCCGGCTCTTTTTCTTTTTACACACAGAGCTGAATAACAGATATTCTTAGCGAGTACAACTTACGTCACTAACTCCAGCCTCCACTATCTTCAGGCCCGTCTCCTTCTCCAGCTGCTGCTTCTGTTGGACTACACGGGAGACAAAAGCAGAGGAGGTGTTGAGTATGAGCAGTGGATGACAAAGTAGCAGATTTTTCAGTTCCTGAGGCAAAACAAGTGGTCAGTGAAACTGAGAATGATGCAGTGGATGTAACAGCATGAGTCAGATGTCAAACTGGTCATAGAAAATGACCAGCCCACACACACACACACACACACACACACACACACACACACACACACACACACACACACACAAATGGAAAAACATTCTTCAGGGAATGACAGCAAGCAGTTCTCCAGCTGACAGGAGTCAGTTGTGGCCTTTGGCGGAATGATATGTTGTATGGGTAGAGGGCCTATTATAGGTAAGGGTCCACGGCTATGCTAGTGGCTCTGTGAGGCGGTACTCGTGCTGCTTCACACTACGAGCGACACAGCAACGGGCTACAAGTCATCCTAGATGGAAGCTGGTGACATGAAGTTACAAATTGCTGCCCAACACCTTGTCGCGGGCGTGAATCAAAGTTCTACAGCGCTACCCTAGCGCTACAAATCAAAGTTGAGCTGGTCTCAACTTTTTTTTCTGCGCTCCAATGACGCGGTAAAACATCAACCAATCATATTTATATCCTTCCATTTAAAACAAATGCTGTCATCTCGTTCCCAGTGCTATTTAATGACATGACTGTTTCAACGAGCTCTTGAGAAACACTTTTTGATAATGTACCTGTCCACGCTTTGGCTGTTTTGTCGCTTGGAGTGTGAACAATGCTTTAGGTACAGTGGTGCTTTCCGCTACATGTTAATCCCAGAATGTTAACATGCTGATGGATAAACTGGATTCGTGGTTGACACAAGAGCTTAACGGTAGTAGGTGTGATTTATTGTTTATTGTCGGATTTCACCCGCTGATATCTCCAATGCAACACTAACACGGATGTATTGTACATGATCAGGTCGTATCGGGCTTGAATTTTACTCCCCTCAGTTACCGTGTTTACATTTACTTTGTGATACAAGGTTTCATGTGTTCGTTGTATCTATACGTTGTGAGCGGAACGTTTGCAGAAGAGATGACTTTGCAAGATGTGTGTTACTGCAAGCTGACCAATCACAGTTTTTTTTCGCAATTCAGGGACATAAATGTCTGAACCAAATTTCAAAGCAATGCATTTCAAAGCAATGCATCCAATAGTTGTTGAGACATTTCAAACAAAACCTCATGGTTCCACAAAAGGAAAAGTTCGGAGGTCATCAAAATCAATAAGATTCATCCTCTGGAAACCATGAATGTCTGTTCATGAGAATCCAGCCAGTTGTTGAGATATTTCAGTCTGGGCCAAACTGGTGGACAGACTTTCATTTCCATCCATAGAGCCATGGTTGGAAATATAAAATGCAAACAAAATTTACAAATAAAAATGAATTGTTATCCTGCTGAATGTTACCCAAAAGCAGATGAAGTGCTTGTAGATTCACAGCACACACAATAACGTGAGCTTCTGCCTTTGTTCTTGCAGTAATTAATACACCACCCGAGTTTGATCCCCAGATCTATTGATCTAATCAAATATGGCATGCTATTTCCAAAGCTTTGTTCACGAAAGATTTTCTCATGCAAATCAAACCAAAGTGAGGCAACGTTAAATATCCATCGTTCAAGATCACACATTATTTCACCGTCTTTTTTTCCCCTCCTGTGCTCAACGTCCCTTCCTCACTTTGATGGAGACATTTATATTGAAAAACAAAATCAAAGGGGCCTTAATAGATTATGCCAAATTATAGAGTGCAACAAAAAAAAATGGAGCATAATTTTAATTGAGTTTGTTAGCATGTGAATGTGATTGGTAATGGGGAAAAAAAGTGAGAGTTAAAGAGAGGAAGAGAAAGAGAGCAGGTCCTTTAAATCCCATTTCCCCAGATGAAGGCTATGCAAATGACCCTGAAGAGCTGAACCCCACCTCACACTCCAAATTCGGCAAGGGCCTGTTTAATTAGTATTTTAATCTATCCCAATGATTCCACTCAGTCCACAATGTATGCAGCATTCCATCTAATTAAGCACGCTACTTTTAGGATAATCATCCATCTCTCTCGCTCGTCCTCTCTCCTCCCCTTTTCTCTTTCTGGTTATTAAGGATCCAGAAAACATTGATCATCCTATCATCTCATCAACATGGCAGCGAAGGGGACATCTTATATTTTAGGTGTCAGCCTGAAGGATGGCTAAAAAGGAAGAGGAACGAGAGAGCTGGAAAGGTCAAATAGACATACACATTTAAATTAGAGTGCCACATAAAAGAAGTAGCAAGAGGATAAAGACGAACATCTTCTGCCCTTATTGAGAAGGAAAGTCTTCAACTGGCATGTCTCAACTCGTTTTCATTTCATGTTGCCACCCCTGTAGTTAGTCAGAGACATATTGCCGCTCCATAGATAGCTACACTACCTGCACAGTCCTGGTGCTATTTAGGAGGGGGGTAATGAGCAAGGTAATTGGGCCCAGCTGGGTGAGGGCGTAGGTGGTGGGGCGAGGTGAAGCAGCTAAAAAGGTCACACAACGTTTTGGTCCTAATGAGGACCCCTCTGGGGTCGCAACACATCTCGAGTCAAACTACGAAAGATTAGCCTGGAATCAACACACGGACACGTTCATAGCGGCTGCAGCTCAGGTTTTTGACTGACAAGCTGACATTAACCGTATTACGGTGAAACCAAAGAAGCCTGAAGGTCAGTATTTACTTGTGAATCAAAGCTGAGGACTCTCCAATCAACCGGAGGGAAAGGACAGTCCCACAACAGCCACTTTAAATGTAAATACAATGTACTTGCCGGGCTCATTAGCCGGTAACTGGATGGATCTTGGCTGCAGTGAGAATCCAGCCAATGGATTGCTTGTTCTGTCACCGACTGCACAGATAACAGCCTACAGCATCTCTTTTTGGTCACCCCTTGTATTAACCTCCCACTGGAGCTCGCTCTCTTTTCTCTTTTTCTCACAGACACTCACAGAGATTTTGTAAGCTTCAAATTAGCCACCAAATACTCCTGACAGACTGTGGAAAGGAGATGTCAGGACTCATTTCAGAGAGGCTCTTCCAGCCATTTTAATGGGCATTGTCTGAGTCTATCTAGTCTGACTTCTAATATCGAGATCTGATCCCCGCTGCTCATTTAATCTTTTCGGTTTCCGAGTCACATTGAACCATGTGATCTGATGTTCAGCAGGCAACAAAAGCACAGTAAAGGCCATTTGTGTTTAAATGTGCTCTATTTTCATGGGCTTACAATTGAAATGACGTACATGTGTAACAGTTTTATTGGAGATTATAAATTAGAGAATTGCCTGATGACCTGGAACTATTCAATAAGAATTCAGTTAATGATTACTGTTTGGTGAATCAATGTCTTAAAATGGCCCTCAGTGTCACTTATGTATAATACAAGCATGTTTAATTAAAAATAATATAATTAAAAGGACTTCTAGTAAATAACTAGCAATCACTCTTTAAGGGAAGGAAGCTGTTTAACTTCCAAAATAATGATTTTCAATAAAAAAAACAGTTTTTTATTCTATTCACATTTCCATTTACTCTCTATAGAGTAGCTTTCACTGTTTGTGGCGGAGTCCGCCATTAACACACTGGATTCAGATTGTCTACCTGCACACGAGGGAGAAACAGGAAACGATGCAGCAGCATGTAATCCAGTGTTTTTTTTTTTCATTTGATCTCATTGATATTAGCTTCATTCTTATTTCACTGTGTCAGAGCTGCACTGAACATGTCCTACTGCTGCTTCTTTGCGCTGAACTAAGACCGGGTGTGTTTTTTTATTGTGAAGCAGCCAAAAGGAAACACAATGTATTTGCCAGAGGTTAGCGTTGACCAGGATCGGTTATCCAAAAAAAAGCATCTACAAAATAAGTCAACAGTCATTTTGTGCATACTTCGATAGATTATTTTCAATTTTCCAAGTGTGTAATTGAACAAGATGGAGCAGCCAGAGTTAGCTGTGAGATGAAGAGTTTGCCTCCAACTTCTCAGCAAAGTGATCAACTCTACTGTGTCCTGCTGTTGCACGAAATCACCCGACTTCTTTATTAAAATAACGTTTGTTTGGCTGCACCATAACCACATCCACCAGTTCCTCTTATGCTTTAAACGTAGCCGCTCAAGGAGTGTTTAATCCGCAACACTTATTGTTATCACCAATAACGGCGGGTGTCTCCAAATCAACCAGGACTGATTAATAAAATGAGATGTTTAAAGTAGGCCCTTTCACATGCAGTGCTGCTCAGTACATTTATTACAAATGCATTAAATACCAATGAATGGTTTCAGTTGAAACTGTGGCGGCTGCCAGAGAACATTTTTTTTTTCATTTTTAAAATGACTAAATATAAGAAGTGCACTTAATGCCTCTGCTAAGCATAAGAAAGGTCATCCAGGTGAACAGGAAGAACTGAAGAATACTTCAAGAACTTGTTGAAGAAGAGGACGAAAAGGCCATTTTAATCATCAATCTAAAGAATCCTCCAAGACATCGTTGACTTTCCTTGACACGCACACTAATGAACGAAAACGCAAAAAACAACAACACAAGCGCACATTTAAGCTTGATTTCATGCGACCTTTAAATTGCTCCATAGCGTATGTGCTCAACACAAATTATCTCGTGGCGCGATTTAATTTGATTAAAATGTTGCTTTTCTCCGCCATATGCTGCAAACTGAAGCGGTTGTGCTCTCCTCGTCAGAGATTCTAATAGCAATTGAGAAATGATGATCATGAAGTCATCAGAGCTTAAAGTCATGAATATATATATTCATTTTTCTGATATACGACAGGGTTGTTATTGTTAGAAGCAATATAAATTCAGTATCGGGAGACAAATCACCGACTGTAAGCTTTAAGTATTTTGTATTTCAACACGGCACAGCAGCCAGCGCTGTCACATGATGTTGCCTCTTTGCCCGAATGGGGGTATATAGTTGACAAAATGCATATTTCACCACCCTCTGATTGATCTGTTAATATTGAATAACATCCACATCCATTCCATCTATCTCCCCCCTCCCTTCCCTGCTCCTCAGGTCGTCTATTCACCACTTCCATCTCTCCATCCGTCACTCCGACCAAACAAAATGAAAGTGTTTATTGCGGAGGAGGGCTGACACTCACGCCTCTCCACAGCCGTTAGCCTTATCAGCAGGCAATCGCTCCGATATTAAAGCTGCCATTCCGCCCATCACTTTCCCCTTGCACATATGATGGCTGTCTCTACCTATCAGAGTGGAGCGAGGAGGAGGAGGAGGAGGAGGGAGAGAGAGGAAGAGGAAGAGAGAGGGAGATGCACCTGATCCCCCCTGACAGATAACATGCACGGCAACCCATTTTCTCAGTAAAAATCCTACGTGAGAAACAAAAACAATAATATCCCTTCGGAGCACGAAGAACCGCAGAGCTGACTTCCGAGCAGCAGCGTATTCATTACATGTATGATATATAACATGTATGGGACTTCTTTACATCCGACTTCCGCACGCTGATGCTTATCAAAATGTAAATCAGTTCACAGATATTGTTGCTTTTTATTTGTTCCCCTTTTTCACCTCTACCGGTATATAGAGAGGATATTCTACAGAGGACACAAACACACTAATATAAAATGAATTTCACGTGAGCTCTATTTCTTTTCATGGTGAGAATAAACATCTTGTAAATAACTTAATACAGAGTACTATCTGTGCAGAGACACACATAGACGACCAGACAGACCGACTCTCCCCTCTGTCTCTTCTTGTTCATGCGTATCAATTGTCATTCTGCTCCTTGGCTTTTGTAAATCAAGGCACCAAATCAAAAGGACCTGCACCTTTGAGAAAAACCTACAAAATAAAACAGAAGGAGAATAAAAGAGTGCAAAGGTTAAAAAAAATTAAAATACAACACTTTGACATTCAAAGCCTCCATTCAATATATAATAATATATAATCAAGATAGAATTCAAACATCATCATTGTGTCAAAATTGAATATTAAATCAAATCGACTGTCCAGTTATTGTTCAGTTTATATATACATATATACATATATATATATGTATATATGTATATATTCATACACATACGAACAATTGTCCGATTACTTGATTAGTGGATCAACAGAGAATAAATCTACAACTACTTTGATAATTGTTAGTTGTTTATGTCAGTTTTCTTCGTCTCTTCTACAATAGTAAACTCAATATTATAAATTGTGACACCTTATAAACCAAAGTCATCGTCAAATTAAATAGAAAATAAAAATGATTGTTTATTACAGCCTTACTCGATACGCAAGTAGGCAAAACAGAGTAGCAAATCTGCATATTGAGAAAGTGGCATTTTTGGTTAATTAATGACTGAAATGATTAAATAATATGCCAAATGTTGTTCATTAATTTCCTAAAATCATTTCAGCACTGAGTAATGTATCTTGCAACATCAGTATGGCTCTCTATCCACTCACTCTTTAAACGTGGCGGCTTATATCTAGAAATCTAAGATAATTAGACATAATCTAATTTTACAGTTAAACTTAATCTCTAAAAAGTGATTATGGAGCTACACCAAGCCAAATATTTAATCTCAAAAGAAAACAAACCATCTTTTCTCTCTCTCTCTCTCTCTCAGTGTACCCAACATGATGATAGCCATGACATCATTAGGCTCCAACGTCCAATCAGCAGTGCCAATCATACACCACCATGTCTGTCACATGGTAGAGCCGTGCTGTTAACAGCGGGGGGTCCTGGCTGGCTCACTGTTTATTCACCCCGATCGATCGTTTCCCGTGGATAAGCCAACAGTGCTCCCAAACAAACCAACTGCTGTTATTCAGCCTAAATCAACACGCCACAAACCTCCGCTAGCAAACAGAATACATTGAACTCTCTCGCAAAATACAGCATACCACAAAAGCAAAAATGTTCCCTCTTAGATTTGTCTGGTTGACACATTATTGCCGATGATGAAAGACAACACGTTAGAAAAAGGGATTAGGAGATGATGCCTGGTTTCTAATGGCTGTAGTCGTGCAATCAGCATGAGCCTTGTGTCCGCTGCAGACCCTGTCACGGCCTTCAGCATCAAACACATTCACGGCCCCTTCCTCTTTCAAACAGAACCCACATGACACATTTATAATTGCATCCTCCATTATTAGAGGCGCATTTCAAAGATGGCTGAATAAAACACCTGGATGAGTCTTTGCCTCTCCTGCACATGTGCAGACACACACACACACACACGCGCAAACACACACACACGCGCAAACGCATAATATCTGTTTCTTTGCCGCCTGCTTGATTAATAGATTGTGGCTGCTCTGACACTCTGTGTAGAATAGGCATTTTGCCTTTGATAGGCGCTGACACCAATTCTTCACGGACTGCAGGAGATCGGGGGAACAGAGGCAGCACCGGCAAATGACTTGGATGGCGGGCACCTCCAGATGTGGGAGAAACCCCACGGACGTCACTCTGCATTCTCACCGGGACATGTTTACACCGTTTACGCTCCCTTCCAGAGATGACAATCTGCAGATGTGTGACATACGCGAACGTAAATCGCATCTGACAATCGCTCAGAAAGAACAGATATGCTTGAAGATTACAGTGAGTGATGAGGTAAACAATGCACATCTGAAACAATCATGGTCATCAGAGATCCAGCATGCCACAGAGCCATGCTGTTGGGTCTTTGGATGACCTTTTGCTATGACAGAAGCTTGGCAGCTTTGCTGATAATAAGACATCAAAAACATTTACTGCAGGCCTTCAGGGAAACATTAACAAGCCTTGCATCCGCATCAAGAGTCCTCTACAGTGTGCAGCATTTAGCAACTGAAATACACTCCATGTGAGATACGACATGATACCCTAAAGAGATGAAAAACCATTCTCTCTTTTCTGAGGTAAAACTGATCTCCAAACGGTCCAAGATTGGTGCTCCCTGTAAACAACGCTTCCCTGGATATGTGTGTGTGATACGAGATGAAAACATCTGGAAGTCTGCCACCGTCTGAAGGGAGCCTACTGGGGGACATACTTATTGGAGGAAAGGATGGCGTAGCTGACACACACACACACACACACACACTTCCACTGGTTCCCCACTGAGGAACTCTGACAGAGGCAGCCCTACCTGTCACTGTGGCAGCAATTATCCTGCAGGCTCTCTCCACGGACCGTCTCCTGCAGGTCTCCACATTACTAACCACATCACTGAGCACACACATACTGTGTATGCACACTGGCGCACAGGAGGGCACACTGCACACCCACGAGTACACACACTGTACATATTCATAGACACTCACACACTCACACGGCTGCAATGCGCCCGCTTGTGCTTTTCTTCCACAATTCTCTCTCTCTCTCTCTCTCTCCACAAGCTAATGGCTCGAACGAATCGTAATGATGTGTTGGTGCCGACATCCTGCTCAAGCCAGGAGGAACACACATCATTACGTGGATGTGAGTGCTCATGCAAGCGTGCACACATACCTCTTCTGTTATAGATAAATGCATTATCATAGATGAGGCTGGTAGGAAGTCCGCAAATACTCAACACTGGAAAACCTTAATAAATCAATAAATATGCTAAAGCTGTCATGAGACATAGTTTGGGAAGGTAGCAGGCGGCACGAGGGCAGGACATGAGCTCCAGTGAGTCAAGAGATAATAAGTCTTGGATATTGGGGGAAAAAAACAGACATGCTCAGAAGGACAGGGCGTCCATTTTGGCTGCAGGGAGGTCTTCCAGAGGAAGGAATTGATCTGTTTCACGCTGGTTCACTGGAGCTCTGAATCCAGGACCCAGTCTGAGTCTCGGGAACAGGTTTGATTGTACGGAGCTGTGAAGGGTGATTTCAGAGAAAGAAAAAAACCCAATGTGACCTCATTACCGCAGATTTGTTCCGACTGTCATTAGGAATCACAAACGCCATCACTCAAGTCAGGAATACGAGGGAGAGGATGAGAGATGGGGTGAGGCAGGAGTAGGGGGGTGGGGGGGGGGGGGGGCTGTGACAGTAATCAAGTGGATTTGATCTGAAAACAGGATCTAACAGCGAACAATCTATAGATAACAGAGAACATCAACACATGCAGTATGTTTACCAAAGCATGCGTGTGGCCCAAGGTCACAGATTTGTGACCAAAGACAATTACAAACCGTGAAACGTTAAATTGTTACCCTCCATAATATGATCCGACGCTGTTCAACCAAAGCAAGAGACCGCAGTTTGTTACAAATAAAGCTAATGGTACCGTGATGGGAGACTGACGACTCCTCGCAACTGCTTAACAGACATGCTCAGTAACTGATTGATGTAACCACCTTGAGTTCCCAAACTCTTGGGTAGGGATGAGAATTTACAGTTATATATCAATAAGACCAAAGATCTGGTAAGTTTAATATACTAATCCAAGAACAACCCAAGAAGAACAATAGCATTTAATTCAATATAAAATGTACAATGACCAACTTTATCTATGTACCATGAAACACAACACAAACACATTTCAGATTAATAGTTAGTTTAACTGTTTTAACCAAATTAAATCTGATTTCTTGGCTAGAATCATATTTCTTTTGTTTGTGAGGATTTTCTTTTGCTCGAGGAGTAATTAGTGCCGCCTTCTTATTTTAGGGCATTCCGATGGTTAAAACTTGCCCCAAATACTATTTTCTATCTCTTCTGTGACCAATATAATGAAGGCAACATGCCCCAAAAACAAAAACCTTTTGACAGGAATACTTTTAATAATATTGTCGCTGACTCTTTGTAAACACAGCATTAAAAGTTGGCCTCTCCTCCCTCCGGCTAAATGACACCACCAAGCACACGCCCTCTGACCGCGGTTGCCAGATCACAGCCCAGCGTACCGCGCAAAAAAAAACAAAAAAGCCAACCCCCTCGTTTTGGAACAAACTTTTTGCTTTGCATTTGCAAGTTTTTTTTTTATCTCCCATTTCCGTAGCTTACTCTTGGACGTGTGCTTGCACATTCGTGTGGTCTACACACACACACACACACACACAGTGCCCAAAGGCTGACGCCAAGAAACAAAGTAAAATAAGAAAACACAGGCAGAAGGCAAGGTCTCTGCGGATACAGACAAGCCACACTTCATAAGAGACGACTGAGGGGGTATATATATACGACTCAATACATTGTCTTTCCAGACAATCCTGCATGTAATAGCTTTGTGGTCCAACAGTAGCTCACTGCTAATCAACCATCATCGTGTCTGTTGGCATCATAAATTAGTGGAAAAACTACATTTAGATACTTGAAACTAGGGCTAAAAATCATTGTCACGATTGAAAGTACACCTGAAAGATGCCTTGATTTTTTTATTTCAGCCTTCCAGTTCCAACTAATTCACTGTCTGACCATTTCAGAGGCTTCTTTTTTTCCCACATCATTCTAGATGCTTTCAGCTAGAGGAGGTTAAAATCAACGCAAACACATTTGCTGTCAGCGGCCTTTAAGTCAATCCCTCAAACCACGTCTCCAGTGCAGTGGACATACAGCGGATAGAGTAACCTAGAGCTCCGTCCTATCTGCCTCCATGTCCCCGTCTCTCTTGTGAAGCATCCGCGTTGCCGCTCTGTGTGCAGCTGCGAGTGGTGGGTGTAAAATGTTGCATCGCAACAAGTCTCACGCAGGTGTCAAAATGACAAATATGACATTTCCCTTCTGAGATTGTATTAGTTCTGATATCATTTTGCATTCAGCCTGCCTGACGTGTAACTGGGCTCTTTTTTTTTTTTTTTTTTTTTTATTACTATGTTGCTTGAGGACAAAATGTGATCATCATTATTGTATGTCGGAAGCAGAGCAGCTGCGGCTGCAAAGAGAAAAAGCAAGAAATGTATTCAGGATGGGATGCAATTCAAAAAATCAAAATACACAGTTTGACTAGTGTGTTTGCTATTGTATAAGCCCCCCCACCCCCCACACACTCTGAATCAATCATCTTACCGCAGTCTCTCAAACAATTCCTTTTAAAAGTGAGGCAGCGATTCAGTCACAGCGTGATGATTAAATCTATACACCACAGAAGCGGCCACATTCTCTTTTCAGCATTCACTTCCTAAATAACTGCGGAATCTCTCTATATGTTCCAAACTCTCCAGAGATTGAACTCAAAGCAGTTACGAGAGGGGAAAGACAAGACTGTATGAGCACACCTCCCTGTCTTTTTTAAGGACACCTGTTGGGTTGCATGGCTCATCTCCTCCTCATTTAGCCGTCTGTCTGGGCTCCGTGGGGCTGATTACCAGGAAGAGCTGATTCCAGTTGCACTGCTTATCAGTCTAATTAGAGCCCCTGGCAGGTGACTTGAAGGAAGTTGTGTGTCTCGCGGATGTTCAGGCACAGCGATTTTGTGCAACCATAGTAAGCTGCTACGTGTTACAAGGAAGACAGACGAGACAAAACTGTAAAAAAACAAAACGAAAGAAACAGACGGCTGCAACATTTTTTGGCTTAAGAATTGTGACCGTTAGGTGTTTATATGCGGGGGAAGTATTTTCAGGGCCTTTCTGGGGTGCCTTGAGGATGTTTAGTAGAGTATTTTGCATCACAAGAAAAATTTCAAAGTGGTGTCAACAAGTCAAGGGAATAAGGCGACATCTTGTCTAACATCCTCCTGGTTAAAGTATCAACTGTCAAAAAATGAGAGCAAATTTGAGACGCTATGGTTCTGTGAAGAGCGCTTCAATAGATGGAGCAGAGAAAATGGAAGATGAAATGAAAAGCTTGATTTAAGTCACGGAGGAGGAAAAAAAAAAAACAGACAAAGAAAGACAAGAAAAGAACAGCAAAATAAAAAAGTGAGAGGCAGAAAGATTTGGAGAAGAGTTGAGCAACAGAGGAAGAATCCACAGGAGGCGAACAAGTTTTCCAGCTAGTGTATCAGTCATCGGTAAAAGGTCACTCGTCTGCTGTTCGCACATCCAGGTGCTAATGTAACACCTCTCGCACCTTCCTCGGTTGCCTGTGTCTGGCTGTCTGCAGGTTGGTGGGCAGAGAAACAGAGTTGTTTGTGCTAGAATAATATGCTGTAATCCCCCGTCTCAGATGTGGCCTTAACACAGGTAATTGGACTTGGAGTGTGAGGAAGCCTGTGGCTAGACACACACACACACACACACACACACACACACACACACACACACACACACACACACACACACACACACACACACACACACACACACACACACCACTGTGATGCAGATAAACTGCAGTCTGATTTTAAATAACAATATAATTGATCATATCTGTGCATGGTTAAGCAGTGTACATGGGACTGTAGTAGAGAGGTAATCAGCATATAAAGAGTTTGGATTAAAACCAGAAGTACCAGAGAAAAAGTGTGACGAGTTAATCAAAAAGTGAGTTTTGTCTGTTCTACGTGCGCATGTCCGGTTAAGCGTATTAACCAACCATTATTTCCATGTGATCAATGGCGTGTCTTCATTTCCATGTCTTCCACACGGATCATCAACTGGAGAGCTTTAGCTCCGGTCTTTAAGCATGATATCATGCCATCAAGGGCCTTTTCAAGAACCCTCGTCCAGGCTTCATCATGTGGAAGTAGTGAGCCGGAAACATTTAAGAATTCAGCTGAAGGCGACATTTTCAACCAACTTATGGAGCTAACATTAGCTTAACTAGCTAGCAAACTACCACTTAACTGGACAGGGTTTATGAAAGGGCAATTCAAATACATCTTCATTCAAAATAATCCACAATGTCTTTGAGCCAGATCCATTCTTTCAATCTATGCAAGGGCATAGCTGCAGGTATTTAGGCATGCTCACTTTCCTTCTAGAGGAATGATCATATAAATATATATTCCCTTCCTTTGTGCCATTCCCAAGTCAATCTGAGCGGGATATTGGAGTTAAATTGAAAGCCTTAAAGAGCGGTTTGAGATGGGAGCGAGTTATCACCTCCACAGAGAGCCCTGGGAGACACGGCGCTCCTCTGTTGCAGTCCAGCCTGATGCATACAGGCCACTGACCCATGACAGTCAGCCCGTATCGATTTAAAAGGAGGCAGAGGACACAGAGAGAAAGGGAGAGACGGGGGGGGGGAGAGGGGAGGAGGAAAGAGATGAAAAACAGTGAGGAGGCCAGGGAGCAATATCCCTCTTAAAACGTATCCATAATTCATTGTCTTTTCTTTCTTTCTTCGATACTTTCTTCCTCTTTCAGATGGGTGCACGGCAGGGGTTTGTTCATTTTTAAGGGGGATTAGCGACGACCTATTTTGAAATGCATCCCCGTGGTACTCGTTTCATTCACACACACACACACACACACACACACACACACACACACACACACACACACACACACACACATACGTACAGTACGACCACAAGGACACACACTTGCAGCCTGAATCGTCCGGCCAGGGTCCGTCCTGTCGTAGGAAAGAAGGAAATGTGCCCAAAAGGAACCTTTTTCTATATTAGAGAGATGATTATTTCCTATTTTTCTTGAAATTTTAAATTACAATGAGGTGAATCCATTACTGCAGGTTTTAATGCTTCTAATGTAGAAATAAAACATAATATAAGCTACTGCCCAAAGCAAATCATTGTGGACATCGTGCCCCTAAATAATGGGTCTGTTAAGCAGCGCTCGGTTGAGGAGGAACTTTGAACAGTGTTTCTTAAAAGGGTGTCTTAACCATAAAAACAACAACAACATGTTGAATCCATTAAGCACTGTGAACATTTGCCTCAAGATGTAAACACTGTATTATTGCCTGTCCGCCGAAAAAAAACAAGTGGAGGTGTGAAAACATCGCAGCCACTGCTAATGACTTTCTTTCAGTCCTGTTAGTTCCTCTAGACGTGTTCACTCCTCTTTACCTTCTCCTCATTTGTGTGAGTTGTGGACAAAACAAGACATTTGAAGACGTCATAATGGGCTTTGGAAAACACTGATCAACATTTGTCATCATTTTATGACATTTTAAAGACCAAAACAACTAATCGATAAATAAAAAAATAATCAACAGGTTAATCGACAATAAAAAAAATTGTCTTTGGTTGCAGCAAATTATTCATGAATGCTAAGTTGTACCAAGAAAGTTTTATCTGATGATCAAAGATAGCAACGCAATCCAGATCTCTCTCCAGGCCACAACGGTGCATTATCCTGTACATGTCACTTTGCAAAGACATCCACCTGCAGAGTTCAGCCGCTCCCACAGCTTTGCCGTCAGTGGGAGGTTCATGCGTTTTGTATGACAAGATGCACACAAGCTGCATGTAAACACAGCTGTGCCGTGGGGCATATCTTGGCATTCTCACGACGTCCGAAAAATCAGCTCGTTACAACCGACACCGAGAGAGAAAAAAACCACCACAGAACTGGACATTATTTACAGATTTTTCAGCCAGTCGTGGATGAATATTTCTTTACACACACAGACACACACACCGTGTCATGTTCACGGTGGTGCACAAAACTCAAAGGCAACAACAACCACATCTTTGTGACTACGCGCAAAGTATACCATCTAAACACACAGCGGTAAGTCACGGCTGCTGCTCGCCTTAAATACTGCTTACGCTGATCTACTGGAAAACCAAACTCTGCATTACAGGTAAAAGGGGGAAAAGTGGTCCACAACAACCCAAACAGATAGATAGAGAGACGCACAAAGGAAGTGAAGATTGAACATCTGTCTTTTTTTCTTTTCAAACCCTGTGCCAGAGAAAGCTGGTGATGCACCTGGACATGAATTATAGAGAGGCACTTGGATGGGGGGGGGGGGGGGGGGGGGAAAGACACAAGAGGAAGAGAGGTGAATGAAAATGAGTGGACAGGGTGGATTTCACGTCTCTCCCATCTGGAGACACTCACCGGGTGGCTCTATGGGATCAACGATCGATTCACTGCCAACAAGGAATAACACTGTGATATTATGTATTATGTGCCTCATAAAAAGTTGTATTAAATTATGCATAATTGCAAATAATAGGGGAATTAATGCGTTTCAAATAATGACAGCTCATTGTGTATCCTTGTTACGAAATGGCCCTCAGATTCTACACTATGTTTTCGGGCAGCTGTAATCCTTTAGGAAAAAAATATATATAATTATTCTCAAAGAGGAACTACAAAAGCAAATAGTGCTTTGAAGATGGAAAGCCCGAAATGTCACCCACCCGCTTTGAAGCTCCCTGGCTCTCTTTGTTTCTCTACACTTGTAACTCACAAAACCCCTGACAGAGCACGCTGCATTCAGGGGCCAATTTAGTGGGAATGTACCATTAAAGAGAAAAAAACACACACATACAAACAGTGGTGTACTAGAAACACACAAACACACCTGGAAAGGCTGCATCGTGCAGCAAATGTACGGCCATCTCGCTTTGTTTTGTACCAACCCTTTGTGGTTTCAGGCACTTTAAGTGTCATCTGCCGCCTCTTTGATACGCAAGTCCATTAAGAGTCATCGTCAAAAAAAAATATACAATATTCATGTATGCCAGTAGACTATACTACACCACCATGCATATATATATATATAGGTTGTAGTGTAGAGCTGAAACAAAGAGTTGATTAATCAATCAGACGAAAGACGGAAAAAAATCCAAAGTATTGAGGTAATCGATTAATCATTTTTTAAAGCCAGAAAATGTTAAACATTCCCTCGTTCCAGCTTCTGAGTTGTGAAGATTGATTGCTTTCTATGTGTTATTTATATACATATTTCATGAAGTTAATTAAGAATATCCTTAGTTGTAGCCCTCGTGTAATGCATCATAAGGATTTGATGAACTTAAAAGGTGGAAAAAAGAATACATCTCCAGCTCCTTTGATGATTTTTCTTTGGGACTTCTGTTAACCCTTGTGACTTCATACTGGCTGCTTTGTTACAACAAGCAGGGACATGTTACATTTTGAGATCAATCAAAGCACTTTTAAAACTTAAAGGCACCCAGTGTACAATTTTTATGCGATTCATTCGGCAGATGCTTTTGTCCACAATTATGCATTCAAATGAGGTACAACCCAAGTAGATAGAGATCAAGCTCCACAACACACACTTACATTTTGCACCTACCAAAGAAATAAGTGTATAACGAATTACTTTTATTTTTTTCTTAGACACAGAGAGGAGTTTCTGTTTTGCCAGCTTTAATGTCTCTTTAAATGTTAGACATAAAGAAAACATATTCTTACACTTACAAGTCATTTTGATTATTATTGAGTCCTAAAAATGTAATTGTCTTCAGTTAAATTTGTGCAAATGGGGTGAGACAATTGTTATTGTTAATAAAACAGAGATCTGCATTACGTGATGCTCGTTACTTTGCGACGACGACATCATCTCCCGACAAAACAAGAACAGAAAGCCTAAAACTAAACTTCCCTTCAAGTCAAAAGCCATCACACATTTTCAGTTCACGATAATGGGAAATGTTTCACTGCTTTTCTTTTATTGAATTATGACTCACGCAGTAGCAGGAGAGGGAAAAGACGCTTATTTACATAGCCGTTTGTATCTGCTGCCTCATAAAGTAGCACCCGGCATCAAGTATACAAACCACTGTGCACACAACAAACATGATGCACAAGTGCCTGCTGTTCTCGACATGAGGGCCATCAGCACATGGTCTCTTCACTGTGGGTACAGGCGTGGAAGATGAAGGGATGGGGGAGAATAGAGATGAGGGGCGGAGGGGTCGGGGACGAAGCAAAAGAGGAATAAGAGAGTGCTGCTGGTAGCAGAATGGAAAAGGAGGTTGGATTTTCTGCTCAACATGGTGCTCAAACCCGCAGCAAGTGTTCGCTATCTCGACGGTCAGCTTCTTCAGCTCCTGCTGCTGTCGTGACAAAACCTCAAAGAGGATACAAAACATGAAGATCCCAAAGCTGGCAACGCTTTTATTAAAGCAAATAATCTTAATGTTCTGGTATTCGTCAATACCATTACGACGTTGTGGGAAAAGCGTGCCGTTTTGTCAGTTCATAACACATGAAGCTAGTGAGCCATCGTGTTATTGCGTTCACCACCACGTGTGAGGAAAATGTGCCGTTGCCAGCCGGCTCAGCTGGAAATTAGATCATGGTAAGATAAAAAAAAATCATCAACACTTTGGCTCAAATCCAGAGAAGATCAGTTATAAATAAAACGTGGAGTCACATTATGACGATACTCTGCAAGCTGGATCTGTTTGTACCAAACAAACACACACGTAACACATCGAGTAGTTTTCCATGTACACTCTGTATGACTGCAAATCTTCTGAGAAACTCCTGATTCCAATATTATCTTCACAAAAAGGAATATCAAGGAGGATTAAGCTGAAAGTGGGCAAGTCCATGTCTGTTTTCGACTAATCCGGTGTGGAATGTAGTTTTGCAAGTCTGTGGTCGTAAACTATATGTTTCAACAAAGAAAGTTTGACTTGATGGTGGCTACAAATGTCCAGCTCATGGTGGCGCTGGAGGAAAAGTCGGGGGATCACGTCATTAGGATTCATCCTCTGGGGCTCCTGAATGTCTCGTCCAATACAACAAGAAATAAAAAAGAGTGATATCTTTACCACAGTAAAGACGGTATGGAGCATTTATACATAGTATTATACTACGGTGTACATCCTCAAATCATATAAAACACTAGATTATTGCATTTTTGTCATGAGAAGCTCAGTTTACTGCATCGAGATGGTTCTCATTGAAATCTGCTTTTTCTTCAAGAACAAACAATTA
Source organism: Leptoclinus maculatus (assembly GCA_032191485.1). NCBI lineage: Eukaryota > Metazoa > Chordata > Actinopteri > Perciformes > Stichaeidae > Leptoclinus > Leptoclinus maculatus. Next base: position 5,936,319 of record JAVDOI010000013.1, read on the forward strand.
CAGACGCAAAGCGTTACTCATGGGTTTACACACCAGCATGGGGGGGATTGTTTAGTCATTTTGTGTCTCTTTGTAGTCGCTTTAGGTTTCTTTGTGGTCATTTTGTGCCTCTTTTGGTTGTTTTGCCCCTTTTTGTAGTTATTTTGCGTCTCTTTGTAGTCGCTTTAGGTTTCTTTGTGGTCATGTTGTGTCTCACTGTGGTTGCTCTGCCCCTTTATATAGTTGTTTTGTTTCTCTTTGTAGTCATTTTATGTTTTCTTGTGGTCATTCTGTGTCTCTTTGTGGTCGGTACGCGTCTCTTCAAGTGACATTTTTGCAGGTGAAGGCCAGGGCGGCTCCTGAGTCTTTGGGCCCCTGAGCCTGGACCCAATAGACTCGATCAGCAATCCATCACTGGACATCAGTATAAATATATTCATGACCTTGTCAGAAAGTTGGATTTTCTATCAAAACACATATTAGAGGAAAAAGCAATGTGTTGATTTAATATAAAACTGCTCAGTATTGGCAATAGAGAAAGTACCCTAACACCACAGCATGATGCGTTGACACACTTCACATTTAAACGTATTGCTGTATTCCTTCCTTAATCCATGTCTTTCTCATCTCAATGCTTTTCCCCCCCAATGAAACAATGCATATTCAATTTTTGTTTACGAACTCAGGGTCTCTCTGGGTGTCTGAAAAAGGTTGCTCCGTTGTTCCAATTTGCGCTGCGCTTCACCCCCCTACTCATTAATCTCCCTCCATTCGCTGATAGCTTCGTTTCGTCCACTAGAAATCGCTTTCAATTATTCATGCCTATTTTCCACAAATACCTTGGAGATGGAATTAGCAAACAAACAATGCCAGGCGACACTAATCCTCGTCTAGAGCAAAGATCCTTTAATGCACTAGAGATCTGGCCGGCTGTTGACAGGCACCTGTTACTGTCTTTAGCTGCTTTTGCGACAGCAATGTTGACACAGTAAATATGTTTACAGGAGCAGTGCAACCCTGACCCTACAGGACACTGATGCACAGGGATAATACTGAAGGAAAGGGGAATGACGGAGAGCACGGAGAACGGGAAAGAGCACGACTGAAAGGGATAAAGGGGAGTGTAAGACACAGCTCAATTCATGGGTTGGGACATTCCTGGCTCCTCAACACAATAGCAAACGTTTCCACACGACACCTTTTTCCTCAGAGACGAGCACAAAGAGTCAGTGGCTGATGAAAGCTCACACTCCGGGCCAGGGACAAGGATACAGACTAAATGTTTTAGGCTGATTTCCAGATGCCAGAATGCCCTGTTAGAGCAGATTTGTTTGTTTTTTAAATAGCTGTCTTTTAAGATATTTTCTCTTCCTGGAGGCACTAGAAGAGAAGTAAATACAAAACAAAAATGAGGATGAAGCATTGTGACCTTGGAAATTAAAAAGACATCCGACGCCCTGGTAGAGACGAAAAGTTTCCGCAAAAAAACAAAAAGCAGCAAAATTCAGCGGTTTGCTGTGACTCATACAGCTCTGGTTATCTAGCATCCTGCAGCAAGCAAACACACATGCACACACACACACACACACACACAAACGCATGCACGTGTGGCGTAAACAAACTGCGGTATACCTATTGCAACAGACAGCAGAAGTTTCTGAGATCAACAATGCATAAATGTTAAGGAAGACAGAAAAGTTAGATGTGTCATATCGAATCAGCATCATTGTGCGTTTATGTTTGTGAATATATATATATATATATATATATATATATATATATATATATATATATGTGTGTGTGTGTGTGTGTGTGTGTGTGTGTGCCCTCTAGCAGACAGGAAGATGATGCAAGGGAGCCTGGCAGGGTACTACTGAGACTGAAAGAAGATAGTGAGACTGACGGTTTAGACGACTGAGAGCCGGGCTTGTAGCTGGATGACACACACACACACACACACACACACACACACACACACTCACTCACACTCTCACACACACACATGCACAGAGCCAGGGGCGATGGAGGAGAAGAGACTGAGGAAGACTTTGATCACCGAACTGAGCACATTCAAGCACTCAACCAGAGAGGGCAGTCAGTGATATGGAGAGAGGAGAGTGCCCAGGGAGAGAAGGGGGAAGAGGGGGGAAGAGGGAGGGAGAGGAATGTGCTTGTTTTCTGACCTCTGCGCTCACTGATACAGATGTTAAAGCATGAACACACAGACAATCAGGCATCCGACACAGGCACCACCGAGCTCTGTTGTATTAAAAAGAGGAAAAAAACAGTTTTTCTTGACATGTTTCTTGATCGTGTAGGCCCATGCTGACAAAACTAATTTCATTTCAGCCCGTGTGAACGCTGTGTCTCGACGTGAGCATATTGAAAGCGTTGGCAACATTTATTTATTTACACTTATTTTTCTTTAGCCTCTGAATTCTGAATGGTAAATATTACAATGTGAAGTAGAAACCAGACACACACACACACCTCTGTCGCATAGGAAACCCCCCACGGCTTATATTAACTTTACAAAACAGTGTATGTCCGAAACAGTGCAGCCATAGCACTACAGATCCGTCCTCCACGCATGAGATGCAGGTGGATAAATCATTGTGCTGTTTGCGAAGAGAGCAGGTAATTATCGTTGGCATTTTGACAAGTGTTTGCCAGAGTGAAGGTCAACTCTGTCTGCGTGGGAGATCTATGCTAATCTGCTCAGCTGGAAAAGACTACCACTCACCACTCACATTGTAGCTATAGCACCATTATGCAGTCACGGCTACCGTGTTTTCACTTTAGAGTTGTCTGCAAAGGGTGCGTGTGTGTGTGTGTGTGTGTGTGTGTGTGTGTGTGTGTGTGTGTGTGTGTGTGTGTGTCAGATCAGAGAGAGTACCAGGCCTTCCTACAGAGAAGAGACAATAGACCGACAGACAAATGGAGTAAGATAGAAAAGAAGGAGTTATATTTAGGCTTCTTTAGAATAAAAAAAACACATCCACACATCTGCCTACAAGACTCTCCCTCTTGGCATTAAATAAAACTTTTCATTGAGTGCGTATAATCCACTTGTATTTATGCATATTTTCAATGTGCATATTGAAAAAACGGAGTGAACTACAGTATTATTGTTATAAAATGCAAAAAAAAAATGCAATCGAAACAGACTAAATGAACTGACCACGACGTACATGAAGACTTAAACACACACGTTTTTGCTTAAGTGACCAAAAAATTGGAGCCGATGTAAACATCAGATCTGTGTGGAGCGCCACCAACTGTTTATCTTTATCTGTGTAACTCCTGATGTTCATAAGACAGACGTGGATGGAAATTCACTAATAGATTCGGTCAAAATTTGCGCAACATTTAGATGGAAACGTACCCCCCAAAATACACAGGAATTTTCTCACCAACATTTCTGCTGTCTCCTACATGTGAGTGAGAGTGTGTATGTATGTATGTATGTGTGTGTGTGTGTGTGTGTGTGTGTGTGTGTGTGTGTGTGTGTGTGTGTGTGTGTGTGTGTGTGTGTGTGTGTGTGTGTGTGTGACAGAAGCAGAAACATGGGAGCAGACATTGTCTACGTCCATGTCTCTGCGTGTCTCCCTCGGGTGACAGCCGTGTGTCAGGGTCTCTGCTCTCTGCTCCAGATGGCCCAGCCAGTTGCTCCCAGGGTCCCCAGGCTCCCAGCCCTCATTGACCAGGGCCGGGGTTCTCACGGCCTGGGGGCCCGCGGACTCATTGCTGTGGCCTGGCCTCTGGGGCCTTTGGGGCCTCAGAGGGGCTCCGGGGTCGCCCAGCCGTGACAGCCAAGACAATAGGAGTGTCCTCACCCAGCTCCCACCCACCACCTACCAGCCTCTCTTAACACACACATGTACACTCACTCATCACGGCGTTTGGCCCGGACGTTCTTGACCACAGTAGACAGCGGCCGGGTCCCCAGGCGTCAATTTTAATACCACACACTTAAATAACCTGGTGATCAATTAAAAACAAGTATCATAGAAGTAGAAGAACGCAAATCTGGATGTTGATCGATCAACACACATCCATATCGTCAATTAAAAAAATAATGACGGGACATAATTATAGATACTTGATGAAGCAAAAACACCCTTCCTACACAAACCCGCCCACTCACTGTGAAGTGTACAAACATGTGGAAACAGGGTGTAGATCAAATCCATCATCAGCTACAAAATGTTGCTTTGCAGAGAGCAAAAGCAACTCTGGCAGATCCAATTTACCCCGCCTGAATTTGATTTACATGTTTAGAAATCACATTGAGATTGAGAGGCAGCAAGACGGCAAAAGAAAAAAAAGTTGAGTTCGAAACAACACATTTCAACATTGGTCTTAACAGCTTGGCTGCCACTTCATCAAATATTGAATAAATCATTTCTTGGCACAGTATGAACACAGCTGCAAAAAAATAAATAAATAACCACACACACAAACATGCACACATCCGCACACGGGCACACAGACACACAGACACACAGAATGCCTTGTAGTTTTGATAAAGCAGCAGCTTTCTCTTTTGTTTTGCAGCCGAGCAGGGATTAGGCAGTGCGAGTCTTTGTCCTGCAGTTTTCCAGTTGAGCAGAACACAAGAGCCTCTACCTCCACTAATACAGTCAGACCTCCCAGCAGGCCTTTCACCACTCAGCCGCTAAGAACCTGCTGCCCAAAAGATGCTTTTCAATGAGTTATCAAATCTCCTCTATACTGTCCATGCCTTTCAACCGAGTCTCTTTGTCTATTCTTCTCAATGGAGCATTGAACGCATCGAATAGAACTGATGGGCAGATAGATGGACAGCGGAATATAGCAGAGCCGCTGCAGAGTACAGTCAAGGTTTAACATATTGTTGCATCTCAATGTACATGTAGAGTATGTATGTACAAGTATATCAGATAACAACACGTCCATTGTATATTATTGTATATTATTCCAAAGTAGTTTTCCCAACAGGAAAATTGATCACACCACATTTTTGACGATTGATTAATCATTTCAGAAATGAATTGGGCATACATTTGAAACACTTGCTGCTTCAAGCTTCTGAAATGTAAAGATTTTCTGTGATTTTGTATAATTGTTATAATCTGACTGTTGGTCAGATAAAACAAGATATATTTTAAAATGTGTCGCCTCAGGCTCTCAGAAGAAGTGAAAGTCACTTACTATATTTTGACATGTTACAGAGCAAACGTACATCCTTTCAAGTAGATAATACGTAATGTTTAAGATATCTCCTAGCACTGCTATGCAGATGATACTTAACTATACATCTCATTTAAGCCTCAAAATTTCGCCAAACCAACTCTCTGCAATCTAGATCTTTATGGCTGTGAGTCCCATTGTTGGTGTAAGTACAATTGGTACGAAACACAGGCATCGTACCTTCAGAGAGAGACGCCACTTACTCAACATTTGGGTGTGTAGTCTTTCTAATTTGGTATTTTCACAGTCTTGTACTTCAACAACTACAGCTACGACAAAATGTGACTTTCTTGACGAACATCAAATGTGTAATTCAAGGCACAATTCAAACAGGATTAAAAGATTATTTGTCTCTCGCCGTTGATTACCATACATATTTTTTCCAAAATAAGGTCCCATGGTGGTCCACCGGAAAGGGGCGGGACTTAGCCCCTCCATTGTGAATCACTCAATGGCGTCTTGAAAGGTGCTATTCAAATAAACTAACTTACTTATACTTAATGGTTATTAATGTGATATACAGAAGAATGTGTTTGCTGAATTTTCTGGGTTTCTAGTTTCACGACTGCTTTAAAGCCCGCTGTGCAGGCTGTCAGCAGCAGGTTGAGCAGAGTACAGCAGGGGCTTTGATGAGTTCATTAAGAGGCCACGTCATTTATGCACGGTCACACATAAGGCAATGGTCAGCTAGGATTACCCAGGTGGCCGCTGCATGTGGGCGTCAGTTTGATTTTCAGATTCCACTTAAACCATGCCGTTGTAACCACTGTGAAATCACTTTGCCGTTGCCATATTGAATTTAATTCAATGTGAGGCGTGCATATTTGGAGTTGGAATATAGCCAGAAAAATTATTTGAAACACTAAAAAAGAGATTTTCCGCATTCACTTCACATTGTTTTATACGTCGGGAGGAAGAGTGGGAAGTCCACTCCTTTTCACACTATGGTGGAAATAGAGGGGGGGGGGGGGGTAACGAGGTAGGAGGGGGGCGCAGGAGATAAAGCTGGATTTGATCTAAGGTCAGTGGGGGCACACATGTAGGATTTAACCACTATCTACAAGCACCATTTTTACATTTTTAATACATTTCAGAGGTGAAACCCACGGTCAGTCAGGATTTAAAGACAACAACGATGCACCTGAAGTAGTTTGATGAGATCCTTCCGTCGCCTTTTTACAAATCACTATTCAGGTGGGCTGTATTCATAATTCATCAGCATGGGTCAGGCTGATGATCATGTTGACTTAACATTTGGTCTGACATTTCAGCCCTGCTCATGCCTGTCATTAGCTCTCGCCACACGCCACCTCATCAAAGTCAGTCACACAAGACGGGAGGTTAAAAAAATAAAAAGATGAAGAAGTAGAAAACGGATAGAATAGAAAGAGAAAACAGACGGATGTTATGATACAGTATGATTATTACACCTCATGCAGGAGAGGTAAATCTGCCGCAGCTGCAATATTTGCTCATTTTGTTAAACAAACGTTGCAAAAGTGGAATGACGGTAATGGATAAATACAGATACACACTGTAATCCAACAAACACACACATGTACAAAAACCCACACTCGAAATCACTGAACCAAAGCTCAACCCCCGGCCCAACCTTTCTTGCGGTAAATCTGTATCATCAGCCATCATCCAGCACATCCCTGATAGGAAACGAGTTGGTGCCAAAAAATGTCGCCGCGTAGAAAAACCCGGAGCAGCATCACATTTCAGCCAATAACAACACCACCGTGTTGATTCCAGTGGGGTGATAGCGGATGATATTGACTGTTGGGAGTATTGCCGTGCTTCTCAAAGTCATTTCCGACAAAAGCAAGGACATCGACACACATCGCACATCACACACCAACTCATACGCCGGGCAGATCGGGAGGGCAGACAATAAACAGGGGAGTGGAGGCATACTGACAACCCTCTTTTCTGTTGGTGACAGCTTTCTATCAGTCTACATCAAACAAGTGCATACATGCAGCTACTCACACACACACACACACACACACACACACACACACACACACACACACACATAGAAGTACACACTAACTGATTGGCTGGCGAAAACCTGTTTCAACCTGTCAGCCTGTTGGACATAATAGAAGACCAAATAAACTGTCCTGTACACTGTATATGTGTGTGTGTGTGTGTGTGTGTGTGTGTGTGTGTGTGTGTGTGTGTGTGTGTGTGTGTGTGTGTGTGTGTGTGTGTGTGTGTGTGTGTGGACAGACTCATCATCTCAGTAATTGATGGTCATCTGTCATTGCACACTGTTGATAATCTTCTTTGGGACCGGGGGTTTGTCGGAACAAGATGAACACCAGCCTATCTACTGTATCTGGAGAGACTAATCTGTGTTCTCATTTAAGCACAGACGGTGACAGAGTGGTCTGGCTAGTGAAAATGAGATGAATCGCAATGAACGTCGTCAAGAGCAATCGTCATGTGATAGGTGATAGAAGAAAAAAAAAAATATATATATATATATATATATATATATATATATACAGTATATATTGAATGCTCTTACCGGCAACTTGAACCAGATCTGCAGTGGTCACATTCTTGGGGTTGGGGCCAATTCTGAAAGTCAGCGCTGGACCCAAGACACTGCAGAAAAACAGCAAAGAAATTGCAAAATGAGCAGTTGTATTTAGAGGAATTGTTTGACATTTTGGCATGACTACATTGATTGTTAGTTGCGCTGCAAAAACACGGGTGAGCTACACGCAAAACTGTGCCTGAACACATCTTGAGTAGACGTACACGGAGGATGACGCCGCTGGAGGCTCTGTCGACAATGTTTGAGGTTGCAAGACAACCAGCGGAGACCAAAGACCAATGTACAGTCATCATGTGTTCTTTTCTCCTGCAGTAATCTGCCGGTACTCCCTGTTCCTTCACTCTCCTCTGTCTGGTCAGGAGTCAGCTACAGACTTCTCTCCCTGGGGCAGAATAAATGTTTGAGGTCCCTGAGGTTGCCCATGAAATAAAATCTAACAACCCCACCAGACTCTGTAAGAACTCCCTGCAGTGGTCAGGAAATACTGCGTATTCTGAAGCAATGTGTAGAGACACAATCATACCCATGTCTACTGTAACCTCTTTAAACTCCCAAATGATGGCATTGAATGATGCATTTTTAAAAGAATAAATAAGCAGCGACTTCAGAGGGCTTCCTCGGGAGGGCTGTCTTTCAAAACAGGTTTAAACGAGCCTATAATAAGCATGCCATCCCCCACGAATGATGAAGACCCCGTCTGAGCCAATCAGTAACTAGAATGGCACATTGTTCTGAGCTGTAATTGTAGTTCCCCAATGGGCCAATCAGGATAATTCTGAATGCTGTGTGAGTGCAGCAGTGAGCTGTGATTTTCAACAAGTTTTATCAAAATCAAAATGAAATCAGAGATGTCTGAGGTGATGAACACATGGCACGAGTGAGCAATTGATCAATGCAGGAGTCAGATGCATCACTCTCCCACGTTGTAGGAAAATCCTAACAGGCCATTTAGTGAGATATTGTAAAATGCCAGAACTGAGTCTTTTATTCAGTCCCAAATGTCTCCCACTGAGGTGGACACATTTTCAAGTCTCCAATGCAAACCAACTTGTTTCGACAATTTTTGTAAAAGCAAGTTATATTTTTACTTGATTCTAGTGCATCTTTATATTGATTTTCTTTCTAAATAATGACACTCATTTGTGGAAATTGATTGATTTCCATTTAAAACAGGTTGGCGTGAACCTTTCAAGAGACGTTTGGGCCTTGATAAAATACTTTACTTCATAAAAGGCCCCATACCAGTTAACTGGCATGTTTTAGCCCATTTACTGCAAATACAATATATCACATCATAGCCAATTTTATAAACCTTGCTGCTGTGTTTAAGATTTTAGATATGTTCAATAAAGATAGCCATTGACTGCCATTCATTTTAACTCTTGTAACTAATTTTTTCATTTATGGAAACCAATGGAAATCAATGGCTACTTGGATCAGTGGATACAAGGATATACATCTCTACAGCAGGCATTTTATTAAATCTTTAGAAAGAAACGTAGATTGCACATAATATGTTGTTAAACCTGCATAAACAGATTTATTTTGTTCAGTATTCACTCTCTTTTTGCTCTGTTTTTGGTCTCCACCAGCTCCTGGGGGGGAAATGTGTGTCTGCTAAATGCTCCACTATGTTCACCAGCGTGCAAACTGTGTCTGTCTGCTGAGCATGTAGTGTAAGATAGATTTTTAGAGCTTTATTTTTTTATTCTTTTATTTAAAAGCAGCTGCCTGCTGCACTTGGAAATGACAGTGATAAGCCAAAACTGTAAAGTCGAGAGCTGAAAAAAACAAACAAAAGAATGAGCTGAAATATGTGGAAGTGGTACGTAAAGCTGAGGGTACTGCAGATTTGGTCATTTTATATATATATATATATATATATATTATACCAGATAAAACAACTGTATGATCATTTACATTTCATAAAATTGAACCAGTGCCTTCTGAGATATTGTACTTGGTAAATAACAAAACGTATAGATGGAGGGATGGATGAATAGATGGATACTCGGTCCTTTACTATTTCTATAATAAACACCCATGGCGAGTTGAGTTGTCCACTTGTGCCATCTTTCCATCAGATATAATCACTCAACCATTACAGCACATCATCATGTCTTCACACTTCAGTCATGGAAAGTGTGTATACATTTTCAGTGTGCTTCTGCAGACTGTACGGCAGAGAGGGAGATTCATCAGACTGCCAGAGTGCTGTGACCCAGACCCACTCACCATCAGTCAGCCCGCTACAGAGGCAGCAACACCCACTCCGCCAGGGGCAAGATGTGAGCCGATACTGCTAGACAGACGGACCCAACCATGCACGGTGCATTTGTGAACATGATCACATACACACACATACACAGCTCTAAAAGAAATGTGTCCTTCTCTAATGCCTTCACCTGGGCTCTGTTTGCTCTTGTAAATGTCAATATTTCCGCAATCTTTACCCCTGCCTCCATTCTCCTGACCGAAGGTAATCTGCCTCAAATTGAACTGACGTGATTTTATTTATTTCTCCAAAGCCACACAAACCATATTTAAATATGCTAGGGGGGGGGGGACACCGCCACAGTCGGGAGGTGAAGTTAAGACGGATACATTTTCTGGAGGACTTCACATCGTCTCCTGTGTTATTGGATGTGGGAGCTTGGACTTCATATTAGCTCTGCTGCTGGGACATGATGAGTGTATATGTGCAGACTGGTATTGGCAGGGTGTGTGTGTGTGTGTGTGTGTGTGTGTGTGTGTGTGTGTGTGCGTGTGTGTCGGCACAGACTGTGTGTGAGGATGGACTTGTGAGTGTGTATCCCACTCCCCCTAGTGTTTCTGGTGAGAAAAACACTTACGTCATCTGAAAAAGGCACATATTATCCCTCAGAACATCATCATCCAAAACTACAATTCCACATCTCTTTTGAAAGGGGAATACTCTGTGCTGATTACTGTAGTGATCACGTCATTGTGTTCAGCATCTGGAAATCTCAACAACATCGAAAACCTTCAGCCTCCTCTTCTCTTCTCTTATTCCCTGTCTGAAATTCTTCTCTGCCCGCCTGTCGTCATATTTGAGTATCTCGTCTTCAGTCTTCCTATCAGGGCTCATCAGAGCGAGCGAGGAGAGAGCCCCCCCCCCCCGAAGCAGGGCGGCGTGCTCTGACCCAGCTCTCGTAGTTCGAGCCGACTCATATTCAGGCAGAGGCTTTCAAACACTCACCTGCCCGTGGCCACACAGCAAGAGGCACAACGGGCGTGTGTCACGTCCTCCGTCTTGTCTATTTCTACACGAATGCGCTTTCATTACTTTGTAAAAGGAAAGAGAATGGCGATAAACAAGGCCAACAAAGAGGACATTTTTGTATTCGTCTTCTGTAAGAGAATACTTTTCAGTATAAAGGTGTGAAACAGTGTCTGTGGCTTTTAGACTGTGACCATGAATGTATGCAAGGGTGGCAAAAAGTGCATTTACTGAAGTACTGTGCTTGAGTAGTCATGGTTTATGCTACTTTATACTAAAACCTAAGAGGAAATTAATGTACTTTTAACTCCACTACATTGATTTGACAGTATAGCTACTCGTCACTTTGAAGATTCTGATTTCTTATCCGATGATTAGTTTGATGAGACTGCACAGCCTAAAGCAGGAGAAAGCAAAGACGAAGGAGGAAAACAAAGAGATCAAAACGAAATAAAACCAAAATTGATTTAAAAAAATGTATAGAATACTAAATATTAAAACATTAAATTAGAAATGAGCAACTAAATGAATAAAAACACAAAACTCTGGCCTGATCCAGCTATCCTGACCCGTCCTGCTTGCCCTAATACCTCTTCGTCCCCAGGATTAGGCCAGAGATGCCCCTTAGAAGCCTTTATTTCTTTTACTTTCAATCCCCTTAGTGCTGTTTATGTTATTATAGTTATTGCCCAATTTTTTCGTGTTCCTTTCTTTTGTCACACAACTCCCATATGCACACATGTCCCTACTACTCAAGTACAATAAGAACATCTAAATGTATCTATTGAATTTCACTCAGGTATCTCCTGTTGATATCTTAAGATCATCTGTAGTGCTATCCCTTTGTTGTTGTTGTTGTTGTTGTTTCTCCTTTGCCTCGTCACGTGTCATACTGTATGTGACCTTGTGTTAATCACTTTTCTTGCACTATCAAATGATCGTACATTGCAATAATGTAGAGGGCTGTTCATCCGCACCCGAATAACAGCATCAGTCATTATGTGCATCAGGAGTTGATTCTGAGTGATATGAAATAACAGGTGTAATAACAAGATTGGCTCAACCAGTGCCGGCCTATAGTGACCTGTCCTGGTGTTCTTGCTCATCCAAACTAAATCCAAAGCTTTAATTTAAAGATGGGGATCAGGACGTCTCCTTGGTTGCATTCATTTTGAGGTCACTGTGTATTTTGAGTGCTGAACACTGGATACAGAGAGTACTGTCTAGATACAGAGAGTACTGTCAGACAGTTTTCCCTCGCAGTCGCTATCCGGAGCCAGAACACTCCGTGTCTACAGTAACAGTAGAGCCGCAGACTGCAGTGCACCGGCTTTGGTGTTCATATGCTGCGGCTGTTACTGAACCACCCAGACTTCACTTCTCCTGCAGGAGCGTCTTGAAAGGCATGTCAGATCTTAGGCGAACACGTCTCTTCTGCCTCCTACATGGTCTGACACCAAATGTACAGCAGAAACATGGTACAAGCACAAACCAACCCGGGTTCAAGGACGGTTTGTCCGCTCATTAATATATTCACTGCCTCCTGCTGGACTACTTTCTCTCTTTCCAGCTCTCGATCCACTGCTGCTTCCCTGTCTCTCTCTCTCTCTCTTCCTCCCTTTGCCTCTAACTGAGAGTCGTTTGATGGCTTGACTGCTCTCTTTTTGACAAGGCGTACAGTGACAATGGTGGCGAGGCAGTGTTTTGAATACAATGAAGACATCAGTATGTGTCTGGAGGTAATTAGGCCTGATTTCTCTCCCTGCGAGAAGTCAAACACTCTAAAAGGTCAGAAAAACAACTAACGCCTACAGTCTCTGGCAGTGTGGCACAGCACTTTTCACACAAATAGTCCTTGCAGCCTCTGGACAACCTTCACTCTGTTCCCCGAGCTCAAAGGCACAAAATAAATCTGTTTCAAATGCTTTAAACGTGGGCCAATTATCCTTTATGCAATGTATGGCTTGTAAACTGCAAGGTAAATTCTTATTTGTGACAATGTGGGCATGTAGGGGGTGTTTGTGTTTGCACGTACGAGAGCTGGGTGAGGTCCGCGGCGTGGAGGTTCAGCCTCTCCGTCAGCCGCTCCATCAGGTCCGAGCCCTGGTCACTGGTGAGGGAGCTGGGGGAGAAACACATACAGACAGCTGGGCGTCACGTTTGGAGGTCCACACCCATTCAACATATATACACACACACAGCTATTCAGCCGTTAAAATGCTATTTTTTTTAAGGAGATACTGCCACAATTCATACCCACAAATGGGTCATTGCACACAAGCACAGCCACGGTTGTCTGAATGGATGTACTGCACACATGTACACACCAGCAGACAGACACACAGGCACGCACAAACACAAACAAACACACAAAGAGCCGTGCCAAGGGAAAAGGGATCAGCTGCCTCTTCAGGCTTGGTAAATCACCTGCTTTTTTCCAGCAATGAGACAAACAATAAGGTGCAAATGAAACCTGCATGAGGTGTAATGGCTGTATCATATGGACGCGCCTTTCTCTCCCTTCCCCTCCCTCATCTTTCTTTTTCTTCGACCCCATTCACTTTCTTTCTCTGGCGCGCACGTACGCTCAAAGTAAAACATGATAACACAAAATACACAAACACACGCACGCGCCCCTCGCGGTGAGATGAGAATAATAAGGTGCAAATGGAATGGAGGTGAAGTGTAATGGTGGTCTGATAAAGCCATGCCTCATCTCAGCTCAGTCCGTGGCTGCTCTCTCACTCAGAGAGTAAATCGCCAAGGAAATAGACCAAACAAAGGCAATCTGCAGGCCGACGCGCTGGATGGAGGAAATGAGAAGGGCATACATACACACACACACACACACACACACACACACACACACACACACACACACACACAGAGAAAGCTACGTTATAGCTGACAGCTTAACCTGGAATCACTGGGAGTGCCAAGTGACTGCAAGGTGACATGCACCAAAAAGTCATGGATCATAATGGGACATCGTTTTGTTAGCAGAGAAATTGAACTGGGAACCAGTTCCACACAGCGTTGGCGATTGAGTGCATTATCAGCTGTCTTTTTCCAGATACTAAAAATATACTATGGAACAATTTTACAATTCAAGGTTAAAATTTTGCTGAGATATTCTTTTGTTTAGACTGCATTTGACACCACAATACAGCAGCTTTATTCCCCCCCCCCAACTGAACAGTGTACTGTGCATGAGTGGCTTATTCATTCCACCTTTGAGAGAGTGGGTGGCTCTTTTTTCTCCACTTTTTGAGGGGTTTTGAAAGTTAAAGATTCACCGAAGCAATTCCAGACACGTTTGCATCCCTCTGCGGTAATTCTAGCAACTGGAGAGCTCCAGGAGTGACTTGGTTGTTGATGCTCGTACTTTTCCCCTTGGGTTTCTCCGTCTCTTTCTCTGCTATCCAAACCATTCCACTCCCCCCCCTCCCCCCCTCCACCTCCCCCCCCCTATTCCCTAAACCCCCCACTACCACCGCCACAATGTCAGGAGCTGTCAGATAAGCAAGTTTGCGAAGCCTCTCTGCAGGGTGCGAAGGAGCCGGGGATAACAACCGTGCAATCATGAGGTCTGCAGCAAATGCAGACGCCTCTATAGGCCAACTATAGGTGACCGCTCGGTGGGCTGAGGATAGACGGGGAGGAGGAGGTGAAGATATTTTATTCAGAAGGTGACCTTTTTATTTCCCTTGGCACATACTCACCTGCATTGTGTGTTTACGTCTTAATCTGCGTTTCTATACGTGTGGCAATAACGTGAAAAAGATTGTGCCCATCGCACCTCCATGAGCCGACGTGTGTTGAACAGGTGAAGGACAACACACTGACTTGATAACAACCATGAAGGGATTTGAGAGAGGGACCAGGGGCAAAGACACAGTCGATAGGAACTTATCTTTTGCTGAGCCTGAGCTGACTGAGAGGTGAGAGCGAAGGAGAGGGAGAGAACTTGGCTACCCTTTCATGACAAAGTATCATCATTAAAGCTGTAATACGGCATAGTAAAACCCACACACTGAGGGATTTATCATTCCTGCTATTGTAATCAGGTGCAGCACAACCAGAAGTATTCTTTTTTTTTTCATAGACGTGAATATGTGGGTGGCTTACAGGCAGTTTTACGTAACTGAACAAAGCAGACATATACACATATATTGGACATAGTAGTAGTGATTCACGGGTTTATTGCTAGCTATAAAGGTATATCGAAATTAAGACAAAACGCACTCAACTCCCAATTTGACCTTGAAGACACCGGGGTGCTGGATAGTTATTGTGGATAATATAAAAAGAAAGACTCGGACAGAACACCAATTTAACTTTTTAATATTACCACACGAACGTTTACGGGTGTCCGAAATGTCCGTGTGGCAATATTAAAAAGTCTAATTGATCTTTTCTTTTAAATAAAAGTGTGTAAAAATGAAAAAGAAAAAAGAACAAGAGAGTAGCTTTTACTAGGTTTGCCAGTAATGCTTTTTGCACGTGAGTTTTTGAGAACAGTGACTATGGTAAAAGAGGTTATTGACACACTGTAGATGAATTTATTGACGGAGTCAAGTATAACTGGGACAAGTACATATCAGTGTCCCATACTACACCATTTATAGTCAAACAAGAAGAACCTTGATACAAATACACACAGCTCAGCAGGAAAACACAGACCAAACAACACAAACAGCACTAGAATAAAATGCCTAAATATCCTAATAAAAGGATAAACAATCCGGCCTAACAAGATACATTGATTAAGAATATTATGATTTAGAAATGATAAATATAACCTGAATCATTGTAATATCAATATGTAACATTGTATATGAATCATACTCACTCTGAGCCGGTGATAATGTAGCCAAAGTGTCTGTCCTTCCCTCTGCTGGAAAACTCCTTCACCCCCACGTGGACCAGCTGCGTTTTGACTCTCATGTCCTTCTTCTGCGGCTCCTCCACCTGCTTTTTCCCCGCTGGGTCCTGATTCCCCTGCATCCACCTCTGGATCTCTGAGTCCACGTGAGCGTCAGGCCCATCTGCACCACCGGTTAAACGCAGGGTGGAGCCTTCCTTCGCAGGCAAGGTCTTCGCCTCCCAACGGAGGGGTACGGAAACTTGGCCCAGCGTCGTCCGGCTTTGGACATTCTCCAGTCCGGACATTTTCCGAAGGGGAGCTGGTGGCCCAATGTTGACCACTGGAGCGTCACTGAAGGCCTCCAGGTTGAGGTAGTCCAGCAGCTTGGAGAAGAAGGCTGCATGCTGTGTTGAATCAAAGAAGATTTCTCTTTAGAATAAGGAAAGCAATTTTACATAATTTTACATTAGGTTTCCTTTTAGAAGAGAGTTTTTAAAAGTTCTGAGGACAACTTAATGAATACCTTGAATAGAGACTTTTATTCTATTAGATATGGCAATCATTTAAAGGTATACATTTGTGTTGAATTCACTGACATTTCTATGTCTGAGCGCTGGTACAAGGTCTAATGACATCCTTTTTCCTTACAAATTAGAAAAGGGTGCATTTAGTGCCTTTACTTACTGGACTAATAATTAAACAAAAGATCCATGGCATCATGCAGAACTTCTTTCATTACTATCGCTTTTGAAGTTCCATTAAATGAAAATATTTGAGGTTAGACAACATTAAAGGAATTTTATAAGATCCTGCAGTTGCTTTCAAGTTCTAATAATTCAACAGTACATGCTAGTCTGCACAGCTTTCAAATCATCCCTATTTGAAGTAGCATTCAAAAGTGAATAAAGTGTAAGTCTGGACATGTCTCGCTCCCTGAGAAACCAATTTGTTGGTTGAGCAGAGTAATTTTAAATTCACCTTGTCAACAGGCTCTTTGTCTGCACCGTCTATTTGTTGGCCTGGAAACAAACACAATTTATGAGAGCAGATTGTGTGGAAAAAGTTCTCTTTTGTATTTAGCAAAGAAAAAACAGTTATGACTCAAAGGGAAAGACTCAAAAATACATTTGGCAGCAATTTCTATGAGGATTATACAAACGAAGCATTATTAACGTATTTAGAAACGTATTATATATGGCAGAAAATAAACACACTAGTACTCCAAGTGTTGCCAGCTTTTATTCTCTTTCTCAACAGAAGAAACACTCACCTTGCTGTTTCATTCTCAGTGTGTCTTCCTGGTTTAGATCTTGCCCTTTGTCTGATTTCAGGACCTGGTCTTGATTCTGCTGCACGGCTGCCAGTGGCTCCCTGTTACGCTCCATGCCCCCCTTGGAGTCAGCAGATCCTGGTGCTGGCTGGGTCCCAACCACAGGCCGCTGCTCATCCACCTCCTGCAGAGCCCCTGTGATGACCCCAGCCAGCTGGTCCAGGTCTTTGCCCATCATAGCCTCCATGTTGATGCTGTGCCTTCCCAACTGGCTCACCATTTTCTGGATGAATTGCTCTGGACAGAAAAAGGGAAGAATGAAGAAGTTTAACTTTAAAACACAAGGCAAACAAACCAAAAAATAGGATTATTGTGGTGCAAATATAAAAGCCAGAGTGTAAAAAAAGTGTCTCTTACTGTCCATGACACTATGAGGCTCTTTGGCGGTCAGTCGGTTTGAGCCAGCCTTGAGCAGAAGTCTGTCTAGATTAGGCCTTTGGGTTTTGGAGGCAAAAGCCACGTGAGACTGCGGTTCTGCGTGGTCATTCAGAGCTGGACGGATGTAGCTGAGGTAGTGGAGCTTTCCTTTGGGCCATGCAGACTTGACACCCGGGGCGCCCTGTTGAGTGCTCGGTACCTCGGCAAGAAGCTGCTCCAGATGGCTGTTGAGCAGTTTGTTGCCTCCTGGGTCCCGGTTGGAGTAGGTTGTACTGAGCTTGGGGTGTCTGCCCTCTCCGCTCTGGGTGAAGACTTTGGTGACTGGAGATTGGCCAGCTCCTTTCTGATGGCTGTAGATAGTAGTCTCCTTCCAGCCCTGCTGGGGTTTCAACCGGCTGGGCTCTAAGTGACCTTCAGACTTGACGTCTTCATTCTACAACACAAAATGCCACTTTAGAGTTTAGAGCATTGTTAATATGTCAAACATCATTTTGCCATGCTCGTGGTGTGGCTCTGGGGATGACTGATGGTCTGACAATTGGTCCTGCCACTTTGGTCCAGACTAAAATATCTCCACAACTATTGGATGGATTTCCATTAAATGTTGTTCGTACATTCAGAGGATGAATCCTAATGACCTCAGGGACCCCCTGACTGTTCCTCCAGTGCCACCATAGCTTTACATTTGTGGTTAGGACATAAATGTCTCCACAACAACAACACATTCACGAATTGTAATAACTTTTTTTCGCATTTGTCACAATGTCTATATACCTCCTTAGGCCAACATTTAGTTGTTGTTCATGACACCAAACTACTGCAAATATCTGCAGAAACAACGACCCATCATCCTCAGCAGTACTTTGTGTTTGGTGCTAATTAGCATGCTAACAGGCTAAGTTAAGCTGGTGAACATGCTAAACATCAGCATGCTAGCACTGTTATTGTGAATGTGTTAGCATGCTAAAGTTAGCATTTGCCCAAGTACAGCCACATAAAGTTGCTAGCATGTCCGACAACTCTTTGTCGTGTCTTGTTCATTTATGTAAAGCTAAAGTGACAAAATGTATATGATGAATCAGCTTCAGCTCTGCAGTCGTGTTGTTCCCCCCGTGAGAACATTGGATGGGTTACGCTGGGTCAGCATTGTTGTGACAGACTTTAGTATAAAAAGAGAAGCAACCTGGGCTCAACTAGACAGGACAGGATATGAATAGGGATTCTAGATCAAAGACAACTGCCCTTGGAAATTGCATTATGGAAATCATAGATGAGATAGTGTCACTCAAAGAGTAATTTCATGCATTTCCACAACAAACTTAAAAAGCATATCCCTTCTGTCAGAGAAGTAGCAGCCATCCCTTATCTAAAAGGAAGAAACTATGAGGTATCTGATTTCAGATTTAGCCATATGAGTTTATATTTGACACATGATGAATTATGTGTTTACATCACAATGCACTGCTACTCAGGTATCTAGAGGCCGTTTCACAATTTGTGGTAATACTACTGGCACTAAAATGTGTGATTTTATTCTGCTCTTTGTGAAAAAGAGAAATCATTCCTTTTGTCTGAATCATAAGGGCCCACGCTTCAATTGAGCACACAATATATCCCATCCACTGAGCAGCATTATCATCCATGTCGCTGCAGCACTAATACTAGCTATCTCCCTCGGTGCCATTTTCTGTCCATCAAATGTATATAGAGAAAATGTCAGTCTTTCCAAGCCCGGCGTACTGAGAGGCCATAATGGCATTAGCACAGCGAGACGGGGGTGCTCTGCCATTCATGCTAACCATGTTTGCATTTTTTCCATCACACTACCCAACAAAGGACCTCGCCTCATCAATAAGGAAGGTCCTGAACTCTTCAACTTTGCATTATGACTGCGCTGACACAGCAGCAGGAAGCGGCTCGGCTGTGAAGGATGCAGAGCACATTTCACACAAAGCCGGGGGTTCCACCCTAAATATGAGGATTGAATAATGTAAAGAGGTGATGGAAGATCTTTGTGTAAAAAGGTCTCTGCTCAGTGGGAGAGGGAGGAGAAGACAGAAAGCGAGAAACAAAAGCGGTGCGGGAACAAGAGGGCGACCTCGGCAAAAGACATAATGACTCTTTTTCTAAAGGAATAGGAAGAGGCCCTTCAATAATTTAGTTGAGGAAAACTTTGTTTGTTTGTTGACTCTGTCGATAAACATTTCTTGCCTTAACACATTAAAGCACAGTAAATCTTTTAAAGGGTTTTCTGAACTCAATGTCACTTCCCCTCTTCTGTTGTTAACCTGCATGATTTTGTGCACTTGTCACACCTGTCCAATCCACTCCAAAGTCAGCAACTGCTACAAGCCCACAGCGTGAGAGACTCTTACCTGAACGTTGGCTCCCAGTTGTTGAATTCCTGGTTTTCCGTCAACCCCAGACTGCGGCAGGAAGCCCAGGGCCGCCAGGTACTGTTGAAGGTTTCTACTCAGTTTCCCGTCTCTGGAGCTGCTGTAGGCGGTCAGGGGGCTCGGAGCTGGGGCCTGGTGGCGGAGAGGAACGGTCCTCAGTTTGGAGAGCTCTCTAGAGATGACCTGCTGGGTGATGTCGTCCTGCCATGTCAAACCTGGAAACAAAGATTGATATTCTTCCCTGAAATTCCAAATCGTAATAAGCAGCATATGATGCAGAGTTTAAACACTTTAGTCGTGGAGTTTTTTTAAACACCCCTCAACTGAAATAAATCAAACAAAGCAACATATTCATTGATGCATAGACGATGAAAGACAACAAACATCTAATATTTAGATTACACAATTGAATAAAAAACTCAAAAAATCTCCTACACTTTTTGTAATGAACAAAAATGGGAGAGAGAATCAGGTCTGGAAAACTGAGTTTGACTGTAATGACATATGGGAAAGCCAGACTAACGCTCCCAACTCAAGTTCCTGGCTCTGTCGTGACTCCAAAATTGTTCCCTTGGACAAAATGAATGTCTGAGGCAAAATAACTGACTTTTCATATGGTTTTGGAAATATTTTGGATAAACTTATGGAAGATCTCTTTAAAATACTTTTCGCTGTTGGAAGAAAGCCGTCACATGGAAACAACGGCAGGCTCCAACAAAATGCAATAAACTTTACCCTAAGACTACGATGTAGACAATATAAAAACAATACTGGGAGGGAAATTGACTATGAACAGTCTAAGTGTCTGTACGATTCAACATTTAATATTGTGTTGCAAAAAATGGGGAAAAAAAGACTGGAAAGACTGTTTCTTTGACACAGTATTCATTTAAATGGTGACTGTACAGTGTTTAAGTTCTCTACTTTGAAGTAATTGTTTATAGGATGAATCCGAATGGTAGAGCAAAAGAGGTCTACAATGACGACACACTTAAAGTAAGCCGCGGCTGCACATTCAAACTCATGCACACATGTACGGACACATGTATATACACAGACATGTGCACACACACACACACACACACACACACACACACACACACAGACACACCACAGCCAGTCAAGAAGCCCAGGGAGAATGTCACACTGCGGCCTGATGCCTCGCCAACATCTCTGCTAATTGCCAACACATAGTTGGGATGCAGAACTCCTGGGCAGGGGCAAAGCGCACTGGTGCCAGGACCAGATGGAGCTACCCAAGCAAAAAAAGATACCCAAAACATGG
The DNA here is from genome assembly GCA_032191485.1 of Leptoclinus maculatus. Taxonomy (NCBI): domain Eukaryota; kingdom Metazoa; phylum Chordata; class Actinopteri; order Perciformes; family Stichaeidae; genus Leptoclinus; species Leptoclinus maculatus. The sequence goes on from JAVDOI010000013.1 coordinate 5,957,599, forward strand.
CTTCATTCCCAACGAGCCAAGAGGCACAGCATTCCATCGGCAAAGAGCATAGAAATACCACAGACATCACACTTTTGTTTGAGGAGCCAAGATGTCCACTGATGACACTTCATTTCGACGCAGAAGCATTTTTTTAATGAGAAAGAAGTCATTATGTTGCGTGGACTGCTTACATTCCCAGCTGCCTAACTTTTTACCACACTCATCGAAGGAAACAATGTTGCTCTTAATGATGTGGACTTGTTTAATAGCAATCGATATTCAGCCTGGCTTTTAAAGAATAAAAAAAAAAATGAAAGCATCAACATAGCTGAATGTCTTCATTAGCCTGGTTTCTCACCCATAGACTCTGGGTATTCTCATAGATATTCATAAGCACCAGATGAGGATCTGAGCAATGCAGAGCAGCTACAGATGCCTCCAGTCATTCCTGGCAGCGCTGAATGGAGCACAAAGCAGCGTATGTTGTCGCTGTTCTGGAACGCAGCTGAGCCATCCATCCGTACAACAATGACAGTTAACTACCCATGGCTTAACCGATGTGGTGTATACTTGTTATATATTAGCGCGGTGATGATCATTTATGCTATCATCAGTGGGGATGGGGAAATCAGCTCTGGCTGCAGCCCTAAAGGATCCATATGGTACCTGCGGTTAACTGCAGCTGGTTTAAAAAGGGTTCATGGTGAATGTGCGACGGCGCCACAACAGGATGAAGCTGGCCTCATTGACTGTGACACCTCTATCCCCCCCCTCCTGTCTCCTGGGGGATGCACTCATTTCCATACATACCATGTTGTAGTGTGTCTCTGATGGGGCACACTTGAGGGGGGGAAAAGGTGTACCGGCGCAAATTACAGAGTCAAAGTGAACCATTTTGTAAAAGGAAAAAGTCAGGAGTAAAAGCGGTGGGGCCTTTACGTTTGGACTTCTCTCAATCAACAGTTCAGCAGATTACCCAGGCACCGACGAGCTAAATGTCATGCAAATGCATCTGTTAGTCCAGAGGAAGAGCAAGTGCTGCCTGTTAAGGATAGTATTCCGTCTCAGGCAAATGCCTCAGTTAATTAACGCCTTGCCATTAGCGCAACAGCTTTTAAAGAAACGAGATATTCCTGTTGGCCTCCTGTCTCTTTTCTGAAAGAGAGAGAGAGAGAGAGAGAGAGAGAGAGAGAGAGAGAGAGAGGGGCTTCCTAAATATTCAGAGCCCATTAAATGGGATCCTGTCTACACGTCTTGTAGTTTCAACTGCTGTTTTTGAAATGCAGATTTTCCCCTTTCCTTCACTTCTGTCCACCAACTGATTCTAAAGGAATTAATGGAGAAGAGCGTGAATAATTTGGCAGCGAGTTCTACCTTATTAGTCAAAAAGAAATGTGTCAATCCAAATGTACAAACCTACAGTGCAGAAAATATGAATACATTGTGTACAGTATCATTACATTTACTTAGAAAACATAATGTAGAATATTGATGTTTTCTTCTTGAAATACTTTGTTTAGTAGCTTTATGGTCTTATTCCATCAACTCCATCTCTTCCCTGGAGCTGTATGCTGTTTACACTGAGGGATATAACTTAATGGCTGCACTATTTCTTAAAATGCGAATATTCTAAACACCTTATGCATTATTTTACACACATTTCCCCCAAACCCAGGCCGATATATTTTGTATCTTTAAAATAAAATTCTGTGGGATTTGAACAAAGCGTGACCGCCTCTCATCACCTCTACTGAAGTCATTTCATATTGCCATTTCTGCAAAAACAGTCGGTGAACATCTACAAGGACATAAACGATTATTTTCCTGTGAAGGAAATCATTTTGCCCGGAGTAAAAAATCTGCAGCAGGTTTCTTTGAAATGATCCGTCCACCTACACAGACACGGCCTCACACTGAACGGTTCAATAAAAGCACTCTTGTTTTTCTCATAACAACTCAAGTTTTCAACATGGCATGTTAGTGTGTGATGTGTCTGGCGGGTTCTTTTTTTTTTATCTCTCCAGTACCATCTAGCAAGGTTGTCAAGGAACAGACAGAGCAGAATATGAGGACTAACAACAATAGGTTTTGTCGATTGTCTGTCAAAAAAGACATTTTTTGTGCAGGAAGAATGTCGTACTTCAGTGGCTGGAGTGACATAATGTCAGTTTATGGTCACTGATTGTCCCTGACTGATGCCTCCTGTCAATGGAGCTATAATGTAAATGTCACAGTGCATCATCTTACTTCACTTGTCAGTGCTATGAGAGTATCCACCGCTCTGCACAGGGTCAGGAGGTCAATCGACTGCAGGTTAATGTAGTTTACCGTGGTGCATCGTGAACACCAGGGTTACATTCTGACGTGATTCGTTCTGATGTTGAGAGGATGGAGCTCGACAGGATAAATACTGACCAGGAACTGAAAAATATGACATGAACTATTTCAAAAAAACGTAGAACTAACCTTTTTTTGTCCTCCAGTCCAACTGCACGCCCTATAAGCCGATGCTGACGCTAAAACTCCGCCAGTTGGTTTAGTTTTAAAATGAGAATCTTCGAAATGTCTCTTAAATCTACACATGACGGCCACTTACATGATATTGTGCTAAAAGACTGAGGCTAAAGCTACATGTCCGAGGTGTATTTCAGCTAGTTAGCCCCAGAGCTGTATTATAAATAAAAACGTATATTAATTAAAATGTTATATCGTTCTAACTCTTTGATGGTTTGGATGCTTAATATGAAAAACCATACAGGCAACACAGTGGCTGTATCCTCATTGTTCTTATTCATTATTATAACACTTTTACAAGAGATACGGACTTAAGGATGAGGAATAACCGATGAATTTGGAAAATTAACAATAGCTAACAAAAGTTTGGGAGGGGTTGTTGGAATGTGAACGTCCCCAAATTAAATACAAATACATTGGAAAACAGGGCACCTAAAAAAATAAAAAACAATGAATACAAGGTGTTTTTGCTTGTAATAAATAAAAAATCTGCCAATGGAACAAGTGAAAATTTGCTTTAATTGTTGGGTGATTGTGTCTTATATTAAATGTTACACCTTGGAGTGTAGAAGTGTCATCAAGGTGGATGTTGTAGTCATGAGCAGGTATCGGAACCTGTAAACCCAAAAGATATTGTACATAACTAATGCCATGCCCCTTTGTAAATAACGCTAAAGCTGGCTTACTACTGTATGTAGCTAGTAGGCTAGTTAGTCGGGAGGCGAATACGTTTTTCCTAGGATGGCGAAGACATGACCCGCCATACTCTGATTGGTTTACCGTGACATTCTTACCCTAACCAATCGCACTCCTCTTGCCTAAGCCTCATCAATCCAACCAACGACGGCACCAAGTAGGGCGGGTCGTGCCTTCGCCATCCGAAAAAAACTAATTTGCAGTCGGGAGTTCGGGATGACTACAGATTGTTGCTCTTGTTTACTACAACCCCCAATATGTGGCAAAATCCATATCTAGACAGACCTGCCCTGTCTAGATATGGTTACTATGATTGGACATTGGCGGTGTTTTCAATTAAATGCTCCATCCTTTTGTATTGTACATCAAATTAGTACATTACTTGAATTTGCTCTCACACAATCCCAGTCTGCACGCACACATTTAGCAGAGCCACAATGACTCCACAGCAATATGACAGCAGCCCGGCTATGGAATGTGTACAGACAAGCTGCACCCGGTGAATACTAACGCTGCTTGGCTTTAGGTGCTGTGTAATATAAAAGTAATTTGCAGTTGGGTGACAGGGCCTTGCACTCAAAAGGTATTGATGAAAATGGAATACCAGACATTGTGTCCTATATGGGGACACGGCCAGATAACCCAAGCCCTTTTGTACAAGGGTCAATTTCTATTGATCTGAATGACATTGGTGTTGTGCAGTGAGCAGAGATTGTGCGATTTCCACCTGCATCTCTGATGAAAGATAAAGAGGATTGTAAATCGATTCCATTGATGCTCCTCAATATTTTTTTCTCCCCTTCATCTCTTCAATTTAGGTTACAGTACAATGGTCTCAGTAACCCTGAGAAGAAAATAAATGTGCACCCCACGTCTCAAAAGATGACACTTCAATAGCTGCTGAGCTGATAAGAACAACGTACCACCGAGTATTAACAGTTGCATTGTGGATTCATCCGAAGATAATGCTCCGTCTCTGTGTGATTCTACAAGGCAGAAAAAGAGGGGGAAATGATTCAAAGTGATGATGTCATGTCTGCGGCGTCTGTAAATGGGCGTCTACAAACACAAGGTCAGAGTCGTGAAGAAAAGCATCCAAAGCGGTTGAACACCTCTTAAAAAACGGGGCAGGGAAAAAATGACACACCGGATCTCTTCTGATCCTCCTCACTCTCATTTGTTTATTCCTAAGCAGTAATTAGAATAAATGTGTGGTCTCGCCTTGCCTAATATTCATCACTTCATTTTTTCCCCCCTCTTTTTTTTTTTTTGATTTTCTCCAACCAACTGCTTGCTCTTAATGATTTCCAACAGTGGTTCACGCCTGTTAAAAGATATTAAGATCAGAATGGCCTGCAAAGCCAATTATATTTAGAGGGCTGATGCGTGTGGTCACGATCTGTGTCAAAGGTTCTTACTGCCCCCTGGTGGTTTATAACTGTACTTACAGGCTGCCAAATGTGTGGAGAAAATATTTAAAAAATTATTTTAAAACACAATTTTCTCATAAATTGATCTGTAATTTCCTACAAATGAATTATTACTTTCCTGACAAGTTTTCTCTCGTCTTTTAGTATTTAGGAATTTTCTTGGAAGAACTGCTACATTTAATCCCGAGTAACTGGTCATCCATCATTTATTTATTATCAAGCACTTAGCTCTATGTGTCTCTATATTTCACATATGATTAGTACCAAATTACTTATTTCTTTCCAGGAAACTTCCAAGGAAATGATCAAGGAATTACGGGCCCGTGTAACACATGAGTGTAACAAGCTAGTTTTACTCATTTTATGGGCAGAAAATACCTTTCCAAGAGTTGTCTGTTAGAAACAAACAAGCCAAAGTCATTTATTTGAGCAGTTATAGCAATGGATCCATAACAGCAGAATGCCTGGAGGCTCCAGTCATTTCTAGCTGTTGTGTGGCTACAACAAGACAAGACATGAATACAAAATCTGCGATATCAACGTGACAGAACTGAGGAGATGCATGACTCCAGCATGGCTCCAAGGTTGGGGAAACTTGAACCCTTAAATCCCTGCTGCATTCATAATGAGCTATTTAGTTACTTCTGTTATGAAGACATCTTATTGTAAATGCACAGTACGCCCCTGAAGATGTAACCTGTTATAGCAAACACATTAGCTGCTGCCATTGATTGAGTAGGAGAGACTGCCTAAGGTGATGCACACTGCACACCTCACAGTTACTCATCCACAAAATTAGCTCTAAATGTCCCACCAGCATACAAGTCAATTAGATTGGCTGCAGGAGTTAGAGGGGATGATGGCGAAACAATGGCCCGATATGAGTCAAATGACCTGTTCTAGCTCAATTGTGTTGCACTACGCTAGCCAAGGAGACAGCTTGGCTTATTTGGCTTGCGCCACACAATGGCAGCGGACGAGCATTTGCTGTAAGCCCTGTACATGACTGATAACGGCTGCTGAACAAGGAGGGGGGGAGGACACACACACTCGGACAAAGACAGACAGGCAAACAGGCAGTATTTACCTCTGTGAGCCAGTTTCTGTAGGAGGATCCTGAGGCGTTGCACAGCAGAGGAAGAAATATCGTACGTGTACAGGTCTGCAGCGGCCAACTCCTGGCACCTTCCAAACACTCCGTCTACAGGAAAAGAAAATCGGAAAACTGTGAAAACTGTTTCATGAGGGGTATGTTTTGATAGCTGAAAGTGAGAAGCACACATGAGAAAGATCTAAGTCATCTTTCAAAGAGATTTGAAGCCCATCTGCCCAGATCAAATGCTGTACTGGTGTGTGGCACCTGCATTGTGTCCGTACCCGTGACGTCCTGTTTTGAGGGGGGTTAATAGCTGACATTTTTCCTCTGACAGCATCGCGATAAGCCGCCGTTTGTGGCAGGAAGGACTTTATCAGGGACCCTGGTGATCTCCCTATCAGCAGGCCTCCCGCCTCACTCAATACAGGTTGCTAGGCGACCCACGCAACAGAGTCCCTATCAGCCCCATAATTCAATGGCTGGTCTAGACCTCAGAAGGATGCTGAGGACCAGGGGGTCAGAAAGCAGCGTGCAGACGTAACGCCTGGAATATAAATGACCCCTGTTGCCGTCTTCTCTCAGCCGGAGAGATAAATCCATGCATCTTGTTGTTGGCTAAACTCACTAAATGAAAGTCCACCTCTCAGATGATCTCCGGAGATGAATCCTGCAGCTCCGATCTGAGCCATCTCATCTGTGTGTGTGTGTGTGTGTGTGTGTAATCATACAACGTGTGCGAGCATGTGTGAGGATGCCACTGTGATTAGATGGGATCTAATGATGTGAATCAACACTTTGTCATGCACCACAGCCATCCCGTTAATTAGGCCCAAGATGTCGGACAATGACAGCAGACATCAAACATCGTTGATGCCCGGTGACACGTCGGGGACCGTAGAATACACAAACACTGATCCTTTACATGCAAATATTTTGTCTCATGTATGATCAATAATATCTTTTAATCATCTGTGTGATTTAGCATTTTGACTCAAAGAGCGGAGCGTCGAGCTTCACCTTAGCATCAAATTTAAATATTCTTTAATAACTGCTCTTTTTTTATTTCATCTCTAAAAATCAGCGAGCATCAGTTTTCCCCCTCGACTAAAAATAATTTAATTACAGTGCCATGTTCAGTGTAAAAGCCAGCGACTGATGATTACAAAGATAATAACGTGATGTCGGGCTCTAAATTGAATTATTATTCTAAACGAGAAGCGGTTGTTTTCCTGACTACCCCCCCCCCCCCCCCCCCCACCCCACCCCACCCCCACCCCCTTCGCCTGTGACCCGTTAAATGACAGCTCTGTACAGGAAGAAGCCCGTGGGAGGTGTTGAATTAGCATAGACAACACGGTAGAACACTCAGGAGTTATTTTAGGATCTCAAACAGCGCAGAGGAAAACATCCCACCTACAGATGCACAGATCGTCACAGACATCTGAATCACCAGAAGTCAACAGTCTCCTTACTCTTCTCTAATGGTATCATCGCGGGTGACATGGTTAATATAAAAACATGAGGTTTTGTCATTTTGTCATATAGAGTTTTCTCAAACACGTCTGGTTGGATTTATTTTTCCCAGTCAAACAATAACACATTGGTAACACATTAATAACACATATTATGTAAGAAATGAGGGAAGGCTGGTGACATAACAAGTCACCGGAAACTGTAAAACGCTTGATGCTCTGCATTCCTAATTGGTTTCCATGGCTGGTGTTGAACATGTTACTCCGTTGTCAGGTGCGTTCCCGACACACAAACACACACACACGGCTTCTGTGCGTTAAAAATAGAAGTCAGAGAGGTATTTTACAATAACAACAAAGAAATCCCTTGTTTGGCAAACATTATAGTTGATTGATTTATCGAAGCGATGCTGAACCATTCGGAGTCACGTGCACGATGAATCACAAAGCACCGCTCTGTCGCTTTCTAGTGTGTATTCACAATACTGAGATTATCGAGCAACAATGGTTCATTGTAGTTCACAGTTTGCAGGAAACCGATTTTCTGGCAGCTAAAAACAACATTTTAATTTAAGGGTTGGAGGAGCGCAGCATGCGTCTGGTGCATGGAGGGTTGCTCAAATCAGAAATTTACAGAAATGCAGGGCGATTAAATACCAGGGAGTTTTTCCTTAAATATGTCAGCCGATAACAGACCGCATTAGTGCTATAGATCCGTAGGGCCAACCCGGCCAAGGCTATTTGGGAATGAAGCTAAATCTATCAAGCAGAGCAGAACAGAGTGATTTTCTAATGATCATCTGTCAGGTTTAGGGTAATATTAAGCTGACAATGGATCAAGTTGTGCCTTGTGTCACTGTGACAAACAAAAGGCAACTGCAATGCAAATGATCCTGGATCAGTCCAATCCATAATGCATGGAAGAGTCAACAAAAGCAATCAATCAACGTACAATCCCACAAATCAGCGAGGTTCTCACTAAAGACGAGCTAGGTCTGGATAAGCGCCACGTTGACAGGAATAAAGACGAAGATTTTCAGCCAAAAAAGAAGGTAAAGAGCTGTAAATCCAGACACCGTCTCTCTCTCCTCCCACTGTGACAGACAGAGCGACACCCAGGCTGCTGCTAAAGCCGTTTAAACTGTGAAGGCTAATGCTCTGGGATAACAGGAGCGAACACTAACGCTGACAGTCAGCAAAGCATTTCCTAAAAGACTGTATGTCGGAAGGAGGAGAAGACATACAGACGTATTGGAACAGGTGTATTAGCTGTGCAACTCAGGGCATGAAATAAATGAATAGGCCCGAATCAACGCACCGAGACCGGCCCGATGCAGACTGGTAATAAAGAAAAGAACAGAAACTGAAGTGCTTACAGATTATTCAGGTCTTTTTTTTTTATGTGAACATTGTGGCTTTGAAATGATAATTACATTTATTCATGCGCTGCAAATCTACATGTAAATACAGAAATTAATAAAGATAAACCAGACTCTCAGAGCGACATCAAAACAAACAGTATATTCAATTTACTGTGGAATATAAATGAGCTCTATTGTAACACTTTATTTGTATCTTTAATTCTACCATTATATTTTCACACATTTGCCACCAAAGAGCTTGTGTCCTTTTGTGAAACCTTTTGTACCGACTCATTTCAGTTTCTTCACTTCGCACTTCTTGATTATTTTGGGATTCTCAACCGACTGCGTTTGCCGCTCTTTCTCCGCCCATGAAGATTGTTTGGGATTATAGATTTTGTGGTGGTTACTTTAAAGTGTTTATGCTACAGTTGAACCAGTTGCAAGCTTCGATCAATAGAAGTATCACCTTAAACCGTTTAAATCTAAAATACAGTGCGGACGTGGGGGCAAGATAACCACCAATCGATGAAACGCTGGTTAAGTGTTTATTAGGAGACAACCGGTGCCCACAGGGAAGCTTGTAGCACTTATCCGCTGTACTTTAGCTTAGTTTATCACACCGGTAAGCCACAGACTGTGGAGAGTTGCATTAAAACAAAATGAATGTCCGGTCTCGGGGTAATCACATATCCTTTTAGAGGAACCCCTGAGAATGTATTTCCCTGAAGATGGAAATAAAGATTTGAAGAGGTTGGCTCCGAAATGAGACATGACAGCTGAAGATCTAGTGATATATGGAGGATGGTAATTGACCTACTAAATCAATGACACAATAACTTCTCCAGTAGAAGAACATATTGAAGGAGCTTGTTCTCCTCATCTATTAAAGCTGCTACATGTACCCTTTCAAAAGTATTCCCAATTAATCAAAGTAGTTTTTAAAAAAATATATAAAACAGAAAGTAAAAGTAAAAGTTAGCCACAGCCAATAGAATGACAATGAAGAGGGCTGCAGAGGGGCGACGGAGAGACAGACTAAGACCCCCATTGTTTAAAAAAATGGAACATTTTGAGTGTTAAGCCAACGTTATCTTTGTAAACGTCATATGAGCCACCTGGTAGCAGAAAGATTAACAGGTGAGCGGAAGCAACAGCAGCTAAAATAATTGGTTACAGCAGCCATGATTTGGGTGCGTCCTTATGAAGGGGATGAATACTTGTGCAAACATTGGCTTCGTATTCTACATTTCAAATTCATTTTGCAGACTTCTGTTTTCACCGTCAAATAAAAGCCACATTAAATTTACTCATGCTTGTAAAAAAACAAATAAAAACAAACATGAAAACTTCCACCGGGGATAACAACTTGTTATATGTACTGTAAATGACTGGTGCTGATCGACACCACACAGAGCAGCCCCCCCCTCCCTCAGCCATTTTGCATGGCAACAGCACGGGTGAGGACGAGCACGGTTGGCCTCGCCCAGAATAAACCAGGTTACTCCTTCAGGGACCAGGGGAAGAGTTGAAGTGGCAGACCTAGTTACTCCCACTCATCCTCTGTCTGTGCGGCGGCTGCTACTGCTGCTCATCAGGAGTCCGATGGAGAGTGACAGAGCGTCAATTTAATGTATGTAGAGGGTTATGAAGCAACTAAATAAGGTCTCATTACTTGCATATTACGTAGAACATTAATCATTCTTGCCTGTATATATTTGCCTTTATCGAGCACAGCGCCTGTAATTATATTTCAGCGTGAGAGGGATAATGCGAGCGTGGTATAAGACTAGAATAGACAATGAGAAGATGAAAAGATGTGGGAAAAGAAATGACCATCCAGGTCATAGCTGTGCGGGATATTCTGAGGTAATATGGATCTTCCACACCCACCACGACCCTCCGCTGTGCCTCTGGGGGATTTCTGTCGAGGTATCAGCAATTTCCCTCCATTAGGCTACACACTCTCCTCTGTACCAATGCAGACTGTGTAATTAAAGTCAGTCTTTTATATTTCCCTTCTGCGCTGCCTCCTCCTTCCCTGTTTCCTCCTAAACTGGGTTAGTATGGAAATAAGGGTAGAGATCTCCAAATGTGCTTCTCTAACTTGCTGCAAATCTAAAAAAAACCACTCGCTACCCCTCACTATTAGATGTTATCATATCACCGCCAACAGGTATCTTTGAAACCCGTCTTTAAACAAGAGTTAGGTAAGAAGATACCACTCTCATGTCTGTGCGCTAAATGCAGCTGCAGCCAGCGGGCGGTTATTTTAACTCGGCACTAAGACTGGAAACAGCCCGGCTTTACGACATCCTCCAACCACCACTTACAACTAACAAGCTAGTCTATGTCTTGTTTGTTCGATTTTTTTTTCGAAAAGCCATTAGGACAGAGCCAGGCTAGCTGTTTCCCCCTGTTTCCAGTTTGTATGCTAAGCTAAGCTAACTGGCTGCTAGTTGTAGTTTCAGCTCGTTAACATTCATTGTAAAGTCTCTGCTTTTGTTCTACATTATTTCTCTGTGCAATATGCTTATTGTGTTTCGATTTTCATGCTTTGTTTATTCATTTTGGATCAACCTTCATTATTATTTTTGTGTATTTATTTTGTTTTATTTAGCAATTTGTGGATATCACTTAAAACTCTGGGATATTACAATTGGCATTTTTCACAATTTTTTAACATCTTATAGACAACATCATTGACTGATTACTAGAGTAAATAATCAATAATGAAAATGAATTGATATCTGTAACTAGGGAGAAACCCAGACACTAAACATCATAATCTCAGGTCATTTTCATCCTCCTCTCTTATTGATATATTAATATTCAAACAGTTTCTTGTTTTTCATTGCTTGTCTTGTTTGTTACTCCACGCTGTCTCCTATAGGTCACATCATGTTTTGCATGTAATTCTATTGTCTGCCAACGAGCACGAGCTCCCTTTGCCGGCTTCATCTTGTTTGTGAAATTGATTTTATGATGAATCTGCAGAAAGTAAATGAAGCAAGCAAAACAAAAACAAACAACCTCAAAGCGCAGGCATGCAATCATTAAAAGCAAACACGCAGTGGGATGGATGTGGATCTCCAGTGTGCACGTAAGCACAATATGGTGCCGAAGCCTTCCTCTAGGGGAGAATACATTAACCTTTCACGACGGCTCTCTCGTGATGACGATCCTCGATATCGACATGCTATAAAAATCCCCTTTTAAAAATTGAAGCCCCCCCACCCCGCCGTGTGTGATTCTGCTGATTGCCACGCTGTGAAAAGCCCAAACATTTCCCCTCCATTCATCAGGTGACACATTGTCATGGCAACAACTGACACAGACACATCCGTCCTCCGTGACGAGATGGTTTCAGAGATGCGGTCGTGACAATCTGCGGTTCGGGTGAACCTCGACGTATAAAAAGGGAAACATCCTGGTATTGATCCTAAGCTTTGGGAGTTAGATGAATTAAATGATTAATAGTTATGTTGTGCTGTTTCTTACTGTTGCAGCCTGGCTCCCAGATGTTTTAATGCTTTACTTAAACATGACTCATACGTCTAAACTGAGCTGGTACAAAATGCTGTGAGCAAGCTCGCCAATGACGATCTTTCTCTCTGTAAAGCCCTGAATGATTAAAAATAGCGGGGAGTGCTGCGCTGGGCTGGTGATATAATGAGGTGTGGTGGGCGTACGGGCGTACATGACTCTCTCTGGGTCTGACTTACCATTGACGCAGAACTCATACGGTGAACAGAGCTCGTCTTCAAACAGGCAACCTGGAGGTGAGAGAGAGTGAAACACAAGGCATATTAATAGATGCTCTTAAAGTTGATCTACAAAGATTTTGAGAATCGATGAATCATTTAGGTCATTTTTCAAACTGCAATGACGTAAAATGAACTTGTTCGAGCTTCTCAAAAGGGAGAATTTGCTGCTTTTCTCTTCTTTGTATCATGTAGATTGAATACTTTGGGGTTGTCTACTACTGGTTTGACAAAACAAGCATTTTGAATAGGACACAGTGATGGACAGTCGTCACCATTTAAGGATATTTGATGGTCTGAACAATAATTAATTAATTAATCAAAAAACTAATTGACTGAAATGATTAGGCATTTTGGAAAGTATGTTTATTTGTTTTCTTTTTGAGAGTTATATGAGAAGATTGATACCACTTTCACATTTGTTAGTTAAACATGAAGCTGCAGCCAGCTGTTAGCTGCTAGCTGATATTTGGGGGAAACAGCTAGCCCTCTCTGCCTAGCCTTGTCAAAAAGTAACAAAACCCTCCAGCACCTCTAAAGATATTAATTCATATATGTTGTTTTATCAGTGCAAAAGGTAACAATTACAATGTGTGGTTTTGTTACCCTTGGAGAGAGGGAGGCTAGCTGTTTCCCCTTGTTTCCAGTCTTTATGCTAAGCTAACCTGCTGCTGGCTGTAGCTTGAAATGTACCACACAGGTACGAGAATGGTATCGATCTTCGCATATAACTCACAGCAAGAACGCAGATAAGTGTCTAACTATTCCTTTATTAAGAAACTGCAGCCTAATTTGATCTTATAAATCACTGTCAGCTGAAGATGGAAGAAGAGAGCGATTGTAAATCAGTCCTGGAGGTATACTTTAAATGGCATCAAGGAAAACATTACAAATGCCTTGATACGAGTATAAATGGAGACCATAAGCATAATGCAGTATACACAATGGACAACTAAATGAGCAGAAAATGTACTATATTGCGGAACCAAATTAGCTCAATGTCACAAATTCTAAATATTTCACCGCTCCATGAAAGAAGCCTACAGCTTAGTACTGCATTAACTCTGGCCGAGGGCCTCACTGCTAATGGCAGAGCCATCAATCATCAATTAGTGCGACTTCTCCTATCCTGTCTCTGACACTAATACCCCAACGTTTCCATATATGAATGCTGTATGAATATTAATGATTTTTTAACGCTCGGACCAGGGCTGGGTGTTCCAGACTAATAAATGAGCAGATGGCAGGAGCATTATGGGTATCTGTTCCCTGTGTTCATATTTCACACGTGGGAGTTGCAGCGAGCAGAGGACTGATTGTTCTGCTCGCCGATCTGCGCAGGTGATCCTCAACATTCAAACGTTTCCAGAAAAAAAACAAGTCTGTGGGGTGAAAACTCTTCTTGAAGTGTTATTTTCTGTCACATTCAGGGTCGGAAACAATCCGACCTTCAGCCAAGAAATGAGCCATTTGGGTTTGTTCAAAAAAGCTCTCAATAGGCTCAGACTACAGAGTTTATGGCGTCGCAGTGTTGGCAACAGAAAGACAATCTGTAAACAACTAGGTCAAGCCTCAGCACTTTTTCGTCAAGTCTTTTATCTTTGATATTTCCCTGCCTCAGCTCATCAGTAGGAGTGACGTGATTGGATGCACCCTCTTGGCCCGGTGGCCTCGACGGACAGCAATGAGCAGCTCGTGACCGTGAATAAAGAACAGGCTAAGTAGGAGGAGTCGCCTCAGTCAGACCTCTTTAATAATGAGAAGAGATAGGTCGGGAAAGTCTGTTAATCCCACAGAAGGGAAAGATAATCAGGTGTGGATGAGACAGGCAACTTTTCAGGCATCACTTGTTCCAAGTTTGTTCAAGTTTCCATTTCTATTCTTTTATCGTTATTAAAGCCCAGTCTGCGTGATAACTTGATTATACAGACACAATATGCAGCCATTTTGTTTGGAAGTCGAGGCCACATCTTTTGGAGGTAATGGCTTCAATATGTCAGCAAAATGGCCATTTGATGATGTAGAGTGAGGCATCATAACAGAGCTGTAAGGTCGCTCAGCTCTCCAGAACAAAACTAAAAGGCAGAACGTTCTGAACTGAAGAGAAACAACTTACTGCTCCAACACCAAGACCACAAATGGCTCTTCTGACTACTCATACTTCACTGTAATTCTCATTTTTATGGACAGAGTAAGCTATACTTTGCAGGTTAACCATAACTCTAAAATGCTGCTGTCGGTTTAAAACTGCACAAGGACCATAGCTTATTTTGTTCCACAGCTTCCTGCCCCAGCAGACCCATAATGACACTCCTTCCCATTGATATTACACATAATATACGGCACTATATAAAAAAACTAGAATTACCACCTCACGGTTCTATGCCTCCGCCAACCAGGCAACGCAGTTTACATCATGTCTGTCCAAAAGCTCATTTTACCCTATTAGACATATCACGTTATTGCCAGAAATGTGTTTTGTGAGGTCCGTAAACTCTGACCTCCAAAATCTTATAAGATCATGATTGAGTCAAGGTCGACGTTTGTGCCAAATTTAAAGAAATTCCCTGGAGACGTTCCGGAGATATGCCGATCGCGAGAATCAACGGACGGACCGACAGACATGATACCAGCGATCACCAGCCCGAAGGCAGAGGAATACAAGGTTTCTGGTGGAGACCAAAAACAGAGCAAAAAGAGGAAAGAAACACAACTTCAAATTAATTTGAATTAAACATTTTACCAAGAACATTGATTTAGCTGCAAGATGACTTCAAGACTTCAAGAAAGAGCCGCGCATCCTTCTTGACCAAGCACCTCACCACACTGCAATTAGCGTCACTCGATTCAACTTTACCTCCACATCACTGCCTCGCTTAATTCATCGGGTTCTCTGGGAGGCCTTGTCAGCTCTCAATATTAATTACGACTTCCATTAAATGAAGCATCCTGTCAAGCATAGTGTGTCTGTGTGTGTGTGTGTGTAATAGGCAGGGACATAGAATTGATAACGCCACATCCCCTTTCTCCTCCACCATGCCAGAGATGATTAAAATGGCGCCTTCTAAATTAAAATGCAATCACAGTGGACGCTGCTGATTACCTCAGGCGAAAAAAAACCCAGAAGGATGCTCGAGACTCGTCGAGACTGAAGAAGAAAGCTGGTCGGAAAAAAAAAGGTGTCCGGGTTATATCGTAATGAAGCATCCTGACAAAAGAATGGCCACATTGTCTTGTGTACGTGATAATTTCACAAAGAAAAGAAAATCACCTTTCCGGAGAAGTGCGACACTTGCTATTGAGTGTCGATGCTCTGTTGCCATGTCAACCTCATCACAGTGGCTCATCAATGGGGAAACTAGTCAGTTGTTGGAGTAAGAACAGCCTCAGTGGGATTTAGTGGATCAACGGAGATTATTTAAGTGTGCTTTTTGTGTTAAATCACAAAAACTAAACCTGTTCAATGTGTAAGCTATATTATTCATCGTGTGTCGCGGTGACATCTTCAAATTAACACAAATATATTTAGTTTACGATCACAGAAGACTACAAATAACGGCACATAGTCCCATTTGAAACTAGTAAACTGCTTTTACTAATGTGTAAAACAACATATGAATGCATATACTTTTAGAAAATATTCTTAAATGACTGATTGTTGCAGCTCTAGATAATTGATCAGGCTCTCAAATGTGAAGATTTACTGCTTTGTGAGCTTTAAGTTATTGTAAACTAAACATCTGGACCAAATGATACATTTTCAGGCGTCACTTTGAGCAGTTTTCACTATTTCCTGAGATTTTATTGACTTAACGATCAATTAATCACCAAAATAAATTCCAGATTAATGGATAATGAGTCTTTAGCAGCACTAGATGTGAGCTAAGTCCAGGTGTTGTAAATGTGCAGAAGCTTCCCCTCCCAAAATAGTGTGACCTAATTTACAACTACAAGGAGAATCCAGGAGGTCAATGGCTGCAGTAAATTCACAGTTTTCAGATATACTGGTGGTTACTGGCCTGTGTTCTCATCATTCTTTGAAATCAGAGATACTTGAAAGAACTGAAACCCTACGGATCTCCCAGTGTTTTTTCTCAATCTGTCATTGCAAATTAAATGCAATATGTTCGAGAGGTTTTTGCATAAAAACACTTCCAGATATGCATGCAGAATCTGAATTAATTAACTATGGCCTAAACCTCTCAAAAGCCTCGATTCACAGCTGTGTACATTTTCCAATGATGCCCCCTGCCTGCCTTATTACCACAGACTGCTATTAAGGGCAGCAAGTGTCTGTATAAGTAAGCAAGGATTAACACACACACACACACACACACACACACACACACACACACAATTCACCTTAAATTAAAATCTCAGCTACGCGGCGTGTCAGGGACAGAACAACATGGGTGTCTACCCTCGGGGGCGTGAAATCGGAGAGGAGCGTGTTTAAAGGGAAAAGCTCATCTAAGGTAATTTAAGGAAAAACAATTACATTAGAATGACGGAGAGTTTCTCATTAGAAAAAGATAGAACCAGATAAGCTCCACCTGTACATTATCGACCTTGCCTGGAACATTGAATATGTCCTGATGAGGCTCAACCCAAGGCTGAACAAGAAGTCAGAGACTTTATCGTTCACTTTCCCCTCACAGGTGGTTGGCCGGTGCCGGGAAACCATCTGTGATGTCTGAGGGGCCAAGGAGGATGCTGGGAATCTGGCAGCGAGGGCAGCCACTCCCAGAGCCTGCTGCAGTTTAGGACATATTTCACTCACTCTCTGGGGCCAGCAACATATCTTTTATTATAATTATAAGCTGCGACCAAGGACACCCGACTCATTTTTACTCACACACACACACACACACCTGTACTGCATGCCAAAAAAGCCATTTCAGAACAGTGCAGCGGATGACAGCGGCAATAAAAGTGCAAGTGAATTGAAAAGGGAGCGCGGCTGGAGCAAGGACAGCCGAGAAGAACATCACCAGCAAGCAAATTAGCATCAGCTTGACACCATGTCCGCAGATTTAAACAGCTTGTGTCATTAAGGCGCTCTCCTGCTCAAATTAAAGATGGCTCCAAGCTTTTGTCTGCTCCGAAAGGTCTGTTCCTGTCAAGAGCTGCACTTCACATTTCAGCAATGGTAGCTCAATATTTTCATACACTCCTCATGCACCTTTCATCTTAACATGACAAGACGCTGTTATAACAGTAGTTTAAATAATGCCCGTGACATTCTGTGCACCGACATTTCATGAGGAAACCGTTCTGGGGTGAAACACACTGTTAACAATCCATTTTCCCACCGCAACATTACCACGAGCTACGCTACACCGTTGAGGTTTATATTATTTTACAGATCAATTTTGTGCATAGAGGCAAAGTTTGACACTTTCAGAAAAATACACTTGTTTTCTTTCTTGCTGAGAGCGAGACGAGAAGATCGAAACTACTCTCATGACTTTGCGCTGAATATAAAGCAACACACAACAGCCAGTTAGCTTAGCTTAGCACAAAGACTGGAAGCAGGGGGAAACAGCTAGCCTGGGTCTGCTGTAGCTTGTTCTGATCTAACTCTCCACAAGAAAGCATGTTTCCCAAAATGTCAAACTTTTTCTTGAGGGAAAATGTATTGCATCAGAGAATACGTCTAAAGTTATTTTAAAAACATGAATAATTAGTCGGAGCTTTGAGGTCACTTTGATGGAAGAGGGAACCTGACATTAAAACCATCTGACGTCCAGAGGCGTGAAACTAAACACATTTCTCACCCATTTTCCAGAGAAGTTGTCTAACAATTCCCAGACAGGCAGGTCGCTCTCAGTCACTCAGCTGCCAGCTCTAGGTGACAGCCCAGACAGCGGCCATGAATTAAAGATGGCAGCGTCGCAGGACCCAGAAATAGGCCCGGCTTGACCTTTTCTCTGACCCGCGTTAAATGATTCAGACATTTGATTTTCTCCCCTCTTCTGAGGTGTGATTGGCCGTTTAAGTGCGGAACCAGAGCAAGTCAAACAGCCAAGCGTCCTCCTCCTGAGGAGCTCAGAGTGAACCAGCACAACCCGG
The DNA here is from genome assembly GCA_032191485.1 of Leptoclinus maculatus. NCBI lineage: Eukaryota > Metazoa > Chordata > Actinopteri > Perciformes > Stichaeidae > Leptoclinus > Leptoclinus maculatus. The sequence continues at coordinate 5,975,986 of JAVDOI010000013.1, forward strand.
CCCCGAGGGAAATCTCAACTCCTCCAGATGGAGTACAAGGTTTAACAGTTGAACCTCATTTTAAAGTGTTTGGGTCCTACTTTTCCCTACGGATGAAAACTAAACATTCAAATGCAGGTGCACTCGGGTCATTCTTGTTTGCGTTTGGTAATTTAATAACTCTTAGTGAAACTGCTCGGCTGCATCACCTGTGGAGTGAAGTACCTTTGCTTGTGTCAAATCAGATCGAGGGCCATTTGGGAACTCCTTTAGCATGAAACTGGATCCACACTTCTACCCACTCAGACCACTGCTCATCACTCAGGGAAAGGCAAAGCCATCAGTTGTGTCTCTTTCACTGACAGACGTTTTTTTTCATTAAGTACATCTTTTTAATACAATTAAAACAACGATTGTTCTTGCTTAGATTAATGGATGATTCATTACAATACTGTCGTCCACAATTGTATGTATGAAGGGCTTTCCTCCAGCTGATTAAATATCTGTCCTAACACAAGTAGGCATTTTAAATATTGAACCCATTCTGTCTGCACTCCTGACATACTATTGTCACCCAGTGCTAAGTTGAATATTTGCATTGGACTATCCAAATATTAAACACAACCCACATTTCATACAGATAAACTGAAAAGTACTTACGGTACTTAATGTATATTAAACAGAAAGGTTTAATGAAAATGTCTCGTTTTGGGATGGATTTGGCAAATGGAGATGTTACTTTAAGTTGAAAAAGATTAATTATAAGCACATCACGTAGGTGCTAAGCTAAAAAACATCTGCACACTACTGCATGCCACGATTTATTGACTACGTTTCAAACCAAATTGGTTTAAATGTTTGAAACAAAAACCTGCATCAATTGATTTTGGGGGGGGGGGGGGGGGGGGGGGCAGTGGAACAAGCTGGAAACACAATATCGACATGATACCTCATAAAGTAGTACATCTTGTCCTGTTATTGTTATTGTTATTATCCTGATGTTGTATTCTATCGGAGAGCAAGAAGACTGAACCCATAACAGTAAAGTTGAAGGCCATAAAGCCAAAACAATGTCAGGTAATAATCCTCACCACGAGTGGCGATCCATTGTTTATGTACAAATATTGATGAGCGCAGCTGCAAGGTTCGTTAAAACGTCTGTAATGCTTCAACAACGAGGATGGATAGGGAGAGTCCGGCAGTATCGCCAGCCAATCACACTGGTTGTTTCTGAATAATGTTACAAACAGCTTGTTTCATAAGAGCTGGGTGTGGAGTGTTTTTGGTGGATTAGAATGTCCCTAATGTATTCTGCAGAATACAGTGGTCAAATCAATTAGTCGCAAAAATAGAAAAATACCTCCCGCTATTAGATTTTCATCATCATTCCCTTGCCTTGCTTCCTCCCAACAGTCATTCTGTCTCCCTGCTGCACTGAGAAATGGTCTGGAGTATTAATCAGCATCCCCTTCACACGGAGCAGACACATTACTGCTTTAATCACAGCTGAGATAGTATAGATTCATTCTGGTGCTCGACTCGCAGCCTTCAGAATGCTCATTACCGTGTTATTGTGCTCATTATATACCTTGGCTCTGCAACACAGAGGTAACCTTCACACTGACCTCTTTACAAGCACCATATGATTTGAACCGAAGGAAACAGTTGTGAAAAAGGGGCCGTTGAACCTCCCTTGTAATGCCCGAGGATGTTGTGTCACGAGCGTTGAAGCTCAGGTATATGGAGAGGTGAGAAAGTGTTATGCACTGCTACTGTTTATACAAGTGGGAAAATTGTTTTACCAACATATTGTGCATCACACTTTTACATCTGACAAGTCTCCAAGGAGTAAAAAGCCTCTCCTGAAATGTAATTTAATTTAGATTAGCGGGTAAAAGGAGAGCAGTCCTCACAACCTTCCCTTGCCTCTCTGGTGGCACTCTTCCTCCTTAACCCAGAATTTCTTCCAGGTTCACCTTGAACCGAAGCAGGCAAGAGAATAACGAGATGGATCGCCTCGACACGTCTATCCGACACAGTTCTGACTTCCTTCCTCTCAAGAGCCGCTGACATTTGTCGGGGAAAGGCACAGAAGCGCAGCCAGCCGCTTTGCTTCCCACTCCCTCGTCTCAATAACCACTCAAAGCCAACACACTCCTCCGAGCATCTGTCGAGTCACAGAGAAACATCGCACGTCGTCTGTTATCGCACCAGCCGTGGCAGCATCCCAAGCCAGGAATACACAGCCTGCTTTGTGTCGGAAAAGTCGGTGCTTACTCTTTAAAAGGCTGCAACTTTGAAATTAACTAAAGAATCGTATATATTCCTCCGTGCATTTTGGAAACACAGCAAACACTTCATGAATAGCTTATCAGTCTACAAGGCCGCAGCAGCTGTGTGTTGGTTCAGTGCAGCTGAGAAGAGGTTGCTTAACACTGTGAGCTGTTCATCAGCTCGAATCGATAGGCATATATCACATTCAACGACAGATGATAGCGGACAATCTTCACTTTAGACCAATTACACTCGCATCGAAATGCTGCAGCTGTTGAGATTATTAATTTAGGAAAAACAGGCTTTTGCAAACAACACACCAAATGCTAATTGAACCATCCTGCGCAGCCATGTGCACAAAGAAGGGCCGTGTTGCACCGTAAAATCTCATCCAATAAGTAGTTTGATGTTTAATGGATGAGTCGAAGCCTTTTAGTGAAATATAGAAAAGCACCACGTCCAAAGTGTCAACACAGTCCGAACTGAAGGCCGACACTAGCCGACCCTTCACCAGTTCAGTCAAGATGACGGACGTCGGAAGAGATAAGAGAAATGCACTGCGACCTTTGCTGAGACACCACGGCGGGGTTTCATTTGCTTTGGCAGTCCTATTAGTTTTGTATCCTTGTATCAGTTTTTACTTTAACTACGATTAGGGTTTAAGACAGACAGCCTTCAAGTTGTTTTAGAAATGAGAGTTTTCATTAATCAGAAGTGTCTGCTTTTGAGAGCTTGTTGATATGTGGTCTGATTGTGAGTTTACACAGTTGAATTTGAAGGATTTGTCCTTGCTCGAGCTCAAGGGATGGCAGTGTTGGGCTGTTTTGGTCCAGAATCTTATATCTAAACAGCTATTGGATGGATTGCCAGGAAATCTTGTACAGACAATCATGGTCCCCAGAGGATGAATCCTACAGACTTTGGTGATTGCCTGACTTTTCTTCTAGAGCCACAATGAGGTTGACATTTGCAGGTTTTTTATTTTAATAAAATGTCAATATTTAATGAATTTAATGAATTGCCATGAAAGTCGGTACACACATTCATGTCCCCCTCGGGAGATTACTTTGATGATCCCTTCACATTTCCTCTAGCGCCATCATCAAGTCAAAATGCTAATTTGCCAAAAGTTTGATTTATGATTAAATACCCACAAAACTATACCACCATTCCCACTAACCTCCGATATGCTTTGTGTTTAGTGTTAATGGGCAAAAGTTTTGTAAGATAAGCTAAAGATCCTCATTTTAACAACATCACTGTGAGCATACTAGCATGCCAAAAATAGCATTTAGCGCAAAACACCTTTTATTATTTACAGCCGCTAGAATGGCTGTAAATACTTGTTTCCAATCCTATTCTGGCACAGATCAAACAACTAAATGTGAGACCGATTAATGATTTGATATATATACACTTATATTTCCCTCCTTTCACATAAATACATAAAAAAAATTCTCAGCCTCAATGTTGTCTTATGTAAACTATAGTAAGCTCGCTCACAGGATGAACCACATAGAAATGACTGCTCTCCTGGGACAGACAGGGAGTGTCCTAGCAACTCAGGAAATAATAAGACAACACAAACCACACAACGCATATGATGAAAACAAAGCACCTCCAGTGAAGCAAGATGTCTAAACTCCCTTGGATATAGACCATGATCATAATCCACACAGTTGTAAAATGCCTATCCTCATGTCAGAGCACATTTCAATCCTCTCAGATGATTTATAACCACTATAAGATAGGTGATATCACCACTCAGTCCTGATATCTATGGGAAGACAGAGGCCGGAGGCAAAATAGATAAAGCTCAGCAGACTATGAATCAAAACTAACTTGTCTGGGTATATGAGAAGATGGCTGCTGATAGCCAGCCATAATGAAAAGACCCTGCAGCACAGCCTTAAAGGACAATGTCTCCATGTACATATTGGAGATCAGCGAAGCCGTCACATATCTTTATCCATCAATATACACATAGCACTCTTTCATTTCAGTCATTTCTAGAGCAGATTTAGGTGAGCTGAGAGAGAATCCTTTGAGTCTGTTCCGAATGCTACACAAGGCTTTTAGTAATCAACACGATCAATATGGTGCGATTAAGTCTTTTTTCATGCAGTCTCACTTTTGAGAAATATTATACGAGTCTGAACTCCCTGTTCTTGCTAGATTTGTGAATGCACTATTAGAATAGGGCCAACACTCTGGTGGGAGTTGGATTCATATCTTCATTTCATTAAATCCCAAAAAGCTATTCAAAACTTAATAACTTGAGGTTTATTCGATTGACATTTCTCTATTTTAGCTGTTCAACAAACGTGCTGGAAGTATTTCCCTTGCTAGCAAAACATGACCTTGCAGCTGGGGAACGGCTGCCTGTCTAGTTTAGAAACTACAGGGTTTTCAGTGGTTGTTATTGGGATTCAGGATGCTGCCAAATTTTAACAACAGGCCTCATAGCAACACTGATTGTAAAGCGCTAGAGTGTTAATGCACAGCCAAATCAATTTCTGCAAATTTTCTATTGGCAGAGTGCTCTCCGGTAGTCAATTAATTAATTATTCAAATTATATTCTTCCTATTTTAGTGTGAACAGGGTATTAACCTTAATGCACTCTTAAAATAAAGCTTAGTGGAAAAGATTCCAATCCTCGATTTAATGCAATCCTTTTTTTTCCCTCTTTCATCAGAAGAACAACTTTACACAGCCTTCCAGGATGTATTTTATGACATAATTAACACGTGACAGTGTTAGATTTGTCAAACACCTCCCACTGGTAGCAATACCACCCTTTGGTTCATTCTCAAGCATGCTTTTGAATTATGCCTGGCTTCAATGTACTGGACTCAAGGCTGGTTGTTGAGTCATCCCAGCATGAAAGCACAGAAAAGTACAACACGTTAACCCGTCCATGACCTCTACCATTTGATGGAAGACTAGAACGTCATCCTGGAAGAGAGAGTATGGATGATCAGACCGAACCGCATGTCTTAGCATTTTACTGCTGTTTATGTAATCCTGTAAGGGTCAGGGTGAATCTGGACCATGTGAGGCAGACTGGATCTACACTCCCGACCGAATGCAGAGAACTACATAAGCAGGGAAATTGAGAAAAATGGGTTCAAAGATTTAATCAGGCTCGTGGCAACAGATAGAAAGGTTATAATGCCTTTATTTTATGCCCGTTTGGAGTGAATCAGTACTTACATAAGTGCCATATTACCTACAAGACTTAAAAATGCAGATAAATTAGTTATTTCGTCTTTATTGTGCATTTTTAAATAAAATAAACTTATTTTGATTATTTACACTGTAAAATTATAGCTATTTAATGCTTTGCTAGTGTCTGACTACTATCAATAGTTACTGAAACGAATAATAAATTAATCTACAATATAATACATACAAATGTGATTTAAAGATTAAAATGCATCAAAACATGTACTTCTGTTTTGCAAGATGTCCGTCTGTTCAACTATTAGCGAACATATTAAAATGAATTTGTTAAGAAAAGTGCTATAAAGATATTGTTTATCAATATATGCATTAATTCAAAATGTGATAGATTTAACAAGGCTATTTGAAGTTACGGTAGTTTAACCATACAAAGTAATTTAATTCCACTGGAGTTGAAAGCTGAGATGGCAGTTAACTGCTTGCTAAGCTAGTTACCGTTAGCAAGAGTTCAGCTGGGTTTTTATCTCCATCATGATTGGATTTAACTACCATCTCATGTAACTATGTGGAATAATAGACTGGATTACCAAGATGTTGGCTGATCAACATAGATATTTAGAAAACTAGCTTTAGCAAAGGCTAGCCGTGGCTATCTCCCCTGCTAGCTAGATACATCTCCTTCCATGATCTCCCCTACGTTAGCATTAGCTTTCTAGATGCATGTCTCTCTGTGACGATTCTAGATACTGTTTTGACAAAAAAACGTTTCTTTTAGTATGGTAAAACCGATGCCAAAAAGTGAGATTCATTCTTACTGTGACTCAATTTGACCAAATATGTGGTTAAACCCAATAGTCCCAATATTATCTTTATTTGTGTTGCACATTACCACGTACACAAGAGCTTGTGCATTAAAAAGTCAAATTCTGTGAACTCTTAATAAGTGTGGGAGATTGTTGAAGTGCATTAAATATTTCAAAAAGGCTAAAGAGATGACACTAATGTCCAGGCGCTATGAAATTGAAAAGTTTCCATGTTTTTAGTCTCATGCACAGGGACAAACTCACACCAATAATTTCCCAATCAGAGCGTGCAGCTGCAGACTTATTTCTCCCCGTCTGACTTTCATGTGCTCTCATCTCAGACAGGCAGGACATAAACACCCACACACAGCACGCTCTCGCTGTCTCTCCACCACACAAACACACCCATGCATATATGCACCGATATTAGATATATAGATAATAGATATACATGACAGCAGCACACCTTGATCCCAAGCTTTCCAATGACACAGCGTAATCCGCAGTGGGACTCATTAAAAACAATAACCACCTCTAACTCCCAGCCACACGCCGACAATGGAGACCTCTTCGGCACACAGAGGAAAAACATGCTGAGAATTCAATGAGAGAAATGCACTCTGGGAATAAACGCTGACTCATTCACAAGTATTGTACGCATAAATTAACCAATTTATAAGAGAAAAAAACCCATGTGTCAAATCACAAGTTTTGTCCTTTCTATATTATGTTAGCTGGCCTTATAGCCAATAAGATTATACGTATGAATATAAAAAATAAATAATTAACAGTGGATAGACACCCTCTGCTTCTAAATATAAAGAATATGATGCAGCTCGGTGCCTGTATGAATCATCACAGAGCAGGAGTGCCAACCCGAGACCTATATTTGCCTCTCATTATAAAGTTTATACTGTCATGTGTCACTGCAGATCCTGTACCAGTAAGTGTGATTACAGGTGTAAATTGGAGGCGGTAAAACACACACACACACACACACACACACACACACACACCTGAAACAGTAAAATGAGGGCCTCTAATCACTTTCTGTCTAAGGACACAGTTATCCCAGTGGCTTCTCTAATATGCCATACTTTGGACATGCGCCATACTTTTTCAAATGACAGTGTAGTGACTGAGGCAAGAACAAATCAAGGGTAATGACAACCGGGCCTGCAAATGAAACAGGGCTGCATGAAAGATGCCCCTTTCTTGAGAAGGCATAGGACATCATTAAATATTTTAGTGGATTTAAAATGTGTAGAGTCATTTATATGGGTATAAAAGCCATTAAACCCATATCTAACATGCATCATTGTAGTTATAGTGTATCAATCTGCAGGCAAAACTCATTATTGGCTTCAAAAGTTGTCGTTTTTCTTACAGTGTTAAGTGTTTTGATGAAACTAGCAGTAAAGATAAATACCGTGGTTCATTACATAAGTCTCACAGTAAACATGTCATGCATTGGGCCTTGATAGATTATGTAACTTTTCCAGTTGGATCTTCAGATCTCATCCAAACAGCCACACCAAAGCACAAACACAAGTTTAGGAAATAGCAAGAAAAAGGGCGATGTGTACCTACTTACAAATACTACAATAATAAACTGTAATATAAAACAACTTTTGCAATGTTTGTTTTAAACGACCCAGCTTAACCGAGCCACTCAGGTGGATTCAGCACCCCGGGCAGTTTATACAGTTTATACAAACACTTGGCCTAGAATAGGGTTATTGGTTTGTAATTATAACGGGACAAAATGAAACACAATTGCTTACCAAATTTTCTGTCAGCGAGTGCAGGTGAGGAGCAGAGGCTGACAGCCAATGCAGCGAAGAGGATGGGACACCACGGTGAATCCATGCCGCTGCTGCCTAAATACAGGACTACTAATCCATCGCACACCTCCGCTAAAACAGCATGACTAACGCCGACTCAGGGGTGAGCTGCTCGGACGACACTCGGTCTAAAGAGGCATGTTTGAGATGAAACGGGGGGGAAAAATTAAAATGAAACACCGCTAAATGGCAACACAACACAGGCGTTGTTTCAGCACCACAAACAGCAAACCAGCTTCACGGAGGAGCCCCTCCTAAATTTCTGACGTCAAACACACACATGGTGAGGAGGGTTGATGCGCGCAGCTCGAAACAGCGCCCTGGACGCATGGATGAAAGAGGGATGGATGGATGTTTACTGAATGAGCACTGCCGGAGAGCAGCAACGCAAGAAAACAGACACACAAAAAAACATAAGGAAGGTTACATCTGATTAGCTTGGCTGAGAAAAATAAATGTACCGTTGCAGATTTAGATTTCAGGACATTTTACAGCAAAAATGCCAGAAATACATAAAACTACATGTTATTATAGTCTTTTTGGTGCAACCAAAACCAATACCTGGACATACACAAATATACCAAAATCATAAAGGTCCACATATGCCACAATAAACAGGAAGTTTGGATTAATTGGCTTATGTTATTAACTTGACAAAGATAAAAAATTACACAAACAAATATAAATACACACATATTCATCCATCTATCTCTATCCATCGCTCAGTGATACAAATACATAAACTACAAAGTACCACTCATGAGTCAATAGAACTATAATAGTCCCTTTAAACCCTGTTCTAGTGATTTTAAGACATTTCCTTGACCTACAACATATTACCGGAGAAGTATTCCGATCATTTACTTGAATAAAAGTATCAATACTACAATGTAGATATATTTCATTACTTGTAAAAGTTCTGTATTCAAAGTCTCACTTGAGTAAAAGTACATGAATTAGCTAAATGTACTTAAAAGTATAAAAATGAGAAGTACTTGTTGAGCAGTTAATGTTTACTTTATATATACTGCTGGGTAACTCAATCTATGGCAATGCAACATGTTTAATAAACCGATGTTTTTTTTGTAAAATCTTAATCTGCAAGTAACAATAGTCAACAGATGAATGCAGGGGAGTAAAAGTACATTTGCCTCTGAAATGAATCAAGTACAAGTACCTCAGAAATGCTCTTTAGTACCACACTTGAGTATATGTACTTCGTTACTTTCCACCACAGTAGATTACATGATCAACTGACCAAATATAGTAAATGTAGCCTCTTAAAAATGAGACTTGCAATCAATCCAACACACTTATTTTAAAGAGGAATGAACAATCAAAATGTTATTGTGACATTTACTTGCACTGGGATGCACAGTCAAATATTGACTAAAGTAAAACAGCATGCGAGTTCTGAATAGGAGCCACTCCTCTTTAAGAATAGAGAGAGAGGAGAGAAGATGAGTCATTGCTTGTTTGTTATTACTCAGCAAACCGCTGCGCAGCCTGAGAAAGAAATAACCATCAAGTTCAGGTTGATTGATGCGGATCGTTTTATTCATTTATTTATAGACAAGAGCTACAGGTGACATACCAACAGATACACAAACATGGAGACACATAGTGAGACATGAAAAAATATATGTATTTCTTATGAAATTGTTAAAAAAAGAAGAAGAATTATTCTTTTAAGGAGAATACCACTCAGTCTAAGAAAGTGTATTTCAATGCACAAAGCCTGAGACGAGACTTGAGCAGTGTGTGCCGTCAAGGAATAAATAAACAAAGAGAAGTGGAGCAAATCTGGGGAAAACATGCGAACAGACAGTCACTCGTCCCCAGCTTCAGATTTTAATCCAAAACATATTGATTTTAAAAAGCTCGGTCAGTGGAGTTGAAATATCTAATTGTTTGTCATTCTTGTCTGCCAGCAACTGGAAGTCTGTAACGCAAACAGCACAGCAGACATTATACTGCTCTCCTCAGCGTCATAAAATACAAGCGTGAAGCAGGTATTACAAATCAAACAGGTCAACTCATAAATCCAGAATTTCATTCAAGGTCTTCACAGAAGATTCATAAATAAGCCTGTGGGAGGAGGGAAAGGTTAGTCATGACACACACCAAAGATCAATGAATTTATTCATCTAAAGAACACATCACAAGTGTCTCGTGTCCTCAACACTAACCTCTGGATGTCTCTGGCGTCTTCAGATGCGACCGCGTGTTTGTGTATCTGCAGCTGGACAGATGTGGCGGCGCTCTTCAAACCCGCTTTAGACTGCCCCGCTAAAAGTGTCACATATAACAAACTGTGATTTATCTTTACGAGCAGAACAGACAAAAAAAACAAAAAAAAAAAACATGATGTCTGATCTGCTCTTTTTAACGACCAGGGAAACTAAAAGCTCTAATCTAAATTCACGTCACGTAAACTCACTGTGGCTTATGACCGCCAAGACGTGCAGGACGGCGGCCATCTCATGCAGACTGCTGATGGCCTCAGAGTCGCAAGACGAGCTCACTTCTGTCAAAAATGACCTAAAGGACACGTTCAAAAACAAAGCAAAGCTAGATTTAAGCACATGTATTGAAGTAAACAGAAGAAACAGGTGAACCTAAAAGCGGAGGGCATGTTCATAGTGCGAGTAAGAGAAAGTGGACGGAGGATGTTCACCTGGTCAGAGAGGACGATTTGAGGATGACAGACAGCAGGACGCTGGACAGAGGAGGCATGTCCTCCACTGACTCGGGGGTGATCACCTCTTCAGGCTGGGTAATCTAAAAGAAAACAAGAGCACAGCCGCATTCGTCATTGCCTTGAGTGATTTGCTCGAGAACGTCATCGGACGTGTGCGATATATATTGGTACAAGACAAAAACGCTCCGGCAGAGAGGTCGAACCTTCTGAAGCAAATGTCTCTTCTCCACGACGATGACGGCGAAGAGAGTGGAGAAGACCCCGCAGAGAGGAGCTTTGTCCCAGGTCTGTGCCGCCTGGAGGAAGTCCGCCAGGCCGGGAACGGCTGACTGACACAGCTAGAGCACAAAGAGGGAGATATTCTTAAAAAAAGAGTCTTAAAAAGGAGAAAGCTGTACGGTGCTGGAATAGTGAGAGCAACTCAAGACCACTGCACAGTTTGACAGCCTGTTGTAAAAAATAAATAAAAAAACATCTGATGTATTTGACAACTAGAGAGAAAACAGCTGGTGTGAAGTAAGGAATAAACAAGTGTAGTTTATGTACAACATAAGGTCGTGACAAAAGAAATAAATCAACACACTTGGAGTCTGCGTACCCGTTTTCCCTCCTCTGGTTCCTTCCTAAGACGGCGAGCCAGGAGCTCTACAATCTTCTGGAAGATGTTGGCCACCACACCCACGACAACAGTGGCTGCATCTTCCTCATGCTCCTGAGCCGGGTGGTGGTGGTTGACGTCCTCGGGTGCGTAGTCGTCTGCCACCTCCTTCAAAATCAGCAGCACCGCAGGAATACACAGGTAGCCTGCCTCTGGACACACGGGGGGGGAAATACATCGTCTGTAAAGGTGTCGATTCAGGTAAACGTGATGCAGCAGCACCTGTTAACCATGTTCTAGTACCCGTGCTGTGTTTTTCACTGTAAAAGACATTTGAAACACTCACCTGAGAGGAGGGTGAGCGAGCACAAGTGGAGGATTTGACCCTTGAACGTCTCGTCGGCCAAACCCACAAGTAGAACGTCTCGGCACACCGACAGGAAACTCTGGTAAAATGCATCATCATCATCATCATCATCATCATCATCATCATCATCATCATCATCATCATCATCATCATCACGATGAATCGAGATGAGGCCGAGTTATTGTGTAGAACATTTCTACTGCTAGCTGGTGGCCTGCAGGAGCTGCCTACACCCCCCCACTAACCGCATTAATAAGACGGGCACTGTTCGCAGCAGTCATGTGGTGACAGGCGGGAGAATAATGTCACAAATATAAGAAAATAAGCCCGTTTCAGTGTGGCAGTATGAGCACGAGGCGGCTCGCGATATAATGACCGAACAATAATTCACTTCATCACATTTTTATGTGCAGCTGTAATATTCTATTATGAAAATGTTCCCACTTTGTGTGCCTGAAATCACACTGGAGAAGTGTGTCTCAGCTCTCTTAATGGAGATCTCTCACACACACATTTGCCCAAATGAAATGCCGGTGCTTAATGCAGCCCCGCAACATTCAGCAAGTCATTCTGGCTTCACTAATTACAGTCGGGCAAAGCTCGATATAATATATGGCCGACACGCATTTCTTCGGGCTCAATTAATCCTTTTAGTGGACGTTTCCCAGTCCTGTACTGAAAACATCGGAAGTCGGCTTAATGTTTACATTCGTAATAATAGAGCTCACCTCAGTTATCTTTGCAGCAAGTGGCTGCAACTTCTCCTCCTCCTCCTCCTCCTCCTCCTCCTCATCGCTGGTACGTGTAGCCAGGAGGGGCAACACCTTCCCAGCTACCCACGCTGCCACATGCTCCAGAGAGAGCAGGTAGTCTCGACCCTCTGTGGACTGGGACAGACACAAAGGGCGTACTCTTTTTTAAAGTGATAAAAATGGGATCAGAAGCAACGGGTGCAAACGTAGAAACTCACGCTGTGTTGCAGATGTGCGCCGAGACGTCCGTGATGCACGAAGACCTTCAGTGCCGTCTCCACACCGGGACTTTTGGGATCTTCAGCGGCGGAGCTGAGGTGAGCGTACAGCACCGACTGTTGGGACAGACATTGAAATACATGCATCTACTCTCGGTATAGATGCTGAAGATGAATGCATTCGAGCAGGGGAACACACTCGGGTCCGTTTAAAATCAAACACTGACGAATAACATCCAACGTACCCTCCAGCTTCCTAGAACTGTATGGAGCTGCTTCAGAGGTCCAGGACCAAGAGCCAGGACTTCCTCCCGTGGTAGCGTGTGGCTGAACAGGTACTCCAGGTAGGCCAGGGCCAGGTCTGGTTTGGCCTCCACCGTCTCCTGGATACGCACCTTCCGCTTGGTGTTGTCCTGAAGTTAAAAAGGAAGAAGACTTTTACAACAAAGGAACGAGGGATGCTCACAGAGAACAACACGATAATTCAGGCCCTTGGGTGTCTCGATGACTGACCCCTTTCTTGGGCAGAGCCTCGGAGAGCCAGTCGGTGACGAGCTCCAGGATGTCAGCGGCCTGGCCCCAGCTGCACATGCATTCTAACAGCTGGCCGTACTGCGCTGGCGCTGCTCCAGAGTCCATCCTCCTCAGCCTGGACAGGACGCCACAGCTGGGAGCGGGACGAGAGAGAGAGAGAGAGAGAGACCGGCGTAAGACAGCAAAACAACAAGAGTGGAACGAGAGGACGAGGAGATGCGCTTGCAGCTCACCTGAACGTTGGAACTGCAGCCGGGGGCATAAATGAGGCCAGCTGTATGAGAGGAACGGTGCATCGCTCGTCCTGGGGAATAAACAAAGCAAGACAGTTTTACAGTAACACTTGTTAATTCATGGAAGTAAAACAACACGGTGGGAGGTTGAAGTACCTCAAAGGCCTGGAAATACTTGGCCACGACATTTCCAAACTTGGCAAAAGTGTACTTCTGGGCCTCTTCATTTTGTTTCAGGGCCTTCTCGACACTCCTCCACAGGATGACCACGACCTCCAGCAGGCCGGACACGACGGCCATGTCTTTCCCCAGCAGAGGTTCAGCCTGCTGAGATCACAATCAGGGACTCAGACACAGAGCATACGTTTTCCTCTCATCTGGATCAAATATGATCAACAGGGGGAAAAAAAAGAGGATTCAAGCCGACAAATTATGTAGCGACAGTTACCTTGAATTACGTATTTTATCGTGACTAAATACCGTTAATATCAACCTTTTGTATGGATTTGCCTGTTCCACGGTTCATACCACATCTTTCCATGTTAAAACACATGAAATTAGAGATGAAACTATGAGTAATGAGGTTTAATTTGTGGAGATAAAGTAACAATCTTTATAGATTGATGTCTCCGTCTTACTGCGCTGTTCTCCTTGTTGATGTCGTTAACCTCGGACAGGTCACAGTCAGTCTGGATACAGCTGTTCACGGTGCGGCGAATGGCCAACATCAGCTTTACTGGAAGAGAAGACAAAACAATGAACGAACTACAAATGCAACAGTTCGTTTTTTTAGGTTTTTTTTATATAAGGCTTCCAAAAACACAGCACGTACTTATGTTGGTGGGGGCCGTGTGTGTGTGGGCGTGCCGGTAGAACTTCCTGGCAGCCATGGGGTTCATCTGGATGAAGGTGACGCAGCGGCAGCACCACTCCCTCTCCGACTCGTTGACGGGGAAGAAGGACTTGAAGAGCAGCTCCACGATGCGCTTGGAAACCGAATGGGAATCGACAGCCAGGCGGGCCAGCAGGTGGTCCATGTTGCACACGTCCCAAAACTGGAGAGAGCGGTACACAAGAAAACCCTCTATTCGTACACGTAGACTTGTCTTCAGTATCACAAGTTTAGGACTGCACCTGCTTGCCAACTACTTGATTTGTGTGAACTTCATTGTTTGCATGTGTATTTTAGAGACAGGTCATGAGTGCACTTTCACGGTACCTTGGCAGCACGCACCGCCTTGACCTTGATGAGCATGTCCAGGAAAGCGATGCGGACTTTCTCAGCGTTGTCATGAAGGCTGTACTTGAGAGTAGGCAGGAGCTTTTCCAATATCGGATGGCTGAGACTGTTGTCCAAGACAATAGTCAGACACTGGGGAGAACATTACACAAAGCACAAGTCATTAAATACCCCAGTAAAACCAGTTGTCCTAATGTGTGCAGTTAAATAACGCTTACAGTTTGGCATCACAAAACCGGGACAAGCATCTAGCTTCACGAGGCTCCCCGTGTTGATATTTTCCAGGACTAGATACTGACCTTAAAGACTGAGCACCGGACGTCCGGGGAGCTGCTGTCAGCCGCCAGCTCCATCACCAGCTTCTTCAGGAAGTCTGCGATGATTGTGGGAGGGAGGAGCTCCCAGCACTTGGCCAGGATCTTACAGACTCCCAGAGTAGCGTTGGAGCGCACGGTGGGATGAGGGTCATCGAGGAGGCCCTGAGGACGAGACACGGGGCGGTTGTAACAGCGCCACTTTAAAGCTCAGTGTCCGTGCGTCTGTGGATGTGGATGCGTTCTCACCATTGCTATGTCCAGCTGCTTCTGAATGGCCTCATCTATATTCTTGTTGTTCTGCTCCGGGTCGTGGACTGGGAAGGCCTCAGTGAACAGCAGAGTGGCATTTGCGCGCACCTCAAAGTTTGGAACCTGAAGAAATCAAACGGAAACACATTAGACTAAAATACAAAAAAAAAAAAAAAAAAAAAACTAGTATGCAGTTAGAAATCTGTATCCGTACACTTAAAGCTTTCCAGAGAATGGGCTTGTAGAGATTACAGAGCATCTTGTCCACCTTGTTGCAGCCTTTCCTCGAGTGGAAATAGCTCACAATCTGCGTACGAGAGCAAGGAGACCACACAAAGTGAGTGTACTGTGCACAGCAGGAGCTTAAATGCTAATGCAGCTAATGGGTCCACCTGTCGGACTTTGCCGTAGACGGGAGACGTTCTACGAAGGAAGATGGCGTTCTGCATAAAATCCTGAATGCACGAGCTCTCAATCGTCTCCAGGAAGTCCCCGCTGGCCTTCTTCCATGCTCTGAAGTAGATCTCCATAATGTGAGTAGTCATGGTCCTGCGCAGGAGGATGTACGAGTGAGCGACATGGAGATAACATGGACTACAATCAGACAGAACAAAGCAAGCGTCTTACTTGCTGTAGAACTCCAGCTGGTTTTTAATGGTGCCGTGAATAACCCAGATGAAGTCGACGTTCCAGCTGAAAAGAAACACCAGGAACCGCTTTCCCTGAGACGACACACGCATCATCAAAACACACGACAATAAGATACAAAACAGAGACTCACACACACACACACAGCGGCTGAACATCGCTCTACTCACGTCATCGTTTCTGATGTAATTAGGACGATGAAAGCACTGCAGCAACAAGTCGATGATCTGCTTGTTTTCTTCCGACGTGTAGTCCAAACTCAAAAGCACATCGTGGAGACTCCAGACTCTCTGGATCTCAACACCCTGACAACAGAGAGAACGCATCAAAGCTACTCAGAAGAATAGAGAGCAGAAAAAAGAGTCCCAATGATGATTGATTGGATGTATAACTGAGGACATGTACTGACGGGTTTCTTCAGAGTGAAGCTCTTCTGTAGAGAGATGAGGAAAGCGGTGCGGCCAAACTGTTCCTTCTCCTTCAGGCCTTTCTTCCACCAGGCCTCGCACAGCGCGTGGACGTGGAGCTGCAGAGGAGCCTCGGAGACCGGCAGCGACACCAGAACCTCTGAGGGGGAAAAGACACAAACATCACCGTGAGGTTAAACACATATTGATCCACCTTGAAGATACAACAATTTAGCAGAGAGAGAACTCAGCGAGGACACCGACCGTGAAGCCTGCGGATGATTTCCAGAAGGGAACTGTAGGCGTCGCCGTCTTGTAGGACCTTTATGGACACGGCAGCCACTAGTGTCACGCCATCCACGACGGCCATGACATGCGTCTGAAGGAACAAATAACAGCGGATGTCCATCAGAATATATAATTGTAATGCCATCAAAGTTAATGTCACAACTGTACATGAACTCACAGGGTCCGCAGCAGACTCCACCTCCATGTCCTCTTCCCTGCCGTCCGCCCAGCGCTCTGGAGGAAACTCCTGCAGGACATCCTGAAGGAGGGAACCCAGTTTTCCCCAGAGAGTCAGTCTCTGGTCCCTGGGCATCTCCTGCACCACCTCCTCCACATCGAAGGGCTCCGCTTTGTCCTTCTGCGCAGCGACACAGACACGAGAGAAACGACTTGAGACACACTGACAGATATAAAAACATACTACCACACGACATCTTATTCCTAGCAGTAGATGACTTATAGAAAATGTGCAGACACTGTCAGAGCTCATCAAATTTCCTAAATTATATTCCCAAATTGTACCTGTACTACAGTTCACACTTGGTATATTTAAGGTTACTCTGCATTTAGTTGCTGGTTGTAGATCATGTTAAAACTGTTTGTAGTCAAATACCAGATTTTAGAGTTGCTGTTTTATTAACTTTATGGTCATTTTGGAGGCTGCAGTTTGTGGTGCTCTTGAATTTCATACCGAGATGTGTGATCATATTCACTTTATTTCGTCTAGGAGATGTCTGATGGCTCTGAAGGATTCCTGGTTTTATATTTAGTTTACGTTTAGAGAAGTTACACACACACACAGACAGACACACAGAGACACGCACACTCAGACACACACACGCACACACACTCAGACACACATGCACTCTCACACTCTCACACACACACACACACACACACACACACACAGACAGACAGACACACACACACAGAGACACGCACACTCAGACACACATGCACTCTCACACTCTCACACACACACACACACACACACACAGACAGACAGACACACACACACAGACACGCACACTCAGACACACATGCACTCTCACACTCTCACACACACACGCACTCTCACACACACACATTACATTACATTACATTACATTACAGTCATTTAGCAGACGCTTTTATCCAAAGCGACTTACAGTAAGTGTATTCAACACAGGTATTCAAGAGAACTACTAATCACCAGAAGTCATAAGTACATCACCTTTTCCAAACAAGCATCTAAGAGCATAAACCAGAGCAAATGTCCAGTGCAGAAACAAACAAATGTAATAAGTGCAACAAACTAATATGAATGCAATAAGTGAAACAAGCTAATACTAATACAATAAGTGCTAAGTGGAAGTCTCAGGGTAGTACTTCTTGAAGAGGTAAGTTTTCAGCCTGCGCCGAAAGATGGGCAGCGACTCCGCTGTCCTGATGTCAGTGGGGAGTTCATTCCACCACTGTGGAACACACACACCACACACTCACGTGAAGCTGGATAAAGTGAAGGAAGTCCTCCACATGTTCCTTACAGGCGGCCTCTAGAAACGCTTCTCTCTTGGACATGTTTCCGATAACTGTAACAGAATCAAAACAAACATGGCAGGTCGTTACCGTTAAAAGTGTTAACTTACAGAAGATCATTTCACTTTGTCCGTTGGTACTTAAAGTATTAAGACTTATACTCATGAAAGTACAACATATAAACATAAATAGCTTCGTCAGTTACCTTCTTAGTTATAAGTGTGTGAGCCGCTGGATGACAGCCTCCTCATAACAACAGCGAACCCGCGCAAATTTGTATTCCGTGCGTCATGACGTAGCACGTCTACTTTGACTCTGACGTATTATTGTCGTTTGCTTCCGCTGCCACTAGATGGCGACACGTCACTGCACATGTTTTACAGACCGTGGCGTATTTACCAGATCCGTGTGTCTTTACAATGGTGTTACTCAGTAGGTGCACACGTGATTTTATTCATTCTATATGATATCTGCTTATCGATTACACCCCAATCCTCAAGGGAAGTTATGCTGCAGTGAACTTCAGCACCAACCCACTCATAGTATGCAGCGGTGGAAAGTAACACAAACTCCAGCACTGTACTCAGTTTTAAAGGTATACTTTACTTTAGTAATTTCTATTTTATGTTACCTGATCTTCTACTCTACAATATTTTAGAGGGAAATAGTTTTAATTCTTGCTCCACGTCATTTATTGGATATATTTAGTTCCTAGTTTCTTTACAGATTCAGATTATTGATACAAAACAAAGAAATATGTTATAGGCAAGGCAAGGCAAGTTTATTTGTATAGCACATTTCAACAACAAGGCAATTCAAAGTGCTTCACATAAAACCATTAAAAACATCAAAACATAAGGCAAAAGAAAAGGAGATTTAAAAACAATTAAGAACATTGATTGAAACATTAAAAACAGTCATTAAACCACTAAAAAGCAGTAATACGTTTATTATGGGCTTAGGACCAAGAAATAAAATACAGTAGTATAGTATATGTATATACATAGTACAGACATGTTTTTTATTAATGTGCACTGTCCCTTATCAAATAAACCAATAAAATAAAAATAAATATAGATAATACTACACAGCAGTATCTAAAAGCAATATTCCAATCCAATAATTATAATATACATTGTTGTTATATACACTACACTATTATTTAGTACTTTAAATATATGTTGATGCAGATACTTCTGTAACATCAAGTAACATTTTGAATGCATAACTTTTACTTGTAAAATAGTATTTATACGTGTTATTTCTACTTATACTTGCGTAACTGATCTGAGTACTTCTTCCACCACTGATAATATATCATATTTAAAGTGGAAATAATTGATATTCTTTGTTGCTGAACAGAAGGACCAATGTAAAAAAAATAACAGCGAGACCATTTTCACAAGAGAAAACATTTATTCCTCAAAACCCATGAGGCATCATATCATTCAAAATAATAACATTAAGAAGGCAAAAATTACATAGCAGGGTTTTTTTTAAGGCACAGGATAGATAACAAGAAACGTATTTAAAATCTCCAACAGTTATGACTGCGTGACAAAACATGTACAAGCCTGACGACATTACAGCCGTGTCATCATAACAGCCCCGCTCATAAAATACAATAACTGTCGTCTCTGCTCCTTTTATTCAGTTTGTTCGACTCACGTGTGGTTTGAACATCAATCAAACCCTTATTCAAGCATCATTCATAGTATACAGCACTTGTTCATAGCCCTAAAATGCCCCCAGGTCTTCAGTAACGTCCAAATATTGCACAAAATCATCTTAAAAATTACAGAGTTATCAGTTTAATCTTTGCATTCCATGTTTGTAATCAAGCATAAAGAACAATAAGAGGTAAACGATCAAATAACACTGCATGACAAAAAAAAATATATATATCAAAGTCAAGACTGCTACTTAAGCCTACTTTAGTGATTGTATCTGTTCCTTTGGTAAGAGTTCTTCTCAAATGACAAAACAGAATTTGGCACATTTGAACAAAAGGAACGGGTTGTATGGCCACAAAAACCCCTGCAAATTCTTTAAATATTATCGACTTGGTATTTACATAAAACACTGGAAACAGAGACAAGGCGATTAGTGTGTTTCAACACACTGCACTATGTTACAATATCTTCCATTAATGAGACAATGAGAGGAAATGTTTGAAAAATGTCTTGCATGCGGAAATCAGTCCTGTAAAATATATGGAAAATGTACATGAATACAACAAAATGATGTGCCCTTTTATTAACAAGAAAACTATATTACAGCAGAGACGTGGGTTCACTATGTGAAGAGGGAGTCTTGAATACTTCTTATGCTTTGAGACGACACGCCGTCTTCACTCAGGTCATACCTGCAAGAGAAAAGGATACAAATGTAGATTTAAGCACTAAAATTGTAAGAAGAAGACACTCAATGCTGCTCAAGGGAAAGATCAAATACAACTTTACCATTGTGTACATCCTTTAGATATATCGTCCCCACTTAAATCTACCAGCACCTGCGATGTGGAACAAAAAAGAAAAAAGTTTTTGGAATATATGGCGTCCTTGGGAGCGGCTCTACTTGCTGGAGAATACGCATAAAAACAGCCAGAAGTTACCTTTCCCAGAAGCCCTTTGTGTTTGGACAGGATGCTCCCTCCGTTCTTCACGGCTACATCCAGAGTCCTCCGGTGGAGCTCCACCATAGATACACTAAACTCAAACCTGTAACACACAAACACACCGATTTGATTAAACCAATCTAGCAGGGAGTGATTCGTGCTTCATTTGTTTGACACATTAGACATTAGCAATCCCGTGATGTGCTCCCTGTGTTCATTTGGATCAAGCTCTTAATGTTTAACAATGAAAACACAACGCCAGCATTAATACAATCATGTTATAACTACAAACACTCTCATGATTAAACCTATAAACTTCCAAAGAACAGGGCACGTGTTGCAGCCTGACAGCTGCAACACACATCTGATATTCATAACTATTCGACTTATTTGAATCATGACGTAGTAACAATATCTGAACCCACGTTTGATCATAAACTGGGTTAAGGGTCCTCTTCATTGTGCTGGTCTTCCTCCTCCCCGTCCGGCTCTTGTCGGGCAGCAAATAGAGGCGGATGAAGGGATCCGAGCCGTCTTTGGTGAAGGCTATCAAGTTACTGAGGACACACAGGACAAAATTGTTTCACTCACATGCTGCCAGTCACATGTTACTTAGGTTAATGGTGGCTGTTTATTTTTAATGTTAATAGCTCCACAGGAAGCATACTGGAGAGTCACTACCCCTCAAATTAATATAAGTGCCGGAGACTTGGGCCAAAAAAGCAAATGAGTTGGAACAAAGTCCTTGAAAATGAGACAACCTTCAAACTAGTCTTCCATATATCTTCCGGAGAAACAACAAATCTAAATGCAGGGGGGGGGCAGTTGTGGAGCTCACCGGCAGGCGTGCGCCACCACAATGAGTTTGTTCCTCTGGGAGCTGTGGCGGACAGTCAGTTGGACCTCACCCAGGGGGTACTGGCTGGGGGCCGAGCCACTATAAACACACCACAGAGTAAGTCAGTGTCACTTCCACAGACTGCAGTTAAATTATACCCAACCGGGACAGATCGATAGCTTGACGGGTAGACAGATCAAATATTCATAAAGACACACAAGTCGAGAAGACATTCTATCAGAGGCAGCAGCAGAATTTAAATCACATCAATACTTTTTACGACCGGTTAAGATCCCTGAAATGAGCCGGAAAAAAATAGATCCAGAAAGGAATGAGCTAAATATCAAAGACAGGAACGGTGCTTGGGAAAACAATTCTATAAATAATGTAGCGTGTATGTCCTTTACTTCTGCAGCTGACGGAGCCTTTGCTGGAGCTCCGAGGTGGCGAAGGGCAGGGAGATATCCGAGGCCAGACTGGGCGTGGACTCCTTGTGAGGCAGGTGCTTCTGGGAGCTGGACATGCAGGTGCTCAGGTTGGAGACGCTGCGGAGAGGGCTGGCTGAGTACGGCTCGCCGTCCCTGTGTTGGAGGGTGAGGGTGGAGGCGCTTATCCGCGGCGGAGGCGTGGGTGGAGGCAGCGGGGAGTCCGTGGCCGATCGTCTCTGGGTGGGCGCCGCGGTCGGCTGCGGCACGCTGGACTTCCGGACCTGGACGGAGGAGGGCTGGTCTGAGGACACCTGCTTCTCCAGGGACAGGATCTACAGAGAGACAGCAGGACATTACTCACAATCATGGATAAGAAACACAGCAAAGCACTGCAGTTATATTCTGAGTGAGATTTAGAATTTGACTTGTTATGTCCTGTCAAAGTACTACTGGGTTTGGTGGTTTTAAATGCAACTTTAGAGCAACTTAAACACACTTCCTGGTCAGAGTGAGTAATCCTTTCTTGTAAAGTGGCCTCAAAACTGCGGATACAGCTCAAAAATGTCAGGTATTATTCAGAGAGTTTGTACGGCCAAATCTGTCTTCACGGAGCTATCTATCTCTTCCATCGTCTCGATCCAGAGCGATCAATAAGCCCATAAAGCAATTTCCCTCTTCGGTTATCCGTTATGAATCTTGATATGTTGGGTGTGATCCAATACAGGAAAAGCCATTTCAAACGTGGGTCACTATATTTGATAGAGCTGCATCCATTGTGATGACTCAATACACGGGCATGCACTTTGTTTCAGCGTCATTGAAGGGGCAATGCAATCGACTTGCTCCAGTATCCGGTGTTCTGAGGCCGCGACTCAAACGATTACAGCCTGAAACAGAAAGTCAATATCAGCATGATAGCTTCATTAGCATCATGTAACGCCAAGGAGCCTTCGTGAAATGAGTAAACGTTTGAGTTCAGGGGTTAATACATTGGGGGAGCCTGTAACGAATTCTTCATGAGAAATAAGTTTCTGTTTTCTAAATGTCATTTTATTATTTAATGCTGTGCCACAAACACTCACTTTCACTGTATTGGTGACATTTCCGTGACAGATATCTGAAATTCAATTGAACTATTTAAATGGCCAGATACCACGAGGGAGAAGCAAGAACATTGCCATCTTTGTTTTTCAATTTAATTATTTATTAGTCATTTTGGGTGAAGCGACCTTTACCGCCGCGGAGCACCACAAACACAACAATAAACATTAAAACAATAAAAAGTCAACCAACTGCAACTGATCAAATCTACCAGGGACAGGTGACATTTCATCCGGGGGAAATCAATGCTTCTGAGCTATAAAATGAGAAGTCTGCTGCTTTCTACCTGCGTCTGGTTCATTGTTTCAAGTATTAAGAGTCATTTTGAGCGGTAAATCTGCCACCGTTGTCATTGTAAACTATGAGCCTTGTGAGGAAACCTTGACAGCTAGGAGTAGCAACAGTTGCTCGGGGAGGCGGGCCAAATTAGAATGGAGCTGAGATCATAAGCTCTAAAAGGCTGTTCAGTAAATCAGTTTGGCAACAATTGCTTTGCTGGGACATTAGTCCAAATGTACTGAGCCACTGAACTATCCGTTCTGTTTGTACAGCAGATCTTTGCACGTCTGTTCCGGTTTCCTCGGCTTTTAAATAAATACCTCTTACATCACCCATTCATACAGGACAGTGAGAAGTGATGCGCTCCATCTTTACCCTCAGGGCCATCTTGAGTTTGATGGTCGAGCTGGGCCCGGAGTTCTTGAGAGGAAAGCACTGAGTCAGCGTCATTTCCTCCTCCGCCAACAGGCCGCTTAAAGGCACCGACAAACTACCCAGGGTGCATTTGTGCTTGTCGTCTTTCACCTGTGCATTGAGAAAGATCATGCTTTAAACGCCAGAGACAGCTGCTTCGGGCCACTTAGTGCACGATCTCGTAAAAATAAATGCATCGGTGGGAATATAAAACGAGTTGTGCAGCTTCACCTCCAGCTCGAGCTCCTGCCTCCTGGGATTGTGAATGAAGAATGAGAAACAATCCTCCCACAGAGGCTCCTTGGTCTTGTACCGGATCTTTAAGGGAAGACAGGTATAGCCTTTTGTTAGTCATTAATTAAAAGACTCTTGAGGGCAGCTAATTAACAACACACTTCATCTGGAGGCATCTTTCAATGGTACCTTCAGCCATTAGAACTTGTTTTATTGTTTCACTTCATGTACTCATACTAACACTGTCAGCATGATACTATTAACTCAACATCATGTGTTTCTATTGCATGCTTTGGTCATTTTCTGGTATATTTTCAGGTAACATTTATTTTGTTATTATTGCCCACCTTACATAAATTAATAATGTTGTTTAAAGCCTCTAATCAGCTCTGTTGATTTCCTTATGAGATCTGTTTCACAGATAATTAGGACAGCGATAGGCTTGTCATAGTTTCGGCGCTGAACTTAAGCAAATTGGATTTTAAATGGAACAATGACGTTGAGGGTCGTCTATCTTGAGTGAACGATGTCAAGACTCGTGGCCTTTTTCCCCAAAAATCTCATAAACATTCTAAACTTAGTACACTGTAGGCAAGGTGACCAAGGAGCTTTTATAGCTTGATTGACATCACTCATATAGTTTATATATAGTTGTGAAGAAAGAGCAGCTATTTTAAAGTGACCCTCTTCTGAATGAAATGTATTTTTCTCCAAATGTAACGCGACAGTTGGAGCTCCACTTAATCATGATTCAGCTCAATCATTAGACATAAAAAAACGACGTGTTAACTAACTACGACTCCCACGGTGCATTTAAATGTAATGCTCTGTAACATCGGCTTGAGACTTGTGATCTGCAGCACCTTTATGATTCTGGTGCAATCAGCTACTTAGCCGCTCTGTTTATTCCCATTTATAACAAAGAAATGTTTTTGATTTGATGCAGCTCTGATTCGCTCCTCTCATGGGTCTTGTAGTATTGTGAGCTGCCCGGACAAGGCATTATTTCTCAGAAACAAAGCTGAAATAATGAAAACTGATGGCCACAACATAAACCTTCTGAAACCCACATGCTTGCAGTATCAACAATAACGCGGTCTACTTACAGTAAGTGTTCCTGCTGAATAATTGAAATAGCTGCTACATACACTACATATCAATGCAGAAGCTCTTCAGCTCGCGCGTAATGGTGAGTTTGGAGGTTTTAACGTTTTATTCTCTGAACAATAATTTCTCTCTTTTGACACCAAAGTAAGAGCGAAACATTTTTGAGATAGAAAACTCCAGGGAGAGAAGGTGAAAGCATGAGATTAGGGTTAGCTGTTAGATTTCAATACGTCTTTGTGTGCAAGACTGTGAGATGTGTTCTGGTGAATAGAACTGCCGTATTCAGTTGCTTTTGCCAATTTAAAATTGAAAGATTTGCGAAACAAAATCACCTCCGGATGTGGTTTTTCTTCTCATAATGAAAGGGAAAGACTAAATGTGACAATGCCAACAATACTCGTGAATAGTTATATGACTCACCTTGCTCTCAAGTGTTTTGTGTCCAACAGTCAGCTGGACATACGGACAGGGCTCGCTGCTACTCTTCTTTCCAGACTATTAGAGAACGAGAGAGAGGGGAGTCAGCTGATTCTCCTCGCTGTGACGCAGAATGCATAAATGTCAGTAAAGGACAATATAATAACACCCAAACTCAAAACACTGGCTTCTTGAGACTCTGTACCAAGAAACACAGTCGGAGAAGGAGTCAGCAGTTCAAAAGGGAAGCAACATCACCACACATGTTGACAAGCGGGGCTGCAGGCAAGAGAGGCTACCAAGGAGACAAGCGTTGTCTCCTCTGCTTTCTAATTTTAGCATGCTGGGGGCTTTGACAGCCCAGCATGCTAAGTATTATTCGGTACTCCTTAAAGAATAATAATACCCTACATATCTGCAAGCCGGAGGGGCGGGGGGGGGGGGGGGGGGGGGTTAAACCTAATCGTTAACCCGTCCTTTCTCTTGAGGATGGTGCTTAAATTTGACATCTATTTCTCACCAGCATTGGAATTAAGCTCCACATCGTACATTCAGGCCGATTAAGACAATCACACACTTTGATATGCTACAACTTGGACTGAGAAGGCACTCAGCACCCAAAGCTTAAATATGCACATTATCAATATTATATAGATTGTCCTTAATTTACCTAAAATATCATTATGCGTCTCTCTATTGTAATTCTGCTACTTCTGTCTGCTGTGTGTAACAATCCCTGCTCTGTCAGGTTCTTCAGGTTCTCCCCACTTTTCTTTTTCCTGTTTAAGTTTTTCTTAGTTGAGTTTTTCCAAATCAACGGTCTCAGGATAGATGGTGTTGTATGTTGCTCATACTGTAAGGCCCTCTGAGAGGAATCTAAAGTAAGATTTTAAGATATCTCGTCTTCATCGAAGCAGTGACGGCTCACTGGTCACACTGTCCACATCCAGAAAACGTGTCAATGTTTTTCTAAATCTCTGTTCTGATGTTGTCGACGAGAAAGATTTACAAGAAGCATTTTAGACATCAAAGCAACTTCCCAGAGTAAACACAATAAAGAGAATGAAAGAAAGCGACAGATTTTATGAAATAGAGTCAACAGGTTTAAATCAATTGATGAATAAAGGCAACAAAGAGATGCAGAGGCTCCGTCTGTCACCTCACTAAGCGGCAGCACTGCAGTCAGGATAACAAAGAGTCCTCTACTGGAAGCAAAACGGAAATATTTGTGCTCCAATTGCCCTATAATGCCAGATGAAACTGACGCACAGTGCTCCCACGAAGGGTTATGTTGCACTAAAGGGGTGCCACCGCGAACTTCTTTGAAATATTAAAGGCAAGAAACTACAACGCAGCAGTCGAGTTCCCTCCGTTTACAAGAAATGCAGATATGCTGATCTGACAAGCACCACTTCCTACTCATCTACGCTATCACAAGTTTCAACATGAGGACGACATTATCATCTCTCTGATTAGCCAACACAGGCCGGGTTGCTCTGCAGGTTTGCCGTTGAAAACCTTTCGACATAATTCACAGAAAAGGGAGCACGTGTTGGATAGGAAGCAGAGGGACATTTATATAAATGCTGCGGAAGTGTCCACAGTTCTAAAGATTGGACACACACAGAGAGTAGAACAGATTGAGTGCAGTATTCGACTTTTTCATGCAAGATCGCAAGATAGGAGAAACGTATGTATTGTTACAGATACAAAAACAAAAACTGCACGGCACAACACAGGCACAAAGCAGACAATGCAATCACCCATCACCATGCGCATTTATCACATACGATAATTCACTCTGCTTCATCACAGTCACATGACACACAGACGGATAACACAGATGAGACACGGGGTGTGATTTGTACATGCACACTGTCTTTCCCACATTACCTTCAGGGCCTTAAAGACTGAGACTTGCTTGAACCCGTCATAGGTGAAATCTGACAGGTTGCTCTTTAAGCCACGAGGAGATTTGGGGGAGAAAATCACACCCACAGTTAGTAGGACTGGAGTCGGGGTATGGTTAAGAGGCATGAAGAGAAACCCCCGGAAAAAACATGTTGAAATACGAGCCAGACATGAATGATGTGGGAGATAAATGAAAAGCAGCAGGAGGGCTGACGTCGCCGGCGCTCCAAGGAGCTAACAATGTAAACACAGGTCAGAATAATGAGGTCGTTTCCTTCAGGTTTGGAGGAGCTACTTTGTGCTGCTTTCTGAACAAGCTACAGGCGTTCTGTATCTGTGCAGCTACACATTAATTGGCTCACTAAGACAAAGATCACTCTGAGCTCTGCTATGAGCTCTTTGTAGATGATCCATATTTTAGCCTTGAACTAAGCACCTGATTTAGAAGAATATGCATCTCACTGACAAACTGGCATAACTACGTCCTCTGTTTAAGTGTCTGCTTTATGTTAACGGTTATTGGGCACTCGTTTTAATCAGACGTTACAATAAAAACCGTGCAGCTAACGCATGCTTTGAGATGCAGGTTTTGAAAGACTACTGTTACTGTTCAACCCACGTCATTGCACACCGCTAATGCTAACACTGTCAGGATGCAAAAAGAACCGGGGGGAGGACTCACAAAAATGGTTCTATACTCTGAAGTATTGCTCTCACAAAAGACTAGACCCGATGCTCTCCTCGCACTTAAGTTTCCGCAGCCTAAGCTGCCTGTGAAGACGCTCTTGGGTGAAGAGGAAAGAGAGTAGAGAGGAAAAAGGTGACGTTATGAGGACTGAGATGGGCTAAATCACGTGTTATTTTGTGGTGTATATTGATGGTTATTTACAGGTGACAGGTACCACAATGAATGGTGCAATGAAAGATTTCATTGTACACGGGTTCCTGAAAAGTAGAGGTTTTTGACGTTCAAGGTTCTCGTCGAACAGCGAGAAAAATATTGGCATAAAACAGAATCCCTGAGGTGTAGTGACATATTCATAAATGTGGTTGGAAACATATCGACCCGTTTGGAGCTGAAGACTATCCATAATAAACATTCAGCATTGCTTTAATGGTTGGGGTTTTGCAGTAGCTAAGATAATGAGGCAAAAAGTAAACAACCTGCCGTGGTTGGTAGGTTCACCCGCAGGTCAGAGTGAGGTGGAAACCAAAGAACAGTACTCACTAAGCATCGTGATGACGGGAGAGTGGAGCATTCCTGCACACTGACTGATAATCCTTATTCAAAACAAGTGTGCAACGCTGGTATTTCTTACTAAACTGGTTCTGAGAATTAATGTGCTCAGGTGTGTGTGTGTTTCAGGGTGGAGGAAAAAGAAGCCTGCATAAGCCTAACGCTGTACTTTATCATAATCTAATAGGGCCAGAACAAAAGCACTGACAGCATCGAAATAGAGCGAGCAGTGCGGTATCTTACAGGTAGGTTCTTTGCCGAGTCCAGATAGACCACGAGCAGCGCTGACGATAGCCCGTCATTGGCCAGGCTCCTGTCTGCACGCACACTCCGCAGCACCTGATTAGACAGGGAAGACAGAAACAGGCCGTCACCACAGGGAGAGAAAATGTCAGCTCGAAGCAGGAAAGGTTCTTTTTATTGTCCGTGTTGTACCTGGTCCAACTTCTCAGGAGTGGAGAGCAGAGACAGCCACTCCAGTTTTAAGTGGAGTTTTCCAGTAGGAGTTTCCTCCAGGTCAAACCACTGCAACAGTGTAACAAAACATCAACGTTAAATCAATGAGAGGAGTCATTGAAGGGACCAAACGATTGTGTTTCGTTAGGGTGGGTAATGTATCTTTAGTAAAAACTTCTTTTGTTCAATTTGAAGAAATTATCTTTACATCCCGACAACAATCCTTAAATCGAATGCACTAATAATAAAAACTTGGCTGACGCAGGACTGTAATAAGCCCATGAGCAATTGCTGCCATCTACTTTCATTGGCAACACTGGGCTGGGTTTTTTTGTAGAATAATTTCAAAATCCAGCGTACTCTTGGTGATTCTCCAATGAATCCAGCTTTAAAAGCCTGAAAGATGTCAAACTATTGAGTTACGACGTGTAACATATCAACTCTAAACAAATTCTGATTAAGTGAGTGCAATCGTTTAGAAATGGTTTTACCTCATCCACCTTCTGTTCCTTGTGCAGCTCAGTCATATCGATCATCAGGCTGTGAATAATGCCAAATAATAATTACTCAGAATGGGACGACAAACTGTTAGCAGAGGAATAACAGCAGTTTATCAGGACAGAAGGGGGTCCCAGTTATCGATCGGCTGCATTGCGTTGTCAGCACTTGGTGTAGTGTTACAGCCTTGTGCTACAATTGATTGACTTTGCCCTTGGGCTCGGAAGTGTGGGCTACCCTCTGCTTTACTTTAACTGATGTCTACTAGCACAGACGCTTTCATCACACCTTCCCCTTGTGTTCTTAACTCTGAGCTTAGAACACAATATATAAAGCCACAGCAGATCCTCAGCTCGTCTATACCTGTCAGTCACATTGCAGCGGTGCAGAAAGACTTTATTTCTGTTTGATAAGAGCAGCGCAGAGCAGGAAATGAGAGGAACTCACCTTCCCAGGAAATCGTCTTTGTCGGGATCTTCGTCAAACAGCTCAATCTCAAGGTGCTGACCCGAGTGCTCGTACACCAGAGCCTGATGAAGACAAGGACATATCGGTGATGTCCAGTCAATCGACAGAAAGCCCTCGTTGATGCAGGTTTGGGAGAATAAACTAATTTTCATTGTAAACAACTGGACGGTTATAAACGTTCCCTACGCCATCCCGAACTTGTCACCTCATAAACTTCGTTCCATTTGGGATGCAGGCTCTCCTTCACCGCCTTGCTCTGGAACAGCTGGTTGCCGATCTGCAGGACGCCGTACGGGTCAGACTTGCCCTTGATCAGTCCTCCCAGAAATGTATCCTTCCCTTCCAGATCCTGAGCCTCCAAGAAGTGAATCCTCAGGACTCCCTGTGGAGCACAGCGTTAAGGGGGGAGCAACTCTGAAATAGCAGCTTTCGACACTTCGAGGTCACAATGGGAGTCAGAGTTGATCGGATGTGATTCTATCCACCGGGTATCAGGAGGCAATGCAGGAGAAAGCTGTGGCTTATTACGAGGGTAAGGTAGAGACAAAATATAATGCATTAACAATCATTAAAACATCACTCAGCCCCCATGAGATTGGACTATGACGAACCTTCAGCTACTAACCATGAATCCCTTCATCACATTACTCACTAGTGAGCTTATAATCTATTATAAAGAGGCAGATTGAACCACTTGTTTGACTGCATTTCCAAACTGCATCAGTACCTTTGGCATGGGGAAGCGTAGCTTGGCCAGTTCCACATCCCCGACCAGAGGGATGGTGATGCGATTGGGTAAAACCAGATAGTTGTAGATAATGTCTTGAATCAGGTTGTCAGAGAAGCCACTGTGAGGACGGGAGGGAATGTTGAGAGAAGGGAGGAAAGGACGATAAACAGAATTAAGGAATGCATTATTTAATAGACGGTAAGGGTGCCCTTGGGTTATAAATATTCTCCTTTAATCTCGGTTTAGTACAGTGCATTTCTGATTTAGATGTGAGAAGATAGTAGGAAAATTGGAGTCAATTCAAGCATGTTGGTGCTGCCGGCCAACAACCCTCTGAATGTCTATCTGATCCACGACTGATTCAACACCCTGTGACAACAGCAGAGACGGTGAGGGCAGAGAGCGTTTTTACCGCCGGGCGTCCCTTTATTAATTTAGCTGCTGCGGCGCTGCTGGAAAATTGCAATCAAGGCCGGGGAAAAAAATTGGATTACATTGAAAATTCATCATCCAGTGTTATTGCTCAGACTTGTCCCTCCAAGAGAAACAGTTGTGCTTACGGCACAGCTGTCCATATATCACAATGTGGATGAGCTCATCAATTGTTTGTAAACTGGAATTGTCTCTGGAGAGATTGAGAAATGCTTCAGTGCTGCCATATGAGATACAACAACATGGTCAGTTGCCTAATAAATCGGGCATTTACTAATACAAGGACCTGACGTACAGTACATATCCCATGTGCTTTCTAGCTGTCCACCAGTGTAGCAAGATGCTCCTTTAAAATGTTACAACTGATATATCTGTTACACGGTGGCTAAGAGCCTAAATATCTTGACTTCACCGTTTCTCTATACTGCTCTCTGCCTTTGTAAGGCAGCGTAGAAATGTGTTCCTATGATCATTAAGCTCACATCCAACCTACAACAACCACTTAGTTGCTCTCTGCTGCCAGCTCCAACAGCAAAGAGTTCAGAGCACATCTGATTCTAAGTTATACCAGCAAACACAGGCCACCTAAAAGCCGACTGATGCTAAATACTAACTACGAATGATGGAAACACAGATGTCAACAATTTACCACTAGCCAGCAGCTATTTGACTTGTTTAGACCAAAGTATAGTACTACTACTAAGGATGGACGCATCAAAGGATCTCAGGGTGCTGGAGGAAACACTGGGCAAGAAGAGATCTGATAGATCTCAGGACTCTCAGGGCTTTGCACCTAATCCATTACATCTTGAAATCCATTCTAAAAGCAGCATGTAGCCAGTGTTAGGAAGTCAGGATCGGTGAAATCTGGTCATGTTTCCTAGTCCGAGTCAATGAGATGAGCTGGAGTCGGGAGAGGGATTGTTTGCTGATGCCAGAGAGAGAAAGGAGTCACGGTAGACTAACCGTTATGAGGAAGTGGATAAGAGTTATTGAATGGGACAGGGAACCAAAATGTATTCCTGTCACGAAGACAACTTGAACTAATGGCTCACTAATGTGTTTTTTTTTATAACTGATAGCTGTGATAGATTGTGATTGTATGGACCCAGTGGTAGAGGTGGAATGCTAAACCCCCATCTGTTTGGAGCACATGGCCAGATCTCACGCATCGCACCTTTAAAAAAGGACAGAAACCTCCTTCTCTGCTCTAAAACAGCGTTGAAAGAGCACAGACACCGTCTGCTCTGACAAAAACTGCAATCACGCCGGCTGTGTTTGTGTCTGGAGTCAGGAGAAACATTTATTTGATCAATCCTCAGCTCATTTCCCAACGCAACGGCCGGATGCAGCTCCTCTCCGTGAGCCGATTAGAGACATTGTGTTCCTCTGGCGGGAGGCTGATCAGAGACGGAGCTCTTCTCCGGCTGAGAGCTGAGGGTGTGAAGGGATTCCTGCCGCATCAGCGCTTATTGCTGCATTTTCATTGCTCCCCTGGCGTAAA
Organism: Leptoclinus maculatus; assembly: GCA_032191485.1. Lineage (NCBI taxonomy): Eukaryota > Metazoa > Chordata > Actinopteri > Perciformes > Stichaeidae > Leptoclinus > Leptoclinus maculatus. The sequence continues at coordinate 6,008,811 of JAVDOI010000013.1, forward strand.
CACTGGAACACCCCACGCACCTGCTTGTGCTTGTGTGTGTGTGCAAAGTAAAGAAAGTGGGACCGTTTGTTATTAAGTTTCGGACAAGAGTGCACATTGCAGACATGCACACTCATACTTTATAACATACAGTATGTGCAGTACGGTACTGAGTCTACTGGAGAGTAAGTCAGAGTCCCATCATCCTCAGCTGTACTTTGTGTTGAGTGATAATTGCTAAATGTTAGCTTGCTACCACGCTAACCAAATATGGTGAACACGCTAAACGTTACAGCTTCTGAACGTCACCTTGTTCGGCATTGTCATTGCAGCATGTTAGCATTAGCATTTTGGTAGCATCGTTGTTTTGATTCTGATTCTAAAACAGACTCAACAGCGATGACATGCGCCACGTCACGAAAACAAGTGAGAGATTTGTTGCATAATGACAATAACAGGGTTTAGGAGAGACCCGCTGGGAGAGGCTTCAGACAGCTGATGATGTCTGTCTGTCTGTCTGTCTGTCTGTCTGTCTGTCTGCTGCATTCAAAGAACTCTGTGGCTGCAGCTACGATTTCACCATCTGGACCTCTCCTACAGCAGCTAACCCCTCGTTTTCTGCACGTGCCCCCTTCCTCCACAACCAACACACCCACACACACACACACACACACACACACACACGTTGCAATGCACAAGACTGCACACAACACAAAACAAAGGAGCTGACGGAGACCGCCCACTGAGCTCTGCCTGTCTGTCCACATCAGCAGGCTATATGACAAGTAACTGTATTCGTGCATGTGTCACTTTATTCGCGGTGTAAATAAAGTGTGAGCCGCTAAAAACAAGAGTGAGTAATTTGGGCCTTTAGCATCTCTTAATCGACTTTCATTTACTCTCTGCTCAGCCCACACAACTACCCGAAGGGAAACAGACACTTAATATAAGCAAGACAAACTAAGCAAGGATGAGGAAACAAAGCAGCACATTTCCTCCTTTAGCTCAGCTCGATCATTAAACTATTATCTTAATCTGGTCATTCAGAGTAATGAACGTACTGCATGCATAGAGAAACACATCGTACTTGAGCTCATTCTTGAGTGTTTTGCTTGCAAAAAGACAAGTTTAACTATATCAGCTCAGTCTGTTCAAGCTTTTAAGCACAACAGCAACAAGGACAAGGACACCAGCGGCCTCCAGCAGGTTAGAACAACACGAGCACATTTGGTGGAATTTATATTCGCACATTGGACAGGATAACATCCAGTGGAAATACACCCGCAAATCTAGCAAAAGTACAGTAAGAATCTTCAGTATCGGTCGGCTAAATGCACCAACATGTCATTGAGATTCTTTAAAAGCAGAATCAACACATTTTTGACACATTCAAAACATTTAAAAAACGTATATTTCATGGTCGCAGTTATACAGTTCTATATGAGTAATTACTGGCGTGAATAACGTAGACCCAGGTCCAGTTTCCTACTTGTTCTAAAACTCGTCATAATCTCAACATTCATTCATTTTTCTCCCACAAAACAAAACGTTTTTTAATAAGCAGGACAAGCTGACTTACTTGAGCCCAGGAATGTCAAGTATGTTGGTGAGGCCGGTCCAGTTAATGTCCAGAAGCTAAAAGAAGAGAAAAAAATAATGGAGAATATATTAGTTGTGTGAATGATTTTAAACTGATGCAAACACTTAACTCTACTGTACCCCCAGTCTGCACACCAGTTTGACAAAGCAAAGTAGAAACATACCACAAACCTTCTCTGGCCTTCTATACTCAAGCTTATTGCTTTTACCTCTTGAGTATTTCCATCTAAGTCCGCGTCACCTTGTGGGCATAATTAGCTCCAGTTTATGAATCACAACAAGAGGCCAAAGCACAGATCCTTGAATGGAAATGAATACAAAACACCTGCTCACTAAAATATTTATAAAAGCAGCAGCAAGCCTCTGGGGTCTCATTAGTTTTCAGTGGATATAATGAGATCATAGACACTTTGACAAGGTTGAAAGTACCAGTTTTTTAAGTATTCCAGAGTCAAAAACCAACCAATTTACATTCACCATCTTGGTAAAACCAGCAGCAGGTGTGTCAAATGGGATAGAGACAGTGGGGGGAAGCAAATCAAAGCGAGTGTGGATCATCAGCTGAGAACTGAAATGCAGGCAGATCCTGCGTCTCAGCGAGCTTTGATCTGCTTCTCCCCTCAAGCCGAAGCGGCTTTCTTAATGAGTCTTTCCCACCCTACTTTTCTGCTGCCCAGGTTGCTTATACAGTACTGCAGCAGATGCGCTGATGCCGCAGGGGGAGAGGGGGAGCACTGCGGTGATCTGTGGTCCGGTGTGGTGGACAGAGCTGTGGGAAGGTGGTGTGGAGGGGACGCCACTAACATGGAGCAGTTCAAAAAGACTCTTTCTCTCTCAAGAACATTACTATTACAAATCAGGAATGGGACAATAACTGACAATGTCATCATCATTATCATTGAAGACATATTGATATCTACAAGAAAAAGCAGGGTATCCTCAAATTTGGGAAGCTGTAACCTGCAAATGTTGGATATTTTTTATAATTGACCAATTATCCAAATAATCGGTTATTTTTCAATCGACTAAATGATTCAATGACCCCTACATTTTTAACTATCCCCGAAGATTATTGATTAATCACAAATTAGATTTATCAATACATTCATTCTGTTGATTGATCAACACACTAGTCGTAAAGAATCATGATCCATGAGTCCGTACAGCTGAGCCATGGACTCTCTCATGAGGTCACACAGCAGAATGTGTTGCATCCTTTTATTTACACTGCACTGACTCGCGTTATTGCGATTGCACAGCCAAGACCAAGACCTCTCATGGTCTGGAAATGTTTCCATTTCATTTGGCACCTGGGTTCAGGCCTTCTATGGCACGCTGAGAGTAGCAAGAGGACATATTTGGATTCCAGGGTACAAAAAGTTGAGATTCTTTTGCCCACAGGGAATTTCTTTTACAACTTGTTTTCTCTCTCCTCCGGTATACCAAAGTAATGCCCCTCATCTAGAAGCAGGCAGAGGATTGAGATGCATGAGTGTGTGTGTGTGTGTGTGGTTGTATACATGTGGGACTGCGACAGGATTTACTGGGAGCTCCCTTCAGCCTCCTATAGTAATATATCCACCTTGAGCTTCAGCTGAGTGCCTTGGGGTAGAGAAATGTGAGAAAGTAGGGCTGGCTTGGTCCGCGGCTATTTAAAGCTCTGCTGTAGTTCCACTGAGTCCTCCCATGTGGTATAAACCGGTCCAACATTTTAAAGCTGTGTGCAGCAGTGGCTCTGCGCAGGGAGATGGATGGGAATGTGCACTGGAAAAATAGTAGATATGCAAACTACTGGCAATGTGAAATGCAAATCATGGAAAGTGACTTTTTATAAACAGACGGCACAAGTTTGTTGCTGGAGTCTCACCATGCCGTCCTCTGCTGTTGTGATTAACAAAGAACATACTTACATTTGTGGTTTTCTGCAGCGTCAGCCGCTATCTTGCCAATGATGCGCAAGGCATTCTGGGACATTTCTCACGACACTCGCTTTTGAGCGTGTCTGTGAACACGCAGAGCGGAGCGGTGCGGCTAAGTGTCGGGGCGGTAGGAGTGTATTGGGAGCCGGAGCATTAAATCCAATTTACATGCATTATTTCTGCAAACAGATAACGACGCAGAAAACCCAGGGAGGGATTTGTTTTATGAGATGCAATTTTGTAAAGTTTAGTGTTGAGTGTAAAACACACAGAGAGCCAAAGTGGAGCATAAAAAGATATTCATGACATTTGGTGATATTCGCAGAAATGGTGCCGAAACTTGACACAAGAGACGAATGAGATAAAGCGAGTGCGACATTAAATGGGTAACGCGTTGCCCTTGCTGCACCATCTCAGGTGCTGGAATTAAGGAGAAACCTGTCAACAAATCCCAGTTTAATAGCGTCTACTCCACTCACAACGCATCCATTCAGACTGTGGTGTCATTCTAACCTCCACCGTTTGAAATGGATTTAACTAGGGTCACATTATCAGCGCGCTGCACTTACGGGCTTCTTGAGAAAGAACATCGACAGAGCTCCAACAAGAGGCATATCGCCCAGCAACGGCTCCATCACCACTCTCAACACGCCGTGAATCTATGGAAACACAAGAGGGACATATTGACAAACAAACTGACGGGAACCTCACACCCCGGCTGGCTGGCCCTCGACATTCCTCGGCGGTTTGGAGCCGTTAAGCACATGACGGGCTGGAAACTTGACCACAGCCGGAGTTCACACCCGCCCCGTGTCGTCGTCCACCTTCTCCATAACGTGTTATGATGATTACAAGGATTATGGTGTTGGGAGTGCTTTACACGTGTCACGTGGACGCCACGTAGCCGACCGCATAGCTGCTCTAGAACAAAGGACGTTGATACTTGTTTTGGGGCTATGTTTGTGTTTTCAGGATGGATCGCAATAAAATCTTCGTGAAATTGGAAAACACCTTGAAAACACTCTTGAAACCAATACTAATTAGGCTCTTTTAGTGTGCGTGCAGCTCTTTGAAGATAATGCCGTTGCATTCGTTTTTAAGACCCAATATTCCTGTGGACAAGGACGGTTACATTTGAGACGTGTCCTGAAACTACAAACAGGGAAACTGATCTTTCACTTTTTCATCTGTGAGATTAAAAGAGCTCCCTCGAAAATGATGTAGAGGGTCAGCCAGTAAACCAAAATGATGGTTGTATCCTTGAATTTCCAGGAGGTATAAACAAGAATTCAAAGCTAGTTGTAAATCAAGTATTTGTACAAAAACAAATCGTAAAAAACTAATTCTGTCCCCGTTCTCTCAAGCAGCACCACATTTTACATCCCAGTGTTATTACACTGTCATCAGGTTTCTGCAGATTTGTAGCTTTAAGAACTAATATATTTCAAGCGTTGACATATCTGTCTTAAAGACCTAATAATCTACAAAAAGAGAAACGGCTGCAATGTTTGCATGTGCAGTAGCTGTGATGAGGAAAGGACCTCCATCACAGCGGTCGGACCACACGACAGGTTGATATTAAACAAATAGTCAAAGTCCAATATCCGTCAGCGTTTCAACCCCCTTCTCCTCACAAAGCGCCATCACGGGGTGACATGCACCTGCTCGGTTGTAATGTAAACCAGCTCAGGGAGCGATGGGGATGTATTAGTGGCTGATAATGAGCTGGGGAGATGTGCAGGGCTCCTGGAGTTACGTAATGGGAGCGGTGAGTAACAAATGTCTCCCAGGGACCGACCTAACAGCTATCTGTCTCCGAGGAGACACACGGATTGTTTTCTCTGCCTGCTTGGTTACACTAGAGCTGCAAAAAAGGCCAAGGACACGCGAGAACAAGAAAACACACACAAACACACGTATGCAGTCAGATCAGCACAGGGAGCAGAGGAGTCTGCTCACAAAGGAAGATGCTAATTATTTAGAGGTGGAAGGAAATATGTATAGCACAGTGAGCGTGTCACAATATTATGTTTTGTGATACTGTATTGATTCTTCAACATCAACAGGATATATACATTCTGTATATATATCACACTGTTTACATCTTTTTATTCACTTCGTTTGTTTACCTAAACAATTCTGCAAACTCTTTCATTTCACTTTTTTCACAGATTTTTCCTGATTTGCCTCCAGCATTTTGTTCTTTGTAAGTACTGTAAAGTTAATGAAATAATCAGTTCTTTGGATGAACTGGTCACAACATTTAGACATATGACGCCTGTGACATAGGGTTGCAAGTAGGCATTGCTTTATTTTGAAGGGGTCTCAAGTTAAACAACAAAAAAAAGGTTGGGAACCAACACTTTAGAGCAATTCGCATGAATATTTCATCGTTGTACTTTGTGCTTTCATGCAGCGTGTGATGAATTCATACACTTGTGCAGAAATAATAAGTTAATATTGTTCTAGTGAAAAGAGAAAAGCTTCAGTCCAATTTTTTTATGTGCTTTACAAAAAACGCCGCTGTTCATCCTCTCCTGAATAAGCCTCTCAAATTGGAGCCGACAGGAGAGAGGCTTCACTGAAGACCCCGTGTCACTTTATATCCAACGCTTCACAGTTTCAAAGCGCCTCTGTGAGGATGTGAAATGAATCAGACAAAAAAGGAATTTCCTTACCTGAATGCTCTTGATGCCGGCTTTGCAGTAGTAGCGTTTGATGTCGATGTCGATCTCGGTGTTGCCAACAAAGCTGAGGGACCGAAACACAAAAGACTTTCATGGTGACTCCATGTTTAATTCATTATCTTCATGGAGTAGTTTTAAATATATCAAAGGGTTTTCCTCTTGATGTGACATGACTGCAGTCATATATTATTTATGGTGCGCATCTTTCCAGCAATAGCCCCTCATTGTAATTACATTAAGTCATCACCTCTCTATACAGTCGTATTGCATTCTTCGTGTCGGAGTCACGTTCAACGCTGTATTTAATCCAGTATCACTGTTTGTAAAATAATTCAGAGCATATCTAACTGTCTGGGAAATTTAAACCACAGTCATGGAGAAGCTACTCTGGAGACCGGGAGCGACCAGAGAATAAATATTTATATTAGCAATATGCTGATTTAGCAGTTGTTATCCACTTTATAGAAGGCAGGTCTGTCGTGCTGTCTCTCTCTCTGTATGTGCACTTATGTCGTGAATGAATGAATCATGGCCTCAGTTTGCTTATTTATTCTCTCTATGGCCACTCCCGGGCTCCGTAAGCTACAGAGGTAACACATAATGATCTGATAGGGATCTGGTGGGCTCACCTGATCTGCAGGTCCATGATGATCTGTCGCTTATCCACATTTTCTGTATAAACCTTGACCCCGTTGATCCTCAGGGGCTTCACCGCAAGAGAGAGGGAACCGTTATCACCCCTGCACCACTCCGGTCCATCAACACTACACCAACACCTCCACATCTCCCAAAAAACACTCCCGCGTGGTCGACCCCTCTCCTGATCCCCCCCCCCCCCCCCACCCTCACCAGCTGCCAGTATAGTCTGTGTTGTCCCCTGCTGGACACAACAACAGGTGACCTGTCCTACAGCCATGCAGCAACACTGAGAGGTGCTCACTTTGTCTCCCATGTTGATCTTGCTGAAGCAGAAGGTGCTGAGGTGGGCGTTGGACTGCTTCACCGCCGGCTCGATCGTCTCGCGCAACAGCTTCTCCGCAAACTGGCAGATGTACGGCCACATCTGTTTCACTGTCTGGGGGGGGAGGCAGACAGATAGAGAGATAGTAGTAGAGTCTTGTTGGGACAAACAAATAATCAAATGATCATTCTAAAGGGCATGTGCATGCATGCGCTGTAAGATATTAATGTCACAACCTTTCCCTCTTTAAGCTATTCTTGTTACTTCACACAGGAACATCTCTCGACACTGTGAATGATAAAGCTACTTTAAAATATTCAAAATATAGCTCTATTTGAGTGGAATCTGTCAGACTCAAACACATCAAGCAGGGGCCACTTTAAATGTTAATAGCAGCATCTAGATCATTTAAATGTGAGCTCTGTGAGGGATTCACATGGGTTATAATGCATTCACACAGTGCAGCAGAAACAGTCCAGTTGTGCTGCAGCGTTACAGTGTGGAACACATGCACAGCCCCAGTGGGAAGAGGAGAGAGCAGAGGATAGGGACAGACAATCCCATTCTCTTCACTTCACAGCAGGTAAAAAGGAGGGAGCGTTTACCTTGTTCAGCCACTCCACTCGCTCTATATCTGGGAAGTGGACCTGAAGTGGAGAAAAGAGAGCAGATGATCTCTGGTGTATACGTTTGGTTTTCAGTAAGGTGGATAATGCGACATTTTTACAGGCAAGTTCCACGAACAATCTGTGCGGTGAGATGTTGTTCCTCTGCCAGTCTGACTTCAAATTATATGTTCACAAATCTTGAGCAATCAGTTTAAAAAGCTACCTCCCACTTTAGAGAACATGCACTTAATATTCCAGATGCTCAGGTGACGGATCGCTCTGATAAACAACCAAAAGCTTAGATGTGTTGTTTAATGTTTGCAGAGGACCAAAAGTGTGCATTCTCTTCCATTTAAAGACTCCCCTTATGTTATCCAAATGTTCTATTTTTACAACTAAAAAGAAGAAGTTTTCAAAGCTCCGACTCAAACAGGCCTATTCTGACGAAGGTGGCACCCATAGCAACACAATAGTGTCTACACCTTCAAAGGAGGGAGGGCAGGGTGGGGTTCTATTGGGTTTGGATGCCGTGTACTCTTGAGTTCACAGGTAAAGTAGAAGATAAATCCAACAGCAACCACTCTCACATTCCCAGACCTCCTCCAGGCTGTGAGACTGAGCTGCAGTTTGACTGATCTTATTTGACGAGCGAAGTAAATTGGCCATTGATTTTACATGAGGTAAAGGAAATGTCTGGGATAAAGTCAATACCGTGCACAAAAGGTGTGCAGCACTGCACACACCAGACAGATAAACAGCCCCGACTCTTCATCACACTGAGCTGATAGGCGTATATATTCCCTAATCTCCGCAGGAAGATGAATCGGTGTTTCTGGCTGGGTAGCTGCTGAGATATGACATCGGCGCGACAGCTACAAGGGACAGCACTTTCTCCAGCAAAAGTGCTGACCCAGCACTTATGTCAAGCAGCAGGAAAGACGGGGAGCAGAAAGTTCCATGACAGATTCAGGCCCATAGTTTGGTTATGAGGTGGGAATAATGTAATCCTCTGAAAGAGGCACGCTTCATTATAACGCCAGACGCAGCGGCCTCATTCACAAAATGCAGGTAAAGTAATGGATGACACACTCAACGGGACACGTTTTATAAGTGCTGGCTGATAAAAGCGAGCCGAGCAGCAGAAAGTGGGAGTAATGCGGCTCAATGACTCCCGCTCGTTGCTGTGTTGGTGGAAAGCTCCAAATGAATTGGGCCGTATGTCTTGAAAAGTGTAATTAACACTGTTCTTGCAACTAAGAGGCTTGTTAAACTGCTTAAAATGAGCCTGGAGAGTAGTTAGCACCGGGGAAACAAACAAACTTGACGTTACATAGTTAATAATGCGTCATATCTATATCTTGCCCGTATTTACTTTGTCATTTTCTAATTGCTTTCTAAACTTTTTGCAGAGTATATCAATGCTTTAAAGAGGTAAAATGTTGCCCAGTTCCCTAAACAACAGTGTGCACTAATGTCTGTGGTCCTTTGGGTGGATAACTTAGCATCTTTGTGTCTGTAGGACTGAGCAATATATCAATATTATATTGATATTGTGATAAGAAACTAGCTACTGCCTTTGGTTATTGTAATATTGTGAATAGTGATGTGTTTTCCTGGTTTACATTCACGATACTCCAGCAGTTAGCGAGACAGTGAGCAGAATATATTTCCCCAGTGACATTAAACTAAAATCCATTCCTTATTACTTTCAGCGTAAGTAGCTGCTACAGCAGCCAGCCAGTGACTCACCCCGATGAATACATCTGAGGGTATTAGCTGGAACAAGGAGAGCTCTTTAGCCATAGGAGTTTGGGAAAGTGGGCACTTTACTAAAAAGCGTTTGAGGAAAGCAGCGCCACTTCTATTAAGGCTCACTCCGGCCTAGTGGGGAGAAGCTGGCACTAGCAAAGATTTAGGAGCTAGAACTATAAAATGCACCCCCACTCCCCCCTGTCAGTCCGGGGCATGCTAATCATCTCCTGGATTGTGTAAAGTGTTTTCCTGTGATGCACAGCCTCCTCGGGTACGACCAGAGTTAATTGAAGTGCTTGACTTGCAGTTTCTTTTGTAAACCGCGGACTTAAGGCCGTTCATTAAGGCCGTTCATTAATGACCCTTTCCTCTCTACCCCATCGAGTTCCTCCGCCCCCATCTATTAGCCTCGGTGCCTCCTCAGCCATGTGTCAGCAGAATAAGCTTTTTACTGTCCTCACAACATGGGGCTGTACTGAGCATCGCAAACAAGTTGGAGCTGGGACTCTGGGAAGAGTCTGATATGGATTTATAGCTTGATAAATTAAGAAGAAGGGACTTGAAGCTCACTTTGATTTGCGGTTCATTTGAGCATCCTTTCGTGCTCGGGTAGCAGTCGATTAAATGCAGGCTAACCTGCTTCTGTTAGTGATTTCCAAACGGGACACCTGAGACCAGCTGGGGTTTATCTACAGAAGATTAAAAAAAAAAAGTGCCTTAATGAATATGAAGTGGCTTCTACAGTCCTCTGGACTTTCAGCACAGTTAACTTGTAGCAGGAGTCAGCAGGGGGTTTGAGAGCGAATCAATGAATGTGGAATGTAAATGACTGATGCGTAAACATTGTATATCCTTCATTAGGGAGACTAAGTACATTAGTTTGAGATGATCCCCCATTGATGCTATTATCCAGCTCCCTCCAGACAGCAGTCAACGACGCGGATTACATGATGTCTTACAAACCAAGAGTCTCAGAACTTATGGTGACAGAAATGATGGGTTTTGCATACATTACACATTTATTTTGTGGGGAAAACACTGTCCTGCAGTTTGTCGTTAAATATGTATCTCTAAAATACCACCTGAGTTGTTGTACTCAAGAACCCCAGTGACATCCAACACGTATGCCAAGATAACGCCTTGCTGTAATAGAGTGAGTTGCTCCAAGTGAGCAGTGTGAATCCCAAAATAACAGGCACCCTGTGGGCATGTTTCCCTTCCAGCGTGGTGTCTGGTTCACCATTGTACCCTGCTGTATTTAGACTGGGACTCAGTCTAATGTCACTGCTGTTGGGGGGGGGGGGGGGGGGGGGTGAGACAGCTGCTTCATCACAGCTTTACAGCTCAACTCTGCTCCTCCTGCTCTTGTCAGCTGATTGTTTCTTCCTGGAAACTCAAAAATATTCTTCAACAAAAATACCACACATGCTTTACAGAGAACACAAGCTCATGTAGGGATAAACGACATGATTTTCATCTGCTTGTATTCCGCATTTTGTGTGTGTCTCTTACCCATGGTGGTAAATCAGAGGTGGTAAGACTCCGGTTGATACTTCTCTCCTCTTGCTCAAAGAAAGCGAGAGCTCGACTCAGTCGGCTGAGCTTCCCTCCGGTGATTCTCCTCCACCAGAAAAAGATAACAAGTCCAATCAACAGCCAGCTGAAGCTGAACTCAAAATAGCCCAGTGCGTATATGGGGAAAATGAGAACGAACGTCTTGGCCACGTGAACCCAGGTGTGGGTCAGCTCGCTGGTCGAAGACACTGGAGCTTCATCGGGTACGTCCCCCGCTGAGGGATGGGGAAAGTTCGCGGTGGGCTGCGGCGCGACGTGTCCGTTCTCCTTAGGTAAATGGGCTCCTCGTGTATCGGTCATGCTGTCTCCAGACGCGCGTCTGTCTCTGTGTGCTCCGGGTTGCGTCCCCTTAAAACTGTTCAAATGCGGATAATGTCTCGGGTGACACGGTCCCCCATGCGCGAAGAAGCGGTTTCTTTTTCGGGGAGCCTCGTTCTCTCACGTTGGCTCACCTGCACCACACCAGCAGCCCATCGCCTGCGGGAGGAATCGTTGGCATTGACGGCTAAAAGCGTGGGAATGTATTTGACATGGTTCAAAAACGGGCCTCTGAGCCAGTTCCAGTCCAGTGCACAGCTCTACTTGCTCTGACTACTACACGGGTTAAATGCTCGTTTCCCCAAAACGCACAGGGATCATGCACCGTGCGTTGCCAGTGGTGCCCATAGCCTAGCTAAAAAAGAAAAGAAACGCCGCCATCTGGTGGTCACTAGCGGTAAACACAGCTTGTCATTTTTCAATTGTGCATCGGTAACGTTGAGGTTGAAGTACTTGTCAAATAGCCGTTCTTAACTAAAACAAACATATGGAATTGGGTGTATTTTAAAACAAGTCACGTTACGTAGCTTACTAGCTAACTAGCTAGCTTGCTATCGAACGTCAGAGCCTTTAAGATATTAGGGACGTGTGTATAAAGTAGATCACAGATAAATCGATCAACAGACGATTTTGCAACAGCAACCATCGAAATGAACCCAAACACAAATAGAGGTGCCATTTTTATTACTATACATCATTATAATCATTTAAACGACAATCTTTCAATACGTTTTGTCAAAAATACATAAAGTCATTGGCCGCTGCCATGGCAACTGCTGTTTATTCCGGTGACTTCTCTGCCGGTGATTAAGAAGCCTGTTGTCAAGCCGAAGTGACGCGAGCTCCTTGGTTTCGACCAACTGCGCATGCGCACACAAAGGTTTGCCATCATGGCGGCGTCGTTACCAAAATATGAGTTGATTTTCGGCGTTTAAAAGACTTCAAAAGTAAAAAACACAGATGAGAACATGCATAGCGACAAGGTAAGTGCTTTATCTTTGATATTGATGTGTTGTTTAGGAATGAACGTTGATATTGTCATCTAGTGAACATCGAACATTATTTATTTAGAAATTAACCAAGGAAGACACATGGAAACCAGCTGACCTGAGAAGACACATCAGGGTAAGTTTTTGGTTTAGGTCAGTATTACAGCTTGATTTATATCAGTAGACAAAATAATATCCAAATAATATGGTTTTCCTTTTTCTTTTTTTAGGAGGAGGAACGTGGTGATGACTATGTCAGGAGGCGAGATGACAATGAGAGAAAGCCCCGTGGTGGGGAATCCGTAGAGAGACGCCGCAGGGACCCAGAGAAGGAGTCCAGACGAGAGAGAGACAAGCCCAGGGAGGTTACAAGGGAGAGAAGAGATGAAGACAAAAAAGACAGACATTCAGATCGACGGAGAGAGGGCTCGCGGGATAGGAGAGGCGATAAGGAAAAGGATAGAAAGGATGACAGGGAGAAGAGAAGGGAAAGAGACAAGCTGGTAGATGGGAAGAGGTACGATGACGATTACAAGAAGCGAGATAGAGAGGACAAGCACGAGAGAGAGAAGGACAAGGAAAGACACAGAGATAAGGAGAAAGAGAGGGAAAGGGATAAAGAGAGACGCAGTGAGGAGGACAGGGACAAAGGAAGGGAAGAGAGAGAAAAGGAAAGACGGAGAGAAGAGCGGGACAGGGAGCACAGGCCTGAGAGGGAGAGATGGGGTGGAGAAGGAGAAAGAGATCGGATGGAAAAGCACGAAAGAGAAAAGAGAGATCGGCATCGAGAGAGAGAGCGACACAAAGACGAGTATGAAGACAAGGGGAACGACAAAGAAAGACGAGAGAGACACGGAGACAGAAAGCATTCGGAAGTGAAGGACGAAAGAGGTGAGGCCACGATGTGCCATATTCACAGGATCATAGTTTCCATTTGGGGGGTGAGCATTCATGTGTTTCTGATTTCAGAGCCCAAAGAAGAACAGAGAAGACATAAAGAGGAGAAGGAAAGGAGACACAGAGAGAGAGGACATCAAGTAAGCATCTGTAGATATAATGATTGTTCACCACTGTTTTGCATTTTGAATAAATTCATTAACATTCTGCCTGTGTCCCACAACTCTAGAGCATTGCACTTGTAACTCGTGTGGGTTAAAGTTGCTCCTTTCGGTCAAATCGTTTTTTTGCTATGTGTGGATTTTTTGCTGTTCTCCAGGATGAAAAGCGGAAGCATGACAGCGAATCCAGGGAGCGTCGAGACTTGAAGGGTCCGGGTGAAGAGGTCAGGCGTCATCGCGGTGACGCAGAGCGAGCGGAACGGGACAAACACAAAGAGAGAAGGCAAAGAGAGGAGGAGGAGGAGGAGGAGGAACCGGAAAGAGATCCTCACAGAGACGGGACCAGCTCCAAGAAATCAGCATCTGACAAAAGTCATAAGCAGGAGACTAAACCCGAGGTGTGTGTGTGTGTGTGTGTGTGTGTGTCGGCGCTGCATCATCACAAAGACTTTCTGCACACTTATATAAGTATTTTCTACTTCATGCATTTATGTCACGTCAGCAGGTTGCCAATGATGAAGATTTGGCTGACCAGGAATATGAAGATGACTTTGAGGTAATAACACAGCCTACAAAGGACTACATACGGTAGAACCAAATTCATCACGTTTACATCTTATTTTTGCATTACATTGACTCATTCTTGTGTTACTTTTGCATGCTGTAATCGATTTACGCTCAAAGAAACTGGTGAGTATTCAGAGCTTTTACGAGTGCATCCATCTTCATTCTTATAAGATGTTTCTGCCAACAGCATCTTGGTTATTTTTTAATTTTGGTGTGTAAATGATGGGATTTCTCTGTTGAAAGGAATATGAGGAGGATTTTGAGGAGATGGATGAGAGCGCAGGTGAAGGCGAGGACGAGAGGGAGCCACAGCATCCAGAGGTGGGTGAGGAGAGGGAGGAGCTCTCGGCACAAAGGAAGAAGGAAATTGAAGCAATTCAGCGAGCCATGGATGAAGAGAACGAGAGAGTCGGGACGGCTCAGTCCAGACAAGTTACGAGCAGAGAGGAGGAAGAAACGCCTAAATGGTCCAGAGGTACAGTTCTTTCTTCCGTTTTAAACTAACGCACTTGGTGTTATTGTGTGCTACAGTGTGCCCAGATTTGTTTCTCCGTATCTGATCGGAAGACAGTTGATGTCTGCAGCATGATAAGGGACGTAAGGCATCTTTGCTGCTCTTTTAATAGGATCAGAAAAGAGCCAGAGCCAGAGTAGAGCCTCCCAGCGCGGGAAGTTCATCGACTTTGTAGCCGCAAAGCAGCGTGAAGTCAGCAAGAAAGTTTCAACAAAGCAGAAGTAAGTTAACTTGCAAAAAACATATTCATGTCTGTCTGTGTGTGTGTGTGTGTGTGTGTGTGTGTGTGTGTGTGTGTGTGTGTGTGTGTGTGTGTGATCTTTAATTCTACCTTCAACGTGTATTTTTTTCAGGAAACGCAGTACAGAGCTTCTTCGCTTAATTGATCTGGATTTCTCAATGACAGTCTCTCTTTTGGATCTGCCACCAGTGAATGAATATGACATGTATATCAGAACCTTTGGAACTGCAAACACGAAGCAGGTTAGTATTTGCACAGATGCCTGTAACCAAATTATTTAAAAAAAAAAAAAGGAATACGAAATTGTGATTTTAATGACGTCCTCCTTGCCAGGCCTACGTCCAGTGTAATGAGGATAATGCCGACCGAGACATCCAGACGGAGGAGATCGAGGTGTGTGAGAAGTGGGCGCAGCATCCTCCAGAGCACAGTGGAGCCTGTGGGGGTGAGGGGAAGGCTTGTTGAAAAGATTTCCTCTGATGGACTCTGTGTTTAGATGTAGAAGTCAATAACTGTGGTTTTCTTTTTTGCTGACAGATCCAAACCTCTCCCACGAAGCAC
The DNA here is from genome assembly GCA_032191485.1 of Leptoclinus maculatus. Taxonomy (NCBI): domain Eukaryota; kingdom Metazoa; phylum Chordata; class Actinopteri; order Perciformes; family Stichaeidae; genus Leptoclinus; species Leptoclinus maculatus. Next base: position 6,024,139 of record JAVDOI010000013.1, read on the forward strand.
GAAACAAAAGTGAAATGAGCTTTGATTCGCAGCGTCTGACAGCGTTTCTGCGCTCAGCCTCTCAGGTTGTCTTTTTTACCCACACACAGTTTAAAAACACTTTTTTTTGTCTCCAAAACTAACGTCTGTTGTTTTTTTTGGTGACTGAATCAAAGGTCATGGTTGTCCTGTTGGAAGAGGATGGAGCTGAGAGAAAATCCCAGAGGAAGCCGAGGTCTCAAACAGACACGCCGTCTTTCAGCGATGGAAGTTTACAGCTCAACACTAATCTGTCTTTTCTTTATGGTACGCACCACGACCAGAGCAATTAAACTAGAACATGCACGTCATTACACATCTCAGGTATAGCTCTTCCCACCGATTGCACCAGTTTTGATTTAACGGTCAATTGCAGGTCGCCGCATCAGCCTGGTGCACTTCTCTCAGGTCCAGAGGCACACCATGATGTCAGTCCACAGCCCGACAACTAAGCCCAGCGCCGTGCGCCTTGACAGCAGCACCATCATCTGCATCTGGAACATCTGGGAGCCGTCCAGACCTCAAAAAGTCCTCGTCTACGAATCTGAGGTGAAGTAAAATCACCAGTTGCAATTGCAGTTATATTCTCCATATTTTATTATATAGATATGACAGACTTCATTTGCAACATGCACCAAAATCAATTTACTGTCCTGAAATCAAATGTGCCAATAACTCACAGCCACAAAGAACGCCCAGTAACCCTTTTTAATGTGCACTGCTGCAGGTGCAGTGTTGCTGCTTCAGCCCTGGAAAGGCCATATTGGTGTTTGCAGGCACATCAGTTGGCTCCGTGGTGCTGTGGGACCTGAGGGAGCGCGCTAGTGACCATTACCGCTTGACGATAGGGGAGGATGAATGGACTTTCCGACAGCCCACCTTCTCCACTGGTATGTTACAGACGAGACTTACATCCTGAAATCCTATTCGTTCTACAGTTTAAAACTGAGATTTTACAGAAAATTTAACAATTTCACTCATACCATTCTACTATACATCACATCGTGTCATTATATAAAGAAGGGGGGGATGTGTGTGTGTGTGTGTGTGTGTGTGTGTGTGTGTGTGTGTGTGTGTGTGTGTGTGTGTGTGTGTGTGTGTGGAGCCAAAGTCGTCTGTACATTCTAAGCCCGCCCACTTTTTGGCTGTCCAATCAATTGTGAAGGATTTGATGTAAATCCCTCTTGTTACTGTACCGCTCACATATTCGTTTCACAGAACAGAAGCTAAAGACGCTCTAACTTCCGTTTCACTGGGACTTTAAGGTCAATATACTGTATCAATATTTATATAAAGTCAGAGGTCATACAAAAATAAGTAACTTTCCAGGGCGCTTTTGGGGAATTTGAAATCAACGCCTTTTTAAGCCTATTAATATACCATGTCATCAGTCGTGCTAATTTCCGCAACCCTGCACCGAGCATGTGTCTACTGAGCTTTTTTCGTCTGCCTTTATTTTAAGAATATTAAGCCCCTTGATCTTTCGCTCAGAACATGATGTGATGATGTGTATTTGTCTCTCTGTCAGCAGGCAATAAGTAGCAAACATCCTTAATTACTGTAACCAGTGATCCGGGACTGCCTCTGCCCTTATTGTCACTTAAAGTTCAGAGAGCTCCTTTTATTACACTTCATACTTCATGTTCCTTCAGTGTCCGCTCACATCCTCTCTTTCGTCCCCTTGTCAACACAGATGCGGTGATGGCCGCCTCGAGCCATTTCTCATCTGTGACATCTGTAGAAGTTGTCCCCTCCACTGCACCAGGGGGGCTGAGGCCAGAGGTCCCCCTTTTGGCATCTGAGGAAGGTATGGAATGGTATCGGTGATGGTCAACACATCGATTGAAGATCTTGTGTATCGGTTCATGAACACGCCATGTCTTTCTGCCATTCACAGATGGCTTCTGTAGTTTAATTGTTGTTCTGTTTTCGTAATCCAGAGTCGTCGGGATTGTCATTCCAGCTGGCTTCTCTGGATGAAATGGGGGTTTTGAATTTCTGGGTAAGTCGGGCAACAAAGTAGATCCTACGTGTTTTCTCTTCACGCCGGAGGTTTTCAAACTGAGAGGCGCTCCTCGCCGCGGGAGAGTTGAAGGGGTGGCATGGAGGGAGAGATGTGAGGGCGAAGATACAGGTGAGGTGTAAAGGACAGGTGCACGTTGGTGTAAAAACAAAAGAAGGTTAGGTATTATAACAGGGTCAGCAGTTGCAGCACCAGTGACTCGCAGCTAACGGAGGCAATTAAGGAAACTGTTCATTCCTGATTGCCGAGGCAAAAATAAGACTCCTTCTCAGAGTCATTACGCTGTCAAATCTAAACACACAGACGTGATACACATACTTTTAGATTCAGATTTTATTATCTCTGATTTATTCTAAATCAAATGCAAAATGAACACTTTTTTTTCCAGCATCAAATACATTCATTTACATTCATGAGTACGTTGCAAACCCAAACTGCAAATAGATAATGCGTCATACTTTTGATGGAGCCAGTTTGTAAACAAATACAGGCTTTAAAAAACGTTGTAAACCCACAGCTGCCTCATTGACCCCATCGCAACATTATCCTTTCATTAACCCATTCACATCCTCACAATTAGGAGAACTGTAGTTCCAACACTTTCAGCATGATTATAGCCTAAATAGGAGAAAACAAAGAGCAGAGTCATGCCACGATGGACTTGCATGATTTCCTCTCTGTGTCCTGTAGGTGGTAGTGGAACTCCCAAAAGCCAACGAGGCAGGCTCTCCAACTGATCTAGGTAAGACAGGCCCGTTTTAGAGCGCTCCCTCTCTTTCCACGAACAATCTCATCTTTCTCACACATGCTGGCACAAGCTTCAGCCTCTATCTCTCTCTCTCTCTCTCTCTCTCTCTCTCTCTTTCGATGTTTTCCCATGCAGGGCTCCGGCCTGGCGGCAAAGTGAAGTTACTTCACAGCTCCCACCTCCTCACTGCTGAGAGGTGAGATTGATAAATAGCTTGTGATGACCATCCATCACCTGCTCAAAATACCCCCACAGTGTCTTTGCCCAGGGGAACACAGCTGCTCCGTCGGGGTCATATACGATCTCGTTAGTTGTGTACTGCGGGGCTGCTGTTTTTGTCACCTCCACATTTGATGCAGTGTTGAATATGACGAAGGGCCGTGTTCCACTGTTGCACAGGTTGTTTTTGGCTGGGAATGTGGTAACCTTAGACCTCTGGTCTGGTTCACAGGGTGTCACCACGAGATGCAGCAAAAACAGGGCCGTTACAGACGCTTCTTTTGAAATTCCTTCCAACAGACTCCAATCATTTCTTCATCGGCACCAATATGGTGAGCATCATCTCGTCTGTTGTACTATTATGTCCTTACTGTGTCATTTTGGTGACATATAATATCTTTTTCTTTCTAGGGTGTGGTCAATCATGAGACAAGTCACGGTTTAAAGGCCCCACCAAAGTGTTACAGGTTTCAGGAGGCCGGAGTCCGACCCATTGATGTCACCTCTATCCACTTCTCTCCATTCAGGCAACACTTGTTCTTGGTGAGAATGCCATTTTTTTGAGGACTATACTCTTTCCCAATACCCCAAATCATATCGCAATTCTAATATCAGTAAAATAAAATCGCATAAGATATTTCTTTCAGAATTGTTCAACTCTAAGTATGTTCCATTCCAACAACACAAAGTAAAACACTACATAATATAGTTTTCCGTGTCCTTATTCCAGGTGGGTTGTGGAGACGGCAGCATCAGGCTGCACGACGTCAGCCATGAGCATCCTGTGGCAGAGTGGAAGAACGGCACAGCTGGTGAACCGGTGGTCTCGCTGCAGTGGGCCCAAACCAGACCTACAGTCTTCTGTGTGCTCGACGCAGCCTCGACCCTCCACATATGGGACCTGCTGAAAAACGACGCAGAGCCTGTGGTCACCGAAAGGATGGAGTCGGACAGGTAACAGCAGACGGACACGAGGGAGGATTTTTACGAGTGATTTGATATTATTGATATGTGGTGCTCATTGTCTGCTCTCCTCTCAGGGTGACAGCCATGGCTGTGTTTGGAGACTCGGGACAACAAAACACATATTCAGGAATCGCACTTGCACACGAGTCAGGAAAGATAGAAGTGCAGTATTTCACGAGACATTTTACTGGGCCCAATACTGCGGAAGAGGAGAAGTTGGAGAGTATGATGGCTGAAGCCTTCTGAAACACCGCATCTAGTATGGCTGCGTCTGGACTGATGTGTTTGTGCTCATTTTAAAACTCTGGAAGAGCATAAAGATCAATTTATGAATCTGTTTAGGTTACAGTCAGTTTGTGTGTTAAGTTTTTCCCATGTCGCTAAAAGAGTTACATGAACGTAGCTATGAAAAGAATGTGGCTGAATACCAAAGGTCCTCTACAGGGGGCACGATACCATCTAATATCCTCCATAAATACATTATAAGAAACATATTATGTAAATGTTTGCTGATGTAAATATTTCTACTGTTTGATTAATGTAAAATATTTGTACGTTATTAACAACTTTGATTTTTATATAATAAACTGACTATATCTGTAGTTGAGTATTTTATTCTATGGGAATTTTTATTTTTGTGTTACTCACCCGACCCTAGTTTAAGTTCAATATGTTTAACCAGGGCCATAGATTTAACTCAACACAAACATGAAGTCTCTAAAATGTTTTCATTATTTGGAATTTCTAACCTTTGATTTATTCAGTAGAGTGTGTAGAGAGTGGATACATAGATTAGGCCACTGGTAAGTGATGAAATAATTAATCATTTATTTATTTATTGGTCTAAAAATAGTCAAAATGCAATATACTGTGTCTAAACAATATAATCTTATTAAATATCAAGTAAAGGATGTACTGTGTTGAAGCTTTTTCCCAGAAAAAGGTGCTTAAAACATGACCTCAGTATCCTCAATGGTTGGTCCATCCTTGTGTTTAACGATAGGAACACTTCCATTTTATTTATTTCATTTAGAAAAGATACTGCACTACTGCATTCAAAAAGTGACTAAAGTAAAAGTATTAGCATAGAAATATACTTTAAGTACCAAAAGTAAAAGTACTCATGCAGAATGACACATTTCAGAATAATGTACATTACTCTGTATTATGGAATTAACATTATTAATGTGTAAGCATCACTATGTAGCAGCTGGTAATGATCTCAACATTGAAAACTAGTCAAAAGTAACTAGTAACTAATGTCAGAGAAATATCTTCCTCTGAATTATAGTGGAGTAAAAGAATAAAGTAGCATATAATTAAAATGAATAATAGAAAAACAGGAAAAAGATGGTCCCCATGTTTCCTAGAATGATCCTTTTATTGTACATCAAAATGTTCCAGTTAAAGTATAAAATGTCCCTAATCCAAGAATGATGGGATGATTACAATCCGGCTTTGACTAAAAGAAAGAGTTTATTACTCTCACAATAGGAGGGTAGGGAGATGGAGAGAGTCTGTAACCATAACGTAAAAGATTTTAGAGGCACTAGATTATTTGCGCAGTATTATCATATTATATGTATTATTACCATGATATCAATATTTCAATTTTGAACGTCACAGATATCGCAACACTCCTCATTCTGTTTGTGTTTTTCTACAGGGACATGCACAAGTAAATGTCACCAGTACAAAAAGGTCAGTGGATGCAGCAGAAGCCCGTGTAGAAAGTGGTGGAGAACGGTGGCCCCGGGAGAGGAGACGAGAACAACAACAAGTACTCTTCCTGAGTCCCACCCTCAGGCTGTTGTCTCAAGAGAATGGGACATCAAATGTTGGAGACGCTTGGAAAGCAGGAATGCGAAGCCGGCTACAGGTAAGGTCAAATGTTGACACTTTCTGTTTTATTTGAGTCACGGTGTGGTGAGCTCTCTGTTCTACTGCTCTGCAGTGATATCACGCTTGTGGCGGCAGAAACAGGAGCGGTGTTGACTTCTTTCAAGGCAAAGCAGAGGATTAATGCGTGCTGACTACTGCCTGCAAAAAAAAGAGATTCTGTTGGCTCTGACTGACACAGGTACGGTGCTCCAAGCCAACACACTCACTAATCCCATCACTTTGATGCAAGAGTGGAAGGGGAGAGGCCAGGGGCCCTGGCAGCCCGTGGACCGTGTGACTGAGAATGATGCCCAGAATCTGCCTCATGCTCTTACAGTAATGTGGCTAATACACAGGAAGCTTCAGAGGAGTGGGGGGAGTTTGCAGGAGGATGCAGTCACAGGAATGAAGTAGCTCTTGTCAAGCCTGTTATACCCAAGAACCCCATCATAGAGGAGAAGCATGAAGAGGTAAGAGCATGTATTGTGTTTGCTTTACAAAACAGCAGCAGTGTGTGTGTGTGTGCATCTATGTGTACATCTGCAGACTCCAGGGAGAAAGTCTCCGATAGAGCAACCCAAACCCGATACTCCTCCTCCACCTCCTCCTCCTCGTCCAAAGACCCCACTACCACCACCGCAGGAACCCACCCAACTTCGTGAGACCACACACGGTACTGTATATCCAGGATCTAGATTGCCAAAGTTCATTTTAAGAAGTACAATGTGTCTTATTGTTTTTTTTTCCCCTGTGTGTTTCAGTCACTTGCGGAGCGGGCCGCGCGAGTTGAAACGTTGAAGCTACGGGTGTGTCTCAAGTCTAAACCAGCTATAAGCTTGTGAAAAAGCTTCTCACACTTTTAGCTTTTAAAAAAAACTCACTCTCCGGTGAGTCCGTGACAATTAATGCATCTTAACGTTCATATTTAAAGCAGCTGTTGTCCTGTCGATAGAGAAACACTGCTGCGCATGCTGACTGGGTTAGCTGTAAATGAGGCTGAGCAGTGGTTGTGTCCAGAGCTGGAGAACCAGCTGCAGGACCAGTCTGACATCTGGACGAGCCTCCATGACAGAGCAGACTCGTGGCTGGAGTTCTGGATTTCCAAACACAGAGTAACAGAGACATGTTTCGCTTTAATCTTAATCTCTCCATCTTCACTTCTTGCTTTAAACATCTTTCACATTCGTTATCGCCATCTATCAAAGAGTATTTTGGAGTGTGACAAAAGGACAGAGCAGGTGTTTGAAAATCGAGAGGCTCTCCGTCTTTGAATCAGCTCTCCACTGCTTCTCGTGTCCTTCACTGCGACCTCAACTCCTCTGAATAAGGAATGCGTGAGAGCTTGTCACTATGTTGTCGACTGGCACGGCCGGGGGTGTCGTGGCTGGTTTTGGCTCGCTACTGCGAGTGATTAACTGCTTTTTCCATGCCACATAAAAGGTTATCTCTACCTCAGGAGTGCAGCAAAGTGGAAGCCGTCAACCTTCGGCGTGGTGGATGTGCTGAATTATTTACATCAGTGGCGGGCCGTCAGGGCCTGCAAGGCCTTCTCTGCTGGCCTAAACAGAATCACAAAAAAAAATTAAAAATGCACGGCCCGCCACTGATTTACATAATATAGTACAGAAAGGCTCGATGTGTTGCACCTGCTGGTCGCAAAAAAACACTGTTTCACTCTACTTTAGCAAAGACGTCTGATCCTAGAAATTAACTGGTTTATAACATTTAATGTGTTCTTGTCATGCAGGTATTATTCTGCCTCCTCTGAGAAACCGTTCCTTCCTCATGCACTTTCCTAATTTCTTCTCTTTGCCGTTACCTCGGGTCACTCTTTGTCCCTTTCACATGTACTCAGAGGACTGGGTGAAGGCCTCACCTCGCTGTACTTCAGATGAAGCCTCTTAGTCTGCAACACTCCCAGTAACACCCGATGAGCCATATAACATGTTAGTTTGAATTATGTTAAATATATTGCACCAATAAATAACTCGTAAAACTTTGCTTTATGACGGATTTATTCTGTGACTGACGGTATGTAAATGCATTCATGGTGTACAATGGTAATTTGATACATGTATTTCCTGATAATTGGTGATTTATAACTTTTGACCCGAAAAAAAAAAAAAAAGCATCATCCTGGACATGTTTACAACAGATATACAAGAAATACAGTACGACAAATATGCAAATTAGAAAAGCACAAAGAGAGAGTACGTCACTCAAATAATTGGTATTAAAATAAGTAAAATAAGCCGAAAAATGTTGCACTTACATTCATTTCCTATTAAGGAAAAACTATGCAAATATTTAGCAAACACTCATAAACTGACGCCACTGTTAAACTTAGTTTTGGTTGCTGCACAGTATGCAAATGTATTATCTGCATATATACTGAATATGAATGAATGCCTTGTATGAATAAAGTACTAGTGACAGTTGTAATCCCAACGATCACTGGGTACAAAATTATTCATAGTCAACAAGTGAACTTATTAAAGTAGTTTAGCATCATTTCATTGAAGCATATTACTGTCTCCACGAAGGAGTGAAGGTTGTTGTCCTTTTGTCTTGTAAACAAATGTTAAAAATGGCCCGTTCTTGAAACCCTAGAGGAGGACACATTTCATTGTGAGGTGTATGTACATTGCTCTGGTCTGTGATGGTTCCTTTCCCCTCTGCTCTAGTCCACCAAGTCTTTATCATAATTGAGCAGGTCGCACGTCAGAAAGAGGTCGGACCGCCCGCTCTCTATGCGCACCCTGTTGAGCTGGCTGCTGGTAATGTTGATGTCTGTGGCTTCATCCAGCGGCCAGTCTAAGAGCTGCGCGCTGGAGGGCAGGTCAGGAAGGCCCGGCTGGTAGTCCTCCAGGGGGTTGGGGTACAGCAACTGACGGAGAGAGGGCATTCTCACGGCCATCCTCACCAGGTCCATGAGGCCGGCGACGGAGAGAGGGTTCAGGGCCAACGCCAAGCTCTTGAGGGCCCTGCAGCCTCCCAGTGAGGGCAGCAAGAGTCCCAGCAGGCCGTCGGTGAGGCCACAGCCACTCAGAGAGAGGTGCTGCAGGCCACCAGAAGCCTGGGAGAGGAGGCGGCGGATAGATGTCAGGGTGTTTTCGTCCAGACGGTTCTCACTCAGATCCAGCTGCTGCAGTGTGGAAGCATGGTGGCTGCAGGACAGATAGGCGAGGTCGGCTGGGCTCAGGCTCAAATACGGCAGCTCCAGTATCTCTAGAGGCCGAGGCAGTGAGCTGTAGAGAAAGAACATTTAAATATTATTCATCATTCAAATTCAAATATTCAATTTAGAGGCCTAATTGTTTGTTTTCTGTTTTTAATCTCATCATTCTAACTATGACTGTTACTTCAGGCAGATTTGCTTTAAATTAAAGATTAAAATAGGTTATAAATTAAAAAAAAAAAATGTAAAAGGCAATTTAGATTTGATACGGGCTGCGACTTATTATTTTCATTAGGAATTAATCCGATGAATCGTTTCTCGATCAACTGATAAATCCTTTAAAAATAAATGAATACTGGCTATAAAAGTTTAAGGAAATTCCCATCAAAATGTTCTAAAATTGAAAGGTAGTGTCTTCAAATTTCTTGTTTTGTTGCACAACAATCTTAAATATGAAATGTACGATCAACTAAAAGCTGCAAAGCTTAAATTTGCAAGGTTAGAACCAGCTATTTATTGACATTTCTAATAAATTGTACATCAAATAGCAGAATTGACGATTTGTTTCAGCACCATTAGAGATTGGTACATTTATTTTCCGTAACCTAATCTAAGGTTGGACAAATAAAAAACATTTGAGTGTGTGACAGTTACAGGACGGCGTGCATAATGGGGGATCAGGCCATACCTAAGCAGCACACGGAGTTGCCCAGGCAAGCGCAGCGCAGTGAGGCTGAGGCACCGCAGTTCTTGTAGCCGGGTCAGACCCTGAGACAAGTCCCCCAGGGCCTCTTCCTGGCCGGGCTGGTCTCTGCGAAAATCCAAGTTACAGTAGTGCAGGCGGAGAGAGTTCAGGGCGGGGAAAGTGGAGAGCAGAGGCAGCAGCTCAGCCAAGCCGGCCACCCCGAGGCTGCTGTAGCGGACGTCGATGCCCAGGAGACCCTGGCGAGGCAGGAGGCCTAGCATGGTCCTGATGCTAGACACGGAAATCTCTTCCACGCGTAGGTATCTGCACTGAAGCTTAAGGGGCCCCGATGCGCTTAGAGCCCCGCGAACACGCTCCCAAGAGCGAGCGTTTACAAAAAGATCAGCTCTCACGTGCACCAACACATCACTGTTTACATCTTCGGTCTCCTTTCTACCGCCTCCTGACCCTGTAACTGCAGTCTCTCTTCTCCTCTCTACCTCCATCCTCCTCCTCACACCTGTAATCAGCTCCTCTTCACCCAGAGCCCCACATGAGCCCATCGTCTCTCTGTCGTTTCCCTCCGGCTCCTCATTATCTGGGCCTGCCGCGTCGCCGTTTGTTTCCCTTCCCCTCTTCCACTGTCCCCTCTCTCTTTTCACGTCTTTTTCCCTCTCCAGAGCTGAGAACCTTTTCCTCTCCCGCTGAGCCCTCTGTGCTCGAGCTCTGGACTGAACGACCATGGTGCAGAGCGCTACAGTCAGAGACCAGCCTCCCATGGGGTCTCCCATCCCTCCTTCATCTCCTTGCAGTCCACAGAGATCCAGTACTTGCAGGGCACACCTAGGACAGAGGGATGAGTCTTAAATGCCTCTCACAGATCAAAGATCATGATCCAAAAACACTGTAGCTGGAATAATAACATCTCTTACCTTTGGTCTGACATTCCTCTGACAACTGCAAGTAACAGGGCCTGAACGCAGAGTCGATTTGGACCCGTTTGGCCTTGTTTCCTGCTTCTGCCGACACGCAGTGTGCGTTCGGGCCACCTCTGCACCAGCTCACCCACAGCCAGCGGTCTGCAGCCGGTGAAAGAGGCCTCTAGCAGCGGTCTGTACAGCTCCCTGGGCACCCACCTCAGCCAGCACGGTGACGAACTGTGGTCCCTCACCACCTCCCTGGCACAAAGGCTGACCAAGGAAAGCACCATTTCATCACAGAGAACCGTGAGCTTTTAGCATAAAAAAATAGAGCAGCCGAAACAATGCTGCGTCTTACTCCGTTGCAAAGGAAGCAGACTCTACAAGTCTGAGAGCTAACGTTAGCTAGCTGGAACTAGCTAAGAGCAACTTTATGACAGTAATTTGAGGCGGTCTTGTAATTTGAGGCGGTCTTGTAAAGCCCCCAAAAAAGAATGTATATCATCTGATATCTAACAGCAATAAACTAGAAAACATTTCGGTGGTGACATATTAAACGCTGGAACACACCGTTTGCGAACTCGACAAATGACTACTGAAGAAGCTGCTGCTGCTGAAGCGCGAGGAGTGTTTACACTCCTCTTGACGCACGTCAGTGACGTAGCACGCACGAGCGAGGCGTGACTGTAGAAATTAGACGGTCGTCTTGTGTGTCTGTGTGTGTGTGTGTGTGTGTGTAAGTGTAGGTGTGTGTGTGTGCGTGTGTGGTACACGTGTTTAGGTGTCAGGTTATGTCTGAAAAAATAGTTTATTTATGCGAGTACATTTTGATTCCAGACTCTTAAATCAGGCCAGTTTACTTTGTTTCTGCTGTCAGCTTTGTTCGCATGCAAACATTGTATAGTGGCTGACACACCAGCAAATAACCAACACGATGAAACCATTAAGTAAATCACTGCACTGCATCTGACTAAACAGTTTTTTTTAAAGGGCAACTTTATGGCAGTAATTTGAGGCGGTCTTGTAAAGCCCCAAAAAAGAATTTATAACATCATCTGATATCTAACAGCAATAAACTAGAAAACATTTCGCTGGTGAAATATTAAACGCTGGAACACAACGTTTGCGAACTCGACAAATTACTACTCAAGAAGCTGCTGCTGCTGAAGCGCGAGGAGTGTTTCTTTTTTTAATGTTTTAAGTTTGTTCAATTAAATTTTAATTTTTTAAGTCGATTCAAATTTTTTATTTTTTTTAAGTCGATTCCATTTTTTTTTTAATTAATACAAACAATTTAAAGTTGATTCAATCATTGAAAAAAATTGTGATTTCAAAATTTGTTTACATTTTTTAGTTGATTCAATTACATTTTTTAAAGTTGATTCAATTACATTTTGAATCAAAAAATGTTTTTGATCTACATTTTCAGCAGTGCAGTTTAATGCTTTTAGCCTTCAACATTTTTCAGACAGGTAGTCTCCCATTTCTGTATTTTCAGCAATTGTTTTGCAATTCATTACAGCTTTCAGCATTCCAACGCATTTTCTGCAGTTAATGCATTTTCTAGTTGTGTTATTTGTTATGTATGCATGCCTCCCTGCAAAGTATCGATACTGAGTGATTATCCTGGTGAAATAAGCTTTAAAAGTAAAGTCTGCAGAAGAGCTGTGAGGAACAATATGAGTATGTTATTTTACAAAAACAACATTTGGTTTGTGCTCACTGACTGTGTTGCCTCCTAAAAGAAGCCTACATGGATTAATCAATAGATGGCGCTAGAGGTTCATGCACGCTGACTGTGCTCTGCCTCACAACAACAATTCTACATCCTAACAGAACATTTACATTCCCATTCATCCTCAGGTTTAGTTATCTGTGTATGAAAATATTAACAAGCCTTTTTTGAATCATTAGTAAGTTAACTGTCCCTTTATATTGTTAGCTGTTACTTCAATAATTATTAATCATATATTCCAAGCAGCTATTGGTTCAGAAGGGATTATATTTCATCCTTGCTCATGACCTGACTTTAGAAGGCCTTTTGTTTGGAACTGTTGAGGCTGATTGTGATTATGATGATGAATACTAAGTTAATAAGTGGATTTATGTCATGCATGGAACTCACATGTTATGCTATACTCACTCAGGATTTGGATTTATTTCTTAGTTGTAATTGATGCTTTGTTTGTGAACATTTATTTAGCGAGGCTGAAGGACTAATTTGACAGAGGGCGCAGGTAAACACTGCTATTAAGGGGCTACACACAACAGCAGACACACACACACACACACACACACACACACACACACACACACGCACACACACACAACACAAATAAACATGCTTTTACTTAATTTATTGCTGAAATCTCTTCAGATGACCTGCAGGGATCTTTGACCATCTCATTACTTCTGCCTTTGGTATGAAGCAGTTTATTACCACCTCCATCATTATATAGCACCTTAATGTAAGCAGCAGATTTCTGTACCTCTGTTTTCTCTCATGATTTCTCATGATGTCACGGTTCTCGTTATGTTCATCACCTTGGTTTTACTTGACATCATTGTTGTTGTTTTCCAAATTCAATTTAGGCAACAAAATCACTTAGTAAGGTTAGGAAAAAACATCATGCTTGGGCTTAAAATAACTAAGTAAAGTAAAACATAGACAATGTAATATAAGCAGGGAAAACACGTCACAAACGTCACCGGAGCATTTTTAACTGAGCATCAAATACTGACACCAATGGGTTTACATTGTAGTTACTTGAATACCCGGTACATCTCATACAGACGCTGAATGGTGCCTTGTGCGCTGTTATCAGACGCCATGGGGTGTTTCAAAGTGTCTCTATTTGATGCCCTGGGAATGAGAACGGAGGAGTTTGATGTGACATGTCAAAATGTCCTCTGTGAAAAATGCTTCGGCTTCTCCTTCTCAGATTCAGTCCTCAATTTTTGTTCCCCTCTATTCAAAATCTGTTATGTATGTCTGCCTTGTTATTTTCACATATGTAGAGTGTTACATGGGCAGCTTATTAAACACAACCAAACGAGTTTTGGGGTTGCTTTCCTCCCTTCGTATAGGGCCGATCTGTCAGAATTAAACATATTTTGAATTGAGACCAAACTGATTTGTTATACTGGTGAAATAAACACCATATGCTCAACAGACTGGCAGAGTTAAAGCCTCGGGCACTTGTTCAACAAAACAAGGAAGAGAGAAAACACCGTTGTCTGTTATTGTGATGTTTCACATGGTTTTACATTGGGTGACAAAAATACCATTCTTGCCAACAATGCCTCTTACTAATCCGTACATGAGATTGGAGCTTCTTAAAACATTCAAACACACTGGTCCATACTAGATAGTGTATCTCATACATGGTGCACACATAAAGGGTCTTTCTGCAGCATTCACTGCCTGAAACCTCTCACTGATCAATAACTAAGATGGGAACCTACTGCCTCTCCTCACACTTCAAATCATTCCCGGTCTTCTGTTTAGCTGGCTCAAGATATGCTGATCTTTGCAGCTTTTGTTGCTAATCTCGTCAAATTGAATTCAACATACAATTCTTCCTACAGTCTTTTAATCCTCAAATAGCAATATCCATACTATACCTTAATCCCCTTTTTCCAACCAGCCAGAATCAGAATGATTCATTCCTGTTATAACTCACGTTCACTTGACTGATATTCTCTGCTCAGAGATAATTGCGGTGCCTGGGCTGCTTAAGTGTCAGTTTAAGCCTGTCCTCTTATACATTTTTGCAATTAAATTTGCATTTTACAAGGATGCTTCGTCACCGAACCACGACCTCCCCAGCTCCCAATATTTCCATCACACATACACACAGTATGCTGGTTCAGCGTGCTTGTGGGTTGTACAAGATGTAATCTTTACCTGAAGCCTCACAGCATGGCAAAGTTCACACAAAGCATTTAAAATGAACAATACTGAATGTCAGCTGCAGTTTTTCAGCAGCAGACCAACTGCAGTGCACTAGCTCTCCACTTCCTTTAAATGACTTTGTGCCTTTTATTTTCAGGAGTTATCTGTTTGTCATATTTCACTTGCAGTCTTTGGAAAAATGCCATTTTCAGTTTGTCCTCAGAAATAACAGTGCTAATGGTTCTGGGGAGCAAGTGATTAACCTTTCTGTTTCCAAACAGAATGAATGCGTCTCACTCACTGATTAACTGGTTGTTACACCTTTTTAAAAAAAGATGAAAGTAAGGAAATGAAAGCAACGAAACGCATACAAGCAATAATAGTTCTACACCTCTCTTTTAATAAACTAAAATGCATGCAGAGTATATTGAAAACTAGTCTTCACATCTCATGCAACCACAAGAAATGGCTGCATTGGTGTTATTCTCTTTTTATATATTATACCTACATACAGTCTATGGTTAACACAAGTTTAAGAGATTTAACGTTTTGATCTCCAATATAAAATGCATCAGTAAATAACCTTCTCACGAATTTTAAAGCCTTCATGTGTCCTAAAAAAGGCGGTTTGTGGCTTAATGGGACTACAAAATGTCATCATGTTGAACACTAGTCCACCTTTAGCGTTGGCGACGTTAACGTCATGCAACCGTGGTGTAGTTTGTTTATAGCCTAACGTTAGCTTTTTACTTCTGCCGATTGCATTTACAATAAAGAAAATGATAAAAGTGGTCTTCATCTATGAAGATTATGTTGTTGAACAAAATGTTAAAGTATCATTAATGTTTGATTGCCACAGAGCTTATTTTTTGCAATAATCCAAAATCTGGCAAAATTGGCTTTTTGTGGATGGAACCAGGGCAATGCCAACTTCCTGGTTGGCCAACTAAAACATATCATCCCTCCAGCAATCCATTACAGTAAATCACAAGGCATTATCACCCCTAAAACATCTACTAATGGGCTTTTGGCTTTCAAGATGCATTGATTTTGTCATAATGGTGAAGAGAAGAGCCTAAAGGGGAAACAGAGGAGTGGCTATATATTTTCGTTAGAGAACTGAAAACCCCCACAAAAAGGATAAAAGGATTTTACTTAAACATAATTGTTTCTCAATGAATAAATAAAAACATACTAATAAAGGAGTAAAATATTGATATGTAATTAAAAAGGCCTTTAAGACATTACATGTTTAACATAACAGTTGTATCAGCCATTATCTGCAAATGATCTCTTCCCCATATTCTCCTCCCTTGCAAATTGCAGGATATTTGACACCTATTAGCCATTATCTGGCAATGTGTGCGACTGGATGAGGTTAACATGGCAATATGTCTTTGGATGTGGTGTGGCTGAGGACCGAGGACTTTGTATGATGCAGGAAACTGGGCAAAGGAATCTGGCAGAGAGTTTAGACAACCAAAATAAGTTGATTCATGTGTCCTCATGAATCTCTTTAACTTTGAGTAAAAAGGAAAATTGTTATCCTAGGAACTGTGGTTTTCTGTTCTCAACCAGGTGGAAATCTTAACAGGCTCCAAAAGGTTTTTTTAAATCGGAAAGCTGAAAACTTGTACAACTGATTGATGATTATTCGAATATCCATTGTATTTATGTCTTAATAGTACAAAATCTCATCATGTAAAATGAGTAATTTGTCAACCTCATGTTAGTGCTGTCCATGTGTTTCATCTTGGTGCACTTGAAATGAGCCAGTAACAAAAGTGATATATAACGACTTTGACAAGTTAAAAGCAACTCCTCGTGTCGGGGCACATCCAGGGTATTCAGGAGAGGAAGCACTGTCCCCGCCACGATCTGTCGGAAACTCCTTGAACCTGGACCCATGAACTTCACACATAAAGAGAACCTTTTGAACTCTCTGGCTGAGTAGAGTGCATCACCCAAATCATCCAAACCAGTGGAGCAAAGACACATCTAGTGGTGCTGAGACATTTTGACATATTATGTCGAAACTGTGTTCTGGGTGAGGAGCATTGAAGTCTATTGCCACACTTTGAATCATGCTGTGGTTTTCTACCCACAAAACTGACATATAGAATATGTCAAAATGTAAACAAACATACAATGTATTAAAAATATGTGCGTATGGTGCCCTTGTGGCTTTGATATTTGGGGTGCTGAACATGGGCTGAAGTATGAGTCTCTTTAAATACTAATAAAGCATAAAAAACAGAGGCATAAAATGCATTTTAAGAATACGCTATGATTGAGCTTTTCTGAGACCTTGAGGAAAGCTACTTCAAATTCAAGGTCCAGCAACGCCAAAAAAATACAGTCGCATTCAGTTTTCAGCTGTAATCTTCTGATCTATTCAATTCAAGGTAGCTCATTGACTTTGGATGATTGTGCAAAACAGTATCTCTAGGCCGTGAAAAAAACAACAACAAAAAAGTTTGAGACATCTTTTCTTTTATGGCTGCAATTAAAAGAGAATTATTAAATATGTGTATCATCATCAATGGTCTCCAATGTCTCAATATACATTATTTCGTCAAAGAGAAGAATGTAGTAGCTTGGTGTATAACCTGGAACTATCTGAAGTCTACGTGAATCACGTGACAATCAAGCATTTTTAACTTCTGTTGATGCAACTCTCTCTTTATATGGCTCTGGTTCTGTAGTTCCACGCTCACTGTTAAGTGCCTCGAGAGTGGGGAAATAAAAATGCACATGCCCTAAACTGATTGCGGCCTGTTTCACCTCTGCAATCTGATTGGCTTTTGCCGAGCGCACTAGTTGTCAGAAGAAGATATGAATGCGGTCACCGTGAAAGCTGTGGATTATCTTCCAGTTCACACATTTGAAGGGATGGTAGGCTACCTGGTCAATAACGGGCTTCTCAAGCATTTTTGGGGAGGATTACCAAACATGAAAGCGGCACGACAACACGGTAAGATTGGACTTGCTCGGCAGAGCGAACACGTCTTGTCCAATTTTACCGTGTTACCTAAATTGGTAGTGCATACACTACAACAGGTGTGTGCTCAGTCTGATTATCACCTGTGTTAAACTGTGTGGAAAATGTGAAACCGTACATTTTGTAATATTGTGTAACATTAATTGTATGCTTATGCGTTACATTTGGTGGTAAATTGAAAATGCTCGTTAATAAAACAACAATACCAAAAGATAAATTAAACAATCCACATGTTGCTAATTTTATTTTATTTTTTTACTTTAATTAGTAGCTAAATGTAGGTCCACATCCAACATTTTCTATCAGAAGGTAACCTGAGCACGACATCGGCTGCATGTTGAGTAAATGACTCAATTAAAACAAATTCTCTCTCTCTCTCTCTCTCTCTCTCTCTCTCTCTCTCTCTCTCTCTCTCTCTCTCTCTCTCTCTCTCTCTCTCTCTCTCTCTCTCTCTCTCTCTCTCTCTCTCTCTCTCTCTCTCTCTCTCTCTCACACAGACAAACAGCCTATAATTTACAGGTTGTCAGAGTTGTCATTTTTATTTCTCACCGATCATGTAGACATCGAGAGTTTAATTTTTGGGGGAAAGGTTTAAAAGGTGAACTATACACTGGAGGAAATGCCGGCTAATTGAGGTCAGATTGTTATCTTCGGGATCATCCTAGATGACCACAATGAAATCTGTCCTATTGTCTAACGAATGTCCTCTCTCTCTTCAGTATCATTAATCAAGCTGTGATTATTCATGAGATTGTCTTTGAGTGCTAATGACCAGAGGGAGAGAAGGACAGAGCCTTTGCTCTCAGGATACTTTATCATAATCTGATGCATTATTTATGTGTCATACTGATCTGGTTATCCACAACAAGTCAATTAGTAATTAGGTAAGTTAATGTAAGGGCAGGTTTATCGCAGTGAACTGGAATGTAATGAAGTATATTTAAATGTGAGGTACTTGTTGCTACGGCATTGACCTCCACTACATGTCAGTGGGAAATGTTGTACCTTTGCTCCACTGCGTTTATTTGACATCTTTAATTACTTTTAAGATTTTACTTGCAACACATATGTTGTGTATTCAGAACATAGACCATATATGAAGATGGGACATTGGCTAAACTAAAGAATCATGTCAAATACATTCTTCCAATTGAGGTCGTTCTTATAATGCTTATGATGCTTCAAGTGTCAAGAGTTGTACTTAAATTCCCATAACCGTGAAACTGAAAGATGGATAAAAAAACATTGACTTGTGTTTCTAAATTTCCAGAACTGTACAATAACAAACTGGCGTCATATCGAGATCAGAAAAAAAAAGTACTCGGTGAAGTTCTGTAATAAGAGTAGTTTTACTTTAGATACTTTAAATTTTACCTCATTTTGAATGGAGGGGTATTTTTTTATATTGCGTAATTGCTACTTTTACTTAAGGAAAGGATCTGAATACTTCCTCCACCGCTGCTTTGTTGTAGTTATAAAGTATATTTGGTAGCCTGCAGATTGATGACATAATCAAGCTATAAAAACAATCATCGCCTTCCTGTAAGTTACCTTGTTTGGCTTTTTTTCTGAGTACTCCGGCAGAGTGCCTCTTGAATACTGACAGGTGGCTGGCTGGCAGCCTCATGGCAGGACAAGGATCCGGCTAATGGCATGCATGAGAGTTGGCTGTTTAATGCAATCTGGGTTTCTGCCTCACTCCTCTTGAATAGCTCATTTGTCAACACTTGTCTCACCTGACAGAACTCTGCAGGATCCTTTGTGTTGATTGGAGGTGCTGAGTGAAGAGCCTCTTACAGGTACACGCCGTTAAGATCCAACCCCAGCTGTTATGACGACTTCACTCGGCATTGAATCACCGGATTCAGGTTGGAGGGAAAATCGGCAGGTGCTGCACTTTGCCGCAGCTTGAGCAATTCATGAAAGCCGATTGGTTGCATTCAAAATGCGATGCAGATGTTCTGTGGTGTCAATGTGTTCTAATTAAACTGTTGAACGGGGCCAGAATTAGACGAATGACGAGGCAACTCACCTTAACTGTTATTTTTTCTCTCCTGGAGCTACATTTTTTTGTTATATAACAAAGGCAGTTACAGTCTGGGAATGTAAAGTGTGTACTCGATTGAAATTCTCAGAGATTTCATTGATTGTTTTTGTTTGCCTTTCTGTGTCTGTTCTACAGCAGGGCATAATCTGATTCATTTCAGCTCTGCGTTTAAAAACGTACACCCGCAGGCAGAATTTCTTCTTACATCTTTGCTTTCTATTCGGTACAATCCTTCTGTTTTTTTTTTTTTTTTTTTCTACTTATGAGATAATGGGTTTTTTGACTCCCATTACTCAGATGAAACATCAACAGAAGGGCAAAACATGGAGGTCAAAGACAACCAGTTTGGTTACAAATGGGAACAGAATTTAATCACATTTTTGCTTTAATATGTACAAAACTATGTGTGTGAAATAGATAAGTTAACAGCTTTGACAAATGGCTGCACTGGTCACACCAGCCCAGCGGACTTCAATGAAACATTTGTCTTATTTTAGTCACTTAACATGCGGCTTTGCTTGGACCTCCGTTTCCCCCATGAAGGTGAAATGAATCCCAAGTGTTCTTAAGAATCTATAAACTGTAGAGGAAGGAAATGCATTAACAAGGTGAGCTGTGGAGGGAAGGTTCGTTGAAAATATCGCACATTTTGTTTACATGCAGAAGTGCGTTGGATTGATTGCCGTGACATTTGCACAGACATTAGCAGCAGTATGTTAGCATTGTCATCCTCATGATAACATTTCAAACTCCATCCATCAATGTATAAGATAAATAGCTGAGTGTCCATGCTGTTTGTATTCACGGCTGGCTGGTTGGCTCGCTCTACAGAAAACAGCAGAGGAGAAGAATTAGCTTGTTGAATGGTGTGGAGAAAATTGAATGGCGGATGTTAATGACTCCCTCTTGTTTTTATCTGCTAATTGTACATAGTTATGAGTCACCATGATTGACCACGCTACTCTGTACTCCTGCACCTTCCTGTCACATGATAAAACTGGAATAAGATTATTGGTCTGTCAGTCCTTATCATCCTGCCCTCAAATTGCTCCCCATCTCATGTATTTTTGCGTCCTGGCACCTGTTCCTTAAAGTGAATGATGGAGGTATTTGGAAACAACTCCACAGCACACATTGTGCACTATATGTGGCATTGTTTCAACATGTTGCCATCTGCTCTCAGTTAACTCTCACTACCACTGCCAATAGAGGTCAACGCAGACATGATCTTTCCCGTGTTCCATTAGTCCCTTGTCCCTCATGGAGCCTTTTTTCCCAAGGTTAATTTAATTTGAACTACACCAGCTCTTGTACTGGGTTGCTGCTTCACTGTTTTTTAGCTCCCGTCTTTATTGATTGCTGTGAAATGAAATTATGCCTCACTGTAAAGTGGGACCGAGCCCCGCTGGACACTGTTAATGATCCCTTTCATAGCAGTTCATGTTCCCAACCTCATCTCTTCTTTCCTGTCTTTTATAGGTTTAGTCCACGAGCTAATGAATTGTATCTCGATGAAAACAGTGGGCTATCAGCGGGCTCTTCACAGTTATCCCCTGTGCAAATGGACATAGTTGTCCTATTTAATGATGTGTTGTTAGAAGTGATTATTTTACAAGCCCCTTGTGCTCAAGGATAGGAATGTAAATACATGGAGTCTGTTTAGGTTGCAGCTCACATACACACAGAAACAAACTTATCGCTACCTGATATTTAGCCATTCTAGCAGCGAGCCCAGAGGATGAATCATGACTTATGTTATCTCTGACTTTATCTCAAGCGCCGCCATTAGGTTGACATTTGTAGTTTTGAGTGAAACTACTAAATGCATTAACATACTTTTGTGTTTAGTGCCAAATTAGCTCATTTAAGGCTGTTTAACTCGTATGTTCTACATGGTAAACACAGCTATACAGCAGCATGTTAGCATCGTCACTGTGAGCATGTTAGCATGCTGGTGTTAGCTTTTCAGCCTCAAAGAGCTGCTAGCATGAACACATTACCCAGCAAAGTGACCCATATTGTGTCACAGCCATAAAAGCCATTTATGACTCTTTACAACATGCTAACAGCTTCCAAGCTCCAAGCAAACTGTACTCGGTGAAGAAGAGCTCTACTTCGACTGACGTTCGTCCTCATGTCCTAACGACACAATGCTTTACTTTGAAGTTAAGAGAAGGTGTTGTAGTTAAAGGACAGACAATAACCAGGCAGATGACGTCGCTGGCCTTGGTGTGGCTGCTGTTGGCCTTCTCTCTGGTGTCTGTTGGAGCTTGTTTATCGCAGCAGTTTAGCTGCTCCCAGGGGTTGTGTGTGCCCGAGGACCGTGTGTGTGACTTCACTGACGACTGTGGAGATGGCAGCGACGAGGAAGACTGTGAGTAAAGCAGTAAAATGTACAATTATTAATAATATCATAATTTAGCAACATTTTTATCAGATTGTCCGTGACAACATGGAGAGTGAACTGCCTTTCTATAACAAAGATGTGCAGGGTGGATACAACATACCCACGATGTAATGTTATAGCAATTCACTCAAAACCATCAAAACCATACATGACATACACATTATCATTTTTCTTTTCTATATAGTTATCTCTCTTTTTAATGATTTTGTTTTGGGGAAAAATCTTGAAATATCACATTAATGCTTGGCTGGCTGTGGTGGAAAAGTTTGTGTAGCGATAAAATAGTAAGAACACAAGCAAGAACAAAAAATGATGCAATAGTTAGCACCCTAGTTCAGGAAAAGAATAGAGTGGTGCTGAATTAAGTCCTGAAACTCAGAAATAAGTTAGCATTTTCAACTTCCTGTTCCCTCATCTCAAAGTCACTGTATTTTCTTAAAATGGGCTTTTGGTTTGATGCCTGAAATAAGGTCTGTGGCAAATACTAGAACGTCTGTGAGAATATTCATTTCTTTACATCTGCCCTGCATAACTCTAAAATACAATACTATCACTAAGTCTTTGCAGTCCTTTGTTGCACATTTGGCCATGAAGTCAAATAAGATTACTTCGATGCTTATAATGAGAAACCACTTTGTTTCTGAGCTCTGCTGAGTTGATGAGTCTCTATTGTGCGTAGAACCCACAACTTAATCCCAGATTCATGGCAATGACATTTTTTAAATTTGTATTGAAGGCTCCAGATATACGAGGTGTGACTTTGAGGAGGGATTCTGTGACCTGATCCAGAGCTCAGAGACGCTCTCTGCATGGACCAGAACAACGGAGGTCCCGGGACTCAAACAAGACCACACCAACAACACATCTGGTAGGAGCATCTGTCATATGGGACTCACTGAAAATAAAACTTGAATGCACAACCTTTACCTTATTTCTTTATTCATATTTTTTCATGCATGCTGCCCCATTCTTCTCCCTCTCCTTTAGCACATTTCCTGTCCCTTTTACCCGTCACTGGGAACAGAACCACTGCAGACCTGAACAGTCCCGTCTTCCTGCCCAGTCACACTTGCCAGGTATCAAAATCCTCTGTTGTCATGCACACAAAACCATCAACAACCACATTGCAACAGCTGGTGATATCTTCCCGGCATTTTCATTCAACAGATGAGTTTCTACCATCATGTTGGGGCACAACATGGAGATCTTCGGGTTCTGGTTCAGACTCACTCGCTGGGTCAGAGCACAGAGGTGTGGAAACACTCCACACAGATGGAAATGTGGCAGCGGACAGTGATTACGTTCTCCAGCAATCACAGTTTTCAGGTCAGTGACATTCAAAATGTACTATAATAGAGTTGTATATAGCTGTTAATATTGTAAAGTAAATAAATACTGAATTGAAAATGTATATCTAACATATATCATGGTATTCTGCATC
Source organism: Leptoclinus maculatus (assembly GCA_032191485.1). NCBI lineage: Eukaryota > Metazoa > Chordata > Actinopteri > Perciformes > Stichaeidae > Leptoclinus > Leptoclinus maculatus. Next base: position 6,047,568 of record JAVDOI010000013.1, read on the forward strand.
TTATCTTAGCCCAAAAGACACATTTTATTTTTACTCTCCTATTTCTTATAGAAGTCTTGAAGGACTGTCCTTGTACGCCATTTCGTTTAGGAAGCTTTTTTCCTTTATTTTCAGTTCTCAAAGAAATGTGAATGTTGAACATAAATCCATTAGGTCATCAGAAACACAAGTCTAAATGAATTATAATGTCGCTCCGTATTTGCTGGATGTGTAAATAAGCAACTGTAAGCCAACACGTTCTCTGGATCTCCTTAAAATGTTATTATATGTCAGTGGTGTGGTTATAGCTTGTATTCGCTGCCGCCACATGGCCAAGAAATGAGCTAATTCAGGTTTGAATCAAAATATTTTTATCAAGATGTGTAGTTTACATCTTTTCGCCCATTCTTAACCTCATTTGAATTTCCTGTTTTATGTATATTTTTACATCATGTTAAGATATACCGTGTGAGATATAAACTATAAGTTTCATTGAAACCGATAAAGTCATCACAGCAGAAATGAGCTGCACAACAAGAGCCGTTTATGTGCAGTGAGGGTGTGCTGACCCACCTGGACCCTTCAGAGGCCATCTGGAGTCCTGCTGTTTGTGTCCTTCCTGCAGTACATCCTCAGACAATGTCCGCGTGTCACACTTCTCCTGCTCTCTGCCGTCACCATCTGTCAGTTTGATTACACGGCAAAGGGAGGTCAATGCTCTGCTCACATTCACTCTACCCTCCGTTAAGCTATTTCCTGTTTTAAAGGCATCTGAGTTAATTGGGTTTTTGTTTACCACAGTAATTTGGGGGATTTCAATTTCAGTCAGTTCGCTTAATGATCTGCACTTTTTCACCTGCTTAAGTACCCCCTGGGTATCACAGTTGCTCTCTAATTGTGTTGTAGAAACACTATATAAAAAATATACAGTATATTTGGCCTCAAACGTGAAACAAAGAATCTAATCTATGATGTGATTAAAGAGTTTGAGCTTCTATTGACAATATCTAAGTGACTCCGTGGATAGAAATACCCAAGATTTTATGAGGGCACATTGTCTGGATCAGATAAACATGCTGGTCTGTCTGTGAAGTCCTAAATCAAGAGTTATACTGTATATATATATATACGCAGTCATTGCTATCATCCTACAAATTGTATTACTTTCATGGCCTCACAGTCCAATTTTAGGAAACAAATACCAGCTGACAAGTGTGACCAATGAAAATTGTGTATTTGAGAGTGCACTTTCCCATCCCCCGTGATGACACAATCATGGGGGATATAAAACTCCACTGGTGTAGATAAAGCCGTTCTGTGGACTTTGATCAGTGCAGCTTTGATATTATTAGCACCGTGACAGTCGGAGAAAATGCGACGTCCATAGCTATCTACTGTAGCCTTGTGGCTCTGGTGATGGTAATGTCTCCCTGTAGCTGCAAAAATCTCAACAACTATTAGTGGGATTGTCATGGAAGTTAATATCCTCAGGATGAATTGTAATGACTTTGGTGATTAGCTTTTTTTTTTTCATCTAGAGCCATTATCTGGTCAAAATTTCAATTTGTCCAATGACAAAAATACCTGCAAAATACTACCTGCATAGAGTGTAGAGTCTGTAGTTTAGTTTTCCTCTGAGTGTCGGTGTTGACACACACATGCAGACATAGTATATCATATACTGCATGCAAATGTACTGAAGCACACGCATACTGAATGTGCACACAGGTCAGGGCCCACAAAGACAAACGGAGTGTTTTAATGTAATAAAAAGTGGTGACTTCTTGAATGTTTTCATGTGTATCTACCAGGTGGTGATACGAGGGCAACTTTCAGCTGACAGCGAAGCCTCAGAGGTCCTGGCCATCGATGACCTATCCCTCAGCCCCGGCTGTGTGACTGTGCCTGGTACTGCTACCATTAATAACATCTCACCACATAGACAGACCACCACAAACCTGTTTTGAATACTAATAACGGGGGAAGACACTAATGGATGGGAGTCATAACAGAATAACTGAATCATTAAAATAGTGCTTACTACACATTTCCCTGCACTGAACATTGGGCAGTCAGTGCCACAATGTACGAGTTTATTTATGACCGTCGTAGTGCGCTGGGATGAATATGATGCAGCTGAACATCTTGGCTGGGAGAGTTTGATGAAGCACTGTCGGACATCATTTTTACATGTTGCCTTAGTGATAAACAGGTATTTCATTAGCAATCTCAAACTATAGCATCTTTACAGCTGCTATTATTCATCTTATATAGGATGTTGCTACTCTCGCTTTATCAGGTCTTTCTCTGGTAGAGCATCAAGGTCAAGGTGTAGTGTGGAGACGGAGCAGCACTAGATGTTGAATTAATGTCAAGGGTTTGAGTTGGATGTCAATCGTCTGAGCTCAAGCACCAATGTTTTTCAAGGATGTTTGAGATATAGTGAGCTTGAATTGCAAAGAAGGATTTTTACTTAAAATATACATTTAAAAGTAACTGATAATTCCTACTTTCTCATTTTATTATTAATGGTCAGCGAAGGTCAGCAGGCAAGCTGTCTAAAGTAGATGGATTTATTTCGGATGGATTACGTATTTGTTGTTAGTAGCAAGAGTGCTACAGTTGGTTTTCCTAACATTTCCAGTTTCTCCCCTAAAGTATGGTCCATAAGGCCAAAATGAGCTGCCTGATTTGTTAGCTCTCTGTTATCAAAGTGACTCTTGCTGAATACTATAATATAAATTGTATTCATCTTTCATTTTTGATTCCTATTGCAGAGAGCAGCGCACCTCCTCCACCTGTCTGCCCTCCCTCTCTGTTTGCCTGTGGCGGGGGGGAGTGCATCGACGAGAGCAAAGTGTGCGACTTCACCCCACATTGTCCCCAAGGAGAGGACGAGGCCAACTGCCGTAAGAACCTTGTTGCCAAGTAACCCATTCAAATAATCCACATTCTATCCGTACGTTTGATTCATCCAGATGTTTATGAAAAGTTTATTGAAATAGTTGACGAAACAATCTCACCACAAGGTTCATAAACTGTGGAAGGAAGTTTGTATTCCCATTCCAAATGTTTCTTTAAACAATATCCTCATTGTAACTTAAAGCTTTAAACTTTCCCTCCTCAGAGCTTTTCCAAGCTATTTTTGGCGCCGCTGTCACAAAGATTGCTTTCAGTTCTCCTCAGAGCCTACTGCTAGTAACACATTCAGCGACTTATTCAGACCATCAGAGAAAAAGCAATACATTGATTCTAATGTGTATATATATTGTAATTCATTCCCATTCATGCTGCTCAGAGTAATCAGTCTTCTACCCACAGCACAGGGTCTCGCCCTCCCACCTTTTGACGTCGCCAATATGCAAATTACGTCATCTAGCTGCTTTTGGAGCTAGTGCTAGCTACTGTCATTGTAAAAAAGAGTTGTGGATAGTTGATACTCTTTGGTAAATGGGAATAGCTACCAGGGAAAGCAAAAGCATTATCCGCTTCCTGTTTTGGTTGCACGATGGTTGACACACTTCTTTTTGTGCCGTATTTCGATCCTTCATGTCACAGAGAGATCGTACCTTTCGTATAGAAACCGAGACAAATTTCCACTTTATTCTTGACCTGGGAAACAGAAGTTGACATAGAAATCTCCCCACATTGTCCGACAGTATCTTTTCTGGAGCTTTGAGTCAATGCCACGCAAAAGAATGAACTTTCAGTCTCCACTTAATTTAAATCATGTTCTATCTCTCTACTCGTTCAGCCTCGGAGTGTGACTTTGAGGAGGGTTCTTGTGGCTGGTACGAGCACACCCTCGGCGATGGCTTTGACTGGGTCCGGGGCTGTTCTGTGGAGGTGCCTTTAGACTACCACCCACCACCTCTGGACCACTCTACCAACAGCACTGAGGGTACAGAAACAAACGCACCACATGTGTTCAGCAGCAATGCTGCCATCTGTGATATGAAGTTGCCATCACCAGTCACTGGAATAAGAATATAAATAGTTTGAGCCAATAAAATGATTTCACTGTGTCCGGGTGTTTGGTCAGAAATAACCGGCAAAATATAATATTATCTACAGAGCATATCAAGGTTTTGTAGAAGGAAAGAAAATCCCTCGTCTGTGCTTTTTGGAGATAAGCACTTCATGGAGAAATGCTTTCTCAGCCATCTGAATAATAGAAAGCGACATATGCTGTACCCATTCTGCATATTAACACCCAGTCATTCACTGCAATACACAATACTATGCATGTCTTTCCCAGTTTTATGTTCCACAACATTTAACTGTATATTATGCCTCACCACATCTTTGTACTCAGGCACACTTCCAAAAAACATGTAACTGTTAGGCTGGCTTGGATCTAACAAGGAATCTTGTTGTAAGTTGTCTTGATAACATGCAGGGTTTTTTTTAGCAGCACCATTTGTTTGTGTGAACATGTTGTGAAAAGATGCTCTGTGAGGCTCTTTGTGAAATGACACATATCCTAGGGAGAGCATCTGTGTGAAGGTTTAGAAAATATGACTGTGACTATTCAGAGATTCAAAACAATGTGCAGGTATGTGGTGGCGTTCAAGCTGTGTTTGACTTGGCAGTTGCAAGTTACAGCTTCAACACACCACCACCTCGTACTGTGACTCATTGATCAGAGTGGACACAGACAAAACACAGTAACCGTCTCTGTGCCTCCACAACATGTGAATTTCCCCCCAGGGATCAATGAAGTATTGTAAATATTAGGTCACAATTTAGTCAACATATGAATCTGACTATTGTTATTTGTTTTACCATATGAAAAATGATGTCAAAGAAATAACCACTACTCCAACTGTTAGCTAGCTAGCTAGCTAGCTGATGAGCTTAATTTAAAGCTAAAACATTCCCTCTGTGTTATCTGTGATTAAAAGATCCATTTTGGTGAACTGACTCCTTGTAAATTCACACATATTCCACATAACTAAATGAGACAGTGGGTAAATTCAGCCATGAAGAAAAAGCCTAGCTAGCTACACGCCTGCTAAAGCTAACTAATTTTTAGGTAAAATAATCAGCCTAAAAGGCATAAAGTGTTGTCTGTGCAGTTTGTCAGCCTGAAAACATTAAACCCACCTTTTGTTTTTTAGGATGTGCATCTTCATGTGTGCAAAAGGGTAAGCCAGCATGGTTCGATGAGCTGTGTGAAATGAAATTGCCCGCTGCACATCACTGCTGCACCGAGCAGCCGTTTGTGCATTTGCAGCCTGGCTCTTAACAAATGAGCCTTGCTATTGTGCTCTGCAGTCGAACAGGATATACGTTTTGTCTATCCCATGAGTCTTAATATACTCAGTAGACATTGTTGTGCACTAAAAGGGTGAGATATATCTGAGAGGATGAGTTGACCCATCTGGCACCAACAACAATGAGCGAAGGCGTTGAAGTCGAATATTCTGTCTGCACCCGTAACAGTTTTAGCTTTTTCAAAGGTGATTCACCGTCTGGCGGAACAAGTTGTTAGCGGCAATGTGGGGGTGTGTGTGTAATGAAGTAGACACTGATATGATTTGAATAGTAATTGTTGTCTCCCTCATTGCAGGACACTTCATGTTTATATTGAAGAACAGTAGCAGTCTTTATCCAAGGGCTGTTCTCAGAGGACCCTGGTTCAAACAATCTGCATCTGGGTGTACCATGACCTTCTGGTGAGAATCCCTGTGTAGCTTCCTCCTCCACTCTATGAAGTTGTTCAACATGACTCGTTATCATAACCAGAATATGGAGATCCACCTGGAATTTCAGACTTTTTCCGCGTGCTGTGTCTCTTCCTTTGTGTTTTTCTTGATCTTTTTCCCTTTCCCCCGACCATCATTTCACCTGTCTCAGCTCTGCTCTCTCAGCATCTCTTATTTCACAGTCAAACACAATGAGAAGATACGCATCCGAATCTATCATGTTTTGACGGCGCTGTGGCCCCTAGAAGTTTATGTCAAGTGACAGATTTTATTTTTCCACTGGATGATTGGAGGGGTACTCCTGGCAGAGAGGGGCTAGAGGTTTATACATTTCATTTTCTTTCTGCATAGTAATCAAAAGCCCTCATGTATAATATCCTGCAAGCAAATGCATCATCACAAGAGGAATTCGTGATTTACAGTATCTGGTGTGAGAAAATCATCAAACGTATAATGCCACAGAATGCACACATAGCTGTGTTATTATTGTCAGTCAAATTTTTACCTTCCATCTCTACCTCGTCTCCTTCAGGCATTATAACTCGGGTATATCCGTGGGGGCCGCAGACATGTACCTTCGCATCAACGGGGTCCAAAACATAACTGTCATATGGAATACTTTATACGACCAGGGATCCCGTTGGAACCAGGTCACCGTACAGCTGGGACGCATCACTCAGCCCTTCCAGATCGCTCTGGCTAAGATCAGCCTTGGTGTGTTCGATGGGATCTCCGCCCTGGACGATATCACCTTCAAGAACTGTTCAATGCCCCCTGCAGTGGCCGAGTGCCCCACCAACACGCATTTCCACTGCGTGCATACTAAGGCGTGCGTGGAGCACTTGCAGCTCTGTGACCTTGTGGATGACTGTGGGGATGGATCCGACGAGGAGGGATGTTGTGAGTGTCTCTCCTGGTTACAAATATTCAGTGTTGAAAGAAATAATTAGATCGTTTACTAAAGAGGAACTCCACCGATTTTATACATCAAGGTCTGTTTACAGGTCTGGAGTAGCCTACTACTGAATAAGTGAAAAAAGTAAACCTTTCCTGGCTCCAGAACAAAATAAATGCCCTCAAGTGCACCACTTGCGGGGCTGAAAACTACAAGTTTGAAAATGTAAAAAAAAATCTGTGGAATTAGAAAGAAGTGAGTTTACCAGACCTCTGCTTGAGGCTAGCAGCTTGAGGCTACATTAGCCGCTATAAGCGTAACACAGCCAGTTTTAGACTGAACTGTTGGTGTACGAGTTGCATTTTGGGTAATTTAAGCGCCAGGTTTTGTTGAGTAAGAATAATGTGTGGGATAAAAAAAAGATTGTCTTTTAAACTGTCCATCGTGAATCTGACAATGTTATAGGCTACATCAACTCTTCAAGTAACAAGACCTGCATTGAAAAGCAAAAATGTATTTAAAGAATCAAATATAAAACTTAATTTTGCAGAAAAACATCCCCTGTAGCCTTTATACTATTATAAATGTATTTGATTATTATTACTGATGCATTGTAGTGTAAGTGTTGCATTTTATCGTTGTAGCTGGTGAAGGTGGTGCTAATTTGAACTATTTTATATACTGTTATAAATCTCTAACATTTTACATTTTCTATGATACACTTTGCTATGAGCATTCTTAACGGCAGACTATAAAATGACTCTTTCATGACATACTGTACTATGACTTTGCTATGACATTTATATGACATACTATATTCATTATTTGTGGCATTTTATAAAAGAAATTATGACATGCTATCCTATCATTTAAAAAAAATTATATCATAATTCTATCAAAATAATATGCTTATTTTGTTAAATCTTAAACTGGCTCCAGTGTTCATTTCCTGTCTTGTCTCACAGCTCCAGAGCTGCAGTGTAACTTTGAACACGGGCTGTGCAGCTGGAAACAAGAACAGAGTGGAGGAGATGTGTTTGACTGGACCCGCATCCAAGGCCCCACTCCGACCATTAACACGGGGCCCTGGAAGGACCACACACTGGGCACCACCTACGGCCACTACCTCTACATCGAGTCCTCTGTCCCCCAGGAGTTCAAAGACACCGCTGTGTTGCTGAGCAGAGTCTTCCAACCCACCCACCAGCATGACAAGGACTCATCCAGGTCCGGCCCCCGCTGTGTTTTCCGCTTCCACTACCACATGTTCGGCTCACATGTGTTCTGCTTGGCAGTGTACCTCAGGACCACCACTTCAGGCCGTGGGCATATGCTGTGGGTACGATACGGAGCACAAGGAAACCTATGGCACAGGAAGACTCTCTTCCTCACCAGCGCTCGGCCTTTCCAGGTAACTGATGCTCCAGAAACTGATCCAAAATGGGGAATACAATATGTTTAAATCTTCGGCTTCATTGAGTGTGTTCAGAAGATCTCTGTCATCAAATGTTATTTCTTACTTTGCAATGAGCAGAAAGATGGAATATGCTTTAGATATGCCTAATGAACTAGGATTTGGACAATTATTTACGTACAAAACATACAATTGACATGCTCTCCTCAAAGCCATCAGACTCTATTCAGACAACAGTAATTTAACCTCACTGATCGTCCAAACACAGTCTTTGTTAGTCTTTCTACTGTTCCAACAATCACCAACTCTGGTTTGAGAGCTTGAAAGAGAGACAGAATGAGTAAAAGATATTAAAGAAGATGTAACCAGCGAAACATTTTCAATGTTAAGTAACCCTGTTCTCCAGCACATTCGTGACGTCGAACATGACATACCAGAAAAAAAACGGAAAGGCATACTCGTCTACTGGGAATGGAAAATGAGCTTGACTATTTTTAGCGGGTTTTCCCAATGTTTAAAAAAATGCATGCTAAATGCATGCTAATTTTGGTGGAAAATATTTTTTCTGATTATTTTACTGTTGCAGCTGGTTAAAATTGAGCTATAATTACTATAATACCACTTCACATCACATCCTGCTTTAAATCATTTGCAATCCTTCCCCTTGTGTAAACAAAGACAGACATGAGCAACAGGTAAACACAGTTCCCCAGCAGGCAACAATGAAACACTGCTGAAGTAAAGAGCCTGCTTTTAAGAGTGCACTACAGCTTTGCATGATGATGTATTTAATAGCTCCACTACTCGACATTGATCCCTCCAAGATGGATGTTCTACTGTCATTACTCGTGAGTGAGTATAACTTGAAAGGCAGTTAAATGCTTTTTCTCCCTTATATCATTGAAAACAGGAGCTCCGTTAGTCAAGTTAATTGACCGCAGAAAGGGTAAAAATTTAAAATAGAAGAGACACTGACGAATTGAATTCAGAGTCGGGCTGGTCCATTTGCTCCCACAGTATAGGTATGTTGCCACAAAATTGCAAAGTAGAATGATTTGATATCAAGATAGTCAGTTGTACCAACTCACTCCTTCTGAATTTGCATTTGAGATTTAATATGACCAATGTAACCACATCTAATGCACAAAAAGTGCATGCAGCAACACTTACTGGGAAGCAGGAAAATACACTTAAACATTATTGGAAACAAAAAGTAACCACACATGGTGGTACCTTTTTTATATGCATACCATGCATGCTAGCTAACTGGCGTGGCTTACTGGAAATGGATTAACAAATAGTTGGTGCAACCCAATCTTGAATTGTTAACGGATATTGTCTTGTGTTTATTTTTACTCTCTTTTGTCAGATTGTGATAGAAGGTACCGTGGGAGATGATTTTAATGGAGACATTGCCATTGATGACCTCTCCTTCCTGGACTGCGACCCATATGATGGTAAATGATTCTGCCACAGCAGAACATTTTAACTTTTTAGGGCAATGTCTGTGTTTACTTATTTTCAAATTTCACCTGTTGATTTGTGTCTGAACCGCGCTTTGATCCAGGAGAGCTCCCCACGGCGAACACCACCACCCCTGCAGTGACCACTCCAGCCCCCACAGTTCAGCCCCACAGCTGCCCTGATGGAGAGTTCGTGTGTGGGGCGCATGGGGAGTGTGTTGCCAACAGCAAAGTGTGTGACTTCAGGCGGGATTGTTCTGATGGCTCAGATGAAGAAAACTGTGGTAAAATATTTATTTCCTCCACTCAGAATTTCTACATTGAAAGATGTAATTACTGCGTCTTATGTTTCCTGCCCCCCCTCCCTTCTTGTGCTTATTCACGTTTCTCTTTCTCCAGTGAAGGAACGGTGCGATTTTGAAGGCGGCGATACTTGTGGTTGGAACGGCGTCGACTCCTCTTTGGTCCCAATCCACGCGTTCCGCTGGTCACCTGACCAAGGGGAGAGCATTCATGATGGAGAGCAGTACCACCGACCTATTAATGACCACACCCTGTGAGCACCCCCAAAACTATTAATGTGACAGTAATATCTTAAAAGTTGATTAATCGATGTATCTGCAACTACAGTTTACACAGTTGGTTGGATAAAACAAGCAATTGGAAAATGCAATCTTAGATTCTTGGACATTATAATGGACCTTTTTGTTTGACAGTTTATAGACATAATGATGAAAGACTAATGCGGGAAAATAATGGATGATGAAAAGAAATAAACAAAATGTCCCTAAATGATCACAACTGTTGTAGAAGAGATAACTAAGTAGACTAAAGACTCAACCGATCTATAGACAAGTAAAGAATAGGGATGAGATTTCAGGACAATGTAGAAAAAAAGGAAAGCTTTATGACTTCTTACTCTACTAAAAGCTAAATGTACTGTGAGCCGAGTGAGTATGGCCCATCTATACTGGATAGACCGACCTGATTGTCTTATCTATGTTTTATTGAGTCACCAGTTAGAGCAGAAATTGGCACTTTGACATTTCTTTCTTCAAGCCCTTTAGCTGAAACTCTCCTTCCTCGCTCCTGCAACACCTTCGACTCGCTCTCTATCGATAAGTCATGAGTGAAATGGAGAGGGGAAGCTGCGTCTCATAGACAAGCCACATCTCTTAGGGGAATTTAAAAAAGGTGAAGCCGAAATTGAGAGGCTGGAACTAGAACATTTTCTAAAGTAATCAGTGTCCAGAGGCCTTCCTCAGAGCAGTAGTGTTTGATTCTTATATACAAGAAAATAAAAACAATGACCTAAATTCACTCAGGTGAACAACAAACCAAACCAATGACTCCACTGTTGGACTCACAAGTTGGGGACATAATTCTGATGTTGCTCTGTGCTCTCTTGTGTTTCCTCTGATAGAGGCGGTCCAGAGGGTTGGTACATGTGTGCAGACAGTTCAAACGGCGGCTACGGTCAAACCACGGACCTCCAGACACCGACCATCTCCTCCACTGGGCCCCAGTGCACCCTGGTCTTTTGGTACCACATGAGCGGGTTCACAGTGGGATCACTGCAAGTAAGACGAGCAGAAATACTGTATTCATCGGGAGTATTGCAATCCGTGTAACGGGTTCTTCAGAAAACTCATGTCTATTATTCTCACTATCTTTGCAGGTGCTGTTGAAGTATGGAAACGTCACTCGTGAGGTCTGGTCTCAGACTGGTACCCAGGGCAACAAATGGAGACGAGGAGAAGTGTTTTGGGGATTATCAAACAACTTCCAGGTCTGTAAATCATTAGAGATACTTTTAAATGTGTAACATAATCAGATTCAATGAAATGAAATGGTTCATATTTTCGTAGTCAATAATACTGCGTCAATTTACAATTTTGGGATATGCATGAGATACGAATAGTTTAGAGTGAAGAGCCCTCCTGAGATGATTTCAGTGTCATTATCACGTTTACAATTATATACATGCGATTCAGATTATTGACATTTAGTTTGAGAGACATCCTCTTAGGTTACTGTGTGAGCACATCAATAACTGGCGTAATATCTGTCATGGCAGGCTAAATTGTATGCGCAGACTTGATGATCAATGAATTGATTGAGTCTAATTCAGTCTAATGAGTCTTAACTTGAGAGTGTGACAGTAATCAGAGTTGCAATCCCTTCCTGGTGTCTGCCTGCTGAGGTTATTTTAGGTCAGTGTGACCACACAGACCGTGGTCCTGTGTCATCGCACTGGAGCAGTCATCTCTTTGACCAAATACCGAGTGCTTTTGCACATTAACTGATGCACGTTAACCTTTGTCAGAGATCTGCCCTGATTGTATAATCTGCAGCTGAAGGAATGGCTGTTTCACACTGACGAGCTATGAGTCCAAGTGCCCTTTTCTTCTTTTCTCTGAGCGCTTCATCAACTGACAGCAGAATAACATCACTCATAGCAACAGCAGCTATCGGCTCTTATGTTTCAATGCCTTGTCTTGTGATGTTAAGCGTCAACTCGGGTGTCTATAAATACACGTGATTATGTTGACATGACAGACTGGATTAAGATCTTCGCTTTGTTGTCCTTTGTCAGGTGGTGTTCAGGACGAAGCGAGGGATCAGCTACATGGGCGATGTGGTGATAGATGATGTCGGCTTCCTGCACTGCTCCCCTCCTCTTCCTTCAGACCAGCCATGTACACCTGAGCAGTACGCCTGCGCTAATGGCCACTGCATCCCTCAGGACAACCTGTGTGACTTCATCAACCACTGCGGGGACAACTCTGACGAGAACGCCCACATCTGCAGTGAGGCCTCCTCTCATGTCTGACTCACGACACCCTGCAACAGACACATTTTCAGATAAATGGATAGCCTGGATAGATTTAACTTTTGTATTGCTGTCTTTCAGAGGGCTTCAGTGGGCGCTGCAGCTTTGAGTTTGACCTCTGCTCCTGGCGTCAGTGCCGACAGGATGACTTTGATTGGCTGATCAAAGCGGGCGGCACCCCCACAGTTGGCACGGGGCCATCGAGTGACCACACCTTGAGAGACCCCTCGGGCCACTACCTCTACCTGGAGAGCTCCTTCCCCCAGGCGGCCGGAGACGCCGCCCGCATAACGGGACCCTTACTGAGCTGCAGGAGCTCACAGTGCAAGGTGAGGCAGAGGTCCAACAACAAGACTTATTTTTACTTCATTCTGTAAACTGGAAAACAAGTTAGATGCCATTATTTTGAGTTTAATAACTACTAGATGATCAATATTTTATTTTTGCACAGATGCTCCGTTGAGAACAAAAGTTCTGCATCGACTATAAATATAACCATCAGAATAGATGGAAAAAGTTAAAGACACACTAAAAAATGTAATAAAACATTAGCACTCATGTGGCTTCCCTGACTTAAATGCTAAAATGCATTCATATTATATATTTATACAGTATGTTATTAGGTGTTCTTAGGACTAAAGAAGCAGCAGAAACGGTGTTGCAATCAGCTGTAAACCTGTAATGTAAAAAAATGTACATGAAGAGCTGAATTTAAAATTTTTTGGTATACATACAGTGATCACATTTGTTTTAGTTTGACTTCATGGGACTAAATGAGAAGACCGATAAAGCTCCTGTGTCTGTCTGTTAAATATGTGAAGTAGACGTTAGCTAAGCTCCTGAATCGGAGGAAACCGCTAGCTTTGGCTCTGTCCAAAGGTAATAAACCCTCTGACTTTTAATTAAATTATATTTAATCCGTACAAAATCAAAGTTTAAACCAAGTAGTGGTTTCAGGGGGGATATGTGCTGGGACCATTAAACAAGCAAAATGAACGAAGTGTTTATGTTTATGTAAGCTAAGCTCCTGGCTGTAGCCTCGTATTTAGCAGACACACATGAGAGTGGTATTGATACTCTAATCTAACTCTCGGCAAGAAAGCAAATTAGTGTGAAGATGTTGAATTATTCCGTTACGCTTGCAGTTATAATTGTGTTGCAGCTCAACAAGCAAATCACAAATTGAGGGTATTGTGCACTTCCTAGTGTGTCTGTGTGTATATGTGTGTGCGTGTGTGTGCGTCCTCCCATCTGTCAGCCCGACGCTCTACCGGGAGCGATGTGTTGATTGACTGCTCGGTTTGCTCTGCGCGTCGGGTCTGTCTTATCCCACTTCTGACCTGTCAATCAGTCACGCAGTCAGCAAAAAGGCATCAATTAAACTGAAGGGAGGGCATGTGCTGGGGAGAAGGAGAGAAGAAGGACGGGCAATCTCTCTCTCCAGAGATGGAGGGTGTAGTTGTGCTGCTGTAGCTGTTACACGCCTCCGTTTGTAGAGAGAGAGCCTATAAAACGCATCAGTGTCTCATTTCTGTGTGATGGACAGAGCCGATGTTTCACCAGGCTTTAATAAGACACGGACTGAAAGGGAAAAGTGCATCGATCCAGTAATTAGATTAAAACTGAATTACCTTTCTCTGCCCATTATTTTGGTTTCTTTCCATATACTGCCAGGAGGAGTAATAGTTATTGTAGAGAAAGGAAAGTGAGAAAGATAATGGAAACGAAAGCAGTGTCAGAGTGCCAGACAAGTGTGCGTCTATGTAGTAGTCAGTAATATTCCTGTAACTCAGACGTTTTCAACCATTTGATTGCATATTTTTCTTCAAATGTGTCTGCGAGACTCTTCTATTATGTAATCTTCCTACTCTGTTGTAATGAGAACACATTGAAAAGTATCATTCACATCTGCACACTCTGTAAGTCAGTGCCTTATTTTGACATATTTCTCATTTTCCCATCCTTTGTCCAGATGCGTTTCTATTTTCACATGTCTGGAGACGGCATCGGGACCCTCAGCGTGTTCAGTAAAAGCGAAGGGCGTCTTCATCTCTTAATGAACCTGACGGGAGATCAGGGCAACTACTGGCAGATGAGGGAGATCCCGCTGAGCCATGTCGAGGACTTTCAGGTCATGTTCGAGGGCAAGGTGGGCCGAAGTTCGAAGGGTGACATCTGCCTGGATGACATCACTTTCTCTTCAGGGTGTCTGCTCGCTTTCTCAGCCAGAGTAGAGGACAACACTCCTCCGCCTCCTGCAGGTAGACAATCTACTTTGTCTCCATTGTTTTATATATGATGAGCTGAGTTTTTCCTCTGCTCCAGCTGTGTTCCCCCTACTTTCATACCGAATCCCACCTCCTCCTCTTTGATATTGATGTCAGGACTTTCATCAACTGAGTTCTCCTGCTCACGGAGCCATTCCGGCAGTGCCGACATCTACCAGGATGCATTGCAAGTGAGCTTATGATGCCCGGTGGGTTCCCGCCAGCCATATCCTCTTGCACAGCTAATGCTGCTGCTGCCTCTCGGCCGTACACTGTGGCTTGGATCTAAAACTTGCATGCCTCCGCTGCGAACGAAGAATAAATAGTGAATGGGGGTCGTGTTTTACAACAGCAAAACTATATCAAAAAATCTAATTACAAACTTTACAAAGCATTTTTTAAATTCTCTGTTCAATATGGAGGCATGCGAGAAAAACAGTTTCCTTCAAGACTTCAAGGTAACACAGGTATGGTTATGTAATGGTTATGTCGGGTGTGAAGTATTCCTTTAAGCTGTGTAGACAAAGACTATGGTTCAACGAGGCATTTTTCTTGCAAAACAAGAATCCAAGTAAAAAGCCTGGCTTGTTCGTACTGGAACATTAATAATAGAAGGCCCGTATGTTTCTGCAAAGGACCAGAGCCCAGATAAAGGCCATTGTGTAGCTGGTACATTGGCTTTTAGTATTGATCCTAAAAGAACTAGGCAGTCAATTACAGCTTTTTAAATCCACTGTGACAAGGAGAGTGCTGGGATGGCAGTCTTCTTCTTGCTTTTAGTAAATAACTGTATCGCTTCAGGGCTGTTTTTACTACATGAGAATATTTCTGACTGACAGCGTTTGAAGAACACAGCTGTGGAGCCCCATGTGCCAAAATTAGATTGTTTATCTGCTTTAGGAAAGATATTGCATTACTAAAATGTAGATAATTGCAATTTTGAAGACTTTCGCTATGATATAGTGTGCTGTTAAATGAGCAATAAGAGGATTATTGGCTGCTGACATATAAGAACCGTATCTTCACGTGGAAGAAGAGAATTGGCAGTTTCAGAAATTCATGCAATTCTTTATAAAGAAAACAAAATTAGATTCAGCTAGTCTACATAGTCGTGACCAAAACGTGTCAGACCTCCTGGAAATTGTCTCTTAGTTAACATGTTTGCTTGACACACTGAGGTCCCGTTAGTCACTGTCTGTCTCAACACTGAGTAAAGCGATCCCTTTATCGCAGACATGGTAACTATTCATCTATTAGTAGTTTGTCTGCATCCTTTACATTCTTTTATCGAGGGAACCCTTTAAGAGGTGAAAGAAATGATCAAGAGCTGATTTATTGCCATTGTTACCGCGGCTATAGTTGTCCTATTCATTTTATTGCTTTTCTTTTGTATTGGATGTCTGGGAGAAGAGACTTTCTATATTGTCTGTGCTCAGAAACGGTGAAGCTGTGTGGCCTCTGCAGGAGTCTCCTTGTCCTTTTTGAGAGATGAGCTGGAGAAGGCTTCTGTCCAGCAGCAGAAGTGTGATTTATTTTGAACCCTACAGCTGTCTCTTTCTCTTACACGTTTCACTGTCTCGTTGTCTCTTTGCAGCATTCGTCAGTGTAAGTGCTTACAGTGAATAGCTGGACCCCACAGAGTCGGGGTAGTAATCAAGTCACTGTCGAGCTCTGAAGTAGTGCGGCCTCGCTTAGATTAAACGCAGGTCTGCATGCTAATGATGCTTCAATGTAAATGCTGTTTATCTTTCTATCCTACTCTGCTTGAAGCGTTCACCGTGTCTTTGAAACAAAGCATTCTTTGCTCTGAATAATCATCAGAATTTACTGTGGTACGTAGAACTACTTTCTACTGAAGAAATAGTCCCTCTGAAAACTGTAGACGTTGTTTTTTTTGTGTGTGGATTATCCAGAGTAACTGTAATGGTCCCTGAAAAGAGATACCCCTAGAGATATCTAGGGGTGTGTGTGTGTGTGTGTGTGTGTGTGTGTGTGTTTGTATGTGTGTATATATATATGGCAAGCTGTCATAAAGATTTTATAGAAAGAAGAAATATCGCGAGGGAGAAAGGACAGAAGATTTTCTTCTTTCAAAACATGACAGGGTCATTTTCAGAACAAGTAAAAGCAGAGCAAATGATGCGGGATGGAAATGGAGAGGGATGTGAGTCTGTGTGAGAGTAGTATTCCTTGAAGGTGAAGACGGGGAGCAGCACCGCTGCCCTGATGGTTGAAGCTCATGCCGGGCGAGAGAGAGAGAGGAGCGTCTCCTCAGCGGCTGCAAGCTGCTGAGAACGTCCCGTGCTGATGAGACCAAAGACGGCAGGAGCTGTAATTATAAACTGAAGCGCCTCAGGGTCATTTTCCTCCGCTGCTTCATTCTGTAATACTTATTATACGATGGAGTGGTGAGACACAATGCATCGTGTGTTGCATCATCTCTCGACAAAATTGTAGAATACCTGCAAACCCTTTTAGCAACAACGCGCTGTCAACATGGAATTAGCACCTTCAGAGACTATGTGTGTGTGTGTGTGTGTATACCAACTGCATGAAAGAATAACATGAAAGAGTCCCAATTTAACGTCTTGCCAGTCTCTGCCAGAGGACTGTTGGCCTTTTATAAACTGGGCAGCATGAATAATGAAAGTGATGAGACAATGCATGACATTCACTACAAGAGAAATGGAAAGACGTCCCTCGTGCTCACGATGGTCATTAATTAAGGCTTCGATTGGCAATCTCTTCTCCCCGCATATCATTTTGCATGTGGTTCTCTCTGTAAATGTCCTGTCATGTCTGAAGAAAGGCTTAAGGAACGTTTACTGTACACAGTCACAGTTTATTGGGTACAGCTGTACAATCTAATGCAGGCCAATACAACACACAATACGTCAATTCTACCTTTACGAAGCTCATAATGTTGTTTTTTGATGGTGAATCGTATGTTTTTTTTATTGAGGTCATAGTTGAAAATGTTCTTGTACTTTACATTCAGAGGTGTTTCTAATTGTCTGTCCTCTCTGCTTACCTACACGAGGCGAGCAGAATATAAGACACACCTCTGAATATAATGCACCACCACAAACTACGTTGTCAATGCCAAAACATCTAATTTAATTAATGACCGTGATAGTAAACTGATACCGTCATAACATTATTACAACCGATAGATGAAGCCAGCAATCACTTAGACCAGTAACTAGACTCTCCGTCCCCCTCTTATCGTCAGTGGCTTTTGATATCATAAATTTAAATTGAATCTTCAATTTGACAGCTTTTAATTGAATGACTTCTCAGTAAGAGCAATGCGGTTTTGATGCTGTCACTGTGTATCCGTGTGTCATGGAGCAGGACAAAGAGCGTCAGGGACCAGGAACATGATGAAGCGTCAGTTTTATTTATACGTTATTAAAAGATTAGAAATATAAAACATGGACAATGCGTCACATTCCACACAGCAATGCAGAGCCACAGAGTTATCCATGTAACAAGATGTGTACTGGAGGTAATGAGGACAAATGAGTACATTCAGGTGAAGAACTGCATATCTAAAGAGATTTAAATTATTAGCTTCAACCATTCACTTTTCTTCAAATGAATCCACCGGCATGCTGCACATCAGGTGGTGAGGCAGCTCGGCTTCACAGTCGGGATGCCGTGGCTTCCTGGCTTCCTGTGTGCCTTTTGTTGGGGCACATCGCTTCTGGTCCTGTGCATCTGAAGAAGAACAAAGGATTAGGAGGGACTTCTACCCCTTTCTCTCCTTTTACTTACGGGGACCACCCCGCTTCATCACGCCTCATCTCCCTTTCTAACACTCCCCAAAACCAAGCACTGACCCCCCCCCCCCCCCCCCCCTGGAATGCCTGGCGCCAAAAGAAGCAGATTACAGCAATCCTGCAGCACTGCCCCCCTATGATTCGCTGATTTGTCCCCATGCTTCCTCGTCTTCTTAAGCTTCTTAAAGAGACACTGATGCTGCATGCAGATGGTCTCCCCACTCTTGAGTTGACTTCTTGTGCTCTGAAGTTAATACTGAAGTCTTGGGGTGCTGTTAAGTTTGGTGAAGCACAAAAAGACTTTACTTTACATATTAGGAAACCAACACGGCTGTCTGTAGCTGCCTATGTCCATCAGTCTGAATGATATTCTATGTGTGTGTCTTATTTCCAGGCTCCTGTCCTCCAGGCTCCCTGCCTTGTGAAAACGGCCGGTGTTTCACTCCGGGGCAGAGCTGTGACTTCACAGATGACTGTGGCGATGGCACTGATGAAAAGGATTGTGGGACTTCCTGCTCCTTTGAGAACGGCCGCTGTGGCTGGATGAGCTCCCTGGCCGATAACTTTGATTGGACGCTGGGGACGGGATCTGTGAAAAGCATACGGCCTCCATACGATCACACGTTGATGGATGGAAGTGGTATGTGCTCACAATTTGCCTTCAATTTGTCGTCCATACACACTTAAACCGCCGACTCATTTAAAAGTTGTAAAATCTTCAAGATTTCTCATTAAAATGAAGTTCCTTGCTGTTCTAGCATCCTCTTCGGATTTCCATTGTACAATTGAAGTGCACCTTGGTTTTGTATAATCAGAGGGAATGAAACGGAGCTGATTTAAAAAGTAAATCGTATTTGTTAAACCTGAAATGCTGCGGTAGCTCTCCACAATGTTTAATTCATGACTAAATCAATGTACGGCAGCAGGTGGGCCTTAAGGTGATTGATGCAGGGCGAGTAGGGCTGTAATTCCATTATACAGTGTGCATGGTAAAAAGAGAGCGGCATCAATAAATAAACACGTATGTACATTTGCTCACACAACTTATGGAGGTGCTTCCCCCAATCATCTTAAAGTCGATGCCTCTCTGATGCGGCTGTGTGAGAGTGAACAGTAAAACGGTGAGGCTGATATCAACGAGATGTCATTAAAAACAGAAACGCTGCATGACATGCACGCCTCGTGAATCCCGCTTTTCGTGAGAAGAATCCTGAATCCAGAGCGGGAATGGCGGACACCATCACGAACAATTAGTTATGTAGAAAATAATTGCCACATAGAAAGACGCATGAATGCACAGGTGCACTCCCTTTTTCTCCTTTCTTTATGAGCTCGACTCGACTGAGAAGCTTTAAGAGTGGTCCCCGGGTGTCGGGTAAAGGCAGTGAGATATAAGCGGATGTGTCAGCAATTACTCTGCGACCCCCTCGCTCTTACTCCTTGACCACAATGGTAGTGACAGCGCTGCAATTTGTCACTGGCTGCAAGAGCTGATCCTACAGTGATGGTTATCAATTACTCTTTGCCTCGTCTCCCTCGATCGCTGCCCTTCTCCTCCGTCACTCCTCCTTCTTTATTTTCTTCAGGTCATTTCGTCTATCTGGAAGCTACACCGGTGGGACTCAAAGGCGATAAGGCTCATATTCGGAGCTCTGTTTGGAGGGAGTCGAGCGCCATCTGCAAGCTCTCCTTCTGGTACTACATTTCCCACATGGCATCGGGAACAATCCGCCTGCTGATCAAGGTAAACCACCTGCAGGAGAGTGCGTCGACTCACACACTCACGATAAGAAATGATGGATCTAACTGATGCCAGTTCATGATAGTTTTTTTTAAAACGAACCCCGTAGACCTGTCTCTTTCCATCAAGCGCGGTTATCAAAGCCAGGTCATATTAAATCATATTAATGATGACAGTAATCATGTCATATTAGCGCTGCTGTCTAGTGGTGTCAGGGATTTGATAAAAAGAGGGGTGCGGCTGTCAATCCCTCAGTTTCTTTTGGATCTGTGGTGGTGGGTTGAGGTGAGTCATGGGGCTCAGAGCAGCCCCACCTCATCATCCGGGCACACACACACCAGCCCTGCCAGTCCTCAAAGGCGTCTTGCTTGTTTGGCATTCCTCCATCCAGTTTGTGCATGCATGGCTGACTTTCAGGGATTAAGGTTTCTGCTTTTCCAGCCATTGAAATTCTGCTGTGATTTACTTACTGTGCCTCCAGCCTGTGGTCTGTGTGGTCTCAGCCTCATTTAACTTCATCAGGTACAACTCAAGGTCAAGGTGCAGGAGTTGTGGCAGAGTAGATTCATTTTTCAATCTGTGACTGTGTGTGAAAGTGTCCAAATTTGTCTCGCATGCACAGCACGAGCATGATTGCTATGGTGTCCTCGTGTGCGCTGCAGAAACCGTTTTCAGAACACGTCAGCACGTTTTATTTTATTTTCTTCAAACAGCAAGACGTTGTGTCCCACCCTGCAGAATTTGCATTTCATTACTCTTGTAAAACATTACACTGTCTCATGCTGCAGCTGCCAAGTCACAGAGGCAACAGAGCTCATGATGCGATTGTTTTTTACGTGAGACAACCCAACTTATTCTCTTAGTAGAAGCTCCATCAGCACTTTAAGACTTGCGCTTTAATGCAAATGTATATTTAGTTTTTCTTATTGTAAACATATATGCCATAAAAAGACCAAAGCCAAACATGAATTTCAGTTCAAAGTGATTGAGGACAGTAAACATTAAAACGATAGATATACAAAAATATGGCTCACAACATATTCTTTGTTATTCTGCAGTATTCCAACAATACACTCTATTGTTAAGTGCAGACAGGATAACAAATCCCATGATTCATATTTATAAGAGCGGTCTTTCAGTGAAGCCCACTGGCTGTTTGATTGATTATGTGTCTCTGTGAGAGACGGGGGATGATGAATGCATGTGGACTATTTCACATGTCCTGCTTGTTCACGTTTAGGTGGAAAATGTAAAATTTGGCCTTTTAAAGAAGGTTAGACCTCCACATGACAAATGAGGCGATGGAATCACTCACACACTGACACAGACAGAGTTCAGAGGTCATCGTATATGATTTTACACATTGACTGAAGTGTGTGTGTGTGTGTGTGTGTGTGTGAGAACCAATATCTCTGTTCAGCTTTATGTCCCTATAGTCTCCCGTACAACATAAATCATATTAAGTGCATGTGTGACCTAGAAGGTTCAAAGACATTAGCACTTACAGAGTATTGCTTTGTGCTATAATTCACAACATTATAGCATTTTCATAGCCTCAATGTTGCCTTGTGTCAAAACAGCTACATAAAGACAAACATGAACACACAGCCATGCCTGCAAATACACACACACACACACACACACACACACACACACACTCGTAGTGTGAATACAGTGTGATCCATCTTTTTAAAAGTTGATTGAAGAACAAAGGCAGTTATGGTAATGACGCCGTGGACTTCAGTGAGCAGAGGCAGAGAGTGGGAGGGAGGGGGGGGGGGGGAGAGAGATCACATTTACCTGGAAAGTGTTTCCCTCTGTGAAGTCTCGCAGGGGGCTCAGCGGCCCCGTCTATTTATATCTCCGAGCCTGTGAACTGCTTGAGTTGTTATCCATCAGTGAGTGGACTGGACACGACGGGGTCTCCGGGTGAACCGGGAGCGTGGTGCAGCGGACAATTTTGAGTCTGCAGTCTGACAATGATGTGTTATTTTTCATGTATTCATCTAATGTGCAACGCCGCATGTGACACAAGGAGATCCAGCTGAGAGTAGAGTGCATTTTCTGTTTCATGCTTTTTGATTTTACTTCATTATCAGGTGCAGATACAGGCGTCAGGGACGGGCATCTCTGACTTCCTGTGGTGATTTGTTTTCTAAATAAAACAGAAAGCTTGAAACTGAAAACTTTGGATTAAATCTTTGTGGAAACTCTAGAATTCAGGTCATGCATTTTTGACCGGAGTGATAGTCTGAATACATTCTGCTCCAGCATCACAAAGGGATTATCTTGGAAGTATTATTTTGAATGTAAGATCGAGCTTTGGGAAAGGGATAGAATTAATTCTAAACATCCAAACCTTTTGTTAGAGTCAGATATAACAATGCAGCTACGTAAAGGAACGCTTATAATAAGAACTGGCTAAAAATACAAATCTCAGCCATCGGCAACTTTTAAGGTGGAATGTGTTTTTGCATGTTTCTTAATGCATGAGTTGATGTTGTGAATCAATCAACACATCTTAAATGTCAACATGACAACTTTGACCATTCTCTTTATTTAATTGGCTCTCTTGCATGATAAATGCTTCAGTGATGATTGGATCTTCAAACACTTAAAAAAAGATGATATGAATTTCAACCGCATTATGCAAACTGCGAATATTATATTTCCTCACTTGCAGAAAAAAGTGGCAGAGCATCGTTCCAGTGCATGAGTGCGTGCACACACACACACGCATACATCAGTTGAATAGCTGGCAGTTCTTCAGCAGGACACATTCGTGTACACACTGCTAAAAGAATGTGGCCGTTTGCAGCCCAGACCACCTCCGAATGGGATCTGAGCGACAGGATCTCAAAGCGTCCCCCAATGCATCTTGGGTGCATTTGAGCCCCATGATGCATGTTAATGACATGTCTAAGCAGTGACTTTTAAAGCTACAGTCAGCAACTGGTTAGCTTAGCTTAGCATAAAGACTGGAAACCGGCTCTATCTGTAGATAACAAAATCCACCTACCAGCACCTCAAAAGCTCACAGTGTGAAAACAACAAATATGCGTTTTTCCCAAAATGTGAAACTATTACCTAAACCTTCTTTTTTTTTTGAGTTCAACATGAATTCTTTTTTTAATAGAAATGCTTTATTTTCCATTTCATGCAGGGAGTATGTTACGCTCCCTTTCAGTCATCATGTATATTTCCTAACATTGTACGAGACAAATCCAGCATGAGGTCATGATGAATGAGGGAGATTACTTTAAAAGGATGCTACATATCCTGCCACTTGCTCATTCATGTAGTTATCTATGGTGCAGTGGGTTCAAATGTGGGCTGCCGTCAGCCAAAGAAAGGATGTTCTTCTCGAGTAAAATATAGCATGACGGAGGTAATCACTTCAACCAGTTCTTGATTTGAAGCGCTGTTGTAGAGCAGCTCTGTCATATAAACAATATGCTAATATACCAGTGTTGTAACTTTCCTTAACTAAGCAGAGATTGAGCACAATAAGTGGATGCACTCTGAATTGAAGATGATCCGACAGAGAAACAGCTGCCAGCGGCTCCATACAATGAAAAAGACATGAATACAAATTGGGTTTTGGCTCAGTGAAACATTCAGTATATGGTAGAAATATAGGGGATTTCAATAAAATAAGCATTTTGTTGTGATTGCATTTTCCTTTTGTTCTTTTCCGCTTCTTGACTGTCACCGGGGGGATGATAAAATAAATTATGCAAATGTATATCCACTCTTCACTTTGAGAGAACTGAATTTATAGTTGCATTGCCTTGACTGCCAGCGCAAGAAATGAACCTTCAAATTGATCGAATAAATGCCTCGACTGATTCGCCACGGAGACATCAAGTGTGAGCTACGCATGCCAGTATCGCACACTCGTCACTCGCTCTCAGGCTGCGTTTATGGATTGAGCTTTTATTCCTTGACATAAATCTGGATAAGTCCTGCTGTAACGCTGCCTAATAATCTATGCTCCGCTCTCACAGTAACAAGATTATTTCAAGCCAGGGCTCCACTGGCGTAAAGCAGAGGAGACAGCCTGTGCATGCCCCACCCAAGGGTGCATTTTAATAGGCTTTCAAACTGCAGAGCAGGATATGACATTGCTATGTCCTCTGGTCTCCAGTACATTAGACCAAGTCCCTTTTTTACTGCAGTCAAGCTTCTGGCCACATCTTCATTCAAGTACAGTTGTTTATCTCGATCTTACTGTATATCTTTAGAAATACACTGTGGGTGTCATTCACCCAATCACACCCATTCATACACTGATGGCAGGGGCTACCATGCAAGGTTGACATTCTCCTTATTGTCAACGTCAAAAGACCAAAACCAATTTGTTAGTCCTTCTCTCAATACTTTGCCCCAAGCCCATTGGTTCCGACTGCAGACGTAAACCTTTGAAACCGGGTCATTGGTATTCGCTTTGATTTCTTTAACAGCTGGCCAGTGGGCACTATCATTTTTTTTAGCAAAGGTCACTAGAACCGCAGTAAATAGTGCATTTGTTTGGGACTCTTTCCAGTGTATGAGTACACATTTTACGGCATTGGTGAGAATTTACAGCAGCATGATCATGTAGAATAAACTACAGTGCTCGTGTTCACAGTAATATGGGACCATGTCATCCAGTGCAACAGTGTGGCTCATTGTTTTAATAGTTTTTAGAGAACAATGCTGCTCTTTGGCACAGAGGAATAGGATCCGGCTTTGGCTACACGGGATCAGGTTAAATTCATTGTTTGTTTTGGTCTTTTTATGGGATTTGCTGACGACAAGAAACATATAGAAACAACAGCTTTATCCTTAAATGCTTTTTGTTTGGTTTTATGCTTTGCGTCATGCTTTTGATCTAACTGCTGTTCAGTGTAGCCAATACTGCAGAGAGGGGATATCGTCTTTCTTCTCCTTCTTTAAAAAGGCAAATCTTTTTCAGCGTTCCTTGGTTTAATCTGGAGGCTACAGTATTCATAACCTCTGTCATTTTGTTAAAATTTGCTGTAAAAAGCATTAAGTAAGTAAGCTCGTCGCTGACGGGAAGGCAGGTTTTCAGAGGATAAAGAGAGGGGTTGTGTCGGTTTGTGTGTGCCATAAAACGGGTGTTGTAAACAGCCTTAGAGCTTGGATTAATAACTTGTATGTTATTTATTTACAAGTAATATTCATACTGGTTTAAATAAACAATTTGATAGTATTTTCCATCTTTGCAGAGCAAGAGTTTTGTCTCGTTTATAAGCCGGTTGAGTTCAGTGACTATTCATTGCAGCTGCTTCACCAACTTTCTCATATTCTTCTGTCACAACGGTGTATCTTAGAAGTGACGTGATGTGACTTCGTAAATGTCTCATTCATGCTCTTGACACCACATAAAAAAACACCGGCGAGAGATATTGGCTCGCAATAATGTACATCCGCAAAACCCTCTTTCAAAGCCACATTCGCTGTTTCAAAGCTGTATTAGTCATGATTTAGTGTCTGGGTTGTACCATGGGAAAAGACCGAGAGGACTGAAAGAGGAATACACATCGGCATGTCTCTTAATGTGTTCCACATGTGGCGTGAGAGAAACCCATTACCATAACTCAGCCTGAGCAGGTCTCAAGGCAGGGAACTTATTACTACGATGTTATGCTAATGAGGCTTTAATGACTCCTCTCGGATGATATTCACTGTTTCTCAGCAATCGTCCCAAGAGTTAATTCCAGCTCGTTGTATCTTCTTCACTATAGACAACGATACTCAAAGTTTAACGTATATGTTTCTGATGGTAACCAGAAATGCCGCTGCGTGATCGTCCTTTTGTCAACGCCGCTCTTCTCCACAGACGGAGAGCAATTTGTGGGAGGCGTGGAACAAGACGGGGCATCAGGGGAACAAATGGAACCGGGCGGAGATCCCTCTGAGGAAGCTGAGGAACTTTGAGGTGATATTCGAGGGGATCCGCTCCAGTGACGTGAGTGGAGGAGCCGCCCTGGATGACCTGGAGTTCAAAGACTGTGCACCAAGTAGGTGGTATGAACAGCACACAAGAGAAGTGTTGCCTATTCAGCGAATCAAAATAAACGATATAATCGCTCTAAAGTATAATTAACTGTACAAAACTACACTACCACAAAAGTAGTTTAGTGCTCATTTAAAGGATTTTTTCACAAATTATGCTTATTTACCAAGAGTTAGATAAGAGGATCAATACCACTCTCATACTTGTATGCAAGCGTGTTAAGTATGGAGCTAGAGCCTGCAGGCGTTTAGCCTAGCTTAGCATAAAGACTAAACGGGGAAAGTCCAAAAATGTATACTAAGCTAAGCTAACCAACCTGCTAGCTCTAGCTTCATAAATAATTCACAGATAAAAGACTGGTATTGATATTTTCATCCAGCACTTTGCACGTAAACGTGTTTAACAAAAAGGTAAACTTATATTATAAAAACAATAAAGGAAACTAGTCAGCTACCCAATCAAAGCCAAACTCAACTGAGAAATAAAGTGCTGATGTGTGGCAATGCAAGTGCTACTAGCCTACTGTCCTCTTTATCTATAAAGTGATTCACCTTTGTAACAATACCTCGCAGCACTTTCATCTGTGTGTGTGTGTGTGAGAGTTGTTAAAAGTGGCCAGAGTAAATGGGAAATGTCTCGATATTTCATTGTCCCAGAATGGAGCACTGGAGTGGAAAGTTTGTGTAAAGCCAGAAATCTCACCACCTGGCAAAGTAATCAGAGTCACTAGTATTCAGCAAACCTCTGCACAGTATATTAAGGTCTCTTTGTGCAGAATGGCAGTACAAATTGAACTTCTTGCTTCTTTAATTTAAAGTCATTTTACTGAACTTTTGAATGTTTGAGCAAAAAGTCAGCTTTTCATACCAGTCCGTATTGAACTTTTCTATAAAACGCATGTGAATATCTTTAAATGTGTCTTTGAAGATTACGGAATTGCCTGTGAATTGATAAATGCAATAATAAAATGTCAAAACAATTCCCCAAATCCAAATTTACTGATTCGGGTTTACCTGAATAAGTAATAATAGCAGTCGCCTAGAAAATCTGAGTTGCTGTACTTTCAGGCAATGTCACATAACGTGGACTAAATGACTTTCTCTCGTGCTATCATACAAGCAAGCAAGATAAAACTATCCCGTGGAATTATCTTATGATCTTTTCAACTGATAGTTTGACGTGTGAAAGTGATTCTGCCGCTGGCACACTCGGGATGTGAACAGAGAAAGAGAAGGAGAGAGTTACTGCGTTTTAGAGGGAGATATTTTTTCGTGGGATGACAGTCGCTGTCAAACGCTGTTAGATGTTTATGTCCGAGACAGATGTTAAACATTAAACAGGACCCTGGCACAAGGCTGGACACCATGTGGGATGTCTCCTGGCTCTGCCAAGGCCCTCCGCAACACACAAATATTAACACACAGAGAGACATAAACACTGAGCTACAGACACACTGAGACAGGGATCAAAACAGGCTGAGCGGCTTGCATGCAAGGACCGAACTGTCTGTCCAAAACTAAACAACACTTTACCACGGGACGAAAAAAACACCCACTAACATCTGGCTTTTGTTTTTAGTTGGAAGCTTACAGTCGGCATCATGCAAGTGACTCTGCAGTAGTCACAGGTATTTATCTGCTCCAGCTCACAACATGTCACCCAGGTGGACACGATAATTCTCACCCCTCTTTTCTGGTGCGATGCTTTGTGACGCACGGTGAAGTGACATTGATATATGTGCAAAACATACAATTAACATGCTCCCCAAAGCTACCGGGCTCTAGTCAGACAACAGTAATTTTACCTCGCTGATCATCGAAAAACACTTAATTCAAACTCGGCAGAAGCACAACACCAATCAAAAGCATCTTTTGTTCGTCTTCCCATTGTTCCAACAATCACCAACTCTGGTTTGAGGGTTTGAAAGAGGGACTGGATAAGTAACTGATATAAAAAAGAAGTAATTACTATAAAATGTTCACGAAAATCGAAAGGCATACTCGTCTACTGGCAATGGGAAAGGAGTCTTATTGCCTATAACAACTTCCATCAACTAAATATGCTTAAATGGGTTTTCAGTTTACTCTGATGTTATTACCCGCGCTTGAACTCCTGTAATTAAGTTCAGCTATTTGCTCATTTCAGTCATCATTTAATGTCGCTGCCTTTGTTGATGTGTCAAACCTCCACATGCTGTAATATCCTTGTATGTGTGCTGCGTCTCTGCTCCGCCTGATCTCCTCTCCTTCCTCTCTGTTCTGTCTCGAACGAGGCGGAGCTGGAGGAGGCTTTGATTCCCCTGACAGGCCTTTGTCTGCTTTTGTTTACCGTCTCCTCCGCCGCCCGTGTCCTTCGGTGCAGAGAACGGGAAGTTTTAATAAGACTCAGTTGTTCATCGTAGCTTTTTCCCACTGAAGCTGGATGTTACCTGATGTCGAATATAAACGTGAATGATAATTCTTTCTCCCTCAGATCTGTTCCTACGTTTGTCTCTGTGTGTTTTTAGATGTGGTGGAGCCGCACAGTTGCCCTGCCGTCACAGACTTTGTGTGTCACAGTGGCCACTGCATAGAGTCCCATCTATTGTGCGACAACAAGGCCGACTGTGCTGATGAATCCGATGAGATGGACTGCGGTGAGCAGAAAATGGGAAATGGGTTCCTTTGGAATGACAGGAGGAGTGAATCTTCAGCCCAGACTTCTCACTCTTTCCTTCCATCTTTCTCTCTCTCTCTCTCTCTCGTAGAGCACATAGCCGACTTGCCAGGCGCGTGTAATTTCAACATGGATGAAAACCAGTGGGAAGACACCTGCCAGCTCTCTCAGGACGCTGACGATGACTTTGATTGGAGGATCGGTTATAGGAGTGAGACACCAGGAGCTGGACCTCAGGCTGACCACAGTCCTGGTGAGTACCCACAGTGCTGCCAACCCTGTCTCTGTTATAAACAAGTCCTCCAAACTATTTAATATGCAACATACGCATTTTCTGATCTGATGCCCCTATCAGCAGGATGACATCATGTTTCAAACTGCAGTCTCTCCTGGCAAAATCCCTCGTTTTTGTTGACCCCAAACATCCACATAAACGCCATCTCTACGTGGTTTTGTGTCTCTATGCTAATGACCAGCTTCCCTCTTTGTTTTGAGGTTGAGTCATAATTCCTGCAGCCACTAGTGCGCTTTGTCACTTAAACCTAAACATGTGACGTTTTGGGGATTTGATGACCGATGAAGTTGTTTTTCTTTTCCGACATATTTCCAACAGAAATATTTAATGAGAGAAACATAATGCCACCTGAATTAATTGTTTTCAGGTAAGTGTATTTATCAGCAAAAAAATGTCTTCTTATTAATTTCCGCTTTTTACATTCAGAGCAGCTAAAGCTTGATAAGACTTTGTTATGATTGTGTTTAGGTGCACTCGGCTAATGTTGATCATCATCTAGGTTAAATGTTGAAAAGTCAAAAGTGATATGAAGCAAAAGACACAACTTGTTTACTTCATTAAAACTTAATTGACATTATGATCTTTCCTCGACTTAACTAAAGTGCTTTTGTTCCCTGAATCTCATCACAGAACACGATTCTCCCTTCAGGTTTTAACTACAAGTGGCAGCTCAAAAAATTATTTTGACGCACACAAGGTTGAGTTTTTCTAACCTTTGACCTCTTCATCATGGCTGAATGAGCACTTGCCAACACAGAGCTATAAATTCCCACTAAGGATCCCGTTTATGTTCTCACTGCATGTGTTTGCTTTCTGTCTTTTTTAGTGAAAGATTTAAAATGCTTTCAAAAGCGAAACGTTTATCAAAATTAACAACAAACAACTTCTTCGTCCTCCATGTTTTCAGCTCTCAGTGCGGCGCCTTTGTAATTACAACTTGACAGCTGGGAAATAGGAGCTTCCGACTGGAATGTGAAGGCAGGGTTAATAATACATCCTGATCAATGTCAGCCCGAGTCAAACTGAGCTTAACAGTATTGGACTTGTTGTTTATCTTGTGTACAGTGGTGCTGTTGTATCAAAACATGTTTTTTCGTTGCTGATTAATTCAAAATTAATCTTAGAGTTTGAATCACCTCAATACATCACAAAGTAAACCTTTATTTTTCATGTGACTTTGTGATTTGCATTCATTAATTATTGTTTTGTACCATGGCTGTCAGTTTTTCTTTTTGTTTGTTGACGCTGTTGGTACGTAGGGCTTGACGAAATGACTCTTGATGTTGCGAGGCTGACCTTGATAAGGAGAAGATAGCAGCATGAAAATAATGAAAAATCTTATTACAGTTATGGCAGGAGTTCATTTGAGGGGAAACGGTGTACAGTTTGCTTGACGGAGAGAAAATGAAGTAAAATACAATAAGAAATGCAGGAGTCGCCTGAATCCATCAACAGTAGTCAGATTTACGGCTAGGGCTGAGCAAATGTCCAATAACATAATTATTTTTGACTGATATTGCAATTGTGATTGAGTGTTAAGACCCAGCTTGTAGGGAAAGCAACATAAAGCCAGTTTGAAATGGTAAAATAATGTTATATAATTAACAAGGAGCTTAGATTGCGACAAAACACAAACAAAGGGCCGAACTACAGAGGAACATAAAGGGCCAGTGGATGCTGTTAAAAACAAATAAATCAATATAACTAATAGATACTCCTATATAACTCCTCGTGTTATTAAACAGAATCAAGTTCTTACAAACCTGGCTCAGTCACCACATCATTCTAAAATACCTCCGATCTCGGCCTCCCAAAAGCCTCAACACAACTATTAGCTTCAACACATTCAGTCACTGTGGCGAGCCGCTCACTGGGAATCACAGCTGCCCTGACTGACAATCCGACCCGCTACTTAACACTTAACACAGGTGTTGCTCTGGGATTGGAGGACTGCTTTGGCTGGCGCTCCTTCAGCGACCAACCAGGAAGTGGGATTTACATTTGGGATCCATGTGTGTGAAACCCCACATCCTGCTTAACATGTGCAAGAACACATCAAAAAGATGATACAGATGGAAGATGTAACATAGAGGGAAAGATCATTTTTACATCATTATCAGTTTCATTGAAACACAATTAGTTTTTTGTGGCGCTCTATACCAAACAAAGACGTTTTCTTAAGTCTGTAGAATATCATGTGTGGACCAGGACATCTTTGCAGGATGACAATATTTAATAATTTTTTTATTTTGACACACATTTTGCCTTGAACAAATATTACCCCTACTGCAATTTCGATAACAATTGGATTCATTGTTGAGCCCTATCCAATATATTTGTAACGACTGTGTTTTTTCATTATTAACTGTGGACTCGATGAACAAACGGATC
Source organism: Leptoclinus maculatus (assembly GCA_032191485.1). Taxonomy (NCBI): domain Eukaryota; kingdom Metazoa; phylum Chordata; class Actinopteri; order Perciformes; family Stichaeidae; genus Leptoclinus; species Leptoclinus maculatus. The sequence goes on from JAVDOI010000013.1 coordinate 6,079,013, forward strand.
CTACAGTGGAGCTCTAATGCCTCCTTGTATTGGCTGTGAGTGAGTTACTGAGTCCACACACCCACTTCCGATTGGCCAGTTGAGTTTATTGAGCTGAGGGATGAATCTGTCATAGAATGAACTTATGATCTCACTACAGAGCGGATCAATACGCCCGGCCATCCGTTACACACACACACACACATGCTCATGAGAGAGCTGAACAGCGGCAAGAGGTGCACATGACTCTGCAGACATAACTTGGTTGCATTTTCAGATGATGTTAACATCTGAATGACGGAGCAACATGTGTAGAGATTTCTTTTTTTGGCTTAGTGAATGCAGAGTTTGGGAGCAGAGTTTGCTGTGCTGTGATGGTCTTAAATCCCTTTAACTCGTGTGGTAAACTCCCACCTTGTTCTGGCCTCAGACATACGCTGCTTCATCTCCGAGCCGAGCCGAGCTGAGGAAGCACTCTGCCGCTGTTGGCTGCAGGCTACAACATTTCACAACAGCATGAATGCTTTCTTCAGTCCAAATATCACGTATATTGGAACCAACAGGAGAACCTTATTGGATTTTTCTTTTGCCTGCAGCTGGGATTGAATGGTTGCGTCTTTGTCATTCATCACACTGCGATATTACTCAAACCTCACATAAATGTATTTATCTCCAAAAGGTGGTGGTGGGAACTTCCTGTACATACACTCAGCCCCTCAGAGGGAGGGTGACGTTGCCAAGGTGTCGACCAGGAGTTCGTTTCCAGCCAGTATCGGCCGATGTCACCTGCGCTTCTGGTTCTACATGCACGGCTCAGACAGGATGGGAACGCTGAAGGTGAATTAATCTGAGCCACATTTCCATAAATAATTCAAAGTCCTTTATGTGTTTGTTTGTGTCAGGCATCTAGCTTCAACACATGTTTTTTTTAAAATGTAATTTGCAGTAATGATCCGTCACAGTCAACCTGAAGGCTTAATTTGGTTTTGACAGAGATTTTACTGCACCTCTCACTACATCACACTCTCTTACTGTCAGTCACCTGATACCCACAGGAAGAAATGAAAGTCTCCCTGAAATAATCCATCAAAGTGTGTCACCTGACAAACTTCATCATTATAGCCATCTTTTCATGTCTTTGTTAGCTGTGTTAATTTCAGGACAACAAACAAAAAGCAAATCTTCAAAAAACAATAATTGGGTATGATGATGTGCGCTGAAAAAAAGCCCAAAATGACATGCAGGCAACCCGTACACTAGATATTTAGATGAGTACTGTTCACTTCAAACTTAAAAAAAAAAGAACCATGTATTATAAATTATTAAATTAAATTCTTTAACATTCACTTGGAGACTTGGTTGATTTAATCACAAATTATGTTTTCATAAAAAAAATCTATCTTTTGCTGAAAGTATCCAAAAATCATTAAAACCAAAGTTTATTTTGATTTAATAAAATGTTTTCATTTAATCTTCGATGTCATTTCATGTCCGTGTTGGTTTGCTCCTCACCAGGTCTACACTGTGGGACCCAGTGGGACCAGTCTGCTGATGTGGGCAGCCACTGGAAACCATGGTAGCCAGTGGACATACGCAAATGTCATCCTGTCCAACCCAGGACCTTTCAGAGTGACCTTCCAGGCGGAGGCGGGCGGAGACGTGTGGACAGACGTCGCCTTGGATGACATCTCCTACACTGCAGAGTGTGTGGTGGAAGGTAAAAGGTTTCCGTCTTTGGTCTCTCTTTGCTCGTCCTTTTGGTTTCCTGTCCTTTTAGCACTGTGCTCATTTTCTCATGCAATTTCCTTCTCCCATTTCCTCCTTTTCCAAATTTTCTGTCCCGCTAACATCCATGCTCCTCTGCTCCGTTTCCATATGAATTGCGTGGACCCTCGGGGTGAGTGTAGCGAGTAGATGGAGCCTGTTGCCCTGTAGCTCCATATAAATTCACTGGGTCAGCGCCGAGGGATGACACCGAAGGCAATGGAGGGGAAAAGCAATTACATTTATATTGTGTTGTTTCATCACTGCCACCCAGCCGTTCTCCCTTCACCCCTGAACTTTCTGAAGACCATTAGCTATACCGCTCTGTTTTTTTTCCCCACTGTGTCTTAAAGCAATCCTCTGAGGTTTCTCACCGAAGGATGCTGGCTGCGTGTAATCTAAAATCAATAAACGGGTATTTAAGGTGTGTTAAAGCTCTCTGCATGCGTGTGTGTGTAATCGTGTGCGTGTATCCTTCCTGTGATGTGTCTCCTCAGGACTAGTGACTCCCCAGCCTCTGACCTGTGGTGCGGACCAGCACCAGTGTACGTACTCCTATCAGTGTATCCCGGAGAGTTGGACGTGTGACGGAGAGCTGGACTGTGCCGACCAGTCCGATGAGGAGTTTTGTCCCACCGCGGTACCCGGTACTCTTCCTCCTCAGGATCGCTGTCCTATTGGACATTTCCAGTGTTTGAATGATACCTGCGTCCCCTCCATACTGCGCTGTGACGGCGTCCCAGACTGCCCTGATGGAGAGGACGAGAACAGCTGCCGTAAGTATATGTGTCTTTGTCTTCATAATGTAAAAAGTACACTCTTTGTAAGTAATTCACGTGGTCAGTTTTCAGTAAACCTTTGTGCTCATAGTGATCTGTGCACACCTCTCAAACTCCCCTCTACATATTTAACCCATATCCTTTTTTCTTCCCCTCTCTCTTTTCCCCCCACCAGCTCTGCTGCAGTGTGAGCTGGGAGAACTGGTGTGTGAAAGCTGGCCCGGTTGTCTCCCACTTCAGAAGCGATGCGATCGCTCTGCTGACTGTCTGCCTTTTCACTCTGATGAATCTAGCTGCCATGGTAACGTGTTTTTACATACCTTCCGCTTTCAAGCTGTTCACCGCGGCGGACCTTGAAGCTCCGGCTTGTCAGAAGGAGCACCCAGAATTTTTAGAGATGGAGCTTATTGTCCATCTTTTGTTTCACCTTTTATTATACAGTTCATGTAGTTTCCACGTTTTAATTGTATTCTTTTAATGCTTTAAAGTATTAAACAGTTTAAAGTATGCTCTCCTAGCTGGGTGACTCGCTGTCTGTTGGTTTCATTTAAAATCCATAGATTTAGCTATTTAATTTAATACATGTATTCTTTCTCCATATCATACTCTCGTGAGTTACCAGTCAGTTTTAAATCAAGTGTTGCGAAAACTTTGTTCACGTCTGCTCATTCCCAGCCGGCGCGGTGACTCCCAGGACATTTCAAGTCTGCCTTTTTAGTTTTCAAGGCACACCTCAAAGGTTGCTGCGAGCTGCCAAAATCCATTAAAACCTTCTGCCTTCCTGGGTTTTCAGGAATAAGACCAAACCTCACTTTTAACCTGCATTCCCTGCCAAGCCGTAGCTACTTTATGGAGGTTGAACAGGACTCGAGGGCTTCAAACATGATGATTATTGAACAACCCTGATAACGCCCCCCACACAACCTGTGGAGGGAGGAATGTTCATCATCAGATGGAAAGAAATATGTATTTAAGTGGTATAATGTACATGCTGACGCTCTCTGCAGAGGCTAATGGATGATGCTCAGTGCACCGTGTCCCTCTGGCAACATAATTCACTGACTTCATGTTCTGATATCAGAGCTGCAACATGCTTGAGTGTCTGTTTCCTGTCAGAGGAGAGAGAAAGAACGCAGGAAAACCTGAGGAGGGTTTTCATTTTTTTTGTGTATTTATTCAGCAGTGATGGTCAGTTATTTTACGTGTGATTTGCAGATTGTCCTCCGCTGTATTGCCTGGATCGTGGCTCATGCCTCGTGGAGAAACACGGGCCTGTTTGCATGTAAGTAGAACTTCACCCTCACACAAATACACACACACACACACACTTATAAGCACACAACAACACACTCTGTCACGCTCATAAACACGCACAAACAAAGATAAGTATCATGTGTGTCGCCCCCACTCCTCCTCCCATCCTTTATCTCTCTTTGTGAGACTTAAAACATGGAAATCCTATCAGTCTTGTTTCTTTCCTTGGAAAAGACGCGCTCCACGAAGCATGTGGGAATCTGCTTATCCCCTACAGCTTAACCAGGGTGGTTGTGCCTTCATTTATCCACCAGCACAGTGATTCCTGGGAATCTCTGATGGATTCTTCTGGTCAATATTTAAACACGGCCCCCGCTACCAATGGTCTTAGTGGGGGGGAAACCACAAAAAACTCCTGAGGTCACTCTGTTGGAGTTTTTATTCGAGGGAGCTTATGAATCTAGTTGTCTGCATCAGCAGCTTGGAATGTCCACAATGAGATATTTCATTCTAAAAGTGAGAATGCGATTATGAGTCTTGCTGCTGGATCTGCTAACTGAAAGATCCACATTTCTCCATCTGCGTCTCAGAAGGTTGCTTTTTCCACAGACTGGACGTGGATGAATTCACTAAACTAACTGCACAATGTCTCTGCAATGCAAGTGTTATATTATAGAAATAAAAAAGAAGAAAACGCATCAATCTATCTGTCTGGTCTTTAGAAATGGCTCTAGACAAGAGAAGATAGCTCAAGAGATATATCTAGATGTAGACAGAGAGATAGATATAGATAAATGGAGATAGATGAGATGGATCTACATCTGTAGATCTATCTCTATCCATCTCTCTAGATCTATCTCTATCTTCTTCTAAATAGCCAATTAGCTGCTCAACTGCAGGACATTAAACAAAATGTACCTTCAGAAATCACTGTGATCCGTCAGACAGTGTCTGCCTACGTGGCCTGTAGGCTTGTAGGCTACCAGTTTGTTTACTCTGTCTCTCATTACCCTGCCGCCGGTATTGGGGCCTGCCAGCTCCTGCTGTCCATCAAACACAGACATTTTGACTGCAAAAAGGATGTGATTTTAGTTGGACTTTAAAAAAAAAAAGGATGTTTCTGCAGCTTGAAGATATGTCACTGCTCTCATTGTCTCATTCAGCCTCCTTGTGTTTGATTCCCCTTTTTATTTACTCTCCTGTCCAACATTCCTCAACACACCGCCGCCACCACGGCCTCCTCTCATTATGTAACAGGACTTTACTGCCGTCATTCACTGCACAGTGTGGTATGGAGCTCCTGTAGCTGTTCCAGCATTGATAACAGCCCTGCTGTAGCAGAACCCGAGGCCAGCATCGGAGGATCCACCAGGGAACCAGGCCAGGGACGTCCCTCTGCCATGGCCAGACCGTCACACAATATGTACCCTGAACCCCTCGGAATGATAATGAACCAGTCTGGCTTCACTGAGAGCTGTGTGTTTTGCATTAGAAGCTCAATGTTGCGCAGAAATCAAGCTGATACTGAACAGATGTTGCCTTGGACCAGAGTCTCCAGTCGAGAGGAGAAGAACTGAGTTCCTTTCCCAGAGATGCAGCTCACCAGACGGGCCAAACTATTTTCAATTTGTGTGTTTTTCCATGCTGGACATCCAGCAGATGAATCGTGCACCATTTGTCAAGATAGGGATGTTTGTTTTGTTTTTGATATGGTTTGAGAGTAAAAGTGTGTCCTGGGTAATAGACATTTTGTGATTTATGTTCTTTACCTATTGCATTATTATTTAAATTTTTGTATCTTTTATTATTTTACGCACATTTAAAAGGACATGGCCAGTTTTGTTCTATATTTGTCTTATTGTCAACAAAAAACAGCATTGCCTTGGTAAAATGATTCCCAACCAGCAGCACCAAGGGGGTACTTTAGGTAATATGTGGAAAGGTTTTGAAGGAGATCAGCTTATTTGAAAAAAATAGCAGTTGTAATTTAGTTTAAAAAAATATAACCACACACACACACACACACACACACACAAATAGGTGTGAGGCTGATCTTTAGTATATTTATAGTCTAATCAGCTAATAGAGTGCTGCAGGAATGAGTCCTTAACACCTTAACACCGTGTGTTGCAAAGTAGTGAGTGGAGCGTCCAAACATGGAGCTGAAAGTGATAGATAATAATTCATAGTAGAACAAATGCCTTCTCGATCAAACCTACTTACAAAAAAACTGGTATCAGAAGTTATATAGTTATGCAGAATCGTCATAACTTTGTGCTATTTCTTGGTTTCTTGGCAGGTGTTATCCAGGATGGACGGGCAACCGGTGCCATGTGAAGGAGAAACCGTCTCTCTCCACCGCGACACCCAGACCAGAAGACACACAGCTGGGTAGTAAAGAAACGCCTCCCTCACGCTACTGTCTAACTGTATTTATTTACTATATCTTTGCAAACCCTGTTAATGTCTCTGCAGTCCATAAAAGGTTCTCTGTGCAGGAATTAAATGCACCTCCCTCTTGTTCAGACGCTGTGTATGTTGGCATCGCCATCGGACTGCTGCTGCTTGTGGCCGGTGTCGCTGTCTGCACTCTGGCTTTATACAAGGAAAAATGCTACTTAATGTGAGTTCTGGCTACAATTATGACTCCTTTTTGCTGCTTATGATGATAATGATGATGATGATGAGTGTACTTTTATGCTGGCTCCACAGAAAGCCCAACCTGATGGACGACGGAGTGATGGATAACCCAGCCTTTGACTGGAGAGCAGAGGTCAGCGAACAGAAATGTCCAATCAATCATCTGCAAATTCTGTTAACGCAACATTTGTTTTCTCAGCTTTACAAATGTCATTTTTCCACCATTCGCCTCACAATAATTCAGCAAGTGGGCCTAACATTTGAGGAGGTCAGAGGGTGATCGCCGAGCCTTTCTGCTAGATTACATTTTAGATTTAGGATTATTGATTTTGTGGTTTGTGCTTCTGTGTGTGTGATTTATACACACACTGTAGTGCATATACAGCAGATAGACACAATAACTGAACCATATCATCTGATCAGATCCAACAGAACAAGCTTAACACCAAAAATAACCAGTTTAATTAACAGCTTTTTGTAACAGTCTTACAAAAATATACCATAAGAGGCTTTTAGACTGGATTACATTATACAGGTGAAGTGGTGGAAGAAGCTCTCACATCCTTTACCTCAGTAAAAGTATTATCAGCCAAATGTACTTAAAATAACCAAAGTAAAAGTACTTCTTCTGCAGAAAAATGTTCCATGTTACTGATATACTATTATAATATTATCTTATTACATTGTTGACACTGATGCATCAATATAGAGGAGCTAATTTTAACTGTGTGAGATCATTAATGATGAGATGAAAGAAGAAAAACATTATTATATTGACATACATTACATTTTTTGTATGTTAAATGTAATAATACAATGTTTCCCTCTGACATGTAGTGCGGTAAAGGTATAAAGTAGCATAAAATAGGAATAATAAAGTGCATATACCTTATAATTTGACTTCACTACTTGAGTGAATGTAATTTACTAGGTACTCTTCACATGGGTTGCTATTATTGTGTCCACCCACACTATGTGTTGTTTCCCTTCTGTTATCACTGACAGAGAGATCCCACCATCAGAGACGACACAATCAAAACTATTCCATTTGGATAATGGCTCTCTTGAGTGTGTGTGTGTGCATTTAAGAGTGTGTGTGTGTTTGTAAAAAAGGACAAAAAGAGTGAGCTGTTGGTCCGAGCGCACACACATTTGTATCTGCGTGGGTGTGCAGTAAGTGTCATCCAGTAATACGAGTGAGAGAGATGCTGAGAGCCTCAATTATCATGACTCTGATGATGGAGGTTATCATGGATTTAATGCTGCTGTAGAGTGTGTAGCGTTTGTGTGTAATGCAGTAATCTCATGACACTGTTCATAATATGTTTAACTAATGCCAACACGTGTGATATTTTCACAGCAGATTACTCTCCAATTGTATGATTCATACACACAACACATATAATGTCTCTCAGTATATTCTATACTGTATCTGTGTTGTCTGTACATGTTGGTTTTGATGCGACTGCAAACGAGGACGCAGCTTTAAATAGAGACGTGTAGGTGTGAACTCGTATCTCTGTAACGCAGGCAGATCCGCTTCAACACTCGTTTTTACTGAGCAGCGGAAACACTTCGTGGTTATTTAACCTCTGGGAGATGATGAAATGTTTTATGGAGGTTAGAGGTGTAACTGTGGACGCATAACGGGTCAGTTTGATTTTAATTGCACCTGCATTTCGGGCTCTCCCTCACATTAAGGCTCATCTAATTCTAAGCCGGTGTGCATGATTGTCTCTCCCTCAGTTTCCTGGTCTGCATGAAGGGCCGGGCGGTTGTCCCAGAGTTGACCCCAGCAGGAGTGATGGTCGGGGGCTCTCCATCAGTGTCTACCCCTGGAGGAGGGAGGTGGAGGTGAGGTACCTCTGCTCAGCCTTTGGGACTTCACTCTTTAATTGTCTGTGCAGACGTCAGTGACGTGATGTTTGTCTCTTTGTGTCCACAGCAGGTTTCGGCCTCTAAAGATGCCAAGCTGTCCTTCACCAACCCGCTGTACAAGTACTCCCCTGATGCTAATAGCTCTGAAGCATAAAAACAATGGACTTTACATATTGACTCTGCAGTAGAGCTGGGTCAAACGCTGTGTGCACATACTTGATGAGTTTGTCTGGACCTGCTGAGGTGCCAAGTGGTGGGGGAACAATGCAAAGAGTGGAAGAAAGTTCGGATATATTGCAAGGAAGTATTTGAATGTCAATTCTGATACACTGCTGTTGTGATTGACAACAAAATTATGTAACAAATGAATGATATGAGTGATATCCCCCAAATATCTGGTACTATAAAAGCTAAAAGTTCTGTATACTAACTCATGATTGTTGAGTTTAGACTTTGTTTAGAGTTTAGACCAGTGGCGGCTGGTGGAAAATGTTCTTGGTAGGGCTGTGCCACATCCAATCAATTTCAGCAAACATCCCAGAATGATTTAATGCAAACAAATTAAGGTATCAAACACGCATTACTACTTTGCAGTTAAATATTTAACATTTATTCCAACACGAAAAAAAGCAGTAAATAACACTTTCACAAACACGTCAGGACATCTTATTTTAGTCACCCTCACAGGGAATTCAGTATAATATAATATATATAACATATAATAATATTCTGTATAATATAATAATATATATATATATATCATATAATATTCTGTATAATATAATAATATATATATCATATAATATTCTGTATAATATAATAATATATATATATATCATATAATAATATTCACTATAATATAAAACACACACACACACACACACACACACATATATATATATATATATATATATATATATATATATATATATATATATATATATATATATATATATATATATATATATATATATATATATATATATATATATCCATTTCTCAGACAGGTGCTTCATGTCCCTCACTCCCTAATTGTCCATGCTGGTTCTGTCCCCGTTGTTTTAAAAAGATAAATAAGTTATTATCATGACGTCATCCAGCTAGTCAAACCTGTCTGGTGTACAGCTAGTAGAGAAGCTTCATGTACTGCTTCTCTTTCCTGCTAGTCTGCTGTCTGATTGTGAGGTCAGGCTGATCTGGGATCAGCTCTTTCAGTAGTTTCTCCTCTCAGTTCTCCTCTCAAACGGGTCTTGGAGGAGTAGTGCTCACACTGGCGCTCTCCTGTAGAGACTTCTCCTGACGAGAACGCGCAGCTTGGGGCAGGAAAAAAACTGCCCCAAGCTGAATCTATTTGAGGACGCTGATTGGCTGAATTGTATGTCACTCATTTATATCTTTACTCAGCATTGGCTAAACTGCTTTATAGACCCGCCTCTTTGGGGCAGTTTTTCCAGCGCCCCAGCCAGCTGAGACGTGCACACACAGAGAGGAAGAGCAGACAGGCAGAGAGGACAAGCAGGAAAAGCATATATTTACCGCAGATATCATATTTTACACATATTACTGGGTGATTCCATGTTTCAAAAACACAAATATTGACAATTTGTATAGTTTATTTTTATTTTAAATTTTATTTTTATTTATATTTTTAATTTTATTTTTATTTTTATTTTTATTTTTATTTTTTGTAGCTCTAGGGGGGGCGGCGCCCTAGCGCCCTCTATGGACCAGCCGCCACTGGTTTAGACAAATTGTGTCCATATGAATACCAATAAATCTAGTTTAAAAAGAACGTGTACAGAGGTGAACAGCAGTGTAGATCTTTCTGCAGGAGCTCTGCTCTTTGCAACTCTGACTCGTGGTCTTTTGCTCCACGGTTTAGGGGACATAGTAAATATTAATTGGCCATTTTTAGTAGAAGAAGAAAAAAGTAAATGTCAATATCCACCAGTAAACAAGTCAAAATGGCCATTTTGTACACTTAAAACAGCCAGTGCTTCAGTACTGTAACTTTCAGGAATGGTTGCATGTGTTTGGCGATTAAAGGATTTCTTTTAATGCTGGCCAAAGCAGAACACATCCAGTTCATCGAACTGAGAGACTCCACTGAACACGGCTTCCAAATGGAGTCCTGACTTCATTGATGATCCTTTTTAATCTCCACAAGTGCAAACAAAGTTGTTTGCCCCTGTTTTATTTGCAAATTAAAATCCAATACAAGTCGGCTTCCTGCAGCTGCTTTGTATGTGGTGTGGACCGACTCTCACTTTCTCTGTATCAACCAGCGCTGAGCAGATTGCTCATTAACAGCACAGTTAAACCGGTCTGGTATGAATTTGACGAGTGCTCAGTCACGGCTCTTCTCAGCTGTCTCTCATCGTTAATGTTATTAGTCACACCTGGGCTTTGTTGTAACTCAAAATGTCAATGTTTATTGGTGTCTTATTGAATACCAAAAGCTCAACATATTCTATAGGTGGGAACAAAAACAAAGTTGTTTTTTAATATAATAGAAGGCCTACTTCTGAGTTTTATAGGGATTCGGCCTCCATCCCATTTATATTAAATGTCCCATTCCTTCATATTGGCTCAAGTTCAATGTGTGAATCTTTAATTTTCAGACTGGATGAACACAAGCTCCAGTGTCATTACTGTTAAGTCTCGTTCTCCATCACTGTGGAGTCTCTGAGTCCATAGATGGATTCTGGGTCAGAGATTTATCAAAGGGCCACAAGATCAATAACAGTCTTTGAGCTGTGCACTGTTTCGTTGTTTGTGCGCTCGCCTTATATTGTCTCTGCCTTTTCCTCTGACACACTGTTCTGCACAAAGCCAAAGAGCAGGAACCACACATTTGGTCAGAACAGATTTATGACTGGAATGAATATATCATTCAAGGCAACAGCATGTAAAAATTGTCACAGAGAGGGACAGAAAGAGAGCTACGCTAACGTTAGAGAAGCAGAGATGGCTAGTTGGACAGATAGCCGCAGCTAGCAGTAGCTGAAGCTGCATTTACTAACTGATATCTTCCTCGATGAAATCTGTAATTGAAGAATATCCATTTTGATGAACCAACTGGCCGTTCAGTGTGTTGTTCCATACAATGAAGCAGTAGCTAAGTTCAGTCTTGATGGAGAAAGAAAAATACAGCTAAACTCCTGCTAAAGCTAACTAGCTTATTTTCCGCAATTTCACTGCTTCTTACTGTTCTCTGCCTTTGTAAAGCAAATTAATAATATCTCCCCACATATTGTTTGGTTCAGGGATATTCTGACATAACCATGGGAATTAAAAAACGATTTAACTTTTGACTTACAGTTCTGGTCATTCTTCTTATTTGCATACGTGTATTAGTTTTATCATTGTTACCTTTATTAAGAATTGCAAAGCCAACATCCAACACCTTTCTGTCACAGAAAAACACCAGCTCAGCCTTTTCACAACCTCTACATCCATGTGTGTTTGTCTCAACCCTGTGACATTTGACCCAACACAACTACAATCAACGACCGACACAAAAACCTTTTTCCACTAACATGCCACCACACAAAACAATGCCGCATTCTCACACGGTGGCCTGCTGACTGAGAATGTGCAGCTATCAATGTTTTTAGTCCCGGGCGATCGCTTTTTCTGGTAGCTTCGTTATTCGTGCTGGTGAATAGCACGCTGGAGAGCTGCTGCTGCTGCTGCTGTTGCTGTTGCTGTTGTTGGTAAAGGCAACGTTAGTCAGCTTTTCTCACCGGAGCTATTGTTGTCACAGTTTTTTTGTTAATCAGAGAGTCCATCTAAAGGTCACTGTTTTGTTTGTGTTCCACTCGGAAAGGTTCCTGTAATGAAAACGCTCCGCAGTGACGGCCTTCAGGGCCCCTTCTGTCAAAATAGCAGTTGATTCTTTATATACATAACTGCTCACCTGAGACCTCTCCCATCCTGGACTGTCAACCCGCTATCACTGCATTCAGACCAACATCCTCCTCTTGCAGCTGGGGACTGAGGTTACTCAACCATCCCAGTCAAGTCAAGGTGAAACTCACCCCCTTTCCTTGAAACGATGGCTCTGAATTGGCTCTCTCGTCATCTCTGGCTGAGTGCAGAGGGAAAAGGTCTGTTTCTTCTCTCTGTATTCAGTGAGAGTGGATGGCGATCAGCCCAAGGGGGGGTGTCCAATGACCAGAAAAACACCCCAGGTCTCGGCCTCTTGTGGAGGATGGCAGAGGAGGCGGGCTGAGCTGCTTCTTATTGGATCTCTTGTGGTTTTTTTGGGGTTGTAAAAGCTTTTTATCTACATCTTAACTACCTCCTGTGTGGTACAGTAAAGCTTAATTAAGGCTTGAAAGAAATTGTAAAAGGGTGTTTTATGCAACTTGTGCAGCCAGTCATCAATTAGAACGTTCCCTCATTACAGGCAGAGAAGTCGGTGTGTCATCAAACGTGGCTGATTTAATGAGATTCTAAAGTTATATAATTTAATGTTTGCCTCGTGAGATGCACAAACGAGGCCTTAGAGAATGACTGCCGAGAGATAAATGACCTCTGCAGGGTAATTTATTCTGCCGTGGACTGGAAATACAATGAATTACTCATGAGAGTTTGATCAATATATGACTGTAGCCCAGTAGTTTTCACATATGTGAGGCCTCCTTCACACCTGCTGGATGTGTGCTGGATGGATCACAGTCAGAACTAAATGAAATGATTGGAAGGATGTGATACCGAAGTTTGAAGCCTGAATAAGTAGAAAACCTTGGACCATTAAGGGAAGAAAGCTGACCTTTTTCAAGCTTCTACTCAAAGCAAAGCTGAACGATTGTGTGCTTTCAGGTCTTGTTAATACCATTGTGAAACGGAAAAGCTAATAATCTGCAGTTTTATAATGGAAAGACAGAAACAGAGCTGAGCTTGTTCTTGTTTTTTAGTTCATGACTTCACTCTGTTCTCTGTTTATTAAGTGGCCAAGCGTCATAAATGCTCCGCAACTCAACAAGTGGGACCCAAATCTACACATAAGCACTCTTTGAAAAAATGTTACACTTCGATCTAAGTTCCCTTTAATGTCGCTCCCAACTCGGTTCAGTAATTTCGTCACAGACGGTTTGATGGTCTTTAAGGTCACCCTGGGGAGACCGGGTCTCCAGCCAAGCAAAGGTTCACAGCATCTGTGACTGATCCTGCTTCATACACACGGACAGAGTCGGGAGGAGTCTGAGAAAGAGAAGGCTTAAAGAGAGCTGAGAGAGAGAAAGAGAAGAACATGGATAAAGGGGGAGATTTTCAGAGTGGTCAGCAGAGGACTAGCTTGGTTTCTTTTTGCTGGAGTTGTGGAACAAGGTGATTAGAGCAGCAGACTGCATGGGGAGCTGTGTGGCTGAGTCTCAACTACTGTGATGATTTAAGAGTTGCAGAGAAAGAGAGAGATTTTGGGGGGGGAGTAAAGGGGAGTAGAAGTGTGTGGATAGAGGGTGCTTTAGGACTAAATCCCAGCCTGGTACTGGACTGCGTGATCTGATTGAAAGATGCTTTACGGTTTAAATGGCCGCGCTGCATTTGTCAAAAACAATCTCCTTTTATGACGGAAATGCATCACTAGGCAGCATATTTTGATGTCTATCTGTTTGGGATTGTACAGGGTTTTTTGCCATACAGACGTTTTATATATACCTCCCTCTTGGGTGCACAAGAGGTGTCTGTCGCTCGCATCCCGCTGAGGGTTATTTCAAGATTAATGTGAGAAAGTGGATGTGACACTATCGTGGTCAGGCGCTGCCAGCAGATATTTATTTGAGTCTTATGATCTTAAAGAACGTCAGAGCTATTTCAAAGGGAAGTGAAAGAAAAAGCATGTCACTCGCTTCCTCTACTTCTGATTATCTGGATGAGGAGTTTTCATCATTTCGTCCCTAAACGCCTCATCGTCAAGATTTAAGTGCTCGGACAAATAACGCCATTAAGAGTATTCAGGATAATTTAATTGACAATACATTTAGTAGAGAAATATGTCATTATACAACTCAAAGATTGTACATGTAATGTGCACTTTTAAATCGTCTAATTGAATAGTGTGTCTGTATGTCCACAGACTGTCAACACGGGACAAATATCAGTGTTCAAGGAATATAAAAAAGGATATTCTGAGACAAAATAGTGGCAAAAAAATACACATTTGGATGTATTTCTAAAACAGGAAGTATTATGTTGCCAAGGAGTACTTTATTTTAGAGTTGCGGCAAGTGTTTAGACGAAAAGAAGTTAGAAGATATATACATATTCATTTGAATCGTGCTATGAATTCTTAATTTGCTTTCTTCCTCGCTTTGTCCTTTTCAGAACATACTAAGCTACTAACTTCTGACTTCACCACGAGTTAGTTGGAGATGTTAAAAAAGAAAGAGACAAACTGAAGTGCTCTTCTTCAGGTCATGTTTCACCATCCCTGACACAAAGCAGCAGCTATATTCATTTTGGGCAAGAACGAACCACTGCTGCAGCCACTAAGTTGGCAGTCGCTTGTAATGATAATGGGACAAAGGTATTTTAGGGGCTGGGGGAGATATTCAAGGGAATAACTAATTAAGATAGTGACATAATAGCTATTTATTGATACATTTTAATTTGGGAGATAAATGGCTTCCTGTCAGAATAGTTGTGCCCTCTCACGTTTGGATTCTGATGACTTTTATTTCCTTTTTAGCCACTAAAAAAAGTTTGAAAATCCATTAAGCACAAACAACTCAAAATGTTCAATGTGCAGCCAAGTAAATTATAAAAGTGGTCCTTTATGCAAGAGCTTTTCCATGACTTGTGGTTCAGCTCCTGAATTCCCACAGCGAGTGTCTTAATTAGAACAAGCATGTGGTCCAAGTTATGCTTTCTGAACTAAGCAATGAGGGGAAAAAAACTAAAAAGTTCCCTCACAGGAGAGGTTTCCAAGTTCTCCCTCTTCAATATCTGGCTGCTCCCGAGAAAAGTGAAAGAACACAACCGACGAAGGGAACGAGGAGTAAATTAAATGTGAGTTTTTCCAGAATTCCCATCCACCTATTAACCCTTTTGGTTTGTTCTGGGTCCTGGAGACCCCAAACCCTCTTAAACAGCTGAAAAAACAACTTAAATAGTTTTTATCAGCTTTGTTCCTATAAGAATTGATTAAAAACATGACTTGGACATGTTTTAGTCTGCTGAAGGAAAGTCCTCTGCTGTTTCTTGTAAAACATGGTTAAATACAAAGGGTTTTCATGAGCGCCGTTATTGTCATTAGTGTTGACTTGCTACCTTTTTTCTGTTTCTGG
The DNA here is from genome assembly GCA_032191485.1 of Leptoclinus maculatus. NCBI lineage: Eukaryota > Metazoa > Chordata > Actinopteri > Perciformes > Stichaeidae > Leptoclinus > Leptoclinus maculatus. The sequence goes on from JAVDOI010000013.1 coordinate 6,094,599, forward strand.
ATTTTTAAGAGATCTAACAGGAAGTCGGACCTCTCTGGGATCCAGCTGACCCCAAACATCAAGGTACTGTACAATTATTTGTCTATAAAAGATTTTCATGAGCTTATTTGGTGTAATAAGGCTTTTTGCTCATCAAGTGAGGGTTAGGGTTGAAAAGGGAAATGGTTACCACCTCAATACTCTTACAGTTATTGAGTTTCATAAGTGCAAAGGAAAAATATTTTAAGGAAACGATTTGGCTGATTTTGCAATTATTTTAATAATGCTCACACATACAGCAGTGGGGTCTGTGGTAAGTAAAGCCAAGGGTCAACAAAACAGAAGGGTTAATAGCCTATGTTATGATCCGACTTGCACCTGAAGAGGGCGCCCTCACAGTTCAATCACCTGTTTGTTACAGTGAAGGTGAGGAAGGAATGGATAGACAGACGATAGACCACAAAAACAAACAGTGTCAGTCAAATATAAGTAAACTAGCCTAATAATAACAAAAATCTGACCTAAACAGCCAACATAAAACCTAAACTTCTCGCATATCTTTTAATATACCCGTCATGCTTAATGAAAACAAAGCCCTCTTGAGAAATGAGTACAGCATGTTCAACATCTTTTGTCTGCTGGCAAACAGGAGGCCTACAGCAGCAGCTCCTGAACGCGTCTTCGCACATCACTCAAACGCTGCTTGTCAGACACGGTGCGGCTCACATCCTCAGGCACAGTCTCCACTGTCTCCCCGGCAGCTGGAGAAACGCTTTGTCTCCTCAGCTTCTTCTGCACAACACACACACAAACACACACACACACACACACACACACACACACACACACACACACACACACACACACACACACACACACACACACACACACACACACACACACACACACACACGCACACGCGCACACAGGGCATCAAACAGAAGAAGAAGAAAGCCATTGGCTCCGAGGAGCTGATGACGGAGGGAGCGCACTGTCTTCTCCAGGAGCGCGTTAGCCCACAACACACTCACGCACACACACTGCACCTCCGGGCCAGTGGGATGATACCAGTGTGTCGGACTGGGACGAACATTTAAGTGGGGAACTTTGTTTTTTTCTTCTTCTGCGATTATTATTTTTGTTTAATTTGGAGGTGGAGACCTGTTAGAACGAGCGCGTTTACACTCTCCAGGAGCGCGCAGTGTGGCACACACTGGAACAAAAAAAAAAAAAAAAAACAGCTCAGTGCAGCGCAGGCAGGTTTCCGTTTTAAAAGCAGCAGGAGAGGCACGAGAGTTACGGAGTCCGCGGGGAAGCGGTGTCGGTGCACGAGGAAGACGGAGAGCAATCTGCGGCGGAACTTGGATATGGCGCGTGTGAAGACGGTCGACCTTCTCGTGGGAGTTGTTTTAGTTTTCCAGTGTTTGGGGGATGCCCGAGCCGAGATCTCAGCGAGTGACGGTAAGAGCCCGCACCTTTAAATATGAACCGGACCTGAGTTATAGTGTCCCGTTTTTTTCAAGCTGAAGTCAAACGCGTCTGCAGAACATGCAGCAGAGAACACACAACTATCAGACACAGGTGGAGGGTGCGTTGCTTTGGCGTGCGAGCTACTTAGTTTTATGCTCAATTCTATTCGTTGTAGTTGCATTAAACCTCCATTTATCATATTTGAATGTGTGTATGCAAAATAAGAGAAGACCCCGAAGGCGGTTTCTCTTTAAGTATCTTATATTTAGGAGCAAGGAGGACGTCATGACCTACAATCTTCCCTTTTCTGTCTAGATCAAAGACTTTGTTATTGTGTAATTATCATATTTCCACAACTACTACACGTTTGAGTTAACTGCCTTTCTTTCTTTCCATCTTTGCACATTAATTGCCCTCAAGGTGAGCTAATTACTCTATATTGTTATAATACAGTCAGAACAATCAGTGCACGGTATGGCAATCTCAAACTGCATCTGGAAATGTCTTTCTGTGTATTCCGGCTTATTGATATGTGAGATTTTTTTCTCTCTCCCTGGTATGACCTGGAACAATCCTCTGCAACTTCTTTTTGCAGATTTGAGATCAGTAACGCATTGCACGGTGCAGGTGCTTTCTCTGTAGAAGTTCTGCAGAGGAAACGCTGGATACCTGCACGCTCTGTCCATCTTGATGTCCTTGATTATACAGTGGGGGATGAGGACTCCCGTGTGAACAATATCCCTACTGTAAAGCCACAGTGTGTGCGTCTAAAGTCCACTAATCTTAAATCTAGTCCATCACACACACACACACACACACACACACACACACACACACACACACACACACACACACAGCTCGCCCTCTGACAGACGATGGAATAAGTTCATGCCAACGTTGGTCCTGTTCACACAGGCGAGCTCTTGTTTCCCAGAGCTTTTATTGCTGGCAGCGGATTTTCATCACATATCAGATAGTGGTTAGAGAAATGGTCGGCTGCTGACAGTGACTGTAAATTAAGCCCGTGTGTGTGCGAGTGCAGACCACAGAGTTACTGGAATGTACGGCTCCGTTCGGGAGAGATGCTATCGGCCGTGTGTGTGTGTGGCCGCTCGTACGCACACTTTTTGTTAGTTTAACGCAGTCATACTCATTATTATTTATGAATTCAATCAATCTGCTGCTGCTGCTGCTGCACTCATTTCACATCAGTGCTTTGGTAGAAAGACAACGGCTTGGATGCTTTTTTAGAATGAGGCTTGTTTTAGAGGCTGCAGATTGAGGAAAACACCAACATCCATTAACCAAAAAGAGCATTTTCCTCTCAGAGTGCTCCATCGCTCCGTCTCCTGCTAGAGCCGCACACATTTAGTATGTAGGACAGTATTTTTAGACATCCGGGCGAGGTGGTTCCCTTGTCGTGGACTGACCTCGACTCTGCTGTAAGGAGCAGCCGCCTGTCCTTCCTGAGATATGCTTTTATTAATACAGTGCAAGTAGACTCCTCCACTCCCTGGAGGTCAAATAATAAGGTACCAAAAGCTTTCCTACTCTGGTCCCAGCAGCTCCAGCAGAGCCTGAGATGTGAAAAGACTGGTTGCACTCCTTGCATGTGTTAGTTGGATGAGCTGTGAAGCACATCTGTGTAAAATTACACAGCATCCTGTAAGCTTAGTGCATCGTTTTTCTAATATTACAGTCTGTGGCTCTGTGATACTCACCCAGTGATACTCTCACCACTGGCTGCTTTTGGGGGGGTTAATTTGCACTCCAGTGCTTCTCTCAGAGTGGAAAAAAATAGATGTTTCACTCGAGTATGGAGTGTGGAGTGTGTCTGCATGTGCGATGGGAGAATGAAAGAGGGAGAGAGCGTGAGAGAGAGAGAAAGTCTGGCCTCGTGTAATGCTGCGGTCTCTTTTAAAAGCCTGCGCTGAAGGCTGTTAATGTGCTAAGATTGCGGTTGTGTGTGGAATTTAATTTGTTGCGGATGCTCAGAGTTGTGTTTCGTTGGTCGGTGGAGGGTTAATCCGCCCACAGGCGGCGATATGGACGTTTCCAGCTCCCTCGTCCATCACGCTGCCGGCAGCCACCTCTGCAATCGTACAAACACGCTCTCACACAGGAGTGTAAGCTGCAGAGAAGCTGGCAGACTGGCTCTGAAGTTTCACCGTCATGACAATGGCTCAGATTGCTGATACCATTTCGAATCCAGTGTCAAGTCTGTTGAAATACCTTAATTCCTTAAACTCCCCCAGCCAACAAATCCCTTCTCAAATCTTTTATTCACGGTGTCTTTTTAGTTGGTCCCTGTTGCCTCACTCTGACACTACAGGTGTCTGCAAAGGAGCCGATGAAGTGAACTCAGCGACATTATGTTCTTTTCCATCCACTTTCCAATTAGCACATAAACAAGTAGAAATCTTGGGAAGTCTAAATAGTTTTTAATGCTTGGCTGAGGTAGAAAAGTAAGTGGATCAATAAAAGGTGCCGTATGATGACGGGTATGATACGAGTATATTTGGTGACTTATATGTACATCAGATGTGTGAGACAAAGACCATTACAGTTTTAAACGTAACATTCAAACGTGTGTCCCAGTTTTCCGATTAAATCATTTACACAGGAGCTGATGATGTAGCAGTAGTACGAGTCCTTCTCTTCTCTGTTGAGTGTTACACATGTGTCGTACCGATCGGGCAGGATGTTCGGATCGTGACAAGCCAAGCTACCGCCAACACGTGTGCTGCAGGAATGAGTCCTGAAAACCAGGAAATGAGTTTCACTTCCTGTTCCCTCATCTCGAAGTCAGTGTTTTTTTAATTAATGGATCTTTGGTTAGATGCCAGAAAAAGACAATAATATTTTGTTGGTGGTGACGTGAAGTCATGCGACCACAGTGTGCCTCGTTTATAGGCTAACGTTAGCTTTTAACGTCTGCCGATTGGATTTATGCTTCATAAAAGTGGTGTTCATTTGTGACAAAATGTTAAAGTGTCATAATTCTTTGTTTGCTTATTTGCTGCAATAATCCAAAATACAATTGAAAAATCACATTGTCTTTTTTTTTGTTGAAGGAACCAATGCGATGCTAACAAAAACACGTAATCTATGCAGCACTCTACAGCGACCACAAGTTGTTTATTATTGTATTGGAAGTACAGACGTTCATCTGTTTGGTTGTCGATGAAAGGGTTCAGACAGTGTTGTGTGGAAGATGATGTCACGGCAGTTTCTCGTGGGGTCGACTGAGTATCTCGCCTACACTGGGGGGGGGGACTATCCGCAGTGGAAAACGAAATAGAGAAAAGTACTGGTACCAAAAGTGAGTTGAGCCGAACCATGCAAAGGCAATGAGGCATGAACATAAGTTAACCCCAACATCACAGAGTCTGTTCCAATGGTGGCTGAAGGATAACTAACTGGGACCCAGAAGAATCCCAGTGGTTATAATGCCGCACTTATACAGTACGTATTTTTTATTCTAAGTGACGAGTTAATTTCCCACCAAACAAACAGCCTAAAGCGATTCGATAAGGGGGTTTAAAAAAGGATTCAGATTTGATATCAAACCTCATCCCTTTTCACGACAAATGCTCTCTTCTCTTTGTCATGCTTAAGGGACGATTCCCGACACAAACTGTCCATGGAGAACAAAAGCTCCGGCTCGGTCTACTTTAGTGAAGAGACTGTAAGCCTTCTTGGAATCTGCCCTCCCTCCCACCCCCCATCTCTCCCTCTTTCTGACATTGCACATTTCAGAACGGACAGAATGAGCCTGCCTCTTTATTGGCCCTCTGAATGACCTGCTGAAAGGATCTGCCATGAATGGATGACGGGGGTGGGGTGGTATGAAGGGGTAACAGACAAGGAGGGGCGGCGACGGCGGCGGCTGGGGTTTATGTGCTGCCCCGTATGCAGACACAGTGGGCCGCGCCATACATCGCGGAGGAAGGGTCGACCCCCGTACCAGCATGCAACAGCACCACCAGGCTCCTGCATTGGTCACGCCTGGCCCTCTGAACTCCCTGCCCCTTTTTTTTTTTTTTTTTGCTTTACTCCTGGAAGAAGCTCAGTTTGACGGCTTGAGAGGGCCGGAGCGACACACAGAGTTCAATAGGCTCAGAGACAAAGAGCAAAGAGGCCACTAGTTAATGAAACCCAGCGCAGTTAAGCTCCTCTTTAGCTGCTTCTCATTGTCTTTCATGTGGTTCAAAAAGCCCCTTCACTTCCCCGATTGCTGCAGAGCTCTGCCAGAGTTGTCTGCACTCACTCCCCGGCATTTTCTATTCGGTTTATTTATTTAGCTTATTCAGAGCAGCGAAATTATGGATCTTGTCCATCAAGCAAGTTTGAAAAGGTCGGAGGCAGGAGCAGCGGCCTTGTTAGGAAGTCTCCCGGATCTGAACGTCAGCGGTTCAGTGAGAGATGACAGGCATTTTCCATTCATGATAAACATCCCTTTTTTTCCACAGATGGTTGCAAAGCAGCCAGTAGACCACAGCCAGGCTGTTGTCTGCTCCTCCTGTTGACTCTGCTGAGGGATGCTGCTGCCGTGTGAGAGACGCTAGATCGTCAACTGAGGGGTGAAATGAGTAAAATGGTTTTTATTTAGGTAGGAGGAGTTGGCTTTTCTTTTACCTGGAGGGGACAATTTGGGGAGATAAGGGCAATTCCCCCTCTTTGCTGAGCACCTTCATAAGAATTACAGCTGCATTATATAAATATTACACTCCAAAGAATAGTGAGCACAATGATTAACAGCATAGGTCGTTATATTAGGATAAAGAAATGACAGTGTAAGAGCATCCAAGAGAGGGATTTTCCTTTCCTGTTATATTTTCTGGAGATCTAGGAGTATTTTTGTGTTCGTGTTGGTGTGGGAGTTGGTGTACTTTCTTTTTGCCTGCCTCATTTGCTTTCTGCATCTGTTAGCTATTTCCTGTCACAATCAATCAACATCATTTGGCCGTACGCAGTATTGAAGTACGGTATGTTCTTTCTGTTGTGTTTGTTTATTTGCTATGACGGTGAGGGCACATGAAGACCAAGATATGCCCGCAATGCCAGCAAAAAGTGGTGTTCCAAACATTTAGAGATAGGCCATCCCTGAGTTTGCTGTAGTAAAAAGATACAGGAAGATGTTTGAAATATATTTTATAATGAAAGCAAAATAAAACGATGGAATGTTTGTCGGCTGAATTCAAGGACTATTTCCACAAAGCAACACAAGCAAACCTGATAGCTGGTGTGTCAAGAGTTCTTTGCGCATGAAAAAAAGTGAATATGCTGTAAAAATGGATATATAGGTGGAAAGGTTGGTAAAAACCAAATGTGAAAAAGTGAAATAATGAAGTGTAGGACGCATGTCGAGCATGGAAACGTGCATCAATTCACATTTTCTTTTGATGATTTTCTTGATATTTGATTAAGTTTGCTCTAAATTTGGATGCAAACTTGCCCGTTGATCAACTGATGGATTTCTTTCTGTGTCAAAGTTGAACGCTGGTGCAAAATAAAGCACCCATGAAGTTATTTGACGTGAAAGGGGCCGACATCGAAATGTGCCATTATTAAGATTCTCCTTACCTTCTCCAATTAAACAAGAGTGTAATCATAACATCGTTGATCATAACAATGTGGAGCTTTTTTTGGTGGATTTTTCCTTTGAAGTCCTCTAATCTGGTCCGTGTTAATACCACTCGCATGCTTTCATCTTTCTCTTGATCTGCCCGTATGCTGCTGGACAGTTGAACTGTGAGTAAATGTTTTTACTGCGGCTGAGTTTGATTCAGGATCTTTTGAGTGTCTCATTAGATCACAGAAGGCCTTAGAGGGGTAACAATCTGGCTTCTCCAGTGTAACCTTGATGCACACCAGTAAGTGCCTGGTATTTGACGACTGTAACCTGAAGTTCACAGTGCTGGATTTTATGGAGAACATATTGTTTGAAATGGCTGGCTGGATGTCAGTCAGCTGTGTGGCCTGTAACAGGAGTCCCTGTTGGCTGTGAAACACAGATGGGGGATGATTTCATGCTTCAGACACAGTGAACCTGTTATCTCGATAACGATATATTTCGCGATATTGCATGTTTTTTTGTAATTCAATATATGTCTATATGAAATAATCACATGGTTTTATACACTCTACAAATGAAAAGTACAGAGTATTTTCTCATTTAATGAAGACGTGTGGTGCAAAATGAGCCGATTTTTGGATAAATCTCCATAGGGTTCCATTGAAAGACGATAAATGATCATATTTAATTATCACCCAGCCTTACTTAGTCATTATATCCACATTACTGGTGATTATTCATCGAAAAAATCTCATTGTGTAAATATTCTCAGCATAAATAGTCTATCCTACAGGTATTTGGTCAAAAATATTGTGATATTTGATTTTGTCTTTATTGCCCAGCCCTACTATCAAGGTTATCTTTTCAACACACAAACCCCCGCAGGTATAGCTGTGCAGCCAAGCAAAAAATACAGCTTCTGCATATGTGAAAATGACATACGGTGCCTGCTTCTTATCCACGCGGCGCCTGCACCGAAATGATGAAAAGCAACCGAAGATTTGATGCGCTCGCATGAAGGAAGTTGAAAGAGGCGGCTTTCCAAAGGGGAACAAAGTGTTACATGCATGGCTATCATGAAGGAGAGGAGAGAGTGTGGTGTTTCAGGCCATCCAGTCATGCTGAAAGAAGATAAGGTGCCAGAGGAGCCTGTCACCCCCACCCCGAAGCGGGCTTCATATCCTGAGCCCAGCAGGAGCGCCGGCTTGGCTTTGTCCCACAATAGCAAGTGTCACTCACAGGGTTTACGGCATGCTGCTACATGCTTTTGCCTATATGTGCAACTGTGTGAAAGTTTTCTCTCTCACACTCTGTATCTGTGACTGTCAGTTCTCCGTACTCTTTCTTTCACTGTTGTTTTCTTGATTTTACCCTTATACATTTTTTGAATTCGGACAGTAGCGAGTGAATAAACCATAGCAGCATCAGTATGTTGTTGTTAGGGCTGAGTGTCAAACCTCAGTACTTTTTGAGTCCAGACTGATTTTCAGAACTGTCCAGAACTGTTTCCGTATTCTCTCATCAGATATGAAGGTCTGGTGTAAACATCTTATCTTGTTAAAACAAAACCTGGCTTTGGCAGGGTTTCTTGCAAATTGCGTTCTTGAGTAAGTATTGTTTTGGCATCTGTGCCGGTATTTCACTTTGAAATTTGGAAGTGACTGTTCCCTAATCCCCTCCTGGTTTGGTAACAGTAAGCTTGTACATGGGGCTTTGCTAACAGAGATACTCCATATGAGTTTGGTGGTTTTCTTAGCCTTTCCAAAACCAAAAACACAAGATCAAAAGTGTTTGGTTGGATGTTAGCTTGTGTGGCTAACTAGCGTACTTTCCAAGGCCAAGGAGCATCTCATGATACTTATTTTGTGAGGTTACAGGTTATATAAAGAAAAACGGTGTTTTCAACCTTCTAATGGAGCTAACTTTAGCTGAATTAGCTAGCTTGCGGTAGTTTCATATCAGCTGGCAAAATCTAAGGTTACCGGCGAAAAACTAGAAGCTGCTTCTGTCTAAAATCAAGGACCAAATTCAGTTCAATTTATTTGTATATAATCTGTGGAGTCGGACGTTTCTTTTGCGCTGACGCTGTGGAGATGTACCTGTGACTGATTTCCTCGTGTTTTTATTTTTTGATAAAGAGTCAGCAAAATGCAAAACACTTTCATTTATTTCAGTGAGTGCAATTACATGTAACCTGCCCCCTAACTTGACCCCATCAATCAGTTTATTGGTCTGTTTATCATGTTCATCATGTTTCATATTGTGTTTACTGACTAGGAGGGCATTTGTTGCTGTCCATTCAATTAAGGTTGCCGTGGCATATTGTGAAGGAATGTAAGGGCCTTTAAATGTCCGTCGCCCCAGGGCCTCAAGTAATATCATTGCGCCTCTGTTACCATGATTAGCCCGCTAATGCTGCGCACACTTGAGTATGTTCAAACTGTGTTTTGAGCTGTGCCAAGCAAACCCTTCGCAGACATTGATGTGTTTTCCCTGCTGTAGGTCCAACAGCGCTGCCTTTGTTACTCTGCCCGGAAAATGTCTCATCATTCCTGTGCAGAAGTTTCTTTTCCCTGACCAAACTCATCCTGACAAAGAACAAGCATGCCCCGCAGCAAACGGCTCCTCACTCTAGAACGTGCAGCTCTTTGACGTGCCGGAGGATTTTGGGTGGGAATGAAAAGATTCACAGCCACAAGTGTGCGTTTCTGCGTGAGGAGGCTGAGAATAGATTGTGACTTTGATGACTCCATCACAGTTGTTTTCTGTTTGCCATCTTACATCTATAATTCATATGGACAGAACAAATCTTGAGGATGCTTAAACTGGTTATTGCTGCCTTTCAGCCTACAGGGCTGTATATACTTAGAGGGACTTTTTGCTGGCTTGAATGTTGATGTCTTGAAACACTAATGCCACAGGAACTGAAATGGACTCTGCAGTCTCAGGGAATTAAAGTTGGTCGTCTGTCAATGAGTGCTGGAAAGAAAATGCTCAACATTGTTTTGCGACTTGTTTTTGGCGAATTCAGCCCATCGAGTGAGTCATGAAGACTCGGAATGCATCTGTAAGGCTTCCTAGCTCGGCTTTGCTGTTTATCACTTGACCCCTTCAGGAATCAGGGCTGCCAAGAATGAGAGGAGAAAGGACTCTTCCCAGAAGCAAGCAAAGGTTGTTTTAGAGGTCAGCGTGATTTGGAGTTCGGAGTTTGGAGTTTTGGACAAGCTTGGTCCAGCTGTCCACCTCCTAAATGGGCGCGGAGCTCATCCCGGAGCTGTAAACAGGAGGCCAGTTGGCAGCTCATTCATAATGGGGAGTTGCACTTGCAGCACATTGTCATCTCTGTCTCGTTTACAGCTTATTTTTCTTTCTTCTGACATGATCAAACATGCTCGACTGAGCAAAACAAAAATAAAGTCAACAAGTGATTCTGGTAAATGTGGTTTTCGTTTGTGCCTGGTGCTTCTGTCTCCCCGCCAGTACTTACTTGCTGAGAGTTTCTCCCAGAGTTCAGGACAGAGGGAGGAACAAAGGCGTGCTTTGAGTCTTTGTGGCGATGAATTGCAAGGTGTAACAGCAGCCTCTGTATGAGTGTACTGTATGGGAGACAGAGAGAAACTCTGCCCAGGTAACTAGAGACGAGTCTTGACCCAGTGGTATGTTCTGCACTGACTCACTGTGGGAGTTAATTGTGGGGTTTTGTACAGAAGAACAAGCATCCTGATGCCAAGGGGAGGTTGTAAGGTGTTCTAGTGAGGATCCAGAAGACAACAACACATCAATTTAATGGGCACACTAGATCAAAGTCTGTGGTTTGGCTTTGTGAGCAGTAAATTGGCTGGTCTGCAAGCTGAGGCCTGACTGCTTGCGCCATCCCTATTAAGCGCAGGTATTTGTTGTTTATAACTCGGTACGAAAATGTCTGCTTGTGTTTTGGAATATTTTGCATTTCTCTTTACTTTTGACGAACAAAGAGCGAGGAGGAGAAATCTACCAGAGAGGGAGGGTCTTACATGTTCTCGTCCTTCAGGCTGATGGGTCTCACGTCTCCGAAAACAAGCAGTCTCTGATCACTGAGTGTCACTGAGAATGAATGCTCTTCAGATCTGGGCCCGTCTTGCTGACCGCTGAGCTACAGAAATGTATTCCACTCACTGTTCCTAGCAGTGAGGTGACAATTTCCTGTCTGAAGAATGTGATGGATGGCGTTTTGTTACGAAGGGAGTTCTTTGTGTTTGTGGCCATTAAAAGGTGTTTGTGCGAGGAGCTCTTTTGACAGAGGAGCCCTAACATCATAAAGTGGTAATTGACTCCCATTTAAAGGCCATTCTCTCCTGTGTCCCAGAATGCTTTAATTAAATGGAAAGTGAATTAGTGTGAGCAGTTTAATTATGAATATGTTATTCGTACCATTGCACAAAGGTAATAAATGTGCCCTTGTCTCAAACAGGTAGGGTGGGAGTTAAATAAGCAAACGATGTCGAGCCACAAAGTCAGTTTGAGCGACAGATAGTCAGACATTTTATAGATGTCACAGAAGTGTGATGGCAGCATTGGACAAAATAGAATTGAAAAGAGGAAACAATTTTTTGATTTTTTGAAATTCTGTAATGTTATTCTGTGTTTAACTCAGAGGGGTTTATCATTGCACTGGTGTCCCAGAGCAACCAAAAGCTGATACATGTCTCAGGTCCAGATGTCTGGCCAGCTCCCCATTCACCCGAAGGCCTCTGGTACCCTGGACACTGGAAGTAGTCAAGGTGCCAACGCACTGAGCATCGTCGCAACTGGGACCTGCTCTCTGCCAGCCCAGCTTCAACTTCTTTAAGTCATATTTAAAGAGTTGTAGGGATGTAATTTGAATTCTAAGACGCAACAGATTTTTAGCCTGATAAAATGAAAGACCTGCTTCCCAGCACACATTAAATGGGAGTTTAATGTCTCCAGACAACTGCCAAACCAATGATATATGCCCTGAAAATCCCATCTATCGACAAGCAGCCAAAATTAAAATGAGAGTTGGCGATATGAATATAAATGACTTGTTTGATGTCCTTTGTTGCCACGAGTCTGCCCCAAATGTCTGGCCTGGCAGAAGTATTGGTTTTCTTTTGGAGGCGCGTACCAGTTAGTCAGTCCTTCAGTAATCTTTCATTTCCCCACCGCTACAAAGCCGTTTGTGACATAACATAATGTTTGATATTTCATTCAAAGTCACATTGATTTTTTTTTTTCTGCTCATATGAGATATTAAATCTCCTTCTGACAGTTGCGGTCAGAGCAGGGCTGTTTGTACACTAAATTTAGAGTTTATTTATGATTTTTGAAGCTAATAGGATTAGACTTTCAAACTTGTCAAAGTGCCGACCTAAATCTGGAATCTTTTGATAAACTTGTCATTTAAAGAGACAATTCCTCAACTGAACCCCACAAAAACAATGGAAAATCAATTACAAAGAATCAAAAGCAACCAGACAAAACCTAGCATTTCCCTGAACTTAAGTTTATGTGTTTACTGTAAAAAAGCTTCCCTGCTTCAGGGCTTTTTTTGTCTTTGCAGATGCAGAGCCACATGTAGGGAATTTGTGTGTTCTTCCTCAATTGTTCAGAGGTTAGGGATCAGTTCAGATCTGAGGAGGAGATTGGCTCATCAGATCTGAGGCCTTTTATTGTTTGCACATTGTTTCTGCAAACAATTACAACTGAACGGATGAATTGAAGGCTGTTGAAAGGTCGGGTAAGCCTTTCAATATTCACGCGTGTATTTGTTTGTTTGTATGTTTGTGTGTGTGTGAGTTCCTGCATCTGCTTGAGGTTATTGAGCAGCCACTTCACAGCAGCCCATCAGTAGCGGTCAGCTAGTGATTGTGTATTAGCTCATGTGTAAACAGATGCAACGGATGAATTGTTTTGGGATCATTCTTTGCAGAACTGCATTGATGCAAGAATAAAGATGAAGGTCTGGAGACACTTTAAAGTCAAACTGAAATTGAATTTATGTTTGTCAAGTATAAATATATTGTTTTTTGTGTACTTTTTTGGTTGAAACTGTAATTATCTACAAGAAAATATTATATTTTTGTTGGATAGCAATGTTTGAAAAATGTTTGGAAAGTCTGCAGTCACCAAAACTAGTCTGATGAAACGGAGACAGCTAATGATAGCAAGACCCCCCCTCACGCTGATGCTGTGTCTCAATTCAGATACTTCCATTAGCCAAATACACTTCCATGTAGTACACTGTGTTCACTATGAACTTGTGAAGTGCGTGAATTTCGAAAGGGTAGTTCACCAGAAATGACGATCATTTCACTTCTTCCTCTTCTTAATAGCAAATTGCAACCTTACGGAGCATTACCGCCAACATTTGACCGTGATTGTCGCCCCCTGGCTTGTTTGCTCACTTGACAATTGTGTTCAAATGGAATAAAAATGAACATTTTACTTTTACTTGGTTAGTTGGTTGGTGGTTCCTCCCCTTCGACTATGTAGTAAAGATGGCGACCATTAATGGTGAGAAGTGTCCAGTGTTCCACAAATGTTTTTCTCAAATGAGGAAGTTTGATCAAATTTGTCCGTTTCCATTTTGCAACTTTAGACCCTGAGTGTGCAGGTGCTGACCATGACTCAGCAGGTGTTGAAATAACATGAACGAAATGCAGCATCTAGTGTGAATCAGTGCTTCTGTTAGCAGGCTAGTAGCTTACACTTTACGGTTGGAGCTTTCACTTTGTTAGCCTAGCTTCCTAGCTTCCTTTTGCAGAGTGGATTACAAACTTAATGCACACTCAACACTCACTTTAAGCAAACGGTAGATTGTTAACGCTATGTAGGCTAGTTGAAAAATGAGGGGAAATGTCTACAGTCTCCTAGCTTAAAGCGCAAAGCATTGCACAAAAGCTGCAAATACAAAAATGTGAGGAGGATACAAAATTAAGTTTGACTTTAAGGGCAAAACAGAGCTTTTAGCCAGAGCTTTCTCACAGTTCAGTGAGATTTCCCGACAGAACAAACTTAACTAATCCTGCAGAGCTACAGTACAGCAGTCTCTTGCTACCTGGATGTAATGAGGAAGTCCTTCTGCTTCTTGCCCAGCTTCCTGTTAATGTTCACGTGTCACATTTGATTAGCCATCGAGCTACCCTGAGCGACTGACTGAGGATGTGTTTTTAATAAGATGGAGGTCACAGTAATCTACTGCTGAGATCAGAATCCTGTCAGTTCTTCCTGGAGTACCTGATGGTGGAGTAATAGATTATATGAATTCACACATCCTGTAGGCCTCATCACATGCTCTATCTTCTCTATGTGCCTCTTCATTTCCCCTCCCACCCACTTTCTTATTCTCATTTTTCTTCCTGCCCCAGTTTTACTTTAACACAGTGAGCTCTGTAAAAGATGAACAGTGTTACGAGTCTTTAGCTGTGTCATCCATCATTGAGTTCAGTTGTGAAGCCTGTCCTTCACCTGCTGCCTGCCCCGCTGATGAAGAGCCTAGAAATCAATACCTTGCTAATAACGTTGAGTTTGCACCTGAAGAAAGATAACACCCATGACACCAGTGTGCGTGTGCATGCTACGTGGCCAAAAGTATGTGGACACCTATAAGTTAAACCCACATCTACATGTGATCGGTGAACATGTCATTCTAAAGCCATAGACATCAATACGCTGCTTTAACAGCCGGCAGTCTTTTCTGGGAACATTTTAGAGCCTCATTGCAGGGATTTACTCCCCAGTTAGGGCTGCAACTAATGATTGATTGTTTCATCAATTAAAGTTAGTGCGAGGAACTTTCATTATGTGTTGATTGTGTCAGTTCCTGTGGACAAAAAAGGGTAGTGTTTCTGAGTCCCTTTAGAAATCCTCTCATTTTGTTATTTTTTTGATTTCCTCTGATTCTGCCGGAACCCGACCGATTGTTACCGATTACAAGCATTAAATATAACTATATAGACGCTATATAGACTCTTCTCTCTGCCCGTTTGCTTATGTAGGTCATGTAGAGGCATCAAGATTAAATTAAACTGTTTCATAACCAGTTAAAAGTTCCTCATAACTATAATTCAATAGGTGAAAAACTGCCCAAAATCCCAACATATTCAATTTAAAGTAGCATTTGAGAAGATTGTGTCAGAAAATATTTTGCCATTTTTGCTTAATTAAGCAACTCTAGTGATAAACCAGTTCTCAAAATTGTTGCAGATTAATATTCTGTCAGTTGATTTATTGATTAATAACAAAAGCATTATTGGCCTTACGACTCAAGTTCATCTCAAAGGTGTTGGTTGGGGTTGAGATTAGGACTCGAGGCCGATGAATGTCTTCCACACCAAACTACTAAAACCATTGTATGCCTCATGTTTTGTGCAAGGAAGCATTGTCGTATAGAAACAGGAAAAAAACATCCTCAAACTTAAAGAAAAGCAACCCTGCAGGAAAACTCTCCTTAAATATCAATGAGTCCGACAGTGAATAAATGGAGTCAGAGCAGGCAATCAGTGTTGTAGCATGTACCTCATCTCAACCTTTGAGCTTTCTCTTGCAGCAAGAACAGACCTCAATCGGACTCCCTGACTCGACGGCTAAATTCACCCGTCTGAGCGTGAGGGAATCAAACACATTAACACTGCGGTGTCGGCCTTTGGCCGAATAAAGCACTCGCCGACAGACCTTAGACAAATATCTCTAAGAGTAGGCAAATATAAATACGGGCATGCAGGCACTGGGAAAGGTTTCCAATCAATGAGCAAATGCGTGATTGAATGGGCACATTAACCTCCAA
The DNA here is from genome assembly GCA_032191485.1 of Leptoclinus maculatus. NCBI lineage: Eukaryota > Metazoa > Chordata > Actinopteri > Perciformes > Stichaeidae > Leptoclinus > Leptoclinus maculatus. The sequence continues at coordinate 6,110,411 of JAVDOI010000013.1, forward strand.
CCTTATAGTTCAGACAAGTTGACATTTACACTGCCGTAAAGGTTCAGTGAAGGCTTTCAGGAAAAGTAGTCCCAAATGAAACCAATTAATTAAAAAGGAAAACTTTAGGAAATGCTTTTTAGAATGGGCCATTTATACATACGATAAATGTGTCCTGTGTAATTATGTTGGCTCAGAAGTTGATTGGACAGTTTAAAAGCTTCAGATTATTTTGAGATTCTTATAAAACGAAACACAAAGAAACAGCAAATGATCAACATTAATGCTGCGAGTGCCAGTATAGAAAGAAATGCCTTAAACCTCACTGGCTGCATGTTAACATATTATTGTTTGGCAGTTTCAGCCAGATATTGTCTATTTTTTCTTCTTGGCATTTGCAGGGAACACATTCAGAAGATTCTGCGATTAATCTTTGTTTATAGCAGAATGAAAGTGAAAAGTTCAGGAGGCTTTTAGGGTTGTTAGGTCAGTGGAGAATTTTAAAGTTTGTCCTTTTTCAGAGAGAAAAACACGCTGACGCTCTGCTTATGTTTGAACCCTTTAACCCCAGAAACTTCCAAGTGCAAATCAGTCACACATTGAGTTTTGTTAGAACACATACTGTACCACATAAAAGTTTATGACTCTGTTATTAAATTGACAACATGGTACGTTTTTAAGTGGGACACCCTCAGGGAAGACACTGTGCAGTAGGAGCAGGTCCTCCTGAAATTAAGTTGCATATTGTTTCTGCTATAACATAAACTGAACAGCTTATAAACATATACTTGCTACAGATTGATACACATCTTGTCTGTTCAGAGCTGCTAAGCTCCAGTAATATGACAGTTTGTTTACTTTGAGTCATTTGTTCATTTCAATAATAAATTGAATGCACAACGGGGAAACTTGTGTTATTTCAACGTGACTTTAATCTGCAGTATCTGAATTTATGGCCACTTGCCAGCCGAGGAAACAAGCTGTTAATACAGTGACATATCACCTTTCTATGACAATCTCGTCAGCAAACAGTTACCTATTTACATATTTGACAAATATGGAGAAACGTTAGCATTTATTCAAGTCCAATGACCTCTCCTTTTAATTTTCGTTTTGGTGTCCACCAACTCCTGAACAAAATATCTGACTCTTCAACTGCTGATGGCTCTATATTTGTTCACTTGCTAATTGCTAACTTTGTGTGTCTGCTGTTTGGTGCCAAGCAGGTCGTGTCTAGTGGGATTTTAGAGCTTTTATTTTCTTAAAACAGTTGCGAGCCGTAAACCAAAACATTGAGCTAAATTACACTATAAACCTCTGAGTAGCTGAGGGGATCTGCAGATTCAGGTGATAATTATCTGGGTGTTCATCACTACGAGCGACCCCTTTCACATAACACGTATAGTCATGAGATCCATTGTTATTCTAAAAAGTGATAGCTGCTTTAAGATGTACTTTCAATTTTGTGCAGCGATGAGCAAATAGTCTCCAATATCCCACTGACTCCCACCAGCCTAAAATGTGCCAAGCCAATATTTTTACATTAATGCTGACATAATCCACATGGCGAACATTAGTGCAGCTGGCAATGGTCCAGCGGTCGGCTCCATATTGGATTCAGTTCCAAGTTAATAAAATCCTCAGATCTGTTGAGCTAAGAGACAAATCTTTCATCCAGTCGGCTGTTTTGTCTCTTTAAAAAAAGTAAAATCAATGTTCAAAACTTTCAGATAGTCATGGCACGGAGTTGTGAATATTGCTTGATATCAGTTTCAAAGATAGGGGGTCATGGTTTGGTTGACTTTGCATCCTTTCATGTTGTTTGTGCATGCTGCTGCTCCTCAGTTCAAATCTCAGTCTAACATACATGCTGGCAGGTAAATCCCTTCCTCTGGCCCCGGCTGAGGTGCGTTTTGGATGCTTCACCCCGGGTGTTTTGCGTCCTGTGGCAGATGTGCGCTGACAGCCCACTGCCGAGACGTGACAGGCGACACATCCGGCTTGATATGAGGCTACAATCAGGTTGACAGGAAGGTAATGAAAGGCCCCGTCTTCCCTGACACTTTGGCTGTCCCACTCGGTGCCGGTGCTGAAGTGCATCGCGGAGTGATTGACGGTGATAATTTGACCCCCGTCTGTCAGGGCGTCTCTCTTTATGGAGGGGCATCACTAAGAAGACCTGATTGTCTCGGTGGTCAGAGGTTATCTGCTCACATTGTAGAAGCACTTAATCTGTCAGAGGGTCTGTGTATACTACAGTTTATATTTCGAGGTTTATCGTAAAGATCCAGTACCTTTGAGATGAGATTTTCTGGAATTTATCAGATTTATTTGCTATAAATCACTTTAATAACATGTTTTGCACTTCGTGGTTGATAAGCTTCCTTCTGTCAGCTGTTTCAGTTTTCTGCTCAGTCAATGTCCTGGAATTCGGAGGGAAGGAGCGATGGGATTACCATGTGGGACTGCACATCTGTCTTAAAGGGGAAAAAAAACAGGTTTGGCCTTGTAAAGAGGACAATGAACAGAGAAGGAGATGGGGAATGGTTGGAGAGACAGGCAGTGGAGGAACTGCAGAGTCTGATCTCATGGACTCCTGGGTGTCGAAAAGCTGGAGCGACACCAGCGTCCTTTTCAGAGACCGTGAGCCAAGAAAGCACAGCACAGCAATTTCTGTGAAATAAATGTTTAACGGCTGCAACTTTTAAAAGGTCACCCGAAGAGAACATGTACGCAGACTCTACAGTAAATGTTTGAAGAGGCCAAAGTTCAGGCTCGAGCTTCCTGTCGTGAGCTTGTTAGCAAACTGTTTCTCATGCCTCAGCAATATTCTCTCACCTCCTTGACTTAAAAGAGATTTTTTTTATATACAAGAACACTTGAGACAAACACATTCCCACATAAACAGAGCCCACGCTCTGCAGCCTCCACTGTTTTTATGAAAATCTGAGTTTTGTGCAGATGTCTTGTTTTCTTCCAGCCTTATTTTTCCATTACTCCCCTCTTCCCCTCCTGCAGATGTGAAGGCTTTTGCAAGTCACTGAACGTCCTCCGCTCTGGATAGCTTCAGCCGTGTTGGCCAAGAATGTGTTCATTTCTTTTTTTCATCAAAGAGCACAGAGAGTGTAGGTGTTTCATTATGAATAAAGGTTTTTGAAAGAGTGGCATCATGCCTTACATTAAGGATTTATTGGGAGAAAGAAAATGATCTGCTTCGAGCCCCGGGGACAACTAGCATCTGTCTTGCTCGAGTGTCACTGAGCAAGACACATTTTTCCTTTATACCAGTCCTTTTAGGATCTAAAGGAGTTCTGCATTGTGGCTCAAAATGACTGAATGTGCTCAAATGTTTTGCTTGCCAGCAACATGGCTCTAGGGATGGCAATTTTGGTCTATCAGTCGGTCCAGCACGTTGGTCCCCAGAGGATGAATCCTACTGACTTTGGTATTCTCCTGACTTTTGCTCAAGCACCAGCGTGAGGTTGACATTCATGGTTTTCATTACCAACTCGTTCTCACTCCCAAGTCCTCAAATACAACAGCTTGGTCAGTGGTCGTACGCTTCAAACTATGGCGCTCCACGTGGACTTGGTTATGGCGGGAGTGAAGGAGGAGGTCAGGTGATGAAGCGTGATTAAGTCTGCGTATAAGGAGGAGGTCAGGGTCGATGGTTCGGTCCAAAAACACAGGACTCTCACCCCGGAGACCGGTGTTTTTGTCCCGTGCAAAACCAACAGTCAACTGTTACTTATGTTATGTTGCATTACGTTATGTAACTTAACTTGCGTCGCATATGCAAGGTATCCTACCTAACTACCTGATAAATATATACTTATTTTAACCCAAAACATTTTCCGAAACGTAACCAAGTTGTTTCCTGTTAACACAGCATTTGATGTTGTAAAAAGCAGACATTGAAGTGAAGGGCACCTGATCAAGCAGCGGTATTTGCAGAGTTGGTTTACTCGATACTGTTCAAAATGATTGCTGTTTTAGCAATAAATAGAAATCCTAAATGATTTCCAGAGAAAGCACTCACTTCAGATAGCCTCACATTTTTTGATTTCCATCACCTCTTTAAAGGAAACTGTTTCCTCTTCCAATGCTCGATGGTGCTTGAATGTGTTGACAGGGCAGATGGTAAATTATTTGGATGTCAAGGTTTCCATGTCTCCATTCAGTCTGCCAATTACCTTGAAAGGACAGGTGATAATAATGCACGACATACATGATGCATTTTATTGCATGTATGAATGAGTGAAATTGGCGATACATGTTTGCAATATGTGCAGTTGTCTGCAGAAATCTCTGTGTGCTTGTGCAGGTGTACGTCAGTCTCGATTGAAGATAATTAGTGTGAAATAACGGATTTTAAAATGTTCCTCAATGTCAGCTGTCACACTGAAGACAAAGCAGATATTCTGAGTATATTTCAGGACGAGAAGAAGCTCGTTAGTCAAGGTAATTTTCCCCCACCTCACTGACAACATCAAGAGATACAGGCAGCAGAGCTCTGACGTGTTTCTGCCTGTTTGTGTCTGGACGGTGACCCAGTTCCCCTGCTGACAGGGCAATAAACACGCAACACACGACTGTACTGTCTTTATAGACTCTGTTGAAGAGCCAAGGCGTCATTATGCAGTTTTACACAATGCTAGTCATGTGCTGCTGTGGGACAGGTCCATACCAAACCTACCTGGCCCTGTTGTCAGCACTTCTATGGCCTACAGTTTGGAAGACAAATCACTAAAGCTAGCTTTGGTTTGGCTTCAGATTTTCTTTGCCTCAGCATTTGATAAAAACCTAGTGTAGCAGATAAAGCTGCGTTTACTGAATCATTACTTTTGATTTTGAGTTTTACTCCCCTGAAACTGAAATACTTCATATTTTGATCAATGTTTAAAGAGAAAATTAATGGAAAGTGTTGAAGCCCAGTCAGAGCATGAGAGGAAATCAATCAGAGAAAGGGATAAAATCTCACTAACTGCCAGATATTACGGCTATATTTGGAGAAGAACCAAAGAGAAGTCTTGTTGAGCTATTGTCTCCCTGCCAGCCAGTAATGATATGCTAATGCTGTAATTATTTTCCTTGTCAGACTGCAAACTTTGTCGTCAGTTTCCAAGGACAGAATTACACTTGAGACATTTTAGAAAGAGATGACGGATTGCTGAAATCGCTGCCCAAAATGGGCACCATTACATCACGATAATAATATGCTCTTGACAAATTTGCGCTGTTCACTTCTAAGACTTGACAATTATTTAAGAAAAGATGAATTGTAGCATCAGAAGTCTACCTCTCCATCACCGCTGTAGTATCCCTGTGTGTCCAAGTGTAATAGAGCCTGTGTTTTCTGCCCGTGAAGCCCCCCGGCAGTCCGTCTCCTGTGGTTGAATCCTCGGAGACAGGTGGTGTGAAATCAGACGTTAGTTTCTGCTGCAGCTCCCGGCACAGCAGAGTGACTCAGCCCAGCATTCAACCCCCTCAGGGCCTTTCCATCCCCTTGCACAGCTCCCCTCCTTCATTATAATCTACCATTGTACACATTGAACTCTGGCAGGCAAGGCCTCCCTTATTCAAAACATCTTTTGACATTGCCTCGTTTTAAGGTACCTGCTTTTCTCTCCTATCTTTACACATCATCGGCAGAAAGCGTCAAATGTTGAAATGTATGTTTTCTCACCTGTCCCTGAGTCGAGCCGCATGCATGTCATCTGAAGCGTAAGAAAAAAAAGCAGAGTGTTTTTAAGGATATATCTGCAGGGAGATTTTCATGTTTTATTCATTCGTCACCACTTCTTGGGGTTTGTTTGTAGCATTTGCCTTTCATATGCCCTCTGCACAGAAACTGTAAGTTGTGAGAAGAGCAGTGGTGGAAAGTACATACATCAAATACTTTGCTTCTATATATCTGTACTATACTGTACAGTAATAATCTCAACGGTATTCATTTTGATTAATATCATTAATGTAAACTAATTAATAGTTAATAATGTTAAGTCACCATCTATTGCCGAATGAGGTAACACAATTGATCGGGCTGATTGATGAAAGCACTTGCATTTGCAGTATTACAAACTGGGAGTCTGTGGCGACGTTCCCAGGAAAAATCCAAAGCGACACTCTCGGGGAAGTGTTACCGTTTATCGCCATCGGTGCCGCCAAAGAGAACAAAACAGAGATCTTCGAGTACCATTTTGAGATTATTTTAAATTTATGTTTCTTTATGCTGTAGTTCTAGTCCATCCCATTTCATACGGATATATTGTACATTTCATTTATGTGACAGTTTTAGTAACTAGTTACTTCTACTTACTTTTTTATTTAAAAAAATAAAAGGTAAGTGTTGCTACCTTTCCTTTACTTCTTCTGGCTGCTTGGAAAGCCAAGGCTCTGTCGGTGCTGTGGGGCCCCAAGTTTGATCAATGACGCCCAGAGAGGCAGAACATGGGGCCCAGTGCTGATGGCAGAGTGCCCAGAGGCATGGCATGAAGAGAGAGGGGAGGCTGAGTCACACTTGAAAGTCCCAAAACAAGGGGATTTTCAAAGGCGGGAATGGGTTTGGGGCTTAGCTTTCCCATGAAATGTCAAGATTCTGCAACTATACTGCAACATTGCTACAGTGCAGTCTACCACAACAACTGAACTTTTACAGGCCAGCTGTTACCTTGTTTACAGTCTTTATGTTAATCTTAGCTAATGTGCTGCTGGCTGTAGCTTCGTATTTAGTGTACAGACATGAAAGTGGTATTGATTTTTACATATGACTCTGTAAGAAACAAATGTTTTTCCTCAAAAGTCAAACTAATGTATTAATGCAATAATTAACGTTAAATGAAGAGAGAACAAGCAAAGACAAATGTTCCTTTTCAAAATATAGATTGTCTTTGGCTAGCGCCATCACTAATAGTTCATAAATATCATGAGGGAGGAAGGAATTGATCTCAAATATTATAGTGATAATACGGTATGCATGTGCAACGTAAGGCACAAAATAGTTTTCCCCTCCCTGGCGTTCATTATCTCACCCCGCCCTTATAAATAAATCAAGAGAGCCTTGGGCTCAAACAGGTGGGAATATGAATCTCTTACTGACTGACTCTGAGCCAAAACAAAGGCAGTGTTAGTTGTTTCTCCTCCGAGGAAAGTCGTGAGGGTTCAAACAAAGACAGCAAGGGACAAACAAAAGAGAAAGTTGGAGGATATTTAGTCTATCCCATTTGCATTCAAACCGAGTGTCTCCCAGGCTGTTTGTCAGAGGGCGCTGAACTGTCTGTTTCTATTAAAGACTCAGTGCAGCCATGCTCAGCTGTATAGACAAATGGTGTCATCAGTCCTGAAGTGCGCAATTACTCCCGTGTCCTCTACAAGGGGTCAAAAATATGTTTGGGTTCGATCGATGCACATATTTGAAGGATCGATGTTGCAAACCACAGACAGAAGCAGAAACACGTCGACTGATTTCACCATTCATTAACGCTGAGGGGCTTTTACTGCAAACATGCATGTCAGCACACGTATGACCGTGTCAACATGCAGCGGAGATGATCGACACGAGTGGCTGTCCGGCGAGTGTTTCAAGCCTGAGGGTGAAGAGGCAAGCACCCGCATGCAACCTCACCTCACCTGGAAACTATAAAGACGCGGTCACAGCAGAAAGTCAAGTTTGTTTCACGTGCTTCCACAAAATAGAGGGTCATGGAGGTTGTGTTGTGCTCACATCTTAGTGTTTCATAGAGCGTACGTGTGTTGGCATCTGAGTTAGGAAAAAACTGTATATGGATTCCAAGTTACTTGGGAATTCTGACAGCAACGATATCTTCTTGGTGAAAAGAGATACAGAAGTGTCAACAAACCCAAACTGGTGACCTACGCTACTGTAGCTAGCCAGCTAACATCAAGCTCCTCCATATATATTCATGAAATTTGACACGTAGATTCTTTGATATGTATGAATTAATATTATTTACACTTGGATGGCGATCGCCGAAGAAAGTGCGTCACGACGGAATCGTTCGAGATAGGCCAATAGCGGCTAGCGCCGTCCGAGGCAGGCCATCGTTACGTTACGTTGATTTGACTATGCATTGTCCGTTAATGATCAGCGTCCCGTCATGCACGGATTCATGTATCTGCACCGTAGCTGTTCAGCTGTAGAAGGCCCAGGCATAAAATGCACGGCCCGCCACTGCTACACAACTATTGAAGCTATGATAGTTTCTTCACTTTTGGACTTTCTGGCTCTCGGCATAGTCTAGATGATTTGACATTGCTCAACGATTTGCATTTGAGTGTGGAAGTTGTACTGGTGCTATTAGTTATTGTTATCCTGTGTTGCCTGTTAGTCTGTTTTACCGGATGCACTGACCCTAAACTGTTAACAACCTGCACTATAACCCCGGACCCTGCAGCTGCACCACACAGCTGTTCAGGGCTGCGACTGGGAGCGATAAACCACAACAACCTGCTCTCTTCGCTCACTATTTTATTTCCACCCTGATGACCTTACCAATAAACTCCTGTCGCGCACGATCTGTCTGCCTCTCTTTACGACTACCTGTCTGTCTTTCCCAATAACAAAATGCTGCTGTATTTAGTGAGATAGTTGGACATCTTATCTCCAAGACAGCAAATCACAGCGAGGAAATCATTTCACATAAAAAAGAAGGAAATTAATTTATTACATTGTTCAAGTCTGCTGAAGATTTTCTTCCAGTCGCCTGTGTCATTGTAGACGGCATTACAACTAGTGGGAAGTGCAAGGACTCAAATGAATGAGAAATCTGATGAATTGTGTATTGAAGGAAATTAATTAAGTTTGCTTGAGTAAAGGAACCTTTGTGCTTTTCACTCGTCCTGTCAGAGAAGAGACGAAGCAGAGCTCGGATGGAATATTGTCTCTCCATAATTAGACACAGAAGGCAAAGGGGAAATCTTGTTATTCAATTAGCAATGCAAATATTTGGCAGTGTTCACTTCTTATTGAATGGAAGTTGGAGCGTCTTAACAAAACACACATGTCTCTTTGCAATACGCAATCTCCTCTAAAATGGGATTTGTTTTTTTGGAGGGAGTCAGCTATCTGTTGGGTGACATGCTGCTCTGTAGATCTCATTCTGCAGAGCAGGGTTGTGTTGTACACAATATTTATTTATTATTATTGATTTCCTGTGAGTGGCTGAAGCCTCCACCGCTGAATGGGAAGAGATTGAGGCAATTACAGACTCTGTGTGATTTGGGTGAGTCTCACAGTTTGTCAACAGATAGAAGAAATGTGCAGGGCTGGGTTTGGCAGCTATAAGCCTGAAGAATGGTCCTCTCTTTCTTTCCTGCTCATATGTACAGCAGAAGAAGAGAGTCTGAGAATATACGTGCTTGTGGGATGCTGGTGCTGTAGATTTTTCGGTATCTTCAGTTTTCCTGCTTTTTGTGTGTGCCTGGAGGTTGTAGGTGGGAGGATATGGGATTTGGGAAGTTTTTAAGGAGTTTTTATGTTTTTCCTGCACATTTAAAAAATATATATCTTCTGCATAAGATAAAAAATGTGGGTTTTATGTTTACATCGGCTCACTGGGAAACCATCCAGATCTTGGAGGGAAAAACATGTGTAATGCATGTTTTTTTATTGCTCACAAGTGAAGCAAATTAACTTGATTATGAGGAATTTCATAAGTGGATATGAGGGCTGCTCTTAGTGCTGGAAAAACCCACTACGTGATGTTGGTTAAATTTGGCATGATGGATTAGTAGACACTGTACCGAGAAAGAAGGAGGCATCAATGACTAAACATTAGAAGATTCATATCAGCTAGTTTATGAGTCAGTAAAGATACTAGATTATTGACGCCAACAGCAATATTAATTCAAGATTAAACTTCAAGGAAAACACATGAAGTGGCACATGGGGACACTTTTTACAATCAGCTTTCTTTGTGCACACGTTTTTGCGTACTGTACACTGGCCGTACATTTCCTCTAATAATACCACTGTAAGCTGTTTTGAATGTATTGTAATTTTCAGATATTATCTGTCGGTTAAATCATTCAACAAAGGTGTTTGCTAGCTGGACTCTCTTTTTAAAAAATAAATGACAGATCCATTGGGCCATTGGAGCTGTCTGTGTGTTTACACAGCACTCAACTTAGAGAATGTTGGAGGGTGGCGAGGTTTCGTGGGGCGGAGGGGCGGAGAGGCTCGGTGATGCTGATGGATTGCTGGGAAGGATGAAGGACAGGCCCAAGGGCCACTTCTGGCCTCGCCTGTAGCCCTTTGCACAAAGAAAGTGGAAAAAACACAGTTAATACACTCACACCAGCACTCAGTCAATCAATCTCGTCCTGCAGGACAAGTCACACATAAACGCTACAGACGCATGCATATACATCTATACACACTTAGAACAAGCCTGTCCACACGACAGGGAATCAATCTTCAGTTAGAGCGGAGCAGCCTGGCATAGCCGTGCTATTTCTCACACATGAACACTGTTTGTCTCAGATCGATTGCTTTTAGGGTGACAGAAAGGTGTTCAATTAGTCGAAAGCACCAGTGCCGATCAATATGTTAAAATGAATTCATACCCGGCCATTGTTGTGATAATGGTGTTCTGGATGTAAAGAGTTTTCTTTTCATTTTTTGTAAAGTTTGCATTCATTTATATTGTTAATTTAACCTTTATTTAGCCGGGATAATCCCATTGAGAATTAGCAATTAGCAGATCCTGTACTCATTAATGTACGGTTAATTATCACTTTGTTGATTTGATACTGAAGAAAAGGAGAAGATTGTTCTTTTATTGATCAGTTTTTATTGTTTTCTCATTGACAAAGCAATAGTGGAACTGTAATTATGAAGTTCAAGCCAACCCATCTGTGTTTTGTGAAATATATCTACAAATATTAATCATCCAGCAGATGTGTAGTTGGCCAAAAAGATCTAGCATGTACAAAAAGTGCATTTGTGACCTCAAATGATGAAGAGATCAACCCTTGGAGGGTCACTAGTGGACAAAAAGAGCGATTATTGTGTCAAGTACGTCTCAGATGTTAGGTTTGTAGGTGTGTTTCCATCCACAAAAGCTCAACTGAAGAGTGGGTGAGCCCGGAGGATAAAGGCTATTGTTTGTGATATGGCGTATCAGAATAAAAGTGCAGGCTTTTCTCCTGCTGATCCCTCTCTATTCTTCCGTACAGATGTGACCATTTCCAATTTTAAGGTCCGTTAAGCAAGCACTAAGAGGACTTTGTGGGAATAGTGAAAGGACAGATCTTGTGTTTTCATGGAGAGATTTAGGCAGACAGTGAGAGATGCTGGGCTTTTGTCTGTGCAAAGACGGTTTTGGCTAGCCGGTGACCTGTCAGAATACAGTAATATTACCTCAGGTAATGGTCTGCACTGGAGGAAGGAGAAATAACCTGTAACAGGAGGTCCAGTGATACATCGCCTGCCAGGCCCGAGCTCTCTCCTGGTAGAGTGATTCAAAGCCTCGGGGCTCCGGAGCCGTGCTGCTCATTCGCAGAGTTGAAAAGTGGAATGAGAGCCAGCCGCCGCGCTTCATAGTCCTGCAGTCAATCACTCAATCTCCTGAAATATGAGACAGACATGGTGCCTGACTGGAATCCTGAATTCCTAAACGCCTGTGTCACTCAGGAAGCGCAATTCTCTTCATGATCCCGCTGCCTCCTGACTGCCTGCAGCCCTCCCCGCGTGACTGTTTGTCTCTTTGCCAAAGCATTTTTATATAACTTCCTGCACTGACCAACGCCAGAGCCAAGACAACCACCAATTACAGAAAGAAAGCCGCGGCGGTGACAGCAGACTCCGTGATGGTTTACTCCGGCACTTTAAACCCTGTGTTTTGGGGTTTGATACTGTGTGCTCGGGGATGTTTCTGGGTGCTTTGTGGCTTAGCCTGCTTGGATTTTGTGTCCAGTGTATTTAGTTGTTTACAGCAGATGCTTGGAAGGGAAATTAGCAATTTTCTCTAAAGCCCGCTTAAAAACAATTATGTTCTTTAAGGTTAAAGTCTTGATTAAAAATCGCTGGACACACTCTACCACCTAATTAGTTTCTTTGCCTCCGGCCTCCTCACTTCCTCTAACATAGCAGTCCTGACAGCGGTCCTATTCATGGGCACCATGTTACCACGAGCACCGCGAACGCAACATTAGTCTCCTTCTAATGAATTCCCTACACCTTCCATACTCGGTAGATTGTAATTAACACTTTTGAGACTTCAAAAATTGGCTTCTATTCATAGAGCTTCTTTCACACCCGGCTCTTTTCTCATTTGGGCGACATACAGGAGCGCCTGCAGTTAGTTAGACATTATTTTGTTCCTGTTTTGTTTCATATTCTGATGTTGCCAGGAACCTTTCTGATATAGATATAGCAGGTCAGTGTTAAGTCCAACTTGTCAAATATGGCAGCTTGGTTCGTTGTCCAAACTGTGATGCTCCACGTGGCCGTAGTGATGGCGCGAGTAAAGAAGGTAGTATAAGGAGCAATAAGGTCCACATGGTCCAATAACACAGGACTTTCACCCAGGAGACCGGCTTTTGTGTCTCGTGTGAAACCAAAAGTCGCCATTGATTTATTTTAAGTTATGTGACGTAATGTTATTAAATCGCATACAAACACTCCGTTGTTGCCTCAACCTAACCAATAGAGTGCTGCAGGAATGAGTCCTAAAACCCAGAAATAAGTCAACATATTTGTACTTTTGGGTCCCTCTTCTCAAAGTCAATGGGTTCTTTTAATCAGTTTTTGGTCAGATGCATGATATTCGGTCTGTGGTTAACACAAGCTTCAGAACCTTTTGTTCTACAACTTAAAATACATCAGTAAATACCCTTTTGTTACATTTTGCAGATTGTACGTGTCTTAGAAAAGGCGGTTGCTAGCGAGACGACTAAACGTCATCTTGTCGAATACTAGTCCGCCTTTAGCTCAGCGGTGGTGACGTGAAGTCATGCCACCACAACGTATTGTTTATGCTTTTTGCCTCTGGCGACTGCATTCACACTTCAGAAAATCTCATAAGTATCATAAACTTGCGTTTGCCATCAAGCTTATTTTCTGCAATAATCCCAAATACAATGGAAAAAATACCACTGGCTTTTTGGTCCAAGGAAACAAATGCGATAACTTCCATGTTGGCCTACAAAAACACACCAACCCTGCAGCACTCCATTGTTTTCTATTAGAATGGCTTCTATTTATAGCCCTCCTATCACACCTGCCACATTTCTCATTTTGGTGACATTCAGGAGCGCCTGCTCGCCACACAGTGTTACATAGTGTTCGTGGTTCGTTTACGTATTCTGATGTTGCCAGGAACCTTTTCTGATACAGTCATAGAAGGATCAAAGTTCAGTGCAAAGTCATTGTTTACATGATAATGTGGCACATGCAGATGTACGATAGCGGTTTTGCTCAATTTCAAATGTGTCTTTGTGCTTTGTCTCTTATCTAAAGGAGGCCTAGATGCATCTCTGGGTTACTGAAGTGAGAAATCAGCTTTGTACATCGATATTTAAATATAAAATCCTCAACAAGCATGTTTCAGGAAGAGACACGCGTCTCTATCTGCAGTCCTAATCTGAACCTCGGGGGATGTTTGTGTAGCAGTGCTCTGATTTAGAAAGATGTGACTAATTGTTGGCAAAACAAAATCTCTGGTGTAATGGAGCATTCACGACAAGCAGGACACTCACTTGATGCCCCTGGAGGGAAATTCATTGCATTTTCTGTATGCTTTTGTTGGTGTGCGCACGCCTGCAGCAAACTCGTCTCATGCACTGATAATCTGAGATTTAGATGCATCTCACATTTAATCTATTTAAATTTCCTCTGTCATCGCGCTGTTCATTTAAACTTTATGAGGACTGCTTGAACCTGGATGTCTTGCTGCAGCCTCTCTGTCTACCTGTGTTCAACTTTCTCCCGCAGTCAGCTTCTAAGACTTTATGTGTCTGCCTAATGACAGGCCGCACTTTTAAAAGAGGAAGTGTAAAAAAAGCAAGCTCCGGCAGGTTAGAAAAGCACACTTTGCTCTGCATACTGTAATAGTTTCAGAAAGTTGCATGTCTGGAATTTGAGTGGAGTAATGTTTAATGTGTCTCTCCACCCCAGGAGACAGAGATTTAAAGGGTCTGCAGTTGGATCTCTTGGCATCACACATGCTGTGCATTTCAAAATGTTCAATATGAAACTGAAGCATGTCGGCTGTCTGCTGTTAGCGATCTATAATCTATTAACACACCGAATGAGATGAAAAAAAGCTTGTTTAAAAAGCTCTCATCTTGTCCGTCGCAAGATCAAACCAGCAGCAGTCGCCTATTAAACCCAGTTTATTAACTCATCGTTAACTTCATATTGAATTTCTGAGCTTATCTGCCTCATGATTGTAGCGTCAGTCAATGCTGATAACACTCTGTCAGGGTTTTTAACATGTTTGAGCCTCAGTGTTTGGTGCTCTGAGATGACCCTGAACATAATTTGGCTTGTGAAGAGCCATAAATTGAAAGCTGCCTGTTGTGTCAAACACTCATTCAGGCTCCAACCATCATATGTCGACTTGAGATGTTTTGGTGATTCATTCTAATGCTAAAACAATGAGTCGATGAGGTCTGGACCCAGGCATATGATTGGATTAGGGTGGGCATTGCAAATTAGATGATGTTGTGGTATGTGGTTCATTCTATACTTCAGACAGGCCACCTTTTTGGGTCAAGACACATGCTTTCACTGAGGAGAAACAGGACATTGTTGAGAAGCCGCTGTGTAGCAGGTTACAGAGGCTTTCACACTGAGATTTGAGGCACATAAGATACATGAATATTCACTGTCACAAAATGATGCTGGTGACTGTTTGTCAGACAAATTAAGCAATTTGAAGACGTCACATTAGTCTCTGAGAAATTGTGATGTGATTTCTTTTCACGATGTTCTAACATTTTATAGACTTAACCTGCAAAGAGAAACATTACCAGATTAAACGGTATGTGCATCAACAAATCTTTCCTGACTACACTCAAAATGGAAATATTTGAAGGGCCGGTTCAATGAACGATGTTTCTGAAAAGTTACTATTAAACCATGACTATTGGGTAATTTGGGTGAATTGACCCTTTAAAGGAAAAGTGCTTAACGATTTTGTGTTGTTATGCTCATGTTTTGCTGAGAGCATCATTGTTTGCTGGCATTACGAAGTTCTTTCAGAGTGTGTGTGTGTGTGTGTGTGTGTGTGTGTGTGTGTGTGTGTGTGTGTGTGTGTGTGTGTGTGTGTGTGTGTGTGTGTGTGTGTGTGTGTGAGAGTGATTGAGTGCTTCTCCTGACGAATGTTCCCAATGAATCATTGCTAATGAACAAAACAAGACGCGCTGAATGGAGGAAAAATTGCAATGTTCTTTCTCGTGATCTGGAGCCACACTGTTAATCACATTGTCTGTTCTTTCTCTAAGCATTTGTTCTACTCTAACAAGAGGACCTTTCATCACACAGATTAATTCAATAAAGCTGATTCTGATTCTGATTATCTAAGATCTGATTTAGTTTTTTACTCTTGTTTTGAAGCAACAATGAGCACTTAAAAAAAAGAACAAAAAAACGGGGTCCGTCAGCAATAGTTACATCAACTTAATCCGTGTTAACCCTGGTGACTTGATCTGCACAGAGCCTGAGAGAGATGGTCCTCCAGCGTTTACTCTGATAAATCAGCGTTCAGTGGGCACTAAATGAAGCGCTCTGACACCCAGAGGTAAAAAGGCAAAGAAACTGTCGATGGTTGTGACTTTTTCTCTGCTGAAATTATGCACACCACACACACTAGCATGCAGAAATGCAATGAAGCGTTCCACCTCCTTTACTTTCCAGTCATGTGTGGCAGTCTCCTGTCAGCAACACTGAGTCAGGTGGGAACTGAGAGGGGGAAACTGAATGAAAGAAGGGGTGCAGACAGCACCTTTATTCTGCGGTTTTATGACCTCTTAAACGTCCTTGAAAGGTTTTAGGTGGAACCAAATTACAGTCCCTCCGGTGTTTGTGAATCAGAGGTGTTGACAGGCGTGAGTACGGCCAACAAGGCCGCTCGACAGAGTCAGGGTGAAGGTATGCGGGGGCTTTCAGGCTCACTGAAAGAAAAGTAGAGGGGAAAGATTTCCCTTCACACAAAAGGCGAGGAACAGTCTCGTACTGAGGAGCAGCCTCGTCCTGCTGGGAGGTTATTTTAGGTGTCCCTCAGGGGTCTGACCTCAGTGCCCTTCCCAAATGCTTGACAAAAGACCCAGAATTACCCCTGGATAATAAGAAAATCTGCTGCCCCTGAATCACCAAAACCAGAGGTGGTGTTCACAAGAGAAATGCAGGTGCATGTGCTCCTTGAAAAGGTGACTCATCATGGGCGTTCACATTGGGACATGCTGGGAAAAGAGCAGCCATTTATCCAAAGTCCCTATGTTGTGGTCATGGTGTATTTTAAAGCATCCGCTGTTTGCCAGCTTTCCATCGTATATTGAGGAACTGACAAAGATCCTTTGCAGGATGAAAATAAACGTTTAGGTGCCTCTTGGATAAGAGTATATAACTGCTGTTGACAGGAAGTTTTCCTGGGCTACTTTGTACACACGGGTGTGACTAATGACCATTAGGGATAGAGTGAGTGTCAGGAAGTGTTAGTGGTACGGTGAGAACGAGCGAATAGTTGGCCCGGGGAGCTGCTGCAGACACCAAACAACGAGACTGAGATGATGCACACGAAAGAGAACTTGATCCTGCAAAGACTGCGTCGTCTGTGGGTAAACTAAAGCCACCCTTTAGGTTGCATTTACACACGTATAGAGCAAGTAAAACACTATGCAGCCCGCGTAAACAGCTGGATTGTTTAACAGAGAGGTGTTTTAAACCAAAATTCGGGCCAGATCTTACACACTGCACCTTTTTAAAAAGAAAAGAAAATTTGAGCTGATGTCAAGTTTTCTGGGAGTTTGTTCCAAAAATGCGGTGCATACATAATGTTTGCTGCTTCTCTATGTTTAACTTTGATGTTTTTATATGTAATCTGTCTTAAAGTGAACGTTAAAATGTAAGCCCAAGTCCATAATTTCACCAAGATGTTTTTGTCTTTGTCTACTGATTGAAGGTGAGCACTAACTTTTAATTGATCTTCATTTGGCTCCAAAAACAATTTGCTGCAAATTGCACTCAGCTCTCTTCCATACTCCGTGTTTGAGCCTTTTGCTCAGTTAAATTCTTCCAAAGTAAATCAACACCCATCTCTTCGTGCAGATTGCTCTCTTTTGCTTCTTGCGTTGTTGCGCATTATAAAGCGATTAAGTGAAATTCTGTCAGCTTCCACTTTTGGGGGAATTAGCATCTGAAGCCCCTCCACTTGCTCCCTCCTCGTCTCATGAGAACCACTGGTCGGGGGCCCAGGGGGAGGAGGAGAGAGGAGGATGAAATGTGAACGTTAGGGAAAAGAGAAAGACGGGAAAGGAGTGTTAAACCCGGTGACCTCCGTCTCATAAAAAGAAGCAATCAGCAGTATTTTCTGTTCTATAGCCGAAACAATTTGCATCGCTGCAACAGCATGCAAGGACTTTGTAAACTTTGCGTTTGGAATAGTGCTATAAAAATTAAGTTTATTACTAATTGTCTTAATCCTATTAGAGTCATGGGGAGCATGAGCTTATCCGAGCATACCGAGCATCCGCCTGAAGGAAGGGAAACCGGATAAACAGACCATCTCTCATTCATACCTACATGACATTTAGCAACTCTAATATGCGCGAGTGGGAAACTCATGTAAGCAAGTGGAGAACATGCAGTCTTGGTCAGGTTTAATGTTTGTCACATATATTTATTGCAATGGTTGGCGGGAATCAGTACATTTGTTAAAAGTACAAATGTATTAACAGCAACAGTACGTAAAGTATTTGTCTGGGAGAATGGTCCCTTTCAGAGATTTTATTATACATACTATATTGGAATATTGTCCCTGATGCTGGTGGAGCACAGTTAAGTACTGTATGTACCGTTGGATCACAGCATCATGTTTTTCGGACTCGTCATTTCTTATAATGACGCAGCAGATTTCGCCGTCTGTCTCCCGCTCCGTTAATCGAGTCGGTGTTTACATTAACACGGAACCATTTCTCTCCTGTCACCAGCGTCTCATTTCAGACAGGGGATAGGGATGATTGTGTGTGACTGTGGCCCACTGGTCTGTGTGATGGCTGCTGAGTCATTGCTAATGTGCATCTGTTTCAGGCAGTGAGATTTCTCCCCAGAGCAATGAGAAAAGTCCACAGAGACAGTGAGTTATGAGGGAGAGGCACAAGATTAATGGCTTGAATAGTCCCCGCCTCTATAATTTAACTATTTCCTTCGTGAAAAGACAAATATTAGTGTTGCATATAATTATCTTGCTCGTACATGCCACCAATTTACATTACGTGGCAAAACACAGGGCTCAATAAAGTTGAAAACTTTAGAGTTTACATTTATTGACATGCAATTACATCATACGCTGATGTTTTCTTTAACTCACACTTTTGTTTTCCCGTCTCCCCAGGGGTCTCTTACTCATACGTGCAGGGGCAGGCAGGAGACGAGGACGCAGCCGTGGACGTGAAGCTGTACAGTCACCGGTGGAGGAGATGGCTTCCCCCAAAACCTCGCAACATGGACAGTAACAGGGCCAGTCAGGAGCAGGACCAGGATCCTGAGCAGGAGGAGCCCGAGGGCTTCCCAGGCCTGCTGTCTGCAGAGGAAACAGACAACAGCTCCCAGATAGAGGTAGGTGCTGAGTCACGCCGAGGTCATTAGCAGAGAGAGATGTATGCCATTTTGTGTTTTCAGAATCAGAGAAAAAACTGAAAATACAGTTTTTTATAATGTTTATTTTCTCTTCTGTTGCTCTGGGGGAGTTTTCTAAAGTCTGGAAAAGATGTATAACTGAAAGTTTGCTTAACAAACTGGAGGTGAGAAGATCAATGAAAGACTATCCAGTTGCATTATGGGACGTGTAGCATGCAGGGGTTTTGGAGTTTGAGCCAAACAAGTGACTTGAAGTCAGCATTACTTTGCTTTTTTATGTTCATCTGATTTTTGTCCGTCTCTTGCAAGTCCCTCAAATTAATGGAGTTGCAACGCCACAGTAAATCCCCGGAGCACCTGTTTAAATGTGTCATTAGGCAGCATTAAAAGCCCAACACACCAATGATCCTCCCACACAGGTGTTTGCTTTTAACACGCCTCAGCTGAGGTGCTGCATGGGAATGTACAGACTGTGCTTGATTGACATCTCTCTGGTCTTCCTGTTGCATCTGTTTGGGCAGAAGGCGTTATGCCGTGTTCGTGTCATTACTAGTTTCCGATTCTTAAATAGTGTCCAAGTCCAAGTCGTAATCATGATGGGAAACTCTGGTCAATATGATTAAACCCAAATGTAATGCATACAGTGTTGTATTATTAACGCACAGTATTTTCAACCCTCAATCGACAAACTCTAGTCTCACGACCCTACACTGTGCAGCACACATTCATCCAGATTAGACATGACTGGTAACTCTCGTTTTGTTACTAGAGGGACGTTGTTGAAGTGTGTTTTTTGTCTGTCCAACATATCATTTATTACACATTTTTAAATTACAAATTACATAAGGCATATTGTATCGATCGCCTGGAGAAGGCAACAGAATTATATGAGATTATATAAGATTAAACAACTAATACATTCCAGAAAACTACACTTCATAGGGGAAGTAAATTGGTGTCGAAAAATGTTTTAAGATTGTATCTGTGTGATATAGCGATTCTTTGTACACCCCCCTTTTCTTAAAAGGTATTTTGTACAACCTTTTGAATGTTTTTCGATGTGAGATTGGTTGCTAAATCCTTGTTGGGAAATCATTAGTCCTTGTTGCTCTCCCTCTAATTTGAGAAGATAGCATGCAGGTGTGATGAGTATGTTCAGCGAATCAGGCGCTCTCTTTTTAGCTCCTCCCTCTGGTTTTTCTTATATATTGTGTGTCCGTGTCAGTATTCCTCTGAAGAAGCCACAGAGTGGCGAAACGTATACTTTAAACCAACCGACACCCATGCCTTGTTGCATAAAACAAGTTACCATCCTAAACATACTTATAGGGGGATCGTAATATCCCAACTGACAAGGTTTAGTAGAATATGTACAAGACCGGGTGATGTCGAGGTGGCAACAAGAGTGCTCTTTAAAGCCCTTAGAACAAGGGGCTACAGTAGGACATTTCGTCAACTGGGTTCGTCAAATCTGGTGTATGGGATAGAGTGTAAAATTTGTAATAAATGATATGTTGGACAGACAAAAAACACACTTCAACAACGTCTTAATGGCCTCAGTGGGACATTACGAAGTCATAATCAATCAAAAGGTATGGAGGGAAAAGAAGAACAAATGATGCAATCAAAGGTGGAAACAAAAGGTGGAATGTAGACACAAATGCTGCTAATCAACTTGATTTTTATTTAGTTTGACATAACTTTATTACAGATATTGTAGAAATGACAGACAGAATACTGTCACAGGAACTGAAACCTATAGCTGTTGATGATCGCAGGTTCTTGTTGTTTTTGAAGAAGTACAGATAAGTGCAAAACTTTTCTATTGTTTTGCTGAATGATAACTTTGGATCAGAAGGGATTGGAAGCTTTGTTATTAGCACCCATAAAGCAGGTTGATCCTCTTAACGTCCCAGGAGGACATGCCCCTCCTCTGGCCGATCTGGGTGTTCTGGTTGGGGATGGGAGTGATGGAGTCCTTCCCATGCTGGATGGAGAAGGCTGTTCTTCCATAGTGCATAATGGAGGAGTAGTCGTAGGGACTGTTCAGGTTGTTGGTGTTCTGCTTCTGGAAGTTGTAGGCCATCTGCGGGTTGATGTTCTCCCAGTTGATCCGGACGTAGTTGTCGCGGTCGCTCCTGGTCTGCTCGTGCTGGAAGCCCAGAGCGTGGTTGATCTCGTGCTGGATGATGCCGTAGTAGACGCAGCCCCGTCTGTTGAGAGAGAGCACCTGGCTGCCTCCCGTTCTGCCCATAGAGGAGAAGCATCCGGCTTTGTTCTCAACGCTGATGTAGTCATACTCGTTCAGACGGGGGACAAAGCGGATGCAGGTGCTGCTGTGGTAGGCCTTCATTGCGCTGTCGATCAATTGCCTCTCGCTGCTGGTGAACTGACTGTTGATGGTGAAGGGAATCGTCACCAGGCCGTTGGAGGCTTTCTTCCACAGGCAATTCTGGGACCAGCACATCATGGCGTTTCTGTTATTGGGAACCAACAGGTCTCCTTCCAACAGAATCTCATTGGTGCCGTTGTTGGAGGTCAGAATCCTGGTGCTGATGTCGACGGTGTCATCTTCGTCCACTTGGGCCTCTGCTTCGCTTCCTTCCTCCATGAGAGGATAGGCCTGAGAGAGGCCGAGCAGGAGCAGCAGCAGCAGACTGGCAGAGGGAGTCATATTCATGTTGGGTCTGGTGGCTGTGGAGCTGATGTGGAGAGAGTCCTTGAAGCTTGATGTTTGACTCAGTTCAGTCCAGGCTCTTTATACTCTCCTATACAGGTGTGTCTGCAGGAGGATTATGGGTAGGGGTCCAGACTGCTCAGCCTAAGTAAACCTCTCCAGGGAGGACTCCACAGACAAACCTACTGTTCAAACATGGTGTGTTATCTCTGTTGATCAGGTGGATGAACACAGAGGTGTTACTGGGTGGGTCTTGTGTAACTAGACATCTTGAATTGTCTTCAACCAAAAACACTTCACATTAACTTTGTGAGACCAATATCTGCAAATGTTCTCAGCTGTAGCTAAATAATGTTAATGTGAGATGGACAAATGACAAAAAAAACATTTGTGACGTTGTCTTATTCTTTTAAGAAACAGCTTAGACACACAACACACTTGCAGTTTATCACTATCGCCATAAATGGCCAAATATGTTGTTGTTGAGTAAATATCAGCCTTCAATTGTTAAGATCATATTTTAATACTATTGACTGATGTTAAGACCACTAAAGTAATGTCTTGATTAATGTTGGCTGAATTGTTCAAATTCTTTGTAGAGAGTAACTATGTCAAAAGTAGATTTTTGCATCAACTGCATCATGTAATGTGATTGTAGCTAAATTTATCCTTTGAACAATCTTGAGAACGTATCTTGTTTAAAACTCTGACTAATATTGCAATTACAAACAAGATACAGACAAAACAATTATTCAGCCTTACGACTATTAATGTGAACAGGTATGATAACCTGCGTGCCCCTTTGTAAGAATGCAGAACAAAAATCAATCAAATCAAATTATTTAGTTTTTTGATCAAAATGAGAAACTTGCTGAATGATCCACGCATACAATATGAGATCAGTTTATTGATGCATGTCAAGTATGAAGGCATACAGAATATGCCTTTCATGTTTTCCAATAATATTTATACTATATATATTCTCCGAGCACTGCTCAATGTTTACAGTCTGATTAGCAACTAGAGACACGAGACTGGAGTTGAGAGACAACGCGTATGACCGGATTGTTTCACAACTAGCACATAACCGGTTAATTTCACACCAATAAAATGCTAAATTATCGTGAGATGATAGCTGGTGGGTTACGAGATTGCATTTTGGCTAAATTGTTCCACCGTTTCTGATCTCCATACGGACTGTTGAACTGATGTTGTCAGAATCAGAATCAGAACCGTTTATTTGTCAGAGACAAATTGTTGTTGAAGTGTGTTTTTTGTCTGTCCAACATATCATTTATTACAAATTTTTAAATTACAAATTACATAAGGCATATTGTATCGATCGCCTGGAGAAGGCAACAGAATTATATGTGCACTTTCGGAGACATGGCAAAGACAACCTAATGATCTCGGGACTTGAGTCTGGGGTGGGGTGGTCCGGAGCCGAAAGATGGGCCGCAGAAAGACGCTGGATTAAAAAATGTAAAACGATGCTGCCCAGCGGCTTAAACGAGGTGTAATAAAAACTTTAAAATAGAGTAATTTATTGTGAGTAAGAAGAGGGATTAAGATAAACTGTATCTGCCCGTGCTCTCTGCTTACCTTTGTGGTAAGCAGAAAACTAATTTCCCCTTACCTAACCTGCCTGTGCCATAAGTACATCTTCTGTCTTGCTTTTATAGAACTCTGAAAACACAGAGACAATAGTTGAGAATTTTATTTTTTCTGGGGACTACGATCCTTTATTGTGGTTGAACATAGGATTGTGGATTAAACAACTAATACATTCCAGAAAACTACACTTCATAGGGGAAGTAAATTGGTGTAGAACAATGTTTTAAGATTGTATCTGTGTGATATAGTGATTCTTTGTACACCCCCCTTTTCTTAAAAGGTATTTTGTACAACCTTTTGAACGTTTTTCGATGTGAGATTGGTTGCTAAATCCTTGTTGGGAAATCATTAGTCCTTGTTGCTCTCCCTCTAATTTGAGAAGATAACATACAGGTGTGATGAGTATGTACAGGTGTGATGAATATGTTCAGCGAATCAGGAGCTCTCTTTTTAGCTCCTCCCTCTGGTTTTTCTTATATATTGTGTGTCCGTGTCAGTTGTGGTGGAAGAAGCCACAGAGTAGAAGCCACAGAGTGGCGAAACGTCAGGAGACTGAAGTCTTTAGGATGAAGGGGTATGATGGGGGGGTGGTCTGGGGACTAGAGTATACTTTAAACCAACCGACACCCATGCCTTGTTGCATAAAACAAGTTACCATCCTAAACATACTTATAGGGGGATGGTAATATCCCAACTGACAAGGTTTTTAAGACCGGGTGATGTCGAGGTGGCAACAAGAGTGCTCTTTAAAGCCCTTAGAACAAGGGGCTACAGTAGGACATTACGTCAACTGGGTTCGTCAAATCTGGTGTATGGGATAGAGTGTAAAATTTGTAATAAATGATATGTTGGACAGACAAAAAACACACTTCAACAACGTCTTAATGGCCTCAGTGGGACATTACGAAGTCATAATCAATCAAAAGGTATGGAGGGAAAAGAAGAACAAATGATGCAATCAAAGGTGGAAACAAAAGGTGGAATGTAGACACAAATGCTGCTAATCAACTTGATTTTTATTTAGTTTGACATAACTTTATTACAGATATTGTAGAAATGACAGACAGAATACTGTCACAGGAACTGAAACCTATAGCTGTTGATGATCGCAGGTTCTTGTTGTTTTTGAAGAAGTACAGATAAGTGCAAAACTTTTCTATTGTTTTGCTGAATGATAACTTTGGATCAGAAGGGATTGGAAGCTTTGTTATTAGCACCCATAAAGCAGGTTGATCCTCTTAACGTCCCAGGAGGACATGCCCCTCCTCTGGCCGATCTGGGTGTTCTGGTTGGGGATGGGAGTGATGGAGTCCTTCCCATGCTGGATGGAGAAGGCTGTTCTTCCATAGTGCATAATGGAGGAGTAGTCGTAGGGACTGTTCAGGTTGTTGGTGTTCTGCTTCTGGAAGTTGTAGGCCATCTGCGGGTTGATGTTCTCCCAGTTGATCCGGACGTAGTTGTCGCGGTCGCTCCTGGTCTGCTCGTGCTGGAAGCCCAGAGCGTGGTTGATCTCGTGCTGGATGATGCCGTAGTAGACGCAGCCCCGTCTGTTGAGAGAGAGCACCTGGCTGCCTCCCGTTCTGCCCATAGAGGAGAAGCATCCGGCTTTGTTCTCAACGCTGATGTAGTCATACTCGTTCAGACGGGGGACAAAGCGGATGCAGGTGCTGCTGTGGTAGGCCTTCATTGCGCTGTCGATCAATTGCCTCTCGCTGCTGGTGAACTGACTGTTGATGGTGAAGGGAATCGTCACCAGGCCGTTGGAGGCTTTCTTCCACAGGCAATTCTGGGACCAGCACATCATGGCGTTTCTGTTATTGGGAACCAACAGGTCTCCTTCCAACAGAATCTCATTGGTGCCGTTGTTGGAGGTCAGAATCCTGGTGCTGATGTCGACGGTGTCATCTTCGTCCACTTGGGCCTCTGCTTCGCTTCCTTCCTCCATGAGAGGATAGGCCTGAGAGAGGCCGAGCAGGAGCAGCAGCAGCAGACTGGCAGAGGGAGTCATATTCATGTTTGGTCTGGTGGCTGTGGAGCTGATGTGGAGAGAGTCCTTGAAGCTTGATGTTTGACTCAGTTCAGTCCAGGCTCTTTATACTCTCCTATACAGGTGTGTCTGCAGGAGGATTATGGGTAGGGGTCCAGACTGCTCAGCCTAAGTAAACCTCTCCAGGGAGGACTCCACAGACAAACCTACTGTTCAAACATGGTGTGTTATCTCTGTTGATCAGGTGGATGAACACAGAGGTGTTACTGGGTGGGTCTTGTGTAACTAGACATCTTGAATTGTCTTCAACCAAAAACACTTCACATTAACTTTGTGAGACCAATATCTGCAAATGACAAATGACAAAAAAAACATTTGTGATGTTGTCTTATTCTTTTAAGAAACAGCTTAGACACACAACACACTTGCAGTTTATCACTATCGCCATAACTGGCCAAATATGTTGTTGAGTAAATATCAGCCTTCAATTGTTAAGATCATATTTTAATACTATTGACTGATGTTAAGACCACTAAAGTAATGTCTTGATTAATGTTGGCTGAATTGTTCAAATTCTTTGTAGAGAGTAACTATGTCAAAAGTAGATTTTTGCATCAACTGCATCATGTAATGTGATTGTAGCTAAATTTATCCTTTGAACAATCTTGAGAACGTATCTTGTTTAAAACTCTGACTAATATTGCAATTACAAACAAGATACAGACAAAAAAAACACAAATTGTTCAGCCTTACGACTATTAATGT
Organism: Leptoclinus maculatus; assembly: GCA_032191485.1. Lineage (NCBI taxonomy): Eukaryota > Metazoa > Chordata > Actinopteri > Perciformes > Stichaeidae > Leptoclinus > Leptoclinus maculatus. The sequence goes on from JAVDOI010000013.1 coordinate 6,136,253, forward strand.
GAACAGGTATGATAACCTGCGTGCCCCTTTGTAAGAATGCAGAACAAAAATCAATCAAATCAAATTATTTAGTTTTTTGATCAAAATGAGAAACTTGCTGAATGATCCACGCATACAATATGAGATCAGTTTATTGATGCATGTCAAGTATGAAGGCATACAGAATATGCCTTTCATGTTTTCCAATAATATTTATACTATATATATTCTCCGAGCTTTTCTCAATCTGGACCTTTTGGAAATTGAATTGAATACCCCTGCTCTAGAGTTGTCCGATGAATCTTTGCCCATCGAGGCTTTGTCTTGTTTTTGACCTCATTCCGAATGTAGTATTTTCTTTGGACTGCTTAGGAGTTCTTTCTGGCAATAAGGGCACAAACCGCAATATTTTGTGTAAACGTAGTCAGTGTCTATCATTTCGAGATTTTTCAGGTTGTGATAAGCGAAGTCATTCAACAGATATTAAAGTGAAAAAGGGACATGAATACAAAGTGCACTGAAAAAAGCTTTATGTTTAAGTTCAATGTTATATGATATATCAATAATTCAATGTTATTTTATGGAAGGCCATACAAAGCAATAGAATCAGAGTTTGCCATCGTCGTCATCATCTTCCAACTGAATCCAGACTTTATTGTGACTCAGTTGAGATCAGTGCAGCTCCACACAGTAAACCTTCCTGTCTAGTAAGGAAGCCAACTAATATAAAGAGAATGAATCAATAAAGTCCTCTGTTGAGCTGAAACAAAAAAATACTCTTGAGATGCTTCCCTGGAGCAATTATAAATCTCCCTGGAAGAGTGGATGTTTCTTAATGAAAAAAAAAGACTAGAAGGGGTCTTTTAATATTTTATATCAAATTAAGCTCAGCCCTCAGGTGTTCGTCTACCTTCTTCGTGGGGCTGGATCCTCGTAAACTTGACCTCGGAGGGACCAGAACAGGAAATGAACCCGGCCTCCCGCAGTTTTGAGGGGTTAGTGGAGCGGCTTGTGTTTGTGTCTATGTAAATGAAAGGCATTACCCGTGTCCCCGTGTTATGGCGGCCGGGCCTGCACACAGTATCGAGGCGTTCAGTTATAATGATGGCGGCCACCTGGGCTTAGACAGCTCGTTAAGTCTTCCTGTGGCTTCTAATCATCCCGGGTTCAGAGCCTCGCGTCTCTCAGTCGAGGAGGGAGGTAGCTTTGATCGTCAGCTGTAATCACTCACACACAGACATTTACATAGGGACACAGTCGACACACTGATTGTTTTCGCTCTCTCAGGCTCATTTGTTGTTGCAGAATGGAAAAGCAGTCCACGGCACACAAACACCCCGTCATTCCTCCTCTCATCACTCAGCACACACGCATTGCCTCACCTGCCTCCAACACTCTTTGTGGACATGAGAAATGCCTTCATATTCAGAGGGCAGAGACTGTGGACGCTGAGCTGAAATCTTCCAAACCAGCAGTGAGCTGAATGGATTTAAAGGCTGTCTCCTCTGATGCGAAGGAGCTTTAACTGAGGGAGTCAGAGGAGGGAAAATCTACTCTTCGACGCTTTCACAAAGCTGTTTATCATCGGGTTTTCATTGTGTGTTTTGTCTATTTCAGTCAATCATTTGCTAAAGAAACATCAGAATCTCTTACTGTAAATGCGGTGTGTCTCTGGTGCACTAAAGTCTGTTGAAGCTACTTCCTGTGTAGGAACAGACTTCTCTTACCTTCTTAGGATTGATTTGTTTTTATACTATTTCATGACTTTTGCTGAAAAATAGTGAGTTTAGAAGTAAAATGGTATCGATCTTCTCATCTAAAAATCTGTAAAAAAAGTAAATAGGCATATGTTCCCAAATGGCAAACTAATCCTTTAAAGTCACACAACGTATGTTTTGCCAGTTATCTGTTAAAATATATTGTTTTAATTTCCATAAATCAGGTTTCCACCTTTATAGACCTCAAGGAATCTCTTGATGTCCTTCATAGTCTTTGCTCTGAGGTCAGTCTGTGTTTGGGTTAACTGGTGCAGAGTTTCCAACAACAGATTCATCTCACCTCGACATGCAGGTTTATAACAGTGGCCTTAACAGCAGACAGTCTGACGCCCTGAATGACTAAGGCAAAGTTGGAACAAACCGTGGGAACAAGTCGGTGTCACTGGATTCAATTCGAATCTCATCACTTTTTTTTATCAGAAAAGACATGTTCAGACATGTAGCCAGGCTTGTGGCGGTACCGGTTGTGTTTTTGTTGTTTGTCACTGCATCTTCCAAAGTGCAGGTTCATAACCCCAGCTCTTATGATGTCATGTATACCGACAATTTATGTGGCATGTTTATACTTGTGCATTTCTTTGTTGACATAGCAATTAAGGAGCAATATATTTGACATTCTGAACATTAATATGGCAGCAAACAACTATTTGCTATGTTAAGATATAGTGGAGTATTGTCTCCCTCTGTGTGTGTTATTAGCTGAACTTCTCCTTGCTTTGTTGACATGGGCACCGTTAGATATGAGCCACCTTACTTTGAAAGCATGATGTAGATTGATAACATATAATGGGAACCAGTATTGAAAAACTATGTGTTTTCTTAATTTGATGGACCACTTAAGCTGCCTCACAAGAAAAAGAAGTCGGTGTAAATGAATGACTGGATCATTGTGAACATCCATCACCGCTGCTAAATACAGCTTCAGAAAACACAATCTCCTCATTCATTTTAATGGGAAATCTGACTGTATTGTTACAGCTGAGCTCGCTCAGTCTAAGCCGTCACCTGGAAAACCCCGTCTGCACACCAAAGCGAGCCAACATGGGTCCTGACCTCTTTTTGGGAAAATAGTTTTAAAGGTAACTCACGGCTGTCAGGTGGCACCATTTTAAGACCTATCTTTATTGAGGAGCATAAACAAACAACGCAAACACACAGACGGCAGTAACTTGGATGATAGATTGCACAGACTGCTCTTTTTTTCAAATCCTTTTTTTTTTGTTTTCCAACACCACAAATGAAGCCAAGAGAGACGTATAACTCCTCTGTGTTCCCTCAGAAATAATGTGTACATTTGATGGTCTCATTTTCACGCCTGGCTGTTCATATCTACAGTAAAGTACAGCCTGTCCCGAGAATTTAACCTGTCAGGTTGCCAATAAAAGCAGACAGTGTATTGGTGTTTGGGGGGGGGGGGGGGGGGGGGGGGGGGTTGTATTGCTTTGATGTAATAAGTGTGGGGTTCATGGTTGTTATTGGATGTCTGGGACTCCACAGCTCAGGAGGCTATTTGGGGGTTACATGCTTCACTACATTCACTGTTTATTTCTTAAGGGGGAGAATTCACGCAGTGAAGCAGCAAGCAGCTCGGCTTGCTAATTTTCATTACTTCACTCGAGTCCCAGTGCTGCTTTTACCCTTGCCACGCTCCATATTCAGACCCTGCAGTGAATGCAAATCATATATTTTTTTTCTCTTCCTCTGTTTGTTTTGTGTCTCCGTTTGTCAAGTTTGTTAAACGGTTCCCAGAGGATAATGTGTTTGGGAAGAGATGTTTACTTGTCTTTTTGTAGTTCAGTGTTTAAAACTCTGTAATGCTATATCATCTCAGGCAGCTGTACTGATTGGGGCTGCTCTACAGATGAACCTGTAGCTGTTTAAATTTCCGTGTGTGTTCCGGCCTTTAACTGTCTGCCTGAGCGTCATCTTCTGGTGTTAAGAGCTGTGGGCTTTTCTGTATGGATTTTAGTTTGTAGTTATTTCTTCGGATTAACAGAGACGGAAAAGGTGGAGCGTTTGTGAATTGTGAGTGTACCTCTACGTCTTTGAACATCACTTTGAAATACAACCACCTCCTGTTTGAACCCATCAGACAGCTTGCAAAGCCAATTCATGAGATTAACAACCAACGAAGAAGAAGACTAGAATAATATATCAGCTGCTTGGATTCACCTCAGGCTACTTATCTACTTTAGTCTCCTCGTATTTTTATTGTTTTTGAAACAATCCCACATTGACACATGTATGTTTATACAGTTGTAAAGTCACCTGGCTGGATTTCTTACAAATTTCGAGCGTGATCTTCGCCTGGTACCAGACCTTCGAATCCGCCGACTCCCCCGAGTCGATTGATTCGTCCGGCATCGAAACCTGTACAGCCATGTCCTCTGGGCTCTGAGGGACCTGAACCCAGAAACCCAAGTCATCATGTGTGTGTCATCATGTCAAATACCTGTGACCTCTACATCATACTAATGTATCCACACTATTATTAAAAGGAATCAGGTGGTGCTGCACAGACCAGTATGTATAGTTTCACATAGTTGAACACACACACACACACACACACACACACACACACACACACACACACACACACATCACCAGTACCATGAAGCTACTACGACTGGCAGGAGACGGAGCAGAACGATGAATAATGGATCACAGGCATTATCAGCTGCTGAAGCACTGGACACATGAGCGATGGCATGCTTTTAATGTTTTCTCAAACAGGCCGCAGTCTGATGTCACTGTGTGCTCTGCTCTGTGTGTGTGTGTGTGTGTGTGTGTGTGTGTGTGTGTGTGTGTGTGTGTGTGTGTGTGTGTGTGTGTGTGTGTGTGTGTGTGTGTGTGTGTGTGTGTGTGTGTGTGTGTGTGTGTGTGTGTGTGTGTGTGTGTGTGTGTGTGTGTGTGTGTGTGTGTGTGTGTGTGTGTGTGTGTGTGTAGGTCGTACTATCTATTGAAAAAAGAGGGCTTGCTGACAAGCGGCTTAATCCCAACACATTGCAACATTTAATCAAGATTAAATGTGAGAGTGGATCTTTGTGAATGAGTCCTTTCTGCAGTTTGTTTTTGTGCTCTTGAGACAGAATATGGTCCATTATAGGCAGCGATTTTTGTTGTCTCCATCACTCCATCTATCTTCCATTAGCCTCCCTTGAGCTTTTCAGTGCAGCTCAGTCTCATCCCCACACTCTCGTGTCTCTGCAGGTCAATTTGAAGTTAACCCATTAGAGTTGCCTATGTGTGTATCCGCACATAATATTACAGTACAGAATGTATCCAAAAATGCATGCAAGATATATAAAAAATGGCTTGCTCATGTTTTTTTAATCATTAAATCGGCATCAAATGTATGGGTCTGCATTAGCAATACATTGGATTTTTGTGTACAATACATTACTTTTATTATATAACATTATATGTTGTAAATTGAATTCAAATGAATTGTATTGTTTTTCTGTCTCAAATCCATTTAAAGGGGAGATACTATGATAAACATACTTTTTCAATGCTTGTGCACATACATTTTGGGTATCTGGAGTACCTCGCAACCCACAAACTGCTTTGATCAGAATACATGTGATTGAACAATTCATTCAGATTTGGCTCCTCCTACATGCAGACTCATTAGAATATACCGCCCCACATCTGAGTATCTCTACCCACAGCATGAGAACTACTTTTGAAAAGGTGCACCATATTTATTCTCGAAAGCCCAGAGCAGACTGGGCTTTTTCAGGATGGGGGGGGGCTTAAAGAGACAGGCACTAAAACAGAGCTTTTCAGACGGTGAATATGTTAGACAGACAGTATGAGAAAAACAATGTGTTTTTCAGCATGTCAACATGTTCTAGTAGAAACCCAAAATACAAGTATAAACCTGAAAATTAGCATATGTCCCCTTTAAAATGGCATAAAATATATGTTGAAATAGGTTCAGTGGAATACATTGACATGGAATGTTTGCCTTCATTTGATAGCCGACGCTACAGAGGTGACAGGAAATGAGGGGAGAGAGAGAGAGGAGGGATCATCGCTAGATCACTGCTTCACAAGGATTTTCCATTTTCCCTATAAGCCATCACCTGTCCCAGCAACATGCACATTCAGACCTACACCCGACCAAAACCAGATGTAAAAATGCAGAGATTCAGCTCTGGTACTGTGAGGAAATTAGCAGTATATATCACTGTCATTTCATAGCTTCTAACAAACGTGTTAAAGTATTCTGCTCACTCTTCCTGTGGGTGATTTGTGCAAGGAACATTTTACATTTATAGAATGTCAGCAGTAATTATACAGCTTGGGTTTTTTGTTCCTATTAGTGAAAAGTTCAGTGCGTCTAACAACCACTGTAATTGTTTTTTTTTTTTTTTTTTTTTTTTTTATGCTCCACCAGCTGTTTTTATTTTGCGTCTGACAATGTGAGTCAGCATATTAAAGACACTCGCTAGTGCCGTCGGGATTCTCAAGGCTTATTCTTGTCAAAATGTATCACACATGACTCAGTCTACCATGGACAGCTTCAAGATAAAGTGGTGAATGTAAAATACAAAAGAACAACTCGTTCCTGTGTGAGTACGGCTCCAACCTGAGATGAGTGTTCATGTTCAGCTGACGTCTTGTCGTAAGTGGGTTAGTACCACACTTCTCTTGCTGGCACATTTTGGCACAAGTTTGCAGCGCATGATTTAAAGAAACAGTCAGTACCTTCTTTCCGCAACCTCCCACCAAAACTCTCTGTATAATTGTGTATTTCTGTGTGTCTGTGTGTGAGCCTGTTTATCTGGTCCCTTCACTGGCCCCTCTCACCTCTGAGGAGCCTCCATCTCCCTCCATCCTTCGAAAAAACATCTTGAGCTGATTAGGAGGAAACTTTAAAGCTGTGCATTTGCGTCTACTCCTTTTACAAGTGCCCTTGTTTTCTATTCTGAAAGTAATGTGCTGACTAAGGCTACCCGGAGGGGCGTTTTTCCCTGACACAATTTGTCTGCACTTTAAGCCGTGATGAAAGGCTTCTGGCAGTGTTCGCTTAAATCTACAAATTGATCAAAAGTAAAAACCACCTACATGGCTGAGCTCCATTTGGATTTCAGATTTTTATCAATCCCACAGAGGCTTTGCTAAGCCTGAAACATTATCTCTCTGTTTTATATTCCAGGCTGAATATTATGTAGCGGTATTACATTATAGCTCTCTGAGAGAAATATGAATCAAAAGCAAAACGAGCTGAACAGGGAAGGATTGTGCCTTAATTAATGTTTGTCTCGTGGCCTTTTGACAACCGAAGTGCGGCAGCTCAGAATATGACCACTTAGGTATCAAAGTATGCACAGAGCTGTGTGAGTTCCTATTAGTGAGATCACAGTCAGATGTAGTGTACACTCATGGCTCACCATCCAGCAAAACATTAACTTTAACAATGTTTTAGATAAAAGACACAGCGGTAAGGTATCTCATTAGACCCAGAGGGAGACAGACGAGCAATAGGAAGCCCTCGACACGAGCATTCAGGAAACAATAAAAGCAGACGGGCCGCTCCCACATGGCTTATAAAAGTCTGCAAATGTTTATCTTAGTAAAGGCAATTCTGTCTGGTTTTAAGAGTGGAAGAAGTTGATTGGCTTCTTGTTTTTTTTATTTATTATTATCGGATTAGTAGACAATAAAACCTCTTTGTGTGCTGATTGTGCACATAATGAAAAACCACAGAGTTGAATGAAAGGACAAAGAGAATGCACACATAGTGGAAATGATTGCATTGTCATATAGTGTAATTTAGGAGGTACTTTGTTCTGCAGCTAAATAAAAAAATATATACTCTTAATTATCCAGATTCTATTGCAACTACCAGTCTAATTAGTTTGCTTTGATGTCTGTATATTGTGTTAGCTGTGCACCGTATAATAAGGGCTTAATTAACAGAGCAACACAGAAATATCTACTCTCTCCTTCAAATCACTTCATTATGCGTCTTCACAGTCTTTATTCTGTATGCAAACTCACAGGGTGCGTTTTGTCACTTCTGCAGGAGGACACAGATCACAACTACTACACATCGAAAACATACAACCCGTCGGATGCGATGAGCAAGGACTTGTGGGTAGACACAGACCAGATGGACAAGGACAAAGTGAAGATCCACGGGATTCTGTCCAACACACACAGACAAGCAGCGGTGAGTCAACCGACTACATGAGAGGAGAGTCTTCATCTTTCAGTAAAATGCATTGAGAGGCTGTTGCTTATTGTCATTAAGTTAGCTGCAGTTTGAGCTGTAAAACATGTTGTCAACTAAGGCTGCAACCAACAATTAAATTCATTTTCAGTTGGGTTCTCAATTAACCGACTTGGTCTATAAAAAACAAAAGATGAGGTTTTTGTCCGACCAACAGTCCAAAACCCCCAAAAAATCAGTTTATAATGATCCTCACAAAAAGGAGAAGCAGGAACCAGAACATTTTTGTTGTCTTTTGTCAGTGTTTATGCATAGGTTACTATGTTTGGTACATGTGTATACTTGACTATGGGACAGACTATATGCTCAAATAAAACATGACAGGTTTTTACTCTAGTACAGTTTGTTTATTTCCTCTACCATTAAAAACATGGACGTATCAGTCATTCCTTTAAGCATCTAAACCGTTAAAAGTCTTCTGCAGTGAAGTTTAAAAGCGTCCCTCCCTCCAGCTCTGCACAAGCAGGTGACCCATGTGAGGTGCATACTGATGAGGTCATCCGAGGCATCATTTAGTGACTGGAGAGACAGAGCAGCATGGCAGCAGGGCAGTCACAGACTTATAAGAGAGAGAGAGAGAGAGAGAGAGAGCGAGGGCACCCAGGGTGAACAATAGCTGGCGAGGACATAGAATAGAGCCCCACATTGTGCATTCTGGTCCTGCACCTTCAGTCATGTAATGATGGATTGAACCAAACAATCTGATGCAAGCTATTCTTTGTAGCCACTGAGCGGCCCGGCTAGGAGGCGAGGCCTTTCTTTCCAGACAGTATAGGAGGGATGTGGGAGGCTTCTCTGACTTTTGCTTTAAAAAATGAATTAAAAAAAAAAGTATAAGTCTGAATAAAAAAATTATAATTTACCAATTCAATGGCCAGCCAAGCAATGCAGAGTCCAAAAATGAGATCTTGCCTGCATGGTTTCATTGTGTGATTACAGCCCAAACCATCTGTGCTGAAATGCAGCCGCCGTGTCAGCAGACTTAACATTTTAAACAAATAGAGTTTATGTTGATGGCAGTTAAAATCCTGACAAACTGCATAAAACTCCGAGAGCTTCTATATTCCCGTCTGGCTCTGCTGCCCGACCAGCGCTTTGGCCGCCGACACTGAAAAAGGAATTGACCAATAAGGTCGTAAAAAGAAAAACACAGCCGCAGAGGTCCACTTCATCACAGGATTGTAGGAAAGTTAAGCTCTGGATTGGCTGTATAGTCTGTGAGATCCAGTGTGGTTTGCCACAGGATTACTCCCGCCAGCATAATCTAGGATCATGTTTAATAGCTGCATGTTTACTGTGGACTGTCTTTCTCCATAACATTTGGCAGTGTAACTGTCTAGCATATTCACATCAGGGGAGTAAATAATGAATGTATAAACCATCATTTGTGGTATTATAGTTTCTTGAAGCCCTTTTTATTACGTGTTAATACCCAACAGATTTGTAAACAATATGGAAGCCCACTGTCAGGAAAAGAAAAAACGAACAGATGAAAAGTTAGGAATGATACTAATGGTAAATTAAAATGATTTGCAATGAACTAGTATTAGCTGGGGATCTCAAGTAAATTGTAATAATTGCGGAGATCAACTATGATCTTAATCGTATTTTCTTTCTGTCTCTTTCCCGGTCGTAATTGATATTGAATCTAAATATTATAAAGTATAAAATGTAATATATGTGGTGGTCAAACGCAGAGACTTGACATCATATCTGGATGGTAATGTCCGTAAACCTGAGTAAAATACAGACTGAAATTATCCCGTGCGAATGCGCCACATGAAACACACACGAGGTATAATATCTAACGTCCACAGGTAATAGTCCGAATGTTGGAAATCCAATGTGTTCATAGTTTCCAAACCACTATTCCTCCTTTTTGTCATTTGTCATTTTTCCCCCTGGACAAAATGTGCTTCCATATAATAGAGATTTATAGATACGTTATATGCAAATTCACCCATAAATGCCATGAACTAGAAATGCTGCTGTATCATTAACATTGTCAGGAAGACGGTTTTCTTTCTTCTCGTACTAATATGTGATAAAGGTCGTATATTTATGTTTTACACACATTTCCATTCTTCTTTGAATCTCAATGTTATGGTTCTACTCAGAAATGATCAGTGAAGTAGAGACCTCTGTATTTCCTTTCCATATTTTTTCCTCTGATCTAAATCCTCTTGTTGTTTTTAAGATGAACACAGTCTCTCTCCTCTTGCCTCTTTCCTTCTGACCGGGGTCATCTGTCTGTTTTTCCCCTCACAGAGAGTTAATCTGTCCTTCGATTTCCCTTTTTATGGACATTTCCTGCGTGAAATCACCGTGGCGACTGGTGGTAAGTGAGCACTGTCCTTGGACTCTCTTCTCTCAATAGTAGTTATTATTGTTGTCATTGGATATACTGTATGTGCTTGGCATATTAGACTGTACACAGACACTTTTGATTGCTGCTGGGTTTAGGAGGGAATGTGGCATTCATGAAACGGAGAAGAAAAACCAGTGTTTCTGGTACTCGGTGTACCTGAGTGAGTGTGTGGCTACTGTTCAAAGAGATCTCACCCCTGAATACAGAAAAGAACCAAACAATTAGATATTTCTTTAGATGTTGTCTCTGGGAAGTTGAAAAGGCTCGTCTGGCACTAATCACAGTACAAAACCAGCACCGACACTCTGCCCAGCCGAGACCATTTACAGCGCTCACCTCCGCGGGATACTCGGGGGATGAAAAAACAAACCATTCCCAACACTCAGCACCACCAGCTCCACCCCAGACTTAACTGGAAGAGAAACCAGACCGATGGGTTTGGACTGGAAACAGGAGTCCCTGTGCCAAGTGGCCTTGCACACTCTGATAGACATGCAGTATATAAGGAGTTAGGGGTATCAAGAGGTGTGTATGTGTGTGTGTGTGGGGGGGGGGAGTTAGACACGTGACACAGCAGACGTGTTTGCCAGAGTGTGCAAAGCAATTTTCCACTTGAGTCTTGACGGCGAAAACCACAACACCCCAACCATCTATTATCACATGAAAGACCAAAGCCCTGCTCTTACCCAAGTATTTCAGAGATGTTGCGCTGCGTTTAACTGCCACTGGAATAATAAAAGAAATAATCCGCCGTGATCGTCATTATCATCGCTGTCTCGTTTTTTTTTCCCCCCACTTGATCCTCCATCAGTGGCAAAGTTGAGTTGGGTTGCGAGGCTGGATGATGGTGTGGAGGCGTGGACGGGCTCACACGCTACTAGAGGGGAGATAACAAGTATTTGCATTCCTCCAGACAGAGAGGAAGGGATGAGACCGAGGAGGAGGAGGCAGCTATCTGCCTCTCGCAGGCCTCTGGGGCTTTGTCTCCTCACATCCCTCCATTTCAGGGCCTATCAATCAGCTCGTCCTTCTCTGCCCACTGGACCATGTTTTCTCTCTTCTTTCATTGCCGTCAGCAAGAGTCACTGTTTTTACTTGAGCCAATATTTCTCTTTGCTACCTTAAGTGTGCTGAACCTCTGCAGGAAAAGATCATTTGTGTCAGTTTTGTATTTTCAGAGTTACGGTTACTTTCTAAACACTGCAGCAGCCAGTTCTCAAACACATTAACGATGAAGCAACACGATGAAGTTGGCATGCAGCCTTGTCAAATATGTGAAGTCTACGTCCACTTATATGGGTTTTGCATGCAGTAAATCAAGCGTTTCACTCTAAAAACTGTCCACCGCAAGAAGTCATTTTGAGTTCTAAACGCTTTACTTGTTTAAATTAGGAGGGAAAAAAATAGTGTGATGAGATTGTTTTAATCTGTTTAAAATACAACTCAACTTGCAAATGTTAAGACTTTTAAGTGTAAATACCTCAAAACAAGATAAAATAAGACACATTATTGCGACTTTTATGACACATTATGGCGACTGTGGAGAGAAAAATGATCTCCGGCAATTCTTAAAATAAATAAATTTGTATTGGAAGCGGGTAGAAACCATCTCCTTCTTGTCTTTTAAGATATTAAAAGTTGAAAGGCTCACTTGGGACAAAAGTAGCTTGATTAAGATTGTTTTTTGGGGCACATTTAAAGATGTTTATGCCACTTTGGCACCTCACAGTGTGCGTCTGAAACTATTATTTGATTAACTTCTTAGCTGATCAACAGACAATTCAACTGTTAACAGTTAAAGAAATGCATCTCTACTCCAGTGCTATACTTATATTCTCAAACATCACAGACACACATTGTCACTTCAATAGACTGCAGCACCTTAGATGCTTGAACACATTAAATATAACTAGAAATGTCTTGAAAATGAATGGATTACGCCAACAAAGAGGAGAAATATTCGTACAGTCAGGACAATTACAGGGACTGTCGGCATTCTGCAGGTATTGTAATGAACTGACAGGTTATTGTTGAATTGTGTGTGTGTGTGTGTGTGTGTGTGTGTGTGTGTGTGTGTGTGTGTGTGTGTGTGTGTGTGTGTGTGTGTGTGTGTGTGTGTGTGTGTGTGTGTGTGTGTGTGTGTGTGTGTGTGTGTGTGGACGGCTCGACATGTGGAGACTGTGAATACCATGATGATATATGATCTGACCACTGCCAGCTGTGTCGACAGATATCCAGCTGTGCCATGCTGTGTCCTGGGCGGCCAGCTGTCACACTTTACAACCAGAATACAAACAAACACACGATTCGGTATTATATATTGTTATCCAGCTAATTGGTGATCACAAGCTTTTATGTTTATATTTATATGTTAGGCACCAAATACATAACGTGTAAGGCAAGTATAGGAGCACATGAGAGGAAACAGTGTAATGTCGTCCGCACTCTCCCAGATGTGTCAGTGGTTCCCAGCCTCGGGCGAAAAAAAAACCTTAAAGGGCTGCAAGATAAATCAGAAGGATCATAGGATTTAAGACAATAAATATCTCTGCTGTACAAATCATGTTTATTATTTTAGGTTTTTATTGTGACATATTGGATAGTATAGGTATAAGATTATTAAGATTAAACAAACAAAGACGGGACCATCACTCTTTGGTTATTATTATGAAATGGGCCATTCTGCATAATTAGTACTTTAGTTATTTTGATGCTACTTTTACTTAAGTAAGAATTTGAATGCAGAACTTTTACTTGTAACTTCTTGAGTATTTTTACGATGTAGAATTACTACTTTTACTGAAGTGAAATATCTTCTTCCACCACTGCCTATGGCAAGCAACACCGTCTCAAATAAAATATTTCCTTGAAAAAACATTGCCACTGACTATAATCCAAGTAATTATGTTTCCCTTCACAAACACAATTTCTAGGAGTCTGGGTTGTGACAAGGACGATAACTTTTAGTTCATCTTGGGCTGATGCCGTTTGACTTTTACGTATGCCAAGTCATGCAGACGATCACTGCCAATTTGTATTCCGAGGAAATCTGTAAACACAAAACCCATTACAGATGTTTTTCCTCAGAAGCCAGAATGGATTGGTTATAGGCTGACATCGTATTGTTTGCTTCACTTAGCAATAAAAAAACTAAATAACAGACATCTCATTTAGATAAAAAAAAAAAAAAAAAAAGCAGTTTCACAATACAAAAGACCAATAAAATGTGTGTGTGTGTGATCCGGTCCGGGACTTTCCCGGCTCAGAACATCTGCGATAAACAGAAAATATCCGGTAAATTATACACAGCTCAGTACGAAGGAACAAAGTCCTTGTCTAAACACAATGTCCAATAAAGTGAAGCTTTAGTCTGGTGGGCCTGCTAATTCCTGCTCTTGTTTTTCTTGGACATACACAGACCGGCACTTTTGGATAGCAGCACACATAAACAGAAAGAGTTGGAAAGAATTATCCTGCTCCATCCCACCTTCCTAAAACCTCTTTCTCCACCTCAAACTCCTCTTCATTATGTCTCCTCTCTTCTTGTATATGAGCTGCTCCCTACGTTCCCCTCCTACTCAGTCCAGTCTCCCTCTGCTGTAAGTGACGGCCATAATGGATGAATTGCCTCTCTATTGAGCGCCCCGCAGCTCTCACCTCTTTAGTGTATAGAGAGGCTGTCTGATTTTCTTTAGACTGTCAAATAAGTCGTATTGTGTTTTTAGGAGATTGCTGGTACGGCGCAGAAATAAAACCCTTGTGTGTGTGTGTGTGTGTGTGTGTGTGTGTGTGTGTGTGTTTGGTCGGGGGGATTTCTAAGCTTTCTAAAGGTTGTAAGTGAAAGGAGAAATAGTACAAAGCAAAGCCAAAGAAAGAGTGGATGAGATAAAGAACGTGCTCGGCTTGAACGTTGGGTAAATATGAGATGAGGTGGCTGATTCGTGTCGCTGCACAATCAGATAAAGGAAAGTGCAGACGCAGCAACACAGAGCCGGTCCCACCATGGCATTGTGTTTACCTTTACTTAGGCAGGTAGACTAAACAACCCTGTCTCTTTATTTTCTGTCCTCTTTACACTCATTGTCCGTGACATAATGTGCTTTTATCCGCCGGGCTGAGTTCATGTCCTGCAAACACAAAACGTGTCCATAGTCGCTTCTCAAGCTTTTAAATACTTGTTTATATTTCTAAAGGACTATAAAAGCAGTTGCAATTAAATCACGAGAAGAGCAAAAACAAAACATTCTTCACATTTTCCACTGTGGAAGCCTTGGAGAAGTTAGCGAGTGGCCATGGATTCAAGAGTATTTCGTCAAATCTTGTACATTTTTTGACAGGAATGAACTAACCATGGGAACTCCTCTTATTGAGCCGTGCAGCTTTAACCTCATTCACTCCAGGTGGAGTTCTCTAAAGTCACATCTCCGCCTGCTCTTCTCCTCACTGTGTGTACGCTGACACTGCTCTGTAGAGGTAATTCTGAGCTGGGAGGTCTTTAGGAAAAGATAGATTCCCCTTTATGATATGCTCTGCTGCTGGTTTCCAAAGTGATAGATGTGTTTTCATAGCCAGACTGTATGAGAAGACACATGGTGAGATGAAATCGGGGTTTATGGGCCTCAATGAGACTTTTCCCAAAAATCCCAAAGGGTTTTTCCTCCCTTAAATGCCTCAGGCAGCTAATTAGTGTGTTTCTGTTGAACTTCTTCACCAAAGCAGAGAGGTCCCTTCAAAAGACAATGATTTCTTACTCTGGGTTAGCTTAGCACAAAGAAAGGAAATGGGGCAGATACAGCCGACTGTTGAAGTAAAAGATTTCCAAAACATCCTATTCACATATTTTAATATGTATTCATAATTATTTTGTTGTCCAGAAAAGACCATGATTTTAGTGATTTGCGGGAATCCTGTATCTGCAGGTACACTAGACGATTACAGCCAGTCTTAAAGGCTTAAACAACCTTCTCTGTCATCATAATAAATCCTGCCGTTTCCAACTTTCAACAAGACAAAAGAGTGGCAACATCAGGAGAGAAAATAGATGCCCCCTTTTCAATGTATTTTTGTATTTCCCTTTTCAAGATACACTGTAAGTGTCTTATTAATTCTTCAAACTCTTCTTCAAAGGTAAATTATATTGGATGCATGTGATTGTCTCACCCAAATGCCATGTTGTCCCTTTGTTCTGCGTCAAACGTGATTTCATGAGTACATGTTAAGGTTTGTTTTGGACATTTTTGCGAATTCAGGCAGAGTCGGGGTGAGAAACTAAAAATAAATACGTCCTTAAATAGCAGCTGACTTTGCTAAACTTTCTTGTCAGAAGGGAAATTAAGACGTAGTGGAAAGACAGTTCCCTGGTGATGAATAGTGGTCGTTTTTCCCCGTTTCTAGACTCCATTAATAACCATGTGTACAGACTGCTAAATGATGCAGCTGTAGTTAGTGTTGACTGAGCATTTGTGTCTCGCTGAAGGGACACGTAAATTGGAAAAGTTTACATAATCCTTTCATGTTGTCTCTTCGTTAGTGTCCGTGATTGATGATGTAGAGTAAAACACACACCTACATAAGGATGTAAAGGAGTACAACAGGAGAGTGAAAGGAGTACAACAGGAGCGTTAATAGAAGGCTCATAACCCCATGGTAATATATTTACTGCTCACTCAGCATATCTTCCCATAAGGAGCGACAGGGTGAAAAGGGTAAAAATTGTAACTAATATATATCACAATGAAACTTCCCCAGTTGATAACATTAAGACAATTATTTTTTGTGTTACAAGTTTTCTAAAAATGTATCTTTAGATAAACAAACGAGGCATTATCTTATGAAATATGTGCTCCTTTGAATACCTTTCCAGAAAAAGAAATCTGAAAAAAATTCTTGTTTCATTGACATATTAGAGTCAAAGGTTTTTACAGAGAGAATTTTTTTTTTTTTTAATTACATTAATCCACTCCATTAATCAGAAAATACTGTCATCAGCCATTTAAAAATATACATTTTAGCATTGTTTTTAGTATTAAAATGTTATGTAAATCAGGTCATGAAAGATATATGAACAAACCCCTCTGTAAAAACCTTCAGAAAATAGATATGAATAGAATTGGAACACTTTGTGCTGCTCAAGTGGAGAGTCTGAGAAAATACAACAAATTGACCAGTGCATGAAAAACAATGTCTTCGTCCGGGGTGTCTCGTCTTGAAGCCCCTCAGCTGTTTTTGATAAAAAATAATAGCGCTAATTCTTTGCAGCCTACAGCGTGAGGCCAGCGACAGAGAGGGGGGTGTTGGTTGTGGGATAATGAGGAGCTTTTAACGTTGGACTGGAGGGCAGACGTGTAGTCTTTTTGAAACCTACTGTATCTGATAAGAGGGGAAGGAAATGAAGGGATGATTGATGTTTGTTTTTTACGAGTTGCTAAAGGGTAAACCCACCTTAAAACACTTTATCAAAGCAAGTACAACACTATAGATGATACATGGATGATTCTAAGAGTTCAGAGTGCTGAAAGTTATATGTTTCCTGTGTTTCTTCCTCAGGGTTTATCTACACAGGTGACGTGGTCCACCGGATGCTAACAGCTACTCAGTACATCGCTCCTCTGATGGCAAACTTTGACCCCAGTGTCTCCAGAAACTCTACTGTCATCTACTTTGACAACGGTAACAGCAGTTTACTAATTCATACTTAGTCCTACCTTAATGCTTTAGCAGTTGTGTACTTTCTCTTTTGTGTGACGCATGACAAACTGATACTTTTGGCTCCAACCAACCTTTTATTCTGGTAAGGACAGAATGAAAGTAGGTCTCCCGCAGCCAACTTTGTGTTAACAAGCTCCAGAAAATACTGGAACTGATCCACAATCATTTCTATGTGACTCATGAAAACAATCAAGACAGCAAAGTGACTGATGACGCTATGTGCTCAAAGAAATAATCAAGCGTGCTCTGTTGTAATTGGGAGCTTTAACACTCACTTTAACGTACAAATAAATACACTTTTACCAACAATAAACTCTGCAGAGGCTACACACATTAGTCCCACTGGGAAACAAACAATAGATTACATCTAAAACTATCGTAAAACAGTAACACAACCTTTCACATTTTCACAGAACATTCATTAAATCACAATAGAGCATGCTTCAATGTGGCCTACCGTTAAATTCACTCAAAAAGGTTGAAAATTAAGCTCTTACTACAGCTATACAAGCCATCCTCATTTATTCACAAAATAGAAAGTCTTTATCATTAACTGATTTATATGAAACCCTCCTTGACCCTCCATAACCTCCCTTTAAATTCCACTTACTCACTTTAAACTAAACTGATGCACTCCCTCGCCCTCTCCACCTTTCTTTTGCCATCTGTGATGGTTGTTATCCATCATGAATCCCTTCCTCTGCAGCAGAGCGACTGACCAACGGAGTGACCTTCTGCACTGGAGCTCATCACAGTGTAACCAAACTGGCAGCCGATCAATTCTCTCCTGCTCCTCAACACACTGTCCATCAGTCAATGTCCTGCCAATACAGCACAACAGCTGTACGGCCTGTTATGTTGTGGGCGAGCGAGCGCTTCTTTCCCTCGGAGAGACGTATTGGTTGTTCTGGAAACACAAACAGAGACAGTGTTTTGTTGTTTCTTTGTCAAGTAGAATCTGCTAAAGAATACATGTGATCGGTTACGTGAACGCACCGTTATGAAGGAGTGAAGTGTTTCTGCATCTGACGGACAGAGACTCAACACTGTCATCTGACCCTGTTAAAAATGTCTTCTTTATTATATTAAGAAGTACAATGTTTTTGAGCCAAAATGTGCAGTACAACCAAACGCTGAATGCATTATTAGATTCAGACATTATTAGGCGAAGACGAACTTAAATCACAACTAAAAATCATAAAAAAAACTGTCTGAAAAAGTTAAAATAAATGAATATATATATGGAAAAAATAGGCTGCACAGAACAAACCACACTAAACAACTTCCCCATGCTTGTGTGATAGAGCTAGATTTGATTTGTTTGTTTTGAGTTCATACAGCTTGTTAAGCTTGTAAGTGGAATTAGAAACAAGGCCAGTGTGTGCTCCCTCCACGTCTCCTCACCCTCCCCTCTCTGTATTTTTAGCCAGAAAGCCCCAGATAGCATGCAGCCCCCCTCCTGAACTCAATGCATTTTAAGCAGACTTATATTAGGGCTTAACTTGTTTCTGACCGAGTAAGCACGCTTTGCCATGAGGCACAGCTGCAATTTAGCGCTCTGGTCCACCCTCTGATATCCGCCGCGCTCTCCTGAACTCTGTCCTCTTTAATGCATGACACAGCAACTCTTCAATGCTCTCTCGTTTTACTTCGTTCTCATCCAAACAGTCACAATATTGCCAGAGAGCGTCGGTGGATGCCTGCTGCCCTTGACTCTACAGCTGTCTAACCTCCTCCTTTGTCTAGGCCCTCTGTACACAACACATGTCATTTATAACGGGGGGGGTTTCCTGTGCTCACCAAACTGTCTCGGCTATCTTTACTTTGTAGGGAAGCGCTCTGGCTATGCGACGGAAAAATTGATTAGTTGTGTTAACAAACCTTTATTGCCCTGGCGCACAGCCAAATGACTAGCTGGGAGAAGGGAATGGCTTTCACATCAATAGGTTCTCCAATGTCCACAGTAAATCACACCGGTGTTAAAAGTAATGTGCGGCCCGATGTCTGGAGGGTAGAGCTGAAGGTCCCGTGAGTCTGGTGCTAATTTAGTACTTACCCACAATCATGCAACACCTAATGATGATTCTTTGTGGTCCATGCGTGATTTAGTTTTGGCATTTGGCTTTTAAGTTGCTCTCATACATATTTATTCATTGATTCATTCATTTGTTCAGTCTGCCTCGAGAGGTCTTTAAGATGCCGGGCAGTGTCTAAACACGAAGCACAGATCCGGGATCAGTGCAGCGCTCCTGTCTGGGCTCCATGTTTAGATGGTCAGTTCACCAATTTGACAGAATAACAGCGTTTAATGGGAAACCCTGTGTCTGAACGTGAAGCGACAATTAGGGCTGCAACTAACGTTCCACTGATTCATTAATCAAATAATTGTAAAAACCCCAAATTATTCTGTGTATTATCGGATCATAACTTTAACATTTTCTGTGGATCAACTAATCAATTAATAAACTCGTTTCAGCTCTGTGTTTTGAGGTATTCGCTTCTGAAACGTTAGCTGCCCCAGTACAATGGAGGGGGAATGAATTTAACTTAAGGGGGGCTGCAGGGGTAGAGCGAGTCATCCTTTAATCACATGGTTGATGGTTCAATCCCCAGCTCGACCTTGAGCAAGACAATAAAACCCAAGTTGCTCCCTGGTGCAACAGCCCCACTGCCCCTAAAAATGCTTTGGATGAGGTGGCAGAAAACTCGGAGACGGATATCTCAAATTCTGAGCAAATTAAACCAAAAAGTGCCTTTCTGCTTGACATTTTAACTAGTTGGCGGCTGCTCTTAGCCGCTGCATTTGGACACATGTTTCTGTACCATAAGAAGTAATTTACAAAGCTGGGATTCTCTCCTGCTCAGCATGAAATAGATTTGCTTCATAATCCATCACAGTAACCGTCACGCCTTGATTTTGTTTTCTCAAAAGTTTCGGTTTTATAGCCGTTTCATGCTGCTCCAGTGGAGTGTTTTCATATCAGTGCTCACACTACTTGGCTGTCTATCACCTCACACCCACAGGGAGAAATGAAATCTCTGCCATGAAATAATCCCTCAAAAACATATCGTTTTACAAAAACAAATGTTACATTGATGTCTTCTCATTCACAGGCTTTGCCCGGGCAGCGGTTCATGTCACGCTAGATCTGAGACACTAGAGATGATTTATTTTAAAGAGAGTGGAACACAAGTCAGCGTCAGAAATACGATAGTGAGGCAGTAGCTTTCAATGACGCCTGTATTTTCCTTTAATCTGGGTGATTTTATGTAGTCCTGCATCTGGTAATGAGCTGTGTGTGGTTGTTCCTCCTTTAGGGACTGCTCTGGTGGTGCAATGGGACCATGTCCACCTGCAGGACAACTACAACCTGGGAAGCTTCACCTTCCAGGCAACGCTGCACAACACCGGCAGGATTGTTTTTGCATACAAAGAGGTCAGGACTCATTCATTTAAACTACTTAAGCAGTGTATTTATTATTGTGCACCT
This sequence comes from Leptoclinus maculatus, assembly GCA_032191485.1. Classification (NCBI taxonomy): domain Eukaryota; kingdom Metazoa; phylum Chordata; class Actinopteri; order Perciformes; family Stichaeidae; genus Leptoclinus; species Leptoclinus maculatus. Next base: position 6,156,818 of record JAVDOI010000013.1, read on the forward strand.
ATGATCAGCCTGCATGAGAGTACAAGAATAAAAGTCAGATCCAGAGTGCTTTTATAAAAACAGGCTTGAACAATATTCATTATTAGATCTTCAGACCTTTATTGTCTACAGCAAAATGCATAAAACCCTGACATTTACTATAATACTGGAGGAATACTCATTAGACTTAACTTTTTAGGTCTTTCGAGACACATTTACTTAACCTAAACACACCAAAATTACAATCAAATTGCACTACCTACACTAGAATATTTCAGGGTTTGGCAAAACATTTTAATGGAAAATTGACATTCTTAAATCATCATAGTTTATACAGAGAAATAAAGATAGTGGTGCTCGCTTTTCACTCGTTTTCACTCATTATACAGAAGAGTGATGCCAACATGACTAAATAATATGTTTAATGTCCTCATGCTGTTTCCATTATGCTTGCATCATTATTTGAAATCATGTTACAGGTTTTTTTATGTTAGATGTCCCAATGGTATATGTGTATATATATTTATACGTAAAACAAAAGAGAAACAGAGCGATAACACAGAGATAAACAACTTAATTCAACAGAGAAAAAGAGGTGGTAAAGAAAAATGTCCGACAGAGACTGCTGTAAGGGTGTAAAATGGAATTAATGAAGCAATGATCTATCATAATTGCAATGGTTTATAACTGCAGGGCTGCCTCTTTTTTTTACGACTAAGGCCTCTTTTGTAATTTGTTATTTTCACATATTAGAAGAGTTGTTGGAGGTGTTTTTCTAATAGGTGTTTCATTACACTGCTATTTGAAAAGGGCAACCTGAACGTCACATGTAATCTGAGTTTTTATGAGATTCTTGATAATAACAAGGTTTGTTTGTTACCGAGTTTCAGCTCCATCTCATTTACCTTTGACAACTCATCCCCGAGACACTTAGTACTTTTGTTTATTTTAACTCCTTTCCTTCTTTGTTGTGTGGTATTAACACACCACATTTAACTTGATTGGACGATACATATGAGGGCCTCTGTTTTGGTCAGTCCTCACAAAGTTGTTGCTGAGTTTAGCCTCATCTGTGTCTGAATGTGACATGCTCGTTGAAGTTGCATAAAGCCCATAGACTGTATGTAAGAAGTGAAAGTATCTGTTTTGAAGCCTTGAGTTTGGCATTTTGTCTTCATGTTTACTCATTTTTACAATGTTTACTGAGGTAACAAATCAAGTGAGAAGTAGGGTAATTTTCCCATAGACTTCTATACAATCAGACTTTTTCTTCTGCAAACAGAGGAGTCGCCCCCTGATGGCCATTCGAAATAATGCAAGTCACTTCCGTATTGCTGCCACCTAATGATGCCTTAGCAGATTCCTATGGTAGATGGTAGATAGATACATTGGCTGAATTGTCAGTGGTGTCAAACTGGTGTGGCCTGCTTCTATTTTCCAGCCTACGCCAGACAGATCGTCAAAGTTCTGGTAATTGATTTTCCCCTTTTCTCTTTCAGATCCCCATTGAGGTGTCACAGATCAGCTCTGTCAATCACCCGGTGAAGGTGGGCCTGTCTGATGCCTTTGTGGTGGTCCACAAGATCCAACAGATACCCAGTGAGTCGCAAAATCATTTTCTAGCTCACATTTGCTCACTTGTTCTCAGAATTAATTTGTGTCATTTTTTCCAAATGTGTTTTCTGTATCAAGCATCAAGCATTTTGGATCAAATAACATTATAATTGCAGTACTGTTTATGGCTGACTGGCTCTACCCTTCAATACAAGAACAATGTACATGTCTTCTGCTGTACATGGATCATTGGATGTAATTGGGACATGCAGCTTTAGCCTCGGTCTTTTAGCACAATGTCATGCATGTTGCCGTCAAGTGCATATTTAAGACCCTTTTACAGGATTCTCGTTTGAATGAAGTGAGCTGGAGGCATAATTTTCTACCAGCTCACAGTTAGCTGGAATTAGCTGATAAAACCTGCAGGTGACATTCGCCATTTAAGTGGACAAATGAATCGACTTGACAGCTCGAAATAAGAAGCTGCCTTTGTTCACTTATGTGTGAAATTAAAGACTGTGTCTAAAATCACTCATTACTCACTATAGTCCACTTTATTGTGAGGTTGCTGTTTTGTCCAAATGTATAATGAGATTCATTATACCCTATATGGTATGGACTCAAAGTATCCCACGATGCATCACGAAAAGTAGTGCAATTTGGTTGATTGATTGATTTGTTTATTTGAGTTTCCTGCACCATATGGACTTACAAGACACTGGACAACAACAACGGAATAAACAACAAAATGGCTACGTGACCATGCATAACAACAATTCCACAAATGCAGTTTACATGTTTGTTTAATTGTACATCTGACGGTTTACCATGATGCCCTGTGCTGATCCATGAGTTGTGGCGTGAAAATTCTAAACTGCGCAAAAAAATGACCCAAGTAGTCTTTGGAAAAAAAGACTAATTCAAAAACGATGAAAAATGATTGGCCTGCAGAATGGAAAGCTTGACGAGCGCGGCAACAGGGGGGCGGGGCTTAGCAAAGGGTCATTTAGCTGACTAAGTGCATTGTTTCATCAGCTTTTTATTTACCCTTTTAAGCTGCGCCTCATAGCTCTGAGTTCAGCCTCGTCTGTTTTGCTTTAGCCCCAACTGTCACCACCTCTTCTCCAACACTGTTCCACCTCTCAGTGGGCAGAGCTGTAGGCACGGCTCCAGATCTGCCTCTCCCATGCTTTTGAGTCACTGCAATTTAGGCCCATTAAATAAAGCAAATGCGAGCAAAGGGGAGACACTTCAAACTTTTTTTCCACAGTCGGGGTCTCTTTCTCTTTCCCTTTCCCTTTCTCTTTCTCTTTTTCTTTCTCTCTCTCTTTCTCTTTCTCTTTCTCTCTTTCGCTCTCTCTCTTCTGCCATGAGCCCTGACTCAAAGCTTGCCACAATAATGAGTTGTCAGATATGATTTATTCAGTAATTTAAACTCTGTTTTGATTGCGTGTGTGAAACTTGAAAAGCATTTATTACAAAGTTAATAGTTTATAACTTTAAACCCAATACATATGAGGGGATTTTTTTTCTGTCCTTCTCTTGGCATCTTTATTTTGAGTTGGATGGGGAGGAATTACTACGGTGGCCAACAACGGCATTGCAACATGTCCATCTGGAGAAACGTGCTGCAACTCCAGCCTTTTACAACATTATGAAAGAGCTAATGCTAGCAAAATGAATCTGGTGCTCTTTTATAGCGCTCCCCCTAGAGGCCGAGAGAACACCTCTTGTGTTGGCATGATATTTTTCTCTTGCATTTCTTTTGGGGGTTTTGTGTTTTGGGCTTTGCATAATTGTTTGTATTTGCAGCATGTTTGCTTTTATTCTATTTTATTTAGATTTTTGTATGTGATTTTTATTTGGCATCGTTTCTGGAAGTGTTTTTGGCCGTTGTTTGCCCTTGTAAGTCTGGCTTAGGAGTAAAAAAAAACTGACATGGACTTTGTATTCTGTCTCATCTGAAGGCTTTTACTACAAAATCTGTTTCTGGAGGTCTTAGTTGGCACTGAGGGATTTTTCTATTGAACCATTGAACCTGTTAGCGCAGTCTTCCTAGACATCATAAACCCAGCTGTCTTTGATGTGTCCGACACAGCATGATGAAACCAGCGAGTGCAGCTGTTTGCTTATGGAGTGATGAAATCTTGAATGGAGGCAGATTGAGGCAGAGGTGTTTTATTGAGTGACGTCTCTGAGGAATGTGAGTTTTCTTCCTCATGTCAAACTCTTTTCTTCTGTTTTGAAATGCACATTGTCCTTATTCCACTTCTCAAGAAACAACAATGTTTTAATACACTCAATCTTTGAGGAGAGATGTAACATCCAATACCTCATTTAAATATATTACGTTAAAGTCAAATGATGTGTCAACATTTGTAGCATTGCTTGCTAGGCTATTTGACAAATTACTAAGCCCCACCCTTCGTAGTTTCTGTGGTACCGTGACAATAGTGGCAGGTTTACTTCGAAATTACCGAAAATACATGGAAATTATTTATAATTTTTTAAATTTCACACAGAGGTCAACGAAAGCAGCTTCTTATTTCAAGCTGTTCTAGTCGTTCATTTTGCCAGCTGAAATGTCGAATGTCACTCGCAGGTTTTATAAGCAAATGTTAGCAAATAAACGCTAACGAAATTCTTTGTATTTCTTTGAACATTGGGTCCTTCGTTTCAAAAAAATTAGACAAAAGACAGATTGTCATTTTAGCCAGCCACCTTTAATTTTAAAATTAACATTTTAAAATGTTAGAGCAAACAAACACCGTTTAATCCATTCCTTACATTTTTGTTCTTGGGTTTTAGGCTAAATCACAAAAAACACCCGTCAATCTCTTTAAATGCAGATTATCTTACTACAGCCCTGTGTACACTGCTTCAACATGTGCAGAAATCATCATCTGTTCAAGGGTCCTTAATGAATAGTCAAACGCTAAGCTAGCCTTCAGTCACTGCTAACAAAACCAAACACCTGCAACAGCTGAAACAAACAAGGCTTTGTTTTCTTGCTGTGCAACGAGCAGATGCTGTTTGCAAAGTGCACAGGTTCATGTCCGCGTCTGAAGCTAAAGGTCAGTATTTGAATCTTGCACCTGTCAGTCCAAAGGGCTGGAAGTGGCACATGAGCTGAAAGAGTCCGTGGAGACAGCGAAGGATGCAACATCTAAGATCAAAGGTTCTTACACCTTATATATTGATGCAAATGATAGTGAGTGTCACTTTTAGGATGCCATGCTAGCTCATGTGTCTGTAGCTACTCAGTCCCTCTTCGTGGGATGGTTAATGTGTGACCTCAAGCCACATTTTGTTCTTGTGCTCTGCATATCCAAAAGAAAATCTAGTTTGGAAAAGATGCAGCTGAACTATTTCGACATATTTTCCATTGTGTATCAAGACAGTCAAGCCATTAATAAATAGCTTCTGTTTAGTTTCCATGTCCTGAGAAAATATAGACCTTAATCCTACCAGAGATCAAACAAGTAGGAGAGCCATGCCTGCTGCAGGCTGTACCACGAAGAAGTGTTTCAACTCAGTTAAGTGTCTGCAATGGCAACCATAGCAACTAGGGAGACATTTTTTAACCCAGCTTTGCCCCGGATTAGAAGCTCAAATGTATCATTTGACACTGCCCCCAGGCAGAGCAATCCAAGAAAGAGATGAGAGGGAAGATTTGTGGGTGTCCTGTAGGTGTGTAATTAACAGGTCAGGTGCAAGCACATGTGGAGACCCAGGTTCAATGCTGCATTATGCATTGTTATCCGTCACAGTGAGTTATTCTTAAAATGAAGCCAATACCAGCTCTGTCCTTTCCATATCTTCCTGCCTGTATCTGGATTAATAATCTTGATACCCGGCAGGAAGACTGGAGCTATTAATCATATGCGGTTGTCATTCCATGTTTTTACTTTCAGGTTTTTCACAGCAGATCTCTGCTTAAGAGGAAACATTGTGATTTAATATGTTGGCGACATCGACCCGGCAAGAGTTTAATCATGAGGTGAAAGAGGTCGATTGTAATATTTTGTGGAACAGTACAAACGGCCAGATTGCTGCCTGATGAGCAGACACCATTCCTCCATCGATCTCTAACTCAATTTCTCTGTTTCTCACATTTGTATTGATTTCCGTGCAGTTCTCCCGTATGGATGAATGAGCAGTAAGATATGGTATAAAGCGAGAATGTAAACACATTTTTCCTTTATATTTTATAGTTTAAGAGTGTAATAATATGTGCAAGTGTATCTTATCTGGACGTGATTTTAATTTGAATGAGGGTTAACTGACCCTCGTGAGCGTAATTGATGACACGCTTTTGCTACCTTTGTTTGATAGCATCAGTGAACGCTATAGCTCAATCCTCATTAGGCGTTGTTGCTGGGACCAGGCTATAATTGATCTGATTTGCGGCTTCCTTCCATCTACAAACGGAGGCCAGCGAGGATGTAAAGTCTGCCCAGAAAAGTATTCACAAAAGCAGGCACATTCAGACGATGAATAGGTGCTAGACAGAAAAGCTTGCAAAAGACAGAAAAAACTATTGTAATCCTTGTCGGAAGAAGAGATAGACACTCAAAACGTCAGCTGTGGTAATCAATTAAATGTGCATGGGAGCATTGTCAACTATGCAGACTATTTTTTTCCCATCTTGTACAGTCTGCCCACACATCAGCAGCCTCAGGCTGGGGAACCGACCTTCCTCTGGCCCCCACCGTGTCATTAGGCACCTGATAATCCCTTTGCTAGAGGCAAGAGGAAGTCAGGCACCAGGGAGAGGAGGGGAAAGGAAGGGCGGTCTTATTCTCAGGTTAGACGGAGCTGGCTCACATTTGCTGCTTTGATCAGTTGTCTTGTGTGTAATCAAACCAAGCAGGTCTGCAGGCAAACAACATCCTGTCCCACGAGAAGAACAATACTGTTGCCAGCGCAGCTAACCGTTCATTAAACCGAGCAAAAAAAACTAACCTTAAATCTGTAGGCTATAAACAGATTTTGTTATTGTAATTTGATACATTGTTATTAAAAATAATTTCTATTAGAGCAAGAAAATTAGCTCAGATTCAGAGGAGGAGGATGTAGCAGGAGACGGTTAGCTTAGTTTAGCCGAGCATAAAATCCAGCACACAAAATCTCCTGTAAAACCACAGCTTTTAGATTTAACACTTCTATATTGATTTGGATTAAACAAACAAGATGTAAAGTTAATTAGGGAGCTTTAGAGATGCTTTAGACGGAGCCAGGCTAGCTGTTTCCCCCTTATTTACAGTTTTATGCTAAGCTAACCGTATCCTGGCCATGAATGTGACTTGCAGGTCACTGCTTGCTGTGCATGTTACACAGCTACAGTCTGTTGCATTGAATTTTTATTTTGTAGCTCAATTGATCAAGCGAATATAACTGCTATAGAAAATGTCATGTTTTGAGTAATGCCCCAATGCTCGTTGCAGTGCATCTCAATGATTTATTCTACAGATTTACAGTTTCATTCCTGGAACGGCTGCGTAGAAAGTCATTTTAACAATCCAATTAGGGTTTAGATTAACTACAGCACCAAGGAGTTATTATGAGATCTGTTTAGACACTACGCAGGATAAGAGCCTTTTTGATTGTAACAAAGGATATACTTCACCCTCCTCTTTTTCCACTTCCACTGATGGGAGGAGGGAAGATGCATGGCGAGCAAAAGCAAGCAGCCAATTTGAAGCTGGCCGGTATGAGTTATAAAGGCCAGAATGCAATGAGAGTCAATGATGTATCTAATCAATTGCTCCAATCTTTCCCCGGCTGATGACTTGTCGTTACAGATGACTGGGACGGCAGCCTTTTCAACAGTGTCTGATTGATATCAGCTCCCTGGGGAAATTGCTACCGTCCATTGCCAGATTGTGGGCTGACGTTTGGGCACAATGAGAGTTGAGAAATAAAGTGCTGTGGTGGCGTCCCATATGACCTGATTCTGCCTCCCGCTGTCTTTCCTCTTTCTTCAGGGGCCACTTGTCCCAGTTTTTTTTTTATCTCTGAGTGAGAGATTTCTCGTGGTTTGTTCGCGCTCTCACTCGATCTCTTCTTTCTCCATAATATAGACGTTAGGCGGAGGACAATCTACGAGTACCACCGCGTGGAGCTGACGAAGACGAAGATCACCAATTCTACGGCCGTTGAAATGATGCCTCTACCCAGTAAGAAGAAGTTATTGTAGCAGCTTCTGGCTCAGTCAGTGTATGCTTCTTTACAAGTGTTATTCGATGAAATCCTGATCATTATGTGGCGTGTAGACCTTTTCCTTGGCTGTTTGTCAGTTAGGCTATTGATTGTGTAAATAGTTTGACCTGTTTCGATCTTTATCCTCTCCAGCCTGTCTCCAGTTCACGAGCTGTAGCTCCTGCATCTCCTCGCAGATCAACTTCAACTGCAGCTGGTGCCATCGGCTCAACAGGTGGGATTTTTTGAATATGTTTACTCTCAAAGGATTCACCTGAAATCTTTTTACTCTTCTCACTCGGGCTTATTATAAAAGAGTATTGTCATTATCCTGCCGATTATTTTTGTATCATTAAGTCGTAATCATAAAAGTAGTGAAAATCTGATATTGTGCCGTAGTTTGGAAAGACTTTCATATTAAAATTCCACATTTTTAAACACACGTTTGGTGAATTGTAAATACATTTATATTCAGCCGCAAGCATTTGTGATCTCAAAGTTTCTCTTTAAAAATGTTGTATTGCTTAGTAACAAAAATACGACTTGGAAAATAACAATAACCAACAATAATAACAATTTATTTTACATTTTTACATTGATGTTCTGAAAAACATACATAGGTTTTAGAAAAAACACTTAACACTGAGCTAGCACGGCCTGCAGCAATAGTTTGATTTAGTAAATAATTCAGTGATATAGAGGTTCGAAGCTGGCGTCTCAAATTAGCTGAACCAAGCTGGAATAAGTGAGTTCTTTAGCAGCTTACTGTATGTTGTTCTACGTACACTATTTAAAATACACACTTAGAGTGTGTACACACCTACGAGCTGTCATCAGGATGTGCACCGGAACAGAAATGTTCAGGATCAACAATTTGATATTAGAATAACTCAATCTAGAGTACACACAGTCTACACGCTGCTTGTTTATCCATTATGGTGATGAAATATGTGTAAACTATTCGTTTCCAGTAGTCTTTTTCAGTGAATAGGGGTGTAGTTCTATTCATTTAAACGAGACAGCAGCTCATTTCAACATTCATTCAACTCACAACTGTTCTGTGAACCTCTGCTCCACTTTGTTTTATCTCATCCTTCCTGTCTCCCTGCACTTCAAACTAAAGTAAATATTTGAGCTGCTAAAGAAGTGTTAGCGTTCCTCCCAAGAATTTCCTGACAGCTGACACGTGAGCTGCAGATTGTTTTGTTTTTTGTTGGATGGAACTTTGGAAGTTTGAGGAGAAATAACTCATGGGAGAGATAGTAGAGTTAAGAAAGTTTCAACTTAGAAACCAATAGACTGTCCTGATGAATGTGTAGCCAGAATCTGAATCTTTTTTTTGGAGGTTGCTGTCGGCCTTTGTTCAGTCAGACTCGGGGCAGCCGCCGTCTCTTCTCTTTTGTATGCATTTTGAATGCCTCATGCATCAAATATTAATCTGCCACTCTTTCATTTTTGACTCATAATTTATTCTGAGTAAGGTGGTTGACTGGAGAAATGTGCAGCACTTCTGCTCTGTCCATTGAGAGTTCACATTGAATTTGACTTCCCCATCCGCTCTGTATTTCAATTCTTCATGCCTTTGACAGAGACAAATTAATTTACAGTGCATCAACATAAAGAAATGTTTCCCCCCTCAGCAACGTGTAATGGCTGTTTAGAGAAAGAGTACGCCACGTAGCCGTGATCTCATTAAGCTGCATTTTAATATTAATGTTAATATCTGACTGTTCATCCCTCCTCTGCCCTTTGTATCCTTCAGCCACTTCCTTTGAAAACGGCAAACGTGCTTCAAACACGCGCTAATTAAAAACAGTGGCGGCCTTGAAAGATGCTGCCGTTTAAGAGAATAACCCTAATGAACTTTTCGCACAATGAAGTGCTGAGCAGGTGAGAGCACACCGCTTCTCTCATGCCAACTCCTGAACTGAAGCAGGTTAATAAAGCATGGCAGATGTCCCAGTGCATCCACAGTGGGCCATAACACTGATGAGTTTAGAGGAACTGGAGGGATTTGTTTACCTAAAGAAAACAGCTGGTGAGCATCACAAATGCAGCTTGTAGAAAATGAATTGACAAATATTGAGTTTTAATATGTCTTATTCTCCCGGGAAAACGTTATAGCATATTTTTGTGTTGAGAAATGGCGTAATCACAAGCACATTATTCTTTTATGGGCTGTAGTTGCACTGCTAAACAATCAGGGATGGATTCAGTTTGTCTACTTAAGTAAATCGAATAATGCAAGAATGTAAAAATACTATGTTGCTTGTAAAAGTCCTGCATTCAAAGTCTTACGTAAGTAAAAGTGCGGTTAAATGGACTAACATACTCAATATGCACTTAATATATATTCTAAGATGAATTGAGGATGCAGCATTTTTAGTGTGTCGGTATTTGTACCTACTGTATGTACAACTTTAAAAATTTATTTTGAAAAACTCACTTGCAGTGCAGTAAGAATGTTTCAAACTGTTTAAGTTATTTCAAGGTTGCTGCACTAGAATTATGAAAAAGTTGACTTTGAAAAACCAAAAAAGTTTGAAGTTTGTATTGAAACAGAAAACCTTTGTTGAGCAACTGGTGGGTCGGTTTACAGTGCAGCCAAACAAACTCATATTGTTCCAATAAAAAAGTCAGGCAATAATAATGGTCTGAGATCTGATTTCAGAAGCTTTCTACACAACAGCAGGAAACAGTCAAGTTTGTTATGTTGTTCAGAAGTTGGATCTAACAGCTTCTTCTTTGTCCGTTACTCCCTTGCAAACATGATCAGTTGATGAAAAATGCAGGAAATGATTGTTGTCTTGTTTTGTGACTGCTTCAAAATAAAAGTCACCCTGTGTTTTGCCAACTGAGTAAACAGGATGATCGGTTTGCATCACCTGACTTAATTTAGCTCCGATACAGCTGAAGGAGAGTAAGAGATAGACGGATATAAATGTGATGTATGCATCGTTTTCCTGTGCATATGATGGCGGACTCCGCCACTAACAATGAAAACAACAGGCAATTACAGAATGTAAATGCATTGAATGGATTTTGAATGGCTGAAAGAATGGAGACCGCAAATAGCTTAAAAAACAGGGTTTGATGTCGTAAAAATCTTTACAACTCAAAGTACAATACGTGAGAACATGAAAATGCAAAGAATAACTGAATTTGAGATGGCACCTCAAGAAGTGTGAATGAAATGCAATCTATCCATCCTGCTGTGAATGTTGGAAACCTGAAGAGAAATAGTCTCCCTCGTGAGTTCATTTATATTCAAATGAAGCACCTCAGTCCATTTCTAATTAAAAGCACCGTGGCTCACTGCGCTAGATGGCAACTAGCTGAGACGGATGCCATTGAGAAGAAACAAAACACAAGCTCCCCATAGGGACAGGTTAGACCTGCTCGGTAATGTTGTGTTTCATTTTGCTTCCCTGTCCTCCTTCTGGGGTGGGGGGGGGGGGGGGGCATTCGGGGAAAAGTGTGGGATTAAGCGAGGAATCTGTCTCGCCTGATTGAGCAGGTGAGGCAGACTTTTTTCTGGGGGGGGGGGGGGGAATAAAAGGAATGGAATGATTAGAGAGGTAGAAAGATGAAAATGGACTCCTTCACATAAAGCCATTACCATAACAATATGTTCACCAGAGAAATGGAGCCTGCTGGGGGTGTCTAAGACTCCACTGGACTCATATTGTCCTCGCAGTACAAATACCATCGCTGGCTTTAAACCACTGTGTTTCTGCATTGTGAGCTGGTCAAAGGTTGTTTTCATTTGTGTGCGTTTCTTCCGTACATCTCCCACCTGCAGTGACAAATAATTTGCAGAAAGCTTTTCAACTTCAGTTCATTTGACAGAACCCAGTGTGAGTGGGTTTAGTGCTTTGCATACTAACTTTCCTGTTCAGACAGGATACAGTTTGGGGGCCGAGACAGAATGATGGCGAGTTCACCCGTGGGCAGTTTATACATTTTTATCCGTTTACAGCATGGAGGATTAGTCGCCGCCGCCTTGATTACTGTCTGCCTTTTGAGGTTATTGCTCAACGGCACCCTTACCACAAGGCCCCATGACCCATTGAACTCCCCCCCCCTAACAGATCCCACGTCTTCATACTGTAAAAACATAAATCTGCTACCTCTTTGAATCTTTGGAAGAGTGAGCATGTGTTTATCACGAGGCAATAAATAATGAAAATTGAAAAAATAAAGAAGTTTGGTTTATTCTTATTGAACATTAAGCCTAATTTATTATACCTCATTGATTTAATTGTCACACTTAAATCCTGAATTGAATGATTAAACAGAAGAGGTCAAAGGGAACCCGTTACCTGTGGAATCCGTTACGCGTGGAACCCGGTACGCGTGGAATCCGTTACGCTTGGAACCTGTTACGCTTGGAACCCGTTATGCGCGGAACCCGTTACGCAAGGAATCCGTTACGCCCGGAACCCGTTACGCAAGGAATCCGTTACGCAAGGAATCCGTTACGCGCAGAACCCGTTACACAAGGAATCCGTTACGCGTGGAACCCGTTACGCTTGGAACCCGTTACGCAAGGAATCCGTTACGCGCGGAACCCGTTACGCAAGGAATCTGTTACGCAAGGAATCCGTTACGCGCGGAACCCGTTACGCAAGGAATCCGTTACGCAAGGAATCCGTTACGCGCAGAACCCGTTACGCAAGGAATCCGTTACGCGCGGAACCCGTTACGCAAGGAATCCGTTACGCGCGGAACCTGTTACGCAAGGAATCCGTTACGCAAGGAATCCGTTACGCAAGGAATCCGTTACGCGCAGAACCCGTTACGCAAGGAATCCGTTACGCACGGAATCCGTTACGCAAGGAATCCGTTACGCAAGGAATCCGTTACGCGCAGAACCCGTTACGCAAGGAATCCGTTACGCGCGGAACCCGTTACGCAAGGAATCCGTTACGCGCGGAACCTGTTACGCAAGGAACCCGTTACGCAAGGAATCCGTTACGCAAGGAATCCGTTACGCGCGGAACCCATTACGCAAGGAATCCGTTACGCGCGGAACCTGTTACGCGCGGAACCTGTTACGCAAGGAATCCGTTACGCGCGGAACCCGTTACGCAAGGAATCCGTTACGCGCGGAACCTGTTACGCAAGGAATCCGTTACGCGCGGAACCCGTTACGCAAGGAATCCGTTATGCAAGGAATCTGTTACGCAAGGAATCCGTTACGCGGAGAACCCGTTACACAAGGAATCCGTTACGCAAGGAATCCGTTACGCGCGGAACCCGTTACGCAAGGAATCCGTTACGCAAGGAATCTGTTACGCAAGGAATCCTTTACGCGCAGAACCCGTTACACAAGGAATCCGTTACGCGCAGAACCCGTTACGCAAGGAATCCGTTACGCAAGGAATCCGTTACGCGCGGAACCCGTTACGCAAGGAATCCGTTACGCGCGGAACCTGTTACGCAAGGAATCCGTTACGCGCGGAACCCGTTACGCAAGGAATCCGTTACGCACGGAACCTGTTACGCAAGGAATCCGTTACGCAAGGAATCCGTTACGCGCAGACCCCGTTATGCAAGGAATCCGTTACGCGCAGAACCCGTTACGCATGGAATCCGTTACGCGCGGAACCAGTTACGCAAGGAATCCGTTACGCAAGGAATCCGTTACGCGCAGAACCCGTTACGCAAGGAATCTGTTACGCAAGGAATCTGTTACGCAAGGAATCCGTTACGCGCGGAACCAGTTACGCAAGGAATCTGTTACGCGCAGAACCCGTTACACAAGGAATCTGTTACGCAAGGAATCCTTTAAGCGCAGAACCCGTTACGCAAGGAATCCGTTACGCGCAGAACCCGTTACGCAAGGAATCCGTTACGCAAGGAATCCGTTACGCAAGGAATCCGTTACGCGCGGAACCCGTTACGCAAGGAACCCGTTACGCGCGGAATCCGTTACGCAAGGAATCCGTTACGCAAGGAATCCGTTACGCAAGGAATCCGTTACGCAAGGAATCCGTTACGCAAGGAATCCGTTACGCAAGGAATCCGTTACCGCCCTTACTCCCCGGCCGGACATTCCAACTACATTAACATTACGCCGGCGGGCCAAAAAGGATGATTTTCAGCTAAACCTTCCTGGCATAAGGAGTGCCGCTAAAAATCGGGAGACCTCTAGGGATCATAACATCTTTGCCCAAGTTCTACGCGGAAAAGCGGCGCTCCATTAGGACCGTCGGTCGCAGAGTTGTGATTTTCCAAAGTTTTGGAAGGTTTGTCCCAAATGGCAGTTTATCGCTTTTGTCCACCAGGTGGCTAAAATCTCGGGACGTTCGGGACAAAAACTGCCATCCGAAAAATCACTTTGGGACCAAAAGGGACATTTGGGAAACTGTCCCTTAGATGGCACTTTTTGGCCCTAAAGTCCCGGGCGTTAAGGGACCTAAACTGCCATTTGGGGGGGAGTTATGGGACAAATACTGCCATTTGGTGGGAGTTATGGGACAAAAACTGCCATTTGGTGGGGAGTAATGGGAAGATTAGGGACATTTCAGGGACAGCTCCGAGGAGTTCTGGATTGATATTTTAAACTGCCGTATCTTCTCAACCGTTCGATATCCCGCTTTGAAACGTAGATATCTTGGACCAACGCGTAATTGTATGGAATCAATGTTTTGGGACAAATGTTGCCATTTGGGCCACATGAGATTCCAATGTAGTGGGAACACAAAAAAGTGTCATTCCGACTACATTTGTATGGGTTGACCATGTAGGCCAATTGTCCTCAGGTTAAGGTTACTAAATGTAACCCTTAACACAAAAAACTCCAAAAAAACTTCAAAGTATTTTGAAGTTTTTAGAGGTTTTATAGGTTACTAACAGTAAGCCTTAGGTTACTAAATGTAACCCATTCCTGTCATTCCGACTACATTTGTATGGGCCGACCATGTAGGCCAAGAATCCCAACCCGTATGGCAGTAATGGTCCCGGGTTTCAATGCCTTTCGGGTTATTTTGTGTCATTCGGGTTGGGATTTTCGGCCTACATGGATAGCCCATTGAAATGTAGTTGAAATGGCCGTTTTTGAGTTGTAACTTATCCTTACAATTCAAAGTGTCATTCCGACTACATTTGTATGGGCCGACCATGTAGGCCAGGAATCCCAACCCGTATGGCAGTAATGGTCCCTGGTTCCAAATGCCTTTCGGGTTATTTTGTGTCATTTGGGTTGGGATTTTTGGCCTACATGGATAGCCCATTGAAATGTAGTTGAAATGGCAGTTTTTGAGTTGTAACTTATCCTTACAATTCAAAAAGTGTCATTCCGACTACATTTATATGGGCCAACCATGTAGGCCAATTGTCCTAAAGGAGATTTGGGAAACTGTCCCTTAGATGGCACTTTTCGGCCCTAAACTCCCGGGCGTTAAGGGATACTAAACTGCCATTTGGGGGGGAGTTATGGGACATATACTGCCATTTGGTGGGAGTTATGGGAAGATTAGGGACATTTCATGGACAGCTCCCAGGAGTTCTGGATTGATATTTTAAACTGCTGTATCTTCTCAACCGTTCGATATCCCGCTTTGAAACGTAGATATCTTGGACCAACGCGTAATTGTATGGAATCAATGTTTTGGGACAAATGTTGCCATTTGGGCCACATGAGATTCCAATGTAGTGGGAACACAAAAAAGTGTCATTCCGACTACATTTGTATGGGTTGACCATGTAGGCCAATTGTCCTAAGGGTTAGGTTACTAAATGTAACCCATGACACAAAAAACTCCAAAAAAACTTCAAAGTATTTCGAAGTTTTTAGAGGTTTCATAGGTTACTAACAGTAAGCCTTAGGTTACTAAATGTAACCCATTCCTGTCATTCCGACTACATTTGTATGGGCCGACCATGTAGGCCAAGAATCCCAACCCGTATGGCAGTAATGGTCCCGGGTTTAAATGCCTTTCGGGTTATTTTGTGTCATTCGGGTTGGGATTTTCGGCCTACAAGGATAGCCCATTGAAATGTAGTTGAAATGGCCGTTTTTGAGTTGTAACTTATCCTTACAATTCAAAGTGTCATTCCGACTACATTTGTATGGGCCGACCATGTAGGCCAGGAATCCCAACCCGTATGGCAGTAATGGTCCCTGGTTCCAAATGCCTTTCGGGTTATTTTGTGTCATTTGGGTTGGGATTTTTGGCCTACATGGATAGCCCATTGAAATGTAGTTGAAATGGCAGTTTTTGAGTTGTAACTTATCCTTACAATTCAAAAAGTGTCATTCCGACTACATTTATATGGGCCAACCATGTAGGCCAATTGTCCTAAAGGAGATTTGGGAAACTGTCCCTTAGATGGCACTTTTCGGCCCTAAAGTCCCGGGCGTTAAGGGACCTAAACTGCCATTTGGGGGGGAGTTATGGGACATATACTGCCATTTGGTGGGAGTTATGGGAAGATTAGGGACATTTCATGGACAGCTCCCAGGAGTTCTGGATTGATATTTTAAACTGCTGTATCTTCTCAACCGTTCGATATCCCGCTTTGAAACGTAGATATCTTGGACCAACGCGTAATTGTATGGAATCAATGTTTTGGGACAAATGTTGCCATTTGGGCCACATGAGATTCCAATGTAGTGGGAACACAAAAAAGTGTCATTCCGACTACATTTGTATGGGTTGACCATGTAGGCCAATTGTCCTAAGGGTTAGGTTACTAAATGTAACCCATGACACAAAAAACTCCAAAAAAACTTCAAAGTATTTCAAAGTTTTTAGAGGTTTCATAGGTTACTAACAGTAAGCCTTAGGTTACTAAATGTAACCCATTCCTGTCATTCCGACTACATTTGTATGGGCCGACCATGTAGGCCAGGAATCCCAACCCGTATGGCAGTAATGGTCCCGGGTTTAAATGCCTTTCGGGTTATTTTGTGTCATTCGGGTTGGGATTTTCGGCCTACATGGATAGCCCATTGAAATGTAGTTGAAATGGCCGTTTTTGAGTTGTAACTTATCCTTACAATTCAAAGTGTCATTCCGACTACATTTGTATGGGCCGACCATGTAGGCCAGGAATCCCAACCCGTATGGCAGTAATGGTCCCTGGTTCCAAATGCCTTTCGGGTTATTTTGTGTCATTTGGGTTGGGATTTTTGGCCTACATGGATAGCCCATTGAAATGTAGTTGAAATGGCAGTTTTTGAGTTGTAACTTATCCTTACAATTCAAAAAGTGTCATTCCGACTACATTTATATGGGCCAACCATGTAGGCCAATTGTCCTAAAGGAGATTTGGGAAACTGTCCCTTAGATGGCACTTTTCGGCCCTAAACTCCCGGGCGTTAAGGGATACTAAACTGCCATTTGGGGGGGAGTTATGGGACATATACTGCCATTTGGTGGGAGTTATGGGAAGATTAGGGACATTTCATGGACAGCTCCCAGGAGTTCTGGATTGATATTTTAAACTGCTGTATCTTCTCAACCGTTCGATATCCCGCTTTGAAACGTAGATATCTTGGACCAACGCGTAATTGTATGGAATCAATGTTTTGGGACAAATGTTGCCATTTGGGCCACATGAGATTCCAATGTAGTGGGAACACAAAAAAGTGTCATTCCGACTACATTTGTATGGGTTGACCATGTAGGCCAATTGTCCTAAGGGTTAGGTTACTAAATGTAACCCATGACACAAAAAACTCCAAAAAAACTTCAAAGTATTTCGAAGTTTTTAGAGGTTTCATAGGTTACTAACAGTAAGCCTTAGGTTACTAAATGTAACCCATTCCTGTCATTCCGACTACATTTGTATGGGCCGACCATGTAGGCCAAGAATCCCAACCCGTATGGCAGTAATGGTCCCGGGTTTAAATGCCTTTCGGGTTATTTTGTGTCATTCGGGTTGGGATTTTCGGCCTACAAGGATAGCCCATTGAAATGTAGTTGAAATGGCCGTTTTTGAGTTGTAACTTATCCTTACAATTCAAAGTGTCATTCCGACTACATTTGTATGGGCCGACCATGTAGGCCAGGAATCCCAACCCGTATGGCAGTAATGGTCCCTGGTTCCAAATGCCTTTCGGGTTATTTTGTGTCATTTGGGTTGGGATTTTTGGCCTACATGGATAGCCCATTGAAATGTAGTTGAAATGGCAGTTTTTGAGTTGTAACTTATCCTTACAATTCAAAAAGTGTCATTCCGACTACATTTATATGGGCCAACCATGTAGGCCAATTGTCCTAAAGGAGATTTGGGAAACTGTCCCTTAGATGGCACTTTTCGGCCCTAAAGTCCCGGGCGTTAAGGGACCTAAACTGCCATTTGGGGGGGAGTTATGGGACATATACTGCCATTTGGTGGGAGTTATGGGAAGATTAGGGACATTTCATGGACAGCTCCCAGGAGTTCTGGATTGATATTTTAAACTGCTGTATCTTCTCAACCGTTCGATATCCCGCTTTGAAACGTAGATATCTTGGACCAACGCGTAATTGTATGGAATCAATGTTTTGGGACAAATGTTGCCATTTGGGCCACATGAGATTCCAATGTAGTGGGAACACAAAAAAGTGTCATTCCGACTACATTTGTATGGGTTGACCATGTAGGCCAATTGTCCTAAGGGTTAGGTTACTAAATGTAACCCATGACACAAAAAACTCCAAAAAAACTTCAAAGTATTTCAAAGTTTTTAGAGGTTTCATAGGTTACTAACAGTAAGCCTTAGGTTACTAAATGTAACCCATTCCTGTCATTCCGACTACATTTGTATGGGCCGACCATGTAGGCCAGGAATCCCAACCCGTATGGCAGTAATGGTCCCGGGTTTAAATGCCTTTCGGGTTATTTTGTGTCATTCGGGTTGGGATTTTCGGCCTACATGGATAGCCCATTGAAATGTAGTTGAAATGGCCGTTTTTGAGTTGTAACTTATCCTTACAATTCAAAGTGTCATTCCGACTACATTTGTATGGGCCGACCATGTAGGCCAAGAATCCCAACCCGTATGGCAGTAATGGTCCCGGGTTTCAATGCCTTTCGGGTTATTTTGTGTCATTCGGGTTGGGATTTTTGGCCTACATGGATAGCCCATTGAAATGTAGTTGAAATGGCCGTTTTTGAGTTGTAACTTATCCTTACAATTCAAAAAGTGTCATTCCGACTACATTTATATGGGCCAACCATGTAGGCCAATTGTCCTAAAGGAGATTTGGGAAACTGTCCCTTAGATGGCACTTTTCGGCCCTAAACTCCCGGGCGTTAAGGGATCTAAACTGCCATTTGGGGGGGAGTTATGGGACAAATACTGCCATTTGGTGGGAGTTATGGGAAGATTAGGGACATTTCATGGACAGCTCCCAGGAGTTCTGGATTGATATTTTAAACTGCTGTATCTTCTCAACCGTTCGATATCCCGCTTTGAAACGTAGATATCTTGGACCAACGCGTAATTGTATGGAATCAATGTTTTGGGACAAATGTTGCCATTTGGGCCACATGAGATTCCAATGTAGTGGGAACACAAAAAAGTGTCATTCCGACTACATTTGTATGGGCCTACCATGTAGTCCAATTGTCCTAAGGGTTAGGTTACTAAACGTAACCCTTAACAAAAAAAACTTCAAAGTATTTCGAATGTTTTTTTGGGCCCCATGTCATCTAAATGACTATCAGGACCATGGGGGGAGTCAGGCAACTGCTCTGGACTGCGCCAGGGCCTCAAAATTGGCCTGAACTCTAAAAACACAAAAAAACACAAAAAAACACAAAAAAACTTCAAAGTATTTCGAATTTTTTTTTGCACCCCTGGTACTCTAAATGACTTCCAGGACGATGGGGGAAGTCAGGCAACTGCTCTAGACCGCGCCAGGGCCTCGAAATGGGCCAGAACTCCAAAAACACAAAAAAACACAAAAAAAACTTCAAAGTATTTCGAATTTTTTTTTGCACCCCTGGTACTCTAAATGACTTCCAGGACGATGGGGGAAGTCAGGCAACTGCTCTAGACCGCGCCAGGGCCTCGAAATGGGCCAGAACTCCAAAAACACAAAAAAACACAAAAAAAACTTCAAAGTATTTCGAATTTTTTTTTGCGCCCCTGGTACTCTAAATGACTTCCAGGACGATGGGGGGAGTCAGTCAACTGCTCTGGACCGTGCCACAGCCTCGAAATCGGCCTGCACTCCAAAAACACAGCCTGGAGTAAAATACTTTGAAAAATACAGTATCCCATCCTTACGATTCAAAAAGTGTCATTCCGACTACATTTGTATGGGCCGACCATGTAGGCCAGGAATCCCATCCCGTATGGCAGTAATGGTCCCTGGTTCCAAATGCCTTTCGGGTTATTTTGTGTCATTTGGGTTGGGATTTTTGGCCTACATGGATAGCCCATTGAAATGTAGTTGAAATGGCCGTTTTGAGTTTAACTTATCCTTACAATTCAAAAAGTGTCATTCCGACTACATTTATATGGGCCAACCATGTAGGCCAATTGTCCTAAAGGGCATTTGGGAAACTGTCCCTTAGATGGCACTTTTCGGCCCTAAAGTCCCGGGCGTTAAGGGACCTAAACTGCCATTTGGGGGGGAGTTATGGGACAAATACTGCCATTTGGTGGGGAGTAATGGGAAGATTAGGGACATTTCAGGGACAGCTCCCAGGAGTTCTGGATTGATATTTTAAACTGCCGTATCTTCTCAACCGTTCGATATCCCGCTTTGAAACGTAGATATCTTGGACCAACGCGTAATTGTATGGAATCAATGTTTTGGGACAAATGTTGCCATTTGGGCCACATGAGATTCCAATGTAGTGGGAACACAAAAAAGTGTCATTTCGACTACATTTGTATGGGCCTACCATGTAGGCCAGGAATCCCATCCCGTATGGCAGTAATGGTCCCTGGTTCCAAATGCCTTTCGGGTTATTTTGTGTCATTTGGGTTGGGATTTTTGGCCTACATGGATAGCCCATTGAAATGTAGTTGAAATGGCCGTTTTGAGTTTAACTTATCCTTACAATTCAAAAAGTGTCATTCCGACTACATTTATATGGGCCAACCATGTAGGCCAATTGTCCTAAAGGGCATTTGGGAAACTGTCCCTTAGATGGCACTTTTCGGCCCTAAACTCCCGGGCGTTAAGGGACCTAAACTGCCATTTGGGGGGGAGTTATGGGACAAATACTGCCATTTGGTGGGGAGTAATGGGAAGATTAGGGACATTTCAGGGACAGCTCCCAGGAGTTCTGGATTGATATTTTAAACTGCCGTATCTTCTCAACCGTTCGATATCCCGCTTTGAAACGTAGATATCTTGGACCAACGCGTAATTGTATGGAATCAATGTTTTGGGACAAATGTTGCCATTTGGGCCACATGAGATTCCAATGTAGTGGGAACACAAAAAAGTGTCATTTCGACTACATTTGTATGGGCCTACCATGTAGGCCAATTGTCCTAAGGGTTAGGTTACTAAATGTAACCCATTTGTGTCATTTCGACTACATTTGTATGGGCCTACCATGTAGGCCAATTGTCCTAAGGGTTAGGTTACTAAATGTAACCCTTAACACAAAAAACTCCAAAGTATTTCGAAGTTTATTTGCACCCCTGGTACTCTAAATGACTTCCAGGACGATGGGGGGAGTCAGTCAACTGCTCTGGACCGTGCCACAGCCTCGAAATCGGCCTGCACTCCAAAAACACAGCCTGGAGTAAAATACTTTGAAAAATACAGTATCCCATCCTTACGATTCAAAAAGTGTCATTCCGACTACATTTGTATGGGCCGACCATGTAGGCCAGGAATCCCATCCCGTATGGCAGTAATGGTCCCTGGTTCCAAATGCCTTTCGGGTTATTTTGTGTCATTTGGGTTGGGATTTTTGGCCTACATGGATAGCCCATTGAAATGTAGTTGAAATGGCCGTTTTGAGTTTAACTTATCCTTACAATTCAAAAAGTGTCATTCCGACTACATTTATATGGGCCAACCATGTAGGCCAGGAATCCCAACCCGTATGGCAGTAATGGTCCCTGGTTCCAAATGCCTTTCGGGTTATTTCGTGTCATTTGGGTTGGGATTTTTGGCCTACATGGATAGCCCATTGAAATGTAGTTGAAATGGCCGTTTTGAGTTTAACTTATCCTTACAATTCAAAAAGTGTCATTCCGACTACATTTATATGGGCCGACCATGTAGGCCAGGAATCCCAACCCGTATGGCAGTAATGGTCCCTGGTTCCAAATGTCTTTCGGGTTATTTTGTGTCATTCGGGTTGGGATTTTTGGCCTACATGGGAGCCCTGTCAAATGTAGGCCAAATGGCAGTTTTTGAGTTGTTAGGGAAATGGCAGCTTCAACTTTGTTTGACGTATAATCCCATAGAACACAAGGTTCAATGAGGCTGAGATTTTCACAGTAATTCAAGCTTTGCCCAACAATTCATTTTTATGAAAATCAATGGGAAATTCCTTACACTTTTACTATGGTTTTTTGACTATGTTTGACCTATTATCCCATAGAAAACAAGGTTCAATGAGGTTGAGATTTTCACAGTAATTCGTCCTTTGCCAAACGATTAATTTTCAAGAAAATCAATGGGAAATTCCTTAAACTTTTTCCATAGTAATGTATGGCATTTTGACTTTGTTTGACTTATTATCCCATAGAAAACAAGGTTCAATGATGCTGACATTTTAACAGTAATTCAAGCTTTGCCCAACGATCAATTGTTATGAAAATCAATGGGAAATTCCTTACACTTTTACTATAGTAATGTATGGCATTTTGACTTTGTTTGACCAATTATCCCATAGAAAACAAGGTTCAATGAAGCTGAGATTTTCACAGTAATTCAACCTTTGCCCAACAATACATTTTTATGAAAATCAATGGGAAATTCCTTACACTTTTTCCATAGTAATGTATGGCATTTTGACTTTGTTTGACCTATAATCCCATAGAAAACAAGGTTCAATGAGGCTGAGATTTTCACAGTAATTCAAGCTTTGCCCAACAATTCATTTTTATGAAAATCAATGGGAAATTCCTTACACTTTTACTATGGTTTTTTGACTATGTTTGACCTATTATCCCATAGAAAACAAG
This sequence comes from Leptoclinus maculatus, assembly GCA_032191485.1. Lineage (NCBI taxonomy): Eukaryota > Metazoa > Chordata > Actinopteri > Perciformes > Stichaeidae > Leptoclinus > Leptoclinus maculatus. The sequence continues at coordinate 6,179,655 of JAVDOI010000013.1, forward strand.
GTTCAATGAGGTTGAGATTTTCACAGTAATTCGTCCTTTGCCCAACGATTAATTTTCAAGAAAATCAATGGGAAATTCCTTAAACTTTTTCCATAGTAATGTATGGCATTTTGACTTTGTTTGACTTATTATCCCATAGAAAACAAGGTTCAATGATGCTGACATTTTAACAGTAATTCAAGCTTTGCCCAACGATCAATTGTTATGAAAATCAATGGGAAATTCCTTACACTTTTACTATAGTAATGTATGGCATTTTGACTTTGTTTGACCAATTATCCCATAGAAAACAAGGTTCAATGAAGCTGAGATTTTCACAGTAATTCAACCTTTGCCCAACAATACATTTTTATGAAAATCAATGGGAAATTCCTTACACTTTTTCCATAGTAATGTATGGCATTTTGACTTTGTTTGACCTATAATCCCATAGAAAACAAGGTTCAATGAGGCTGAGATTTTCACAGTAATTCAAGCTTTGCCCAACAATTCATTTTTATGAAAATCAATGGGAAATTCCTTACACTTTTACTATGGTTTTTTGACTATGTTTGACCTATTATCCCATAGAAAACAAGGTTCAATGATGCTGACATTTTAACAGTAATTCAAGCTTTGCCCAACGATCAATTGTTATGAAAATCAATGGGAAATTCCTTACAGTTTTCTCATAGTATTGTATGGCATTTTGACTTTGTTTGACTTATTATCCCATAGAAAACAAGGTTCAATGAGCCTGACATTTTCACAGTAATTCAACCTTTGCCCAACAATACATTTTTATGAAAATCAATGGGAAATTCTTTAAACTTTTTCCATAGTAATGTATGGCATTTTGACTATGTTTGACCAATTATCCCATAGAAAACAAGGTTCAATGATGCTGACATTTTAACAGTAATTCGACCTTTGCCCAATGATTGATTGTTATGAAAATCAATGGGAAATTCCTTAAACTTTTTCCATAGTAATGTATTGCATTTTGACTTTGTTTGACCTATAATCCCATAGAAAACAAGGTTCAATGAGGTTGAGATTTTCACAGTATTTCAATCTTTGCCCATAGATTACATGGTGTGAATATCAATGGGAAATTCACTGTTTTTTGTGAATGTCTCCAGTCTTTTAATTCATTAAAAATACTTTAAAGGCAAATAAAGGGATGAATTCTTTTTGTCAATGAAGAGGGGGTCGTGGAGATGAAATGGCTGAAATTTAGAGTTCGTAGGTCCAAGTAAAGGTGCCCAAAACCAGGCGTTTAGGTCAAAGGTCAAAAGGTCGTAATTGGTGCATTATGTAAAAATGGCCATAGAGTCTGAGAAAAAGGTTGAAACTGCCTGAATTTTGCACCACACCTTCCCCCTTATGTGTAGAGTACATATGTCCAAGTTAAAGTGCCCGAAAACAGCAACAAATGTGTAAATTGGGCCTAAAGTATGTTAAAGGGCCGGTACATTTGACCTATGTACAAACGGTCATAGAATCTGAGACAAAGGTTGAAACTGCCTGCATTTTGCAACACACATTCTCCCTGATACCTTGATTCATGCTGCGAAGTAAGAAGTCTGTAGACCCTAGGGAAAGCTATCTCCTGTTAGCAACATGCTAACAAGATCAATCCAATTCATGCTAGTAGAGCTTCCTCTGGTGTCCACCATATATCATTTCCATCAACATCTGTCTTGTAGAAATGGTTTTATGGCACCCAACAGAAACAGACACATGTGGACGTAATTTACAGTCTTTTAATTAATTAAAAATACTTTAAAGCAAAATAGAGGAATTCTTTCTTTTTGTTAATGAAGAGAGGGTCGTGGAGATGAAATGCCAAAAATTTGGAGTTTGTAGGTCCAAGTTAAGGTGCCCAAAAACAGTAAAAAAGGTCTTAATTGGCTCTAAATCCTCTTAAAGGGCCGGTAAATTTGACCTATGCAAAAATGGCCATAATCTCTTAAATATGGGTCCCAGAAACCACAGATTACGGATACACATTGTGGACTAGGCCTACAATGAGGTCACGTGAACAAAATCCCTCTAAAATGTCTAGAAAAGAAATTTGCCTGTATGAAACTCAGAGAACAGGAGGGTGAACATCTTAGCAAGATGTACACCCTGTCGTGCTGTTAAGTCAGATTGGAGCAATTTTGTTCTAAACATCTGAGAGCTCTGCTTTTTTAATATGTTGTAGCCATGCTACTGCTGTCCATCATATATCATTTTCATTAACATCTGTCATGTAAATCAGGCCTAAATTACCATAAAGAGCAGTCAATTTGACCTATGTAAACGGTCATAGCATCTGAGAAAAAGGTTGAAACTGCCTGGATTTCACAGGACACCTTCCCCCTGATACCTTGATTCAGTCTGGAAAGTAAGAAGTCTGTAGACCCTTGGGAAAGCTATCTCCTGTTAGCAGCATGCTAATGAGATCAATCCAATTCATGCTAGTAGAGTGTCCTTTTTTGTCCAACATATGTGAATTTCATTAAAGAAAGTCGTTTATTAGTGTTTTTACAGGACCCAACAAAAACCCTCTTGACTCTAAACACTGAAACAGGCTTTTTTTTAAAAGGCCCGTATTCCGAATGGCTGAATTCATCCCAAAAGACACTAGGCCCGTTTTCATAACAGTCTTTTCTCTTTATTTTTATACTTTAAATCAAAGTAGAGATTTAAATCCTTTTCCTCTTCAAAGAGGGGCTTGTGACCATTAAATATCTACAATGTGGATCTCGTAGCTGCAAGTTAAGGTCCCCAAAAACAGCAACAAAGGTCTAAATTAAGCTAAATTGAATTCTCTTAAAGGGCCGGTAAATTTGAAACGGCCATAAAATCTGAGAAAAAGGTTGAAACTGCCTGCATTTTGCAACACACATTCTCCCTCATACCTTGATTCATGCTGAGAAGTAAGAAGTCTGTAGACCCTAGGGAAAGCTATCTCCTGTTAGCAACATGCTAACAAGATCAATCCAATTCATGCTAGTAGACCTTCTTCTGGTGTCCACCATATATCATTTCCATCAACATCTGTCTTGTAGAAATGGTTTTATGGCACCCAACAGAAACAGACACATGTGGACGTAATTTACAGTCTTTTAATTAATTAAAAATACTTTAAAGCAAAATAGAGGGATGCATTCTTTTTGTCAATGAAGAGGGGGTTGTGGAGATGAAATAGCTGAAATTTAGAGTTCGTAGGTCCAAGTTAAGGTGCCCAAAACCAGGCGTTTAGGTCAAAGGTCAAAAGGTCGTAATTGGTGCATTATGTAAAAATGGCCATAGAGTCTGAGAAAAAGGTTGAAACTGCCTGCATTTTGCAACACACATTCTCCCTGATACCTTGATTCATGCTAAGAAGTAAGAAGTCTGTAGACCCTAGGGAAAGCTATCTCCTGTTAGCAACATGCTAACAAGATCAATCCAATTCATGCTAGTAGACCTTCCTCTGGTGTCCACCATATATCATTTCCATCAACATCTGTCTTGTAGAAATGGTTTTATGGCACCCAACAGAAACAGACACATGTGGACGTAATTTACAGTCTTTTAATTAATTAAAAATACTTTAAAGCAAAATAGAGGAATTCTTTATTTTTGTCAATGAAGAGAGGGTTGTGGAGATGAAATGCCTAAAATTTGGAGTTCTTAGGTCCAAGTTAAGGTCCCCAAAAACAGCAACAAAGGTCTTAATTGGCTCTAAATCCTCTTAAAGGGCCGGCAAATTTGCCCTATGCAAAAATGGCCATAATCTCTCAAATATAGGTCCCAGAAACCACAGATTACAGACACACATTGTGGACTAGGCCTACAATGAGGTCACGTGAACAAAATCCCTCTAAAATGTCTAGAAAAGAAATTTGCCTGTATGAAACTCAGAGAACAGGAGGGTGAACATCTTAGCAAGATGTACACCCTGTCGTGCTGTTAGTCAGATTGGAGCAATTTCTGTTCTAAACATCTGAGAGCTCTGATTTTTTAATATGTTGTAGCCATGCTACTGTTGTCCATCATATATCATTTTCATCAACATCTGTCTTGTAAATCGGGCCTAAATTACCATAAAGAGCAGTCAATTTGACCTATGTAAACGGTCATAGCATCTGAGAAAAAGGTTGAAACTGCCTGGATTTCACAGGACACCTTCCCCCTGATACCTTGATTCAGTCTGGAAAGTAAGAAGTCTGTAGACCCTTGGGAAAGCTATCTCCTGTTAGCAGCATGCTAATGAGATCAATCCAATTCATGCTAGTAGAGCATCTTCTTGTGTCCACCATATATCATTTTCATCAACATCTGTCTTGTAGAAATGGTTTTATGGCACCCAACAGAAACAGACACATGTGGACGTAATTTACAGTCTTTTAATTAATTAAAACTACTTTAAAGCAAAATAGAGGAAATCTTTCTTTTTGTCAATGAAGAGAGGTTCGTGGAGATGAAATGCCTAAAATTTGGAGTTCGTAGGTCCAAGTTAAGGTGCCCAAAAACAGCAAAAAAGGTCTTAATTGGCTCTAAATTCTCTTAAAGGGCCGGTAAATTTGAAACGGCCATAAAATCTGAGAAAAAGGTTGAAACTGCTTGAATTTTTCACCATACATTCCCTGTGATGACTTGATTCAGCATGCCAAGCAAGAAGACTGCAGAACCTTGGAAAGGTTTTGTAACATTGTATTGATGTAAATCCAACTGATTCTTAAAGAGTGTCCTCTGTTGTCCACTACATCTAATTTACAAGACATTTCATGGGATAAAATTCGGGGTGGTGCCTGCGCATCCGGTAACATAACCGAGGTGTCCACGGTCAAACTGGGCGTCGTACGGTGATAGCTGATCCGTTTCCATGTTTTGTGCATGAAGAGCCCCTTTCGGCACTTAGCCCCACCCATTCCCATGTTTTGTGCATGAAGAGCCCCTTTCGGCACTTAGCCCCACCCATTCCCATGTTTTGTGCATGAAGAGCCCCTTTCGGCACTTAACCCCACCCATTCCCATGTTTTGTGCATTCGGCACTTAGCCCCACCCATTCCCATGTTTAGCTGATCCGTTTCCATGTTTTGTGCATGAAGACCCCCATTCGGCACTTAGCCTCACCCATTCCCATGTTTACAATGAAAGTTATGCTCAAAAGGCATAAAGCTTCCCATTCGGCCCTTAACCCCACTTTCCTATAGCAGTGTCGCCCTCTATGGGATCTCTGGCTTCAGTACACTTTTTGGCTCGAATGGCACCTTTCCTCCTTCAACGCCCAATGTTGTGTAGGCGAAATGGCCACCACATTGTATTCGTGTCCAAAAAGGGACACGGCCGCAGTAAGCTCCATGTTAAATCTGTGTCACGAAGCTGACATTCCCTAGCGCGCAGAACCCGTTACGCAAGGAATCCGTTACGCGCGGAACCCGTTACGCAAGGAATCCGTTACGCGCAGAACCCGTTACGCAAGGAATCCGTTACGCGCAGAACCCGTTACGCAAGGAATCCGTTACGCAAGGAATCCGTTACGCAAGGAATCCTTTACGCGCGGAACCCGTTACGCAAGGAATCCGTTACGCGCGGAACCCGTTACGCAAGGAATCCGTTACGCAAGGAATCCGTTACGCAAGGAATCCGTTACGCAAGGAATCCGTTACGCGCAGAACCCGTTACGCAAGGAATCCGTTACGCGCAGAACCCGTTACGCAAGGAATCCGTTACGCGCGGAACCTGTTACGCAAGGAATCCGTTACGCAAGGAATCCGTTACGCGCAGACCCCGTTACGCAAGGAATCCGTTACGCGCAGAACCCGTTACGCAAGGAATCCGTTACGCGCGGAACCTGTTACGCAAGGAATCCGTTACGCAAGGAATCCGTTACGCGCAGAACCCGTTACGCAAGGAATCCGTTACGCAAGGAATCCGTTACGCGCGGAACCCGTTACGCAAGGAATCCGTTACGCAAGGAATCCGTTACGCAAGGAATCCGTTACGCGCAGAACCCGTTACGCAAGGAATCCGTTACGCGCAGAACCCGTTACGCAAGGAATCCGTTACGCAAGGAATCCGTTACGCGCGGAACCCGTTACGCAAGGAATCCGTTACGCGCGGAACCTGTTACGCAAGGAATCCGTTACGCGCGGAACCCGTTACGCAAGGAATCCGTTACGCGCGGAACCTGTTACGCAAGGAATCCGTTACGCAAGGAATCCGTTACGCGCAGACCCCGTTACGCAAGGAATCCGTTACGCAAGGAATCCGTTACGCAAGGAATCCGTTACGCGCAGAACCCGTTACGCAAGGAATCCGTTACGCGCAGAACCCGTTACGCAAGGAATCCGTTACGCAAGGAATCCGCTACGCGCGGAACCCGTTACGCAAGGAATCCGTTACGCAAGGAATCCGTTACGCAAGGAATCCGTTACGCGCGGAACCCGTTACGCAAGGAATCCGTTACGCGCGGAACCTGTTACGCAAGGAATCCGTTACGCAAGGAATCCGTTACGCGCAGACCCCGTTACGCAAGGAATCCGTTACGCGCAGAACCCGTTACGCAAGGAATCCGTTACGCGCGGAACCTGTTACGCAAGGAATCCGTTAGGCAAGGAATCCGTTACGCGCAGAACCCGTTACGCAAGGAATCCGTTACGCAAGGAATCCGTTACGCGCGGAACCCGTTACGCAAGGAATCCGTTACGCAAGGAATCAGTTACGCGCAGAACCCGTTACGCAAGGAATCCGTTACGCGCAGAACCCGTTACGCAAGGAATCCGTTACGCAAGGAATCCGTTACGCGCGGAACCCGTTACGCAAGGAATCCGTTACGCGCGGAACCCGTTACGCAAGGAATCCGTTACGCGCGGAACCTGTTACGCAAGGAATACGTTACGCGCGGAACCCGTTACGCAAGGAATCCGTTACGCGCAGAACCCGTTACGCAAGGAATCCGTTACGCGTGGAACCCGTTACGCAAGGAATCCGTTACGCGCGGAACCTGTTACGCAAGGAATCCGTTACGCAAGGAATCCGTTACGCGCGGAACCCGTTACGCAAGGAATCCGTTACGCAAGGAATCTGTTACGCAAGGAATCCGTTACGCGCAGAACCCGTTACGCAAGGAATCCGTTACGCGCGGAACCCGTTACGCAAGGAATCCGTTACGCGCGGAACCCGTTACGCAAGGAATCCGTTACGCGCGGAACCTGTTACGCAAGGAATCCGTTACGCGCGGAATCCGTTACGCGCGGAACCTGTTACGCAAGGAATCCGTTACGCAAGGAATCCGTTACGCGCAGACCCCGTTACGCAAGGAATCCGTTACGCGCAGAACCCGTTACGCATGGAATCCGTTACGCGCGGAACCAGTTACGCAAGGAATCCGTTACGCAAGGAATCCGTTACGCGCAGAACCCGTTACGCAAGGAATCCATTACGCAAGGAATCCGTTACGCGCAGAACCCATTACGCAAGGAATCTGTTACGCAAGGAATCTGTTACGCAAGGAATCCGTTACGCGCGGAACCAGTTACGCAAGGAATCTGTTACGCGCAGAACCCGTTACACAAGGAATCTGTTACGCAAGGAATCCTTTAAGCGCAGAACCCGTTACGCAAGGAATCCGTTACGCGCAGAACCCGTTACGCAAGGAATCCGTTAAGCAAGGAATCCGTTACGCAAGGAATCCGTTACGCGCGGAACCCGTTACGCAAGGAACCCGTTACGCGCGGAACCCGTTACGCAAGGAATCCGTTACGCAAGGAATCCGTTACGCAAGGAATCCGTTACGCAAGGAATCCGTTACGCGCAGAACCCGTTACGCAAGGAATCCGTTACACGCGGAACCCGTTACGCAAGGAATCCGTTACGCGCAGAACCCGTTACGCAAGGAATCCGTTACGCAAGGAATCCATTACGCAAGGAATCCTTTACGCGCAGAACCCGTTACGCAAGGAATCCGTTACGCGCGGAACCCGTTACGCAAGGAATCCGTTACGCGCAGAACCCGTTACGCGCAGAACCCGTTACGCAAGGAATCTGTTACGCGCGGAACCCGTTACGCAAGGAATCCATTATGCGCGGAACCCGTTACGCAAGGAATCCGTTACGCACGGAACCCGTTACGCAAGGAATCCGTTACGTGCAGAACCCTTTACGCAAGGAATCCGTTACGCACGGACCCTGTTACGCGCGGACCCCGTTACGCGCGGAACCCGTTACGTGCGGATCCCGTTACGCAAGGAATCCGTTACGCGAGGAACCCGTTACGCAAGGAATCCGTTACGCGTGGAACCCGTTACGTGTGAAGGTGTTTCCTTATCAGTTCTCTCTAGCAAACAACATAAAAATGCCTAAAAGCTGCTGTGTGCTGGGATGCACTATAGAACCCAGAACCAAAGTTTTTATGAGCTGTCGAACTGATTGTTTTCCCCTATGGTGTGCGTGGTTTGTGTGGCGTATGGCACGTGTGCTCTATCTCTATGGGATATTTGTTTTTACACCCTGTACATATTCCACACGGAAACATGCACAATACATGAAAACTTGGACTCATCTTGTGAAAACATCTGTGTAGTGTTTAAGATGTTCTCTCTTCCTTTGTTTCTTTTGGCACCTCTCAACTTTCCGCTGTTGAATAAGAGGCACAAAAGCCCCAGAAAAGAAAAACACTTTAGGAGAAAAAACTTTGCGATATAAATTGGGTGTGAGGAGTTTTAAGACTCGAGTGTTTAACCAGACAGGGAGGGTCTAATATGTAAGAGCTTGACTGATATAATAAACCACAAGTCAGGCCTCTACTAATACGCTACACAAAAAGTCTCACAACTTAATGGAGGTGCAATACTAAACCTCTTTTATTTGACTAAAGACTTGACTGACGGCTGTTTTCTCTCCTCTCAGATGTTCCAGTGGCTTTGACCGCCATCGGCAGGACTGGGTGGATAACAGCTGCCCAGATGAGGTGAGTGATAAAGCTAAAAACATAACAATCTGACATGACTTGAATCTGTCTGATAGTACTTTAGATGTTTCATGGTCTTGCTTATTAATGGTGAAATACGTGTGTGTGTGTGTGTGTGTGTGTGTGTGTGTGTGTTTAGAGCTGCCTGATAGATGAATGCCCTTAGCTGCAGTATGCAGGAGATCCCTCTCATATTCCCCCGCACACACATCATTAATCTCTTTTTGCACACGTCCATGACAACGTTTCTTATCTTTCAGACCAAGGACAAGATGTGCGACATCATGGACACCACACATCTCTATCCGCTCACCACCACGGCTGTCGCCAAAACCACATCCAGGAGCAAAGAGGCCACTGCAGGCGGCGACACACCCTCCACCTCCCACCCTCCCACCAGCGTCCCCACCGAAGGTAAAGTGGGAAAGAGCTGGAACGAGGCCACGGTGCATATTGTGTAGGAGCGCAGAGCTTTCATCCATGTAGTGATGGATGCTCTCTCTGCTCTGGCAAGATGTTAAATGAAGTGCTTTTGCTGGAGCTGCTCTTTATTGGTATTGATGTGTTTCCTCTTTAATAACATGAGCAAGACACTTTTCTCTTTTGGAGAAGGCATGAATATGTACTGTATAGCTCTCCACTTAAGCTATAAAAAAAAAACATATCCCAGATGGCAGGCAGTGGAGCAGGGTGCAGCAGCTGTGTTTGTACCAACTTTTAAACAATGCAGGTTGAATTAGGACAAATCTCCCCAGTCTAAAGTAGATGCACCCACACGAACCTGTGATCATGTTGTTCCGCTCGGCCGGCTCGCCATCAATCTTTATTATCAGAAACCTTTTATTACATTTCAGATGATGGATCTGTTGAAGCATCAAAACTATTTCCATCCTGTTATTGTTCTTCTTAATCATTTCTCAGGTTAATTAAGGCATTCACTTTCACTGTTTGGAAGGCGAACAAAGGGCAATTTTCATTTCTGAAGGCCGAATGTTTAACAGAAAATTAGATTGAGCGCTGGCTTTTCTCTCAGTAAGTGGAAAGTGACTTTACAATCATTTTGAGGTTTAGTGAAATTGGCTCAATCTGATCCAGATATTGAGGAAAGCTGGTCCTCGTTACCTGTGTTCTCTCTCTCTCTCTTTCAAGGTCTCATTTCACATTTGACTTTTTTTTTAAAGAGGATAAATTAAGTTATATTTTGGTTGAACAAATATTACCCATAAAGTCACAAAGGCATCGTGACAGACATTTAATATGTGTTCGGTTCGACATGTAAGGCTATATAAACCCAATATAGTAATTTAACAGTAACTTAGTCACATTAGCTTCTTACAGCTAATATAATGGCTAGCTTGGTTAGTTTGTCTATCTGTTAAATGTTACTGAATAATGATAAAAAAAACAGTACCTACAGATAATGGTTCAATAAGGACGTTTGGTGAGTAGATAAAATATATCAGTGACATATCCTTTAATTATGACGAATGGCCACTGTACTTTATTTTTAGTCAATCCCATACACACTGTTCTGCTGCTGCAAATACTCACTAGAGCACAAAATGTGTATTAACTACAATGCCCAGCTGTTTTAAAAATTGACTTTCCCTTTTTTAAATATGGAAATATATATATTTGATGTTTTTAATGTTTTACGTCTTCGTTGGTTAGGAATGAGCTTCAGGCTGAGAGCCACAGACAAGGTGGGAAAGGTGGAAAGTACTGAGAGTCGGACTAATGCATTGTTGAGTTGAGTAAAGGCAGAGTGAGTAGGACACTAGCCAGTGAGTTTAGTGATCTTCAGTCTAGCTAGCTAACGAGCAAAGTATGTGTCTCCAGGCAGGAGAATTTAGCAGAGCTCCAGACGACACTGATTACAGTGTCAGCCAGGGAGCAAGACCCCCGAGGTCTGACGAGTGACAGCTGGAGGCAGACGCAGAGCGAGGGGCAGAGAAACGTCCCGATCACAGCAAAATGACAAGAAAAGAGAAAATACATGCAGAGGGCCGAGTCTCTGCAGGTACAGACACCGCAACACACTACTAGTGGGTGATACGTGATGATGGAGAGGGATCATTTTAGTATCAGTCTATATATTGTTTTCATTTAAGAAAAATCCTACTCATTGTGCATTTAACTTTATTGCCATTATAACGAGAACTTGCCTTGGTGAGCTAACAGTACAGGACAACATTCAACGTAGAATATTTTTTATTAAATAAACGGAAAAAATAAATACAAAACAACCTATATTAAATAAGAACATACCGTATTATAACATGTATCATACGTATCATAAACATATACATTAGTTTACCTTAAAGTTCAAAATGTTTGCACTTTAAGGTAAACACAGTCTGCACTTTAAAGTCTGAAGTCAAGTATCCTAAACATAGTAAAATACTTTACCACAAATAGCATGTTGGTTTGCTGATGACGGCAAAAACGCCTGTCTTATGTTTAAAAGTGCCAACAGCCCACAGATGAAACAAAAGAAGATATTCCTCAATTTGGTTAAAGTAGCCTGCTTTGTCTTAGCGGTCTTTACAATGTTATCTCCTTCATAAAAGTCAAAATGTGTTCTAAACATGACATTTACAGTAGATAAGTACAAGTCGTCTCATACTGACAGCATTTCTCCAATGAAAGTTAGAGGGTGTCATGCTCCTTTGATATTGCAGTGTAAAAGTATTGAGCACATGATTCACTGCACCCCAGCGGGAGGTTAACCCAAACCATACTGCAGCATAATCTCAGTTATCTAATGCAAATCCTCTTTGACAGGGGCAGACTGGATTCTTCTGCTGATGATAGGAAAACTCCCAAGGTGTCTTTTAAAGTTTGTTTACTTACATTTATTTTTTTCACTTGTCTCTAGAGAAGTGAGAGTTATGAATTGGCTGGATTTATTGTTCCAATTTATTTAAGTAAACAGGCAATTTATTTGAATCAGCTCCAGATGTGGGAGACGCTCACCTACTGTCCTCATATGAAACGCTGTGTAGATAATCAATACCAAAAGCACACACACACACACACACACACTAGACTGTATGTTGTGTCTTTTCTCATGCTTGTCTTGTGTTAATCGATGTCTGGGATGCACAATGGGCAACAAATCGTTTCAGACATCTACTCGTATCCTTGTGATGAATTTACTGCATCCTTTTAAGAACATGAGACCCCCGTCTATAAAGTAGGTGAGGACATATTCATAACTGTGTTGTCTGTCAGATACAGTCAGGATCGTAATAAAAGCTTTATTGTCCATCACAAATTGATAAAAGTGTCTTTGACACGGTTTACAAGATAAATATGGCTGTAAAAGAAGTAGGCGTTCACTTCTTATATACAGTCTATGTTCGTAAGTACATAGTTTAATTTCGAAAGTAAGTAGTTTTCCTAAAACAGCTGGGCACTGTAGTTTTTAATTAATACAGTTTTCGTCTGCTGGTGAGTATTTCCGACAGCAGGAAGGTGCATATGGGATCAACTACAGTGCCAGCTCTTCATCATAATGAAGGAAAAGCTCCTCCAGTGCAACAAAGTGGCTCAGTCATGTGTTTTTAATAGTTTCTGGACATCAATGCAGGAATACGATATATATCAGGCTTTAGCTACACACACAATAGTGGGATGAGTTCAGTTTCGGTCTTCCTGTCGGATTTGCTGACAGTAAATATCTCCAGACTTAGCTGTTGGAATGAAGGATTTTCTGACCTCATCAGATGGAGCATTTCAGTCAGTGTTTTGGCTCAGGGCACACTGCAAACAATCCAACTTTTGGTCTCTCAGCAGGCTTTGACCTTGTCAGTTCTCCATTGAAAAAAGGAAAACTCCAGGTGCTTTTGGGTTGTCGTTCTTTAAAACTAACTTGCAATTTCTCAGTGTGGTAATTTAATATTCGTGGTCCATTTCTGGTTTATTGTCCACGTTTCTTCTCTTCCTGTCCATCCACTCTAATTCACTTTCCCCCTTTTCCTTCCATCACTTTTCTGCACTTTGGCACTTTACATTATAGTACCGGTATTTTCATTCAATTTACTTACTGACTATTAAGTTTAAATAGCGTGTTTTTCCAAAACAACTAAATCCTTAAAGATGGTCTTGAAAATGTTATTTTGTTCCCCGTATATTTCATTTGTTGAGTTTTTTTAAGGTTTTCTACACTTAAGCCAGGCTTACCCATTATTTCATTCTCACAAAAAGGCATTTAACTGAGGGAGTAGTCGTTTTTTTCTCCCCTGCACCCACATTAATCATCTTGTGGGGGCTGAGTTTAAATGGACGCTCCATCGCTGTCGGGGTGCTGGATGGGCTGCTGGGATGAGGATGGATGCTGTGTGAAAACGGTCCAGCTGTGAGGCAAAACACGCAGACTAGTCCTACAGATCAAACCAGGGCCTGTTGAGAGGACTGTTGAGAGGTGTTTGGTTTACGTGCGTGTGACTGTACGTGTGTGTGTGTGTCCAGGAGGTTAAGAGGTCACTCTGCGGTGTATGTTGTGTAGCCGACGCACTTTCTGACACATACAGCGGATCAGTTTCCTCCGCTCTCGCTTGTCTCTTCAGCTGCAGGGGTCAACGGTCACACTAGAGAGCAGGCTGGGTGACTCATGGTGGAAAAGAGACATGAAGAGAAATGTGTCTGTGTGGTTTTAGGTGTGTTTAGGTGTGTTTATGTGTGTTTAGGTGTGTTTAGGTGTGTTTGGGTGTGTTTGGGTGTGTTTGGGTGCGAGAAACACTAACATGAAAAGTTTAGATCTCCTTTTTTCAATCTATTGACGTTGAACTAAACTTTATATTGAGCTATAGCTTCAGAGGAAATACAAACAGCGACCTTTCAGCCAGGAGGCCGCTGTTCGTTCTCCATGTGACAGAGACCATCTGAAAAAATATTTTAGGAATTTGGGTACATTGTTAAAACATTATGTTATTTAGTAGAACTTGTGGGCAACCTAACTCATACATGTATGAGGAGTCTGAATGGCAGAAGAAAACAATTTCACACAGACAATTCTTCGTCCAGAGTAGACTCAGCTCTGTTATAAATCTGAACACAGATGTAGATATTTGTGTGAAATATACATTCATATAGCAGCTTTTGTTATACCCCTTCTGGCTTCTTTCCCTCGAGCAGCGATGGCGATCCATATTCATGACCCTCCCTCCGGTCTGGGATTGAACTGAACCGAATTGTGTGCGCTCTCTTACGGTACCACATCTCATTTAATGGTTCATTTCAGACCCCAAAATGTTGCTGCATTGGTTCTTTAGAAAATTGAAGTAGAAAACCCCTTTGAATTAAATCGTTCAGTGAAATATATGTGGTGGTGGCGTGTGAGTGCTGAATTTGCATAATGTGAATCCTATGGTGTGCGTAAATGCCTGCTACCCTTCCAGGAGAAGTGGGCCACGCTACATTTCCATATTTCACATGTGCAGTTAACCCCAGACAGCTTTTATGTGCTGAATTATGCATGCTGGACCATTCTTTTCAAAGCATTCATTTTTAATCAGATTTTAAGTGGAGTAAATTTCATGTTGAAATTTCCACTAATGAAAGACGCTTAATCTCATTTAGGCCTTCGGGGAGTTGTTTATACTATCAGAGCTTCAAAAACAAACTACAAAGAGAAAAAATAATGATTGTGCCTGACTCTCGTGTCTTTCTTTCTTTGTCTCCTCACAGACGATACCAAGATCGCCCTGCATCTCAGAGACAACCAAGGTAGGTCTCTATCTGCCGCTATGTGCCTTCACTCACTCCCCGCTGTCTTTATGGCCGCGTGTGTTTCTTTGTCTGCCTCCTGTTTCTGTTCTCACCACTGAGGTATTGGTCCCTGATTGCTTTTTGATCTTTTTGGAGGACGTGTGGCTCAATCAGCTGATAAACTTCATCCGGCGGCCGAGAAGTATTTAGCTTAATTGTCCTCTGTGGGCTGCAGCGATCAATTATATTGTCTGGACTGGTGTGAGAGGAAGGCCGGGGAGTTTGTGCCCAAAAGTAGAAGTTGTATTGAGTCACATATTTCAAAATGAAGTCTCAGAAGAACCATGTATATGATACATTTTCATTTTCAAGATGTGGCTGTATTCCTGCAAGGCGGAGGTAGAAAAGAAGGTAGCTGTACAAATACAAACATGCTGTGCCCCTTTGTGTATTCAACACAAAAACACATGTAATTATGGGAGGGAAGGAAAGTATCTTGTTTTGCATGTTTGCATGAATAACTTGCATGAAGACAAAGGCCACAGACTCTATTACATCACAAGGATTTACAACATTTGTGGGAAAAAATGAGTACAGCATGGTATCACGATATTCTGCGTGGCGATATCGATACACGGATGCCAAGAAACCTTTTGATTTTGCTTTTTCAGTCCACTTCAGTCCGTCTGCTCGACAAACCCATTTTGCTGCAATAAAAATGTTTGAAGTGAGATGAACCGAGTAAAAGGTTATTACGCAAAACAGATGTGGACAATTTGCAGGTAAAAAAGGTAATAAATCTCAATAATCAGCATATCGCAAAAATCGCAATAAAGTCGTCTCTTGTCATAAGGATCATGATTATATGGTATCATGGGGCTCCTGGTGACTCCCACCACTAACACTAAACACCCACATATGTGCAAAACATCCCAACTCTGAAATGTCCTCCAACTCTATCAGGTTCCAGAGATAGCCTCTCTAATGTTTCCAGCCTGAGAGGAATTGGAAATCGGCGGCTTCTATCACACTTTCATTACACAAACGCTGCATGTCTCTCATCACTCCGGCATCACTCCGCCTGGCACTGTGATGTCATCTCTCTGCGTGGCTTTTTTTTTTTGTCTTCATGCATCCAACCTTTTCTCACCGAATACCTGCCAACGATGTTATTTTAGGTGAAAAGCAGTTGCGAGGAAGACATAAAAAGCATTAATTTCTAATATCCAGGTGATAGTTGAGTACGTATTATAACTACTGGGTATTTAACAGGTTTAATTAACCAGAGGGGTTTCAAAATGTGTCTTTTCATACATGTTGACCAAGATGATTTAGTTAAAGTGTCCTCTGACCTTAACTGTCGTAAACGTTACAGTAATTGCTGAGGAACAACAGGAGCCGATCACCCTTTTGTCCAGAGTTTCTATTCAACACCGCCACTCCTCAGCATCCATTTACAAAGAATCTGAATTATAGGTCTGTTGTATTGTTAGTTTCCCCCAAAAAAAAGAAAAGAAACATAAGCCAGGTGAGAGAACGGTTGTGCTCCACTAATGTAGAGCTGGAAAAGAAACAGCTTGGCTGGGTTTCTCTTGGTCTCATTTGTCCTTTCTCAAAAGCTCTAATGCATTTTATTAGCGCCTAAGAGCTCTGCTGTCCATTAGTGTTCAGTCAGTCTCCTCAGGTTAGCAGACATAAGGACAAAGCTAATGGAGAATGAATTCAGGGCAATTTGTAAAGATGAGCCATGTCTGTGTCCAGACTCCGTTGTGCTACAATGATAGATATTACCAATTATTTCCGTAATTATAAACTAGAATATTTTTAGCCATGCTGTCAGCACGGCTCTATGTTGATTGATGTTGGCTCCAGCTTGTTACATTACAGGATTTAGTTTTTTCTTTGGTATATAATTATAAATTAAATATTTTGGGGTTTTATGCTTTTGGTCGGACTTTTGGTTTTTCCCTTTTAATTGATTGATCAGATAAATACTTGATATAGTTACATTAATCGTCATTAAGACAAGGAAATGAATGATTAGTTGCATCCTCATCAACAAACTACTGGATGGACTGAGATAGAATTTTGTGCAGACAGTAGACTGAATATATGACTTCGCTCCATCCTCTCGTGTCACCTATGGTCGCTAAAGCCAAGAGGGCGGCGGCCAAAATGACATTCTCATCTAGCGCCACCAAGAGGTCAAAGTTTCAATTCATTTTTTGGGGTTTATGATCAAATACCTGCAAAATGAATGACATTCCCATCAGCCTCAACTATTAACAACTTTACATAAATAGAAAATGACAGCATGCTTCCAGGCTAAATTAAACTGGTGAACATGGTAAACATTGTCCCTGCTAAACATCAGCATGTTAGCATTGTGAGCATGTTAGCATTGTGAGCATGTTAGCATTGTGAGCATGTTAGCATTGTGAGCATGTTAGCATTGTGAGCATGTTAGCATGCTCACGATGCATGACTGTAGACTGTAGACTCTTAATGCACTTACAAATGCATTGCATTTCACTGTCCTGTCTTTCATCAGCCCCCTACGAGCCGGTATAGACCCTGCTGTCTTATTGGTTTAAATGCACCGTTCAGAAGAGTCCTGATAAAACTGTCTCATCGCTCCTCCAGGGGTCTGGGCAGACCCGTCTCCTCTAGCATCCCGCTGGTTATTTAGCTGCCGGGCTGTTGATTTGTCATTGTGTCTACATCTTCGCTCAGTCTCATGCCCCCTGCTAACCTACTAACGACCCGGACCAACAGCCTGTCGCAGTGCTTGGGCTTCCAGCTGACCAAGAGATGGCTCTTGGACTCTGTAGCTCTGGCAGATAAACACAGGAAAAACTACCTTTCTGAGAAAACAAGAGAAAAATAAAACTCACTCACACTGTGTTTATTGGTTTAAGCACAATAACAAGAATGTAATTTCTCTGCCAAGTTGTTTTTCTCTGAAAAGTATGGCTCCTGAGCTGCTACGTTTAAGGCTGACTGACATCAAAAAACATCAAATGGCATTATGAAAACTGTTTTCTGTCGGATTATGGACAATAGAGGTACTCTACTCTGTTTGTCTATTGTTTTCTGTTTGTTTAATGCGAAACTATATCGAGTGATGTTTCAGCACACCAAAGTATCCATACTTTGTCCTTTTTATTTCAAATTTAGGAGTGCACATAACGGCTGTGCACAGACTTACCGACCAACACATTCACAGTGGCTGCCCACACACATTGGACATGTTTGATTACCACCCGGTTATTCTGTGTGCTGGGAATCAATGAGGCAGGGAGCCAGGGGAGAAGCTGGTTGGCTGACAAGCTCGGCGATGGCTATGGCTGCTAATTAAAGCCGGGGAGGAGCCCGGGGAGAGGTTGTCAAGGGGGCATAGGAGAAGAAATCTGCAGCCGTGTGAACAGATATGGCCTGATCCTGTTTTAAATCTGTGTGAGATAAGCTATGAAGGCATCCTTGCTGTTTGTTTCATAATCACTTCATTAGTTTCCCCCCCGCTTGCCACGATCCCTACTGGGACTGCTTCACTGTTTCTCTTTGTATTTTCTTATTCTATGCCTTCTTCTCGTTGACAAATTGCAGGTGAAAATGCTCTTGTTTTTTTTTGTGACGGGGAAATTGTGCCACCATAGATTAAAAACAGATGTGCCCAAAAGGTTACAGGGTGTTCTCATCATCTTCAAAAGAACTCTCAAAACACCTGCTGGGTCGACTACTACGTGAATCTGACAAAAGTACTTTAGCTTCTAAGACATCCCACACCGAGTGATGTCTTCCGAGGCTCGCTGAAGGACAAAATGATGATGTAGTCACTATATACAGCCTTTTCAGCTTTTCATTGCCACGACTGGAGGCTACAGTTGGACTCTTATCAGCAGCTATAGGCCTGTTTCCGCCTACTATCAGGAACATATGCTGCTAACCTTGGTTTGGGATTAACTCTGGTCATGCAACAGAGTGCTGAAGACCCTGTTTAAATATGTACCTTGAATTTAATCTCAAAGTGAAGAAAATGTCCCCTGAAATCTCTAAAACCACCGTGGAATCCACTGAAAATGCATGTGAACGTTTTTCAACCATACATGACTGAAGTAGAATCAGTTTTAAATGTTTATCTTTTTCAATGTGATGACATTTAGTTAAATTTTGTCTCCAAGCATGTCAATTTTAAGGCATATTAGTACATGTTACAAAAGAGGGTATTGATGAATGATGAGTGACCCCTGCTGGTCAAGAACGACACTGCAGCAAAAGGATAAAAACGTAAATTTGGTGTTTGCTTTAATCCAAAATATCTCTGCATTTTAGATACTATCATTTAAAGCAACAACATGTATCTCTTTATTAAAGGCTGTAACAGGGTGTTTCTGTGTTTTTGTTTCTCAGTGCTGCCTGCAGACAGTGCCGTAGACAGGAAGTCAGGTGCACACCCTTTGCACACCGGCCTGATCCTCGGCATCCTCCTGGTGATGCTCGTCTTGGTTGCCGGCGTGCTGGTCACCGTGTACATCTACCATCACCCGACCTCCGCAGCCAGCCTCTTCCTCATCGAGGTGAGTGGAGACGACACCAGCTGACACGACGCTCCAAAAGGAAATCGTTCATTGAGAGTGAAAGTTTATTCTTGACCTCAGAAACAGAAGTAAACAAAAAATAATCTCACCACAAGGTCCATTTAGTATAGCTGCTCTGGAGCTTTTGAGATTAGCAGCTCATACTTGACAGAAAGTGTACAAGAAGTCCTTGAAGTGCTCTGAAAAATAAAAATATCTACAACTGGGCGACTTCATCTGCTGAGGAAGGTTGTGTGATATGGTACAAAGCTCAAACACAGATTTTCTTTAGTAAACAAAATAGCTCATATTCTTAAAAGTTAGATAAACAGAAAAATATTGGAACGTATCTGAATTTATGGACCTGTAGGATGATCATATGTGTTTCATATATTGATATGTTCCTATATTTGAGGCATATTGGAAGTTAAATCTTCAATAATATGTTTGTTCATTTGCTGGGAAAAGTTATTGTCTTCAGGATTTTACTGAACCCTTAACAGAAAAGAGTTATTAAGTGAGGAATGTGTACAAACTGCTTTTAGTTTTGATACCTTTTTCCTCAAACCTTCAGACATTCAAGTGTAATAGCAAGAAAAGATACAAAATAAAACCACATTCATTCAGCGCTCGGTGCTTTTCATCCTTCAACTCCTAACTTTTAAATAAGGATTACGATTTTTTGAGTCAGGAACCTTGGTGCACACAGTCCTTCTTAATAAATCAATGTGAATTCACAGAGTAGGTGCTGTTTGGAGAGAAGCATCTTTTGAAAACAAAAACGCTCATGTTTCAAAGTCGCTCTCATTGTCAGTATTACAAGGTCGTCATCAGTCACAGGAACTCCCTGATGTGGAGTTTGCTTTCTTAAGTGAAGTCAACATCAGGCATACTAAGTTTGAGTTTTATAGTTTATGTTTTTAAAGGATAAGACAGATGATATTCTTTTTTATTGTTGTCAACAAATCTCATGAAAATACTGAAACCAGTGTTGATCTCTGAATACTGTCTCACTACTTGTTACTACGAAAGATGTAAAAAGAGCTTTCTCTTTGCTGGGCACTTTAGCTTTTATTATAATTTACTCAAACATGAGTAAATAGTGCATTTTGTTGGGGACTGTTTTTAGCCATGGATAGATACTCATTTGGTCAGAATGTCAGAATCAATTGAAGTGGTCGCGACATGATTTCCTGTGTAGGATAAAAACAAAAGAAAGAAAAGAAAAACTGCTTCATAAAGTTATACTTATTGCTTCTTTCTTGTGAAATACTGCTTTGTTTTACTTCTCCGGGCCCCTAAATAAATAGTCTCCTACATCTCAGATTTATCACCTGAGGTTTTATAACACGAGGAAACATGTTATTGAGGTGTTTTTATGTGTGTCATTTCTGCACACGACACCTCAACTCAGCAGAGCGTCGCTGCTTAATTCTGAAATCACTCCTTTATTCACTCATCCACTACTCCCTATGTAATGAGACGCTCAATAATTTACTCTAACACAGTAGAATAGAAACATTTAAATATGAAAATTTACAATAGAATCAACTGGCAGTCAAATCAAATGGCGGAGGGTAAATATAGGTCCCTTTATAGTTAACAGGGAGTGATTTTGGACAGTCGGGCTCTCCTTAGGTCACAGACAAAGATCAACCTCAGCCTTGACGACACTGTGACACTGTTCTTCCTAAACGCTGTCCTCGCACACGTCCTCTCCTTTCGCAGAGACGCCCAAGCAGGTGGCCAGCCATGAAGTTTCGCCGTGGGTCGGGCCACCCGGCCTACGCAGAGGTGGAGCCAGTGGGCCACGAGAAGGAGGGCTTCATCGAGTCTGAGCAGTGCTGAGGGAGGAGGGGGCTTCTCACCAGGGAACCTCCAGGATCTGCTCATCAGTGTACACAATGACTCGCTAAGACTGTGGAATCGGCCCATCAAGCGCAAGATGAGACTGGAATACAGCAGCCAACGATACGAGGAAGTGAGGAAAAACCCTGAAAACTGATCCCCAGCAAGCCCATTGTTCAGCACCTGTTGGCAAAGACCTGACCTACTGGGGACAGAGGGAGGGAACAGCATCGATGCCATGGAGGGATTGTACAGCCTGACTGCCTAGACTGGATACTGGTGTGGTTGAGGGGGGGGAGCAGGGTGAAGTATACAATATATATTTTCAGAAACAATACAGAGTATGTGAACAGAGATTACCACTTTATTGTTTGTGGGGTTATACTGTATAGGCCTTTGTATATCCATCAGGTTTTTACTTATTTTCCTTTTTCTTTCAGTATGTTGTTTTCACAGGGGCTGGCACATTTATCTGTACAGACGTCGGTATTGCTTTTCAATACCATAGCAGGCTTAATTGACTTTTCCACTGCCTGCCCTGCACAGAGAGGCTGCAGCTGAGCGACATGACGCCAGCTGAAGTCCTGTCACTGCGATCGATCACAGCAGCGGTGTTGAATTAGTTTGTGATGTTTGGCTGATTTCATTTTCTGAAAATGAAGTGTAAGATGTTTTTCGTTTTTTTTTTTAAATGGGTGACGGGCACACACTATCGTTCTTTTACTCTTTTGATTGGTTCATTGATTGATTCCTCACATCATGGATAGCATTTTATGTATTTTTTTGTTTTTATTTTTGCATTGTTTTTTACATTACTGCCGTGCCATTTTGTTCCTGACTAGAGTTTGCACATTTTTTATTTTCATTTGACATGTGGTACTAATGCAGATTTACAAGACAGGCGCTTGTGAGTGTGTATGCTGAATATATTTTCTAAAGTGTAAGTGATTCAGTGTGTGTGTGTGTGTGTATGAGTGTGAATGCAAAAGAGAGCAGTTTACATTAGTGATTGGATATCCACCTGCTTTATGGGTGCAAATGTTTGAGCTGGCTCTGCACAGGTGGTTCTTGTTGATTTGAATCTGAGGTATCTGGATATCGTTTGTGTGAGCCAAAACACACTGGTATGATTGTTTTTTCTTGATTCTTACAGTGTGGTTTCCTTTTCGAGTATGTTGCCAGCATAACCATAGGCTAGTCTGTTTTAAGTTATGGTCGACTCATCCGTGTCAACACATTCATGTATATACCAAGGCCAAAACATTTGCAGATTCAGGTAACTCATGGCAAACATTTGTAGAGTAGTGGTATTATATACAGAAAAACAACTTTTTATTTTTTATGAGTGGCCTTTTTTTCTCTACTTTTTTACTTAAATGTGAATACTGTTCCAATTATTACTGTCACCAATCAATACACAAGGCTTCTGACTGAACAAATCCAAACATTTACTTCTACTTTTAAGAATATTATCTCAAGACAAAATCATGCTTTTACGCCAATGATTGTAGACTTAATTAAGATCAGTATCCTAGAATTCTACTGCAAAATAAAACGTGCAATATTACACCCATTCAGTTTGACACTGTAAATACATAAAAATAACAATCATCTGGAATATTTTTTTTATTCCCACCTTGTCTTTATCACATTGAGACCAAAGACTAATCAGCATCATTCTTTTAAGTGTTTACCTCAACGTCCTCAGCAGCCATACCACCATCCAGAACATACCAGCTAATTACAGCTATAGTATATTGATTATAGATGGTGTCTATTATTTAATCTAAACAAAACACAAACACAAGAGCAAACGTGTGATGAATTGATTAAACTGTGTGTGTTTATCTGCCCAAAAGTAAAGTATGTTTGGCTAACTAGCTTACATCCTACAGTAGCTAGCTAGTAATCAAGCTTACTTCCAAGATCAAGAGGTGCGACATTAGCTAGCGTTAATAACTGAACAGCATTACATTACATTGTGGAGTTAAAAGGTTCACTGCTAAAGTTAGAATTGCATGGAGGCCAGCCTGGAAGCTATAAGAGTTTAGGCTAGCGTTAGCAGCTCCGCCCTGACTCCTGCTACAAATTACTCGAGATAGCTAGCTAGCTATAGCTAACCATCAGTTTCCATACAAAATAATTAGCCGAAGATGTTTGAAGAGATAGTTTACAAACACTTGAAGGTATTTCCTGAACCCCCAAAGAATCTTCGAAATATATATGAAATATATGGATAAAAAAATATTTCTGAATATTCAAGATTTGTAAGACAATTGCACCTGTTTTCCCGATTCAACACAAAGATGTTAACCGCTAGGTTAGCCTGCCGACTAACGTTACCTGGATTAAAAACAGAGTTGCAACTTGGTAAACTGGTTAAACATGAGTTTTTATCGTGCAGTGGACGAAACATTGTCTCATCCAGATGGCTAGAAGATCGTTTGATAATTCTGAAAACTATCCAATAATAGTTTTTTTTAAACCAACTTCTGGGTTTTTCAAAGATCTCTGGTTAACTTGTGACGTTAACTTGTATGCTTGTATGCTAACACAATTGTGTCTGCCTGAGGCAGCGTTAACCTGGAGTCTTTTATTGTTAAGCTACATCATGTATGTAGCCGTCATTTGCATTTTAAAGACCACTTTTACAAAATTCTTAAACGTTAGCTTAATTAGTTAGCTTAATTACAGCTAATGATATATTCAAGAGTCTGGAACGGTCCTTTTCTTAGCAACATATTGTTTTAAAAAATAATAAATCAATTTGATGGTAAATCTGCTTCTTATATACGGTCTATGTAAATCTGCCACATTATCATTGTAAACTTCATAGGTTTGAGAAGGGAAAGTTTAACTGGAGTAGCACCAGTTATTAAGGGGGCGGGGTTTAGCCAACAGCTGACAAATAAATGTCATCCTCCAAATACACTCTCATGGACATCGACACACCCAAAGATGCACACAAGATTAATGCACAAATACCAAATCAAGGACTCACTGGCTGTTTAAAACCCTCACGTAGACCTTTCTTTACAACCCCTCTGAGATCTAATGTGGTCTCGGTGAGAGTTCAAACCCTCTTTTATGACTCCTAACTCCTTTCAGCATCAGCGTTTAAAAAGCATAACGTTTAAACAGGCTTTTTCATGCATACAGATACTTTCTCTAATGTTGGTAACATTGACCCCTGCGTAGAAATGCTCCGTGCGAGTGTGCTCGGCACATCTGCTTGTGTTCACTGGCACCTGGAACTGCTACACACCTAAATATGATTGTCAAAATCAAAAAATTGTGTTTGGATTGCTCCACTTGTTTAAGCGGTAGCTGTAGTAAGAGAAGTACTCTGCATTTAAAGCGTTTGGAGGGTGGTTTCTTTTATTTAATCTTTAAAAAAAAAACATAAACACATGAGCAAACGTGTGAGGAATTGATTAAACTGTGTTTATCGCATCTGCTTGTGTTCACTGCCACCTGAAACTGCAAGTGTTTTTATATTCACTGTCAGAGAAAGTGGCCTACGGTCGGATTCGTGTGTTCTAAACACTTTGATCATGGAAACAGCAAACGTCTTCACTTGCTTCACTGGACTTGACTAATCACTTTAATTCCCACTTTCCTAACGATGTTATTTTAGATGACGAATAGCAGCATAGTGGTGTTGTTGAGATATGTTACTGCTTTTTCTCTGACTTATGGGGTTGGCTCGAAAGATGTCAGAGCTAAATATAAAGAAACAAGAACTGTGACCTTGTTTTATCTTATCATGACACACAATGAGGCTCAAAATCACACAGTATCATAGCTCGCTGTCTGTAATTTCTGTAACTGTTGTTTTGATTACATTTGAAATAATAAACAATGTTGTTAAAAACAAACACAACCTCTCTATCGTGCTATTGTAGCCTGCACCAGTTGCTGTGTATGTCTTGCTTTTCATTTAAATGTACATTCAGTTATATTTCTACAGCGCCATAGGATAGAAGGAGCTAATTTAATATACAACCACTTCCACAGCTCCATTAATCAGTATTTGTGTGCATATGCATTCAACGCAGCAGCAGAGAAACTGAAATGCATTGTTCTGCCACCATAATTAATTTAATAAATGCATGCCAAGAAATTAAAATAAGATCTTGCTGATTAATTTGGACGAAATCCAGTTTTTGATTGTCAATAATCATTCTGCAAGTCAATCACTTGAGCGTGAAATCTCCCCGCAGCTTCATGCAGCATTCAGTTTAAAGAGCATTGTTTTATACTTTGTATCATCTATATATTATATCTATATCTAAGAGAGCATCCCAGTGAAACATGCTGTCTGGTTTATGTTAAAGAGAAACAAAGAAAACTGTTGTACTATTATTTTAGACAGATTTACATTTGAATTGTAATCTTTTAAGTGAGCGCTTAGATCATGAACAGAAATCAATATTTAGCCATAGAAAATACATTTTCTATGGCTAAATTTGGCTTACTTTGAAAACTACACACTTACTATTGTTTTGCCCGTGACTCCTTTGTCTATATTTTTCAGTTTCTGGCCCACAATGGAAATAGTTTGACCACCCCTGTAATAGACTGTGCAGGAGCACAAAGGACAACAAGAGAATTAAACTTCTATAATGTTCCGCACTAGAGCAATAACTCAAGGACAGAGTCAGGGAGTAATGAAGTGTGCTACATAAAGACAAGCGCTGCACATTTTGCCTCTAAACAATAAGTGGGTGTTAATCGTTGCGACACTCAGCTATTACTTTCCCCAAATCCAGTTTAATATATTGTAGACGAGGTCATAACTGCTGCTGTAAACGTGTCCCGTCGTCTCTGTGACCTGATGCTTCACTGCCATCTAGTGGTCAAACCACAGAACACAACTGCTGTCCATAAAGGAACTAAAACAGGATGAATCCTTTTCTTCTAAAGTATTACATCACAGAAACATATCTACTACTTTGTGATATGATATGATGTAGTTTATGGCCTGCAGTTACAGCCGGGGCATAAAAATTCACCTCAAACCAATCATTTGGGAATTAAAGAGGCACATTTACCTGTAAATGTTTCAAGGAACAGGCCCAAAGGTTAGATCAAAATATACATTTATTTGAGCATAGTAGAAGAACAACACAGAGCATTTCTAAGAAGCAAACCTACTGCAAATAGCGTGGGCTAATAAGACATATAATAATAATAATAATAATAATAATAAGACAATAAGTCTACAGAAGATACAGCAAAAGCAGTCGCCTCCGTTACCTTCATTCATTCCTTAAGAGTAACCCTGATTCACATGCTGGACTTTGAAAGTAACTCAACACCATTAAAACACTGCTACAAAGGTGGGTTGTCTTAGGTTGCGTGCCCCAATAGCATTTTTTTGTACACGTCTGCTATATCTTGACCTTATTTTGTGTCCAATCATCCTTTATATATGTTTTTAATTAAATAATTCTGCTGTTTTCTGACTGGTGGATTAGTGGTTCCATGTTGCTTTGAAAACATGCTAATTATCATTTAATCAAATACAGTATGCCCCACATCTGTAGCAGTGTTGAATACTAAGTTTAGGCACTAGTGTACATTAGGTCTACAGCGGACCCCTTTCCTGTATCATATTACAGCACTTTAGTGTCAACTAACACGTCAGTATTTGCCGACACGTCATATTTGAGTATACAGCATTGGATTTGCTCTCTACTAAGTAAAAACACATTCATGCAAAAGACTGACAGCTTCTTTAAGGAACAGCATCTACAGCTTCCCTATAATAAAAGGCTCTGAGTCAGTTGGCCATCGGGGCCTTGCTGGTTTTCTATACGATCGTCCCGTCACACCTACATTTCATTAAGGTTGGTTAACTAAAACTAAATCAGCAGTGTTCCCAGGTAAAACAGAGTTAAACTGACAGTCGGTAACTGTGTATTTGTGAACTGATCTGCAGCAGAGGGATACGGTCAAGGTGTTCAGTACTGTGTATGCTTTGTGCAGCCGACACACAAGCGGTGAATCACACAGCTACAGTATTTAACTGTTACTACTCTATGTTTCCTTTAACTGGGACAGTCAGGTGGTGGTGTTGAGCTATCAAGGGCCTATAAAAAACATAGTTACACGCGTCCTCAGAAGATTTGAGGGTCTGTCCAGAGCAGCTGACTCCGATATCCAATAATAGTACACCACAACAAAGAGTTGGAGAGTCTTGCTTACTGCTTGTGTAGCCTTCTGAAAGCAACAGACTACAGCGGGATTATTGTTTTTCGACAAACAAAAAGCTTGCCTGCTGGTTTGTTTTTCTTGTAAACAGAGTTCTGTTTACATTCAAACACACTGCTCGTACCCTTAAAGAGTAAGTTAACAGCAGCAGTGTTTGGGCGTATGAAACCCAAAGATATTTACTGTTTACTTTCAGAAAATCAACAAAGCAGCAAGAAATTTAAACATGTGCATATTTCCCTTTTCTGATTTAAAAGAATAATTTAAACTATTAATCGGTGATCATAATAGTTGCAGATCATTGCAGCTCTTCGTGTCTCCGCATCCGTTCCTGAAATACATCCCTCTGCCACAGTGATATGAACGTGACAGATCCATTTAAGGGAAACAAAACCAATAACTAATGTGCTTTATAACTGAGAGAGTAATAAACATCGCAGCACGAGAAAAGCATTTACAGTTTGGTCACAACAAATGGGAATCGCCAAAGAACAGTCATCGGCAGAATATTAGTAACAGTTTAGTAGTGCAGTTCTGCCATTGGTATTCGCCAAGACTTTAAAGAGTTTACACATTGGGTTTAAAATTGATGACGGCCAGACGTGTAACAGCTTGTGCTTCCTTGTTTTGGATTAGATTAAATCCCTCCCATCACACAAACCTCAAGATGCTAAAACAAGAACATCTTTAAAACTAAAGGACTAAAGGAAACAGGGGAGAATAAACCATGAAGCATGAAAACATATGTGGCAAAGGCCCCTCGTATCATCACAGTGAGAATCATAAAGAACGCAACTAAAATACACAGATTAAAAAATAAATAAATCACTGGTTTGTACATTCAGTGAAATTTCAGTTTCCCTTTTCCTTCTTGTAGTTGTGGTTGAGCGGGTCCATCATGTTTTAATCTACAATAAAACACAGTGCATTATTAACAGGGCTCCATTCTTACATCATTTTCATTATTCGAGTGCTGTTTTAGAGGCTAATGATCTTTAAATGTTGTCTTGAAATAAAAAAAGAAAGAAACTCGTAACATTTTTAGGCTCCAGTTTGACTTTCTTGGAAGCCGAAATGTGTGCATCACTCACTGGATAGCGGCTCCACCTCCATGGTTTTGGACAAACTCAGCACAGAGTTCTGTTTGGGCCGTGCCCCCAGCTCCCGTCCCTCTCTAGCTGGATTCTGGTTCTCATCCAGAGGTTTCTTCTCCTCCTTCTCCACCTCCTCTGGGTCGTAGTAGCCCCCCTCCTCTGCCACCATCTTCTCCACCTTCTCCAGCAAACGCTCCACCTGGGGATGCTCCCCGAACATGCAGTTATTAATGACAAAGTACCTTCGCTTGCACTTCTCCAGCACCCACTGCAGCTCCTTGCCCTCCCTGCGAATGTACCTCTCGATGGAAATGGTCCTCAACACCTCGGCCCAGGTGAAGACCACGATCGTGTGCTTCCACACGCGCTCGCCAAAGAGGCTCACGTGCTCCTCGATGCGATTGCGATCCACCTCTGTGAACATGCCGACGGGGATGGCGAGCAGGAAGACGTGTGGACCCGGAGGGCAAAGAGTTGCCCCCCTCACAAGCTCCTGCTTGTAGGAGGGCGGCGTGTCCTGGGCCGAGAACCAGCCTGGAGTGTCCACCACGGTCAGCTGCCGCCCCAGCACCTCCGTCTGCCTCTTCACACAGAACTCGGATGCCCGCTCCAAGCGGAACTCCTCTCGGCCTATGATGGTGTTTCCGGTCAGGCTCTTCCCCGGCCACCTCCAGCCCAGCACCACCAGGCGAACTTCCGGCAGGCGGTTAGCCGCCTTGGCTGCAGCGGCGGCCCTTTTGGCCTCCTCCTCTGGTCCAGGAGCATCCGTGGCTGTGGTCATTCAATTTATACATTTCAGTAGTGATACAAGTTGCTATTGTCTTGTGAATAGTTTACATACAAGGTTATTTTTGTTATCAATTAATTACATGAATTAATTTTGATTTAAGATTACCTAAATAAACAAATGATCAGCTGATGTTTAGCCATGATATTTTATAAAATAATTCCTTAATTGATTAATAATTTAGTTAAACCTAATGTATGTGTACTGTAGTGTCATAATACAACATACTACAAGAAGACAACAAACAATAACATTACTTTTTAAATATTTCATGTATAAAATATGGTAATTACACTATTAAGTTAATAACAGAGTAATAACACACGGAAGTACGTGGAATATGTCTTTCTTCGTCGTGACATATCGCGTGTTGAAACGTGTCACATTCCGGTTTAACGCTAATGTTTAGCCTGCAAACAGTTTGCTAACTTGGCGCTAATTTTAATAGCCACGGAAACTTCAACCATATTTGTTTGACAACTAACGCCAACGATACAGTTATAGACCGTAAAGTCACCGGCTCACCTTCCGTCTGAAGTGGTTTAGTCTCCTCCATACTCGGTCTTAACTCTGATTCAGGTTTTATTCAGGTATGTTGGTCTTTGGGCGTCTATAGTTCGCCGGACGGAGGACTTCCTTGTACCTGCTTACAGAAGCGTTAAGCTAACCGGTGTGAGAAGTTTACATCTTTCAAAATAAAAGCCTTCCGGGTGTAAAATGACGACACAAAAGTGTAATTTTACAATGTAAATAAACATGAATAGCAAGTGAACTGAAATGTCTTAAAAAGTCCAATACTCACCTTAAATAACGTAAACCATATTAATTATATAGATTATATTATTTTCTGGCCAAATCATTCACAAAACTATAACTCTGTTATTTGTTTGTTGTTGGTTAAAAAATATTTCCACTACTGCTTAGTTAGTTATTTTAAACTTTGCACTACTGTTTAGTTAGTTAATGTAATCTTTCCACTACTGCTTAGTTAGTTATTTTAAACTTTGCACTACTGTTTAGTTAGTTAATGTAAACTTTGCACTACTGTTTAGTTAATTTAAACTTTGCACTACTGTTTAGTTAGTTAATTTAATAGTATTCTATTTCATTGTATATATTGTGCATATTTATACTCAATATTTGTATTTTGACTCTGTTACTTTGATTGCTTACCTGTATCATAATGGTGCTGTAGCGAAACATTTCACCTTGCGGGATTAATAAAGTATCTAGCTATCTATTATTTATTACAAAGAATATATAAATCCACATTGACCAATATGTGTAGGTTTATATTTGTAATCCAAACAAATATCATTTCCAAGCCGCTATAAATAAAGTAGACAAATATTATGAGACAATATATAGGGTACTGATTTTTTTTATTGAACGTTAATGCAAGCAAGAAACCAATATATTTACAGCATTCATGCAAAATCAGACTTTATTTACAGCCAATACAGTTGTTATTAGGTATTGTCTTCTATGAGTTAAAAACATCAGTCATATCCACATCTTCATTAGGGCTATGAAAGTAGTGCATTATGTACAGGCAAAGTAAGAATGATCAATGTAGAGACAGGAAAATACAGTTTGTTGATTTCTACACTTCAAAATGTTTTATTTCTCGATAAATATAACCTGTAAAGTGACACGACAAGCTGATAGACAGAAAGCTTATTTTAAAAATAATATAATGTTCTTCATTTTCCCTAAAAACCTTCAAAATGTTAAAGCTTACACAAGAGAGAGCGATCTGGCGAAGTACTACTACTAGTAAGGCTACTTTAATGTACTTAAGTTGCCCATGATGCCAGCATACGCATGTCGTCATCATCTTCAACACTTTTCTTGGTTGCTGTAAAAAGAAAGAAACGGTTAACAATGAATGCGATAGAATTATTATAAATTATAAGTTATTTTAGCCCAAAAGAATATCTTAAAATCGTTGATTTTGTCTGACCAACAGTCAAAAAACCCTTAACGTACAACGTTTTGATATGCAAAAAAAGCAGCAAATGTTTCTATGTCATCAGTATCAGCCACATGCTTGTAAATTTAACAGTGGCAGTTTAATTCTAAAATACATATTTGGTGATAACAATGTGAACGTGGCTTGTACACTGTGAAATGCGGAATGTCTCGGCTGTAGTAATTTGCCGTCCAACATAGTGTTGCACTTACTTGCGCGGTGACTGGGCTTTGCTGAAGGCAGTTTGGAGCTGGGCACGCTGGGTAGTCCGCCCATTCTCTTCATGCTGTCCTCAAGCTCCTCCTGTTCCAGCTCTTCCAGCTCTGCCAGTAGCTCATCCTAAGAAAACACACACACACACACACACACACACACACACACACAGGAGTGTTGTCAGGTGCATTTTTGTAAAAGTTTAGCAAGCGTCACACTGAAAGTACAATGCATATTAGGAGAGTGAATGCTATGAATGTTGATTTTGATGGAGGAACTATAAGGTCTTAACCTCATCGTATGTCTCGCCAAAAGGTCCGGAGATTGCATCGCTGATCTCTCGGGCCACGTCCTGCTGCTCTGTGATATCCTGCATCAGATCATCTATCTTGTCAATGTCCCTGAAAATGAGAGAAGAGAGAGATAAAAGGGTTTGGATTACATATGATTAATTCCACTTTCATTTAAATGATGTGTGTTGCTCAATACTAAAATACAATCTTGCCATGACTTTAATGGACCATCTTACATGTTGTCGTGGACCTGCTTCATGGCCTTGGCAGCAAAGCCCATGTTCTTCAGGACCTCGGTGTTGGTGTGCGAGTTCTCCAAAGCTTCCCTCTGAAACTCGATGGTAGAGAGCGTGCCATCGATCTGCGTGAGCTGCTGCTCCAAGCGCTTCTTCCTCTTCAGGGCCTGCAGGGCAGCTGATAACAGAAATACCGTATGATTATTTGCCATAATTTCACACCTTTGCTCTGGTTCGTTGAGAACGTCTAGTGCTGGGCGTTCACATACAAAAGATACCAAGGTTCCTCCCTTTGTCTATTTTTAGTTTTGTCTTTGTTTTTTTTGAGCTGATTCAACTGAGAAAAACACAGTGAATACTGTAGGTTTCTTGCACAGGGAGATACACTTATACAGTCTATTAATAAAATGTAATTCCTTTTAGTTTATCCGTCACTTGTTACAAACCTGTTATACTTGCTGAACAAAAACAAATCACTGTCGGCCAATTGTCTTATTGGGAAGTATGTGTGGCAATGGCTTTGGGGACCTTGTTGTTCCTAACCTCTTTTTTAATACTTATAAAGAGTTTTACTGTGATATGTCCCTTAAACATTGTTAAAGTTTTACAATAGGCTGCTCAATAGCTGGAGAACATAATAAAAGGCAGTGTCAAAGGTGCACGGATATAGGTTTACAATCATACCTCGCTTGTTTTTAGTGCCATTCTTCTTGGCGATCATGATTTCCTGCTCTATCCTCTTCTCCAGGTAGTCTTGTTTCTTCGTCAGCATTTCTTCTGTTTCCCGGAGTTTGTGAATGGCCTCTTGGGGAGAAGGTCCTCCTCGCGACCGGTGGTGTTTGGACGAGCTCGAGCTGGAGCTCCCCTTGAATAATTTCGCGATTTTGCTCATTTTTCTTTTTAGCTGTAAACTGCGAAGTTATACTGAAGTGCACACGAGCTCTCCCAACCTCTCTACGTCCTACTTCACAATGTTTGTACAGGCGGATGTGTTCCGAACAGATTTTCCTGCTCGACGGCTTTGTGCTTTCAATTCAAACCAGCCAGTGAACGCACCTTTCACCACACCTTTCATCATTACCAGTATGACGTAGTGACACCTGACGCCCTCCACTTTTTCACACTGAACTCTGGTAGTAAAAAATAATAATAATAATAAATAAATAAACGTATTACTAAACCTGCATCCCAATTTAATCGAAAAGTAAATACTGTCCCACAAAATAAAAATGTTAATTAATATGACCATAGTGAAAACTCAGTCACGTGGTGTCACTGCTGGGGTCAGAGTTCGTGTTGACATCCGCAGACTAGCAGCTATCGAATGGCTGAAATAGACATTGGGAAGCATTGCCAGATCGATTCATGCAGTCAGAACGGTCCGTTTCCTCTCTGTCTGAATACCAAAAAAGCAAATATGTTGACGTGTGATATTCTTCAGCCGTATGTGTTAATAGGAAACACACCGAGAGGCTCTTTAGCTTGGTTAGCCTGTCAGCTAGCTAGCTTTATTATTATATGTCTGTCAGTAACTGTTAGCTCGCTAAGGTAGCTAGCAAGCTAACCGCTAACTAAACCGTTTTAATCATGGTCAGACACCTGTGTCTTGTTATTATATGCAATAAAAAACGGTTTATTACGAAGAGATTGTGTTGATCTCTCAGGTAACTTTATTATATTTACTAGTGATAGTTTCTGCCTGATTCAAATGAATCAGCATCACTGTACAGCAGCTACAATCCACTATCTACCATCACTACTCTCAGACCTCCCCAATATCTCGTACCTAATAGACAGACTTTGACAGAGTTGGCTATGAAGTTTCTGAGTTATGAAGTTTGTTTTTGAATTCAGCTCTGAGACTAACTACATTTTGTTCTCCTCGTTCTTCCTTTAGATTTCCTGCCATTTGTCTGTGAGCTCTGCAGTGGTGTTTTCTGGTAAGAATTCAACATATCCCAAGACATGTCCAAAGTTAGAGGAAGCATTCATACCTTACTCTTAAGTGATAAAATAGTTATTCCACATTGAATAAAAACTCAACTTCAAGAAAGACAACATTCTACTGCCTTAAAACAAGTATGATTTGCATAAATAGTAGTAATTTCAACCTGATATAAGCTGATTTTGATACATATTTTGGTCACAAAACTTTAACAACCAAATGTAAGCCATCCTCATCAAAAAGGTGTGTTTCATATTGTTTGTTTCTTACAGCCTTGAGCACAGAAGCAGAGAGGCCCATTCATGTTCAGAGGTACACCGTGTTTCTGATTAATGTCCTTCTTTGATAAGATTACAACAGGAACATTTGTTCCTCTGTTCCTTAGTTCCTTAGATACTGTCTGGGTTGTTTTTAATACTTCCTTTGGTTTTTTCCAGGAGCCAGTGAAAAGGGTTTCCCAGACTGTGGGAGGCAGCACAAGTTATCCATGCTCATTTCAAGACTGCAAGGGGAAAGAACTGTTGCCGGTAATATGTCCGCAGTGTGAAAAACATTTCTGTTTGCCGTAAGTTTACAGTTACTTCTCTTTTTCTTTAACCTTTTTATAAAACAACAAAATGTGTGTTGATCTGTGCAGTGCACCCTAGCTCATATACTTCATACAGAAGCAGTCAAAGGAAAGGGCTTACTACATTGCCACCTATTTTATCAATCAAACTCAAAGGTTCATATTTCTCTTGTTCTTGCCTTACAGCCATCGTCATCAAGATGATCACAAGTGTGAGAAGCTGGAGGTCCAAAAGCCTCGAATGGCCGCCACCAAAGAGCTGGTGCAAAAGATTGTTGGTTAGTTACGATGTCGTACCGTCACTGGTAGTTGCCATCTTGACAACATGTATTCTGTGATTCCTTATTTGTCCACATGGGATCAGTATTAAACAAAATGCTCTTGTCTTTGTCATAACTAATTGACATCTGTTTGTGTTCCTCAACCTACTGACATTTGGATTGTGTTTGTATTTCTGTCTTGTGGCGACTCAGAGTCCAAGGACACATCTAAAAGTAAAGGACGCAGAGGAGCAAAGAGCAGTGCAACTGCAGCCAAGGTAGCATTAATGAAACTGAAGCTGCATGCTGCAGGAGACAAGGGGCTGCCACAGGTACAATCCTAGCTGTCTCGATTCCATTCATTAATAGTAGTCTGATAGTATGTTTGTTACTGTATCTGACTACTACTTGTTTTGCTTTCCAGACTGAGAGAACCTATTTTCAGGTTTATCTACCTAAAGAATCCAAAGACTCCAGCCAACCCATGTTCTTCTGTTCCAAATGGAGTGTGGGGAAAGTGGTGGATTATGCAGCCTCTTTAGCGAGCCTCAAGAACAACAATAATGTACTGACAGCTAAGGTAACACATCGCAAACGTAGAGTCAATTATCTTATCTGCTTCCCTTGTTTCTTAGATTTTCTTTTCTTGTTTTCTCCATAACTTCCACTCTTTAAAATATGATAAAAAAGAGGATTGTCAACAGCTCAAAAAGAGTTTCCTCCTACACATAACATGAACTACACATAGATCAACCCTGTTAGGACACATGCATTACATTACAAGAAGCTGAGTTAACAAGTTTTTACCAAACAGCCGTAAGCATGACAGCTAAAGTTTATAGTTGTAGTTTATAGCCAATAAGGTACGAAAGAACAAAGGAATTCCATATTTTGCTAAACTTAGAAGCCATGTTTTCTTCCATCTGTAATTCATTTTAAAACATACATTATAATATTCCTGAAACAAGAAGCATAGCATAATGTTTATTTTGTGAATAACACTTTAACAGCGTTCCTCTCTCCTCTCCATTTGTAGAAGCTGCGGTTATGTCATCCTCAGACAGGTGAGGCTCTCCAGATGGACGACACTCTGCTCTCGCTGCTGGCTCACCAAGTAACTCCCCTGTACAATGGGGGTAATGTGATTTTAGAGTACCTGGACAATGAGTGCACAGGCCTGGACAATGTTCCTGACTATATCAGTCAGACTTGACAAACCATTGATGACTGTTTGGTGATTTCTGTCAATAAAATGTTAAAAGGATGAATGAAGTTGTGGTGAACATTTTCAAGTCTAACAGTGACAGTTAATGTAGTGTATTACATGGTTTTGTTAAGTAAGTATTTTTTTTATCAGATGTGCATGTAAAGCGACAACACTAATTGTCAGTTAAGGCTGTATCCTAAGGGCATATAAATTCATTAAATTACGACCCAGGTGGGACTTGAACCCACAATCCCCAGCTTCGGAGGCTGATGCCTTATCCATTAGGCCACTGGGCCGATAAAAAAACCATAAAAGCATGCTTGAATATCCATTTTATTGGTGACTATTCATTATTCCACCAGCCTGCTATTTTATTTATGGATGTCATCTCTTCAGATCATCACACTGTGGCTGCATGCTGCTTGAGCCTACACTAAGTATTAATTGAAACCAGTCAGCACATTTCGTGCAATTTAGTTCAGTGCAGGCTGTTTTACAATACAATAATAAAAGTGAGACATACAATTTGACACACAGGGCAAAGGCGAAATAGATGTGATCTCAAAACCAACACACAATCTGTATACTGGTGCGCAAAGACAATATTGGGCCATTTAATCATGAAGAAAATAGATCCAGATCACGTCGAGGAAATATATATTACGTGTTTTATGCAGAGAGACTGAGAATAAATGCACGTATACGTATGCATAAGTATTCCAATGCTTCCAAATAACTGTTGCAAATCCTAGACAGATAGTGAACAAACATATCTTAAATACAAGCAAAACAACTCTGAATTTGCTGTTGCTGCGTTGCGATAAAGAGTCAAGACATTTGACACAGTTTTAACCTATGAATTGACCGAGCAAGATTCAACCAATCACATTAGCTGTCATCCATATGAACAGCCAATCACGAGGGGGCTTTTGTAGAAGTAGGCGTGTACGTTGGCCAGGCGTATATAAACAAAAAGGGGCTGGGCTACCACACAGTGGTTTCCGTTGTTTTCATGAGAGTAGATGTGCTTTTGACGTAATCGACGATTTGCAAAAACCCTTGACCCGTTTCGCGAAATTACTCGGATAGGTAGCTCGTTAGTTGCTACTACTCTGATCGAGTCGCTTGGTAAAAAAGGCGACTTGATTTAAGCCAATACGAGCCTTTTTGTGACATCAGGTCGAAAGGGATGCCGCTGCAGACAGACTCCGACGGACGCCAACAGTCTCTGGATTTAATCTCATCGCATTTAATCGGAAAGAGCAGTTTTTCTATAAATTTAAAAAAAGCCCTCAGAATAACGCATTCTCGACCGAGTGCTTTTGTAAGATGCTTAAACTCGAGTACGAATTAATAGCGCGGCTGTGAAGTGAAGAAGTGAGGTAACGTTTATTAGCATTGCTAACCCGTTAGCTAACGTTAGCTGTGGTCGTCAACAAAGCGGGGGTCGCTATAATCTCCTACGTCAGAGTCACCAGTTGGGTTAAGACGAGTTTCTACGGTTTGACATTTGAACCCGTTGTTTTCTGCCCGTGTGCGCTGAAAACATTGCTCGGTAAGTGAATATAATAACATCGACGTACTGAACCAGGAAGACGATTTGTCAACTACGATTGAGCAGGGTGGGGGAGGGGCAGTGGTCTACAGAAAGAGGAAACTGTGTTGTGACCTATACATGTGGCCACACGGGGGCGCTTTAGCCCCCGGTGCAAATTATTGATATAGACGTATGTTGTTGTTTTTTTATTAAAATGCGTTTTCTTTACTGCCGTAACTAATACGGTTGGTTAGGAACTGAGCGAACATGGCAACCATTGCACTATTCAAATTGTATGCATGTGTAATACATTATTGTTAAATTCTAATGAAGTATTTCCGGATTTAAATGACGCACTATAATTTACATGCTATAATGATTTGTTTATGACTTTTCTCGACATACTATATTCTGACTTTTCTATGACGTTTTTGACACACTTTTTTTTTTTAAAGTAATCAAAAGGTTATATTATAGTATGTAAAAAAAAAAACACAATAGTCATAGTATGGTATGTCAAGATTAGTCATAATTGGTTTGTGTCGAAAAAAGACATCTTATAGTATGTTGCCATAGTATAATGTTAAAAAATACACAGTAAAAGATAAGTTTGTTTAATGCTGGTCTCTTTTATGTGACGGTTGACTAACATTTAACTTGATGTTGCTTTTTTTATTTTCACAGATCGCCATGAAACTGTTGGAAAGCTCCAGCTTTGAAGCCCTCGGCTCTCGGCTGTGTGTTGAAACAGGAGAGTCTCGCATTCTTGGCAGGTAAAGAGCTAGAGCTAAAGATTGTATTGCAACATTAACAACTCCTCAGTGTTGTGTATTTATGTATGTATGTGTATATATGAGAGAGAGAGAGACAGACTCGCGTCTATAATCTTAATTTCAGAGGATAAGTAGAGTATTTATAGACTTTTAACATCATTTTTCCAAGGGTCTGCTTCACTCAGACAAGCCTCAGTTGTGATTTGACAAGCATAGAACACACTCACACTTTTTGTAGCACGTCAACAGACTTTAGACGTTGTGTTTATACCACAATAAGAGCCATTGTAGTCAAGCTTGACTGTACGCTTTCTTATACAGTAGAAACCATGTCAGCTATGATGTCATGGATGAAGTGTAAGAGAGGTGAATGAGGGTAATAGGGCAAACAAGTGCCTGCATGTCATGCAACTCGGTGATAACAGACTAATAACCTATGCCATAAATGTAGAGTATACACCGAAAGTGAATGGCTGCATGTTTTTGACGTGGGTTATGTATGGCCTTCAGCGGGCTTGCAGTTCCAGTGGCAGTGCAGTTACATAAAGGCCAGTGGGTTGTGAAGTTATGCAGGCCTTTGAGTGTGGGTGGTGAAACCGAGCTTCTGTGCTGATTGTGACCTGGACTGACGCACAACATGGTGTCCTCTCACACCACACTGTGGCTATTTGGAGACTGTAGTGAAGGGTGTTATTGGGAACGCATGTATGCACACATAAACACGTACAGTGATGCTGCATGATAGCTGAGAGCTGCTGGTGTTTAGACTGCTTACTGGATTACCGAGGCAGCCCATCATAGCAGCAGGAGATGCAAGCTGCAGGCTTTATCTAAAAATGTACCCATCAGGCTTCTAGCTGATATATATTTTCTACAGACAAGCTTTTTATTGTAACACCGTATCAATGCTCTGTACTTAAAGCCACTTGTTTGGTACAAAAATATAACTATTGACGGTACATAAATAGTGTCCACTAATAACTAAATGCATTAAACCACATTGATATGTAAGCCAGCTGCTTGTGTTGTGAGCAGATGTTAACAGAACGTGTTGCTGCTCGTTACTCAGTGTTTTTGTCGGTAGGTCAGCTGTGTACTGGATGGAAAACCGGGTGCAGTTGTTTCCACTGTGGTATTTGCTGCCAACCAATGTGCCTAAAATTAGGCTGGCCAGGTCTGTCCGTCTTAAGTTGCGTAACCTTTGCTCTTGCGTAACCCATCGGTGGGAGGAGGCAAAATAAACAACTGCACACCGGTCTGCTCCACTTGCGTATCTGTTTACAGTGGTGTCTGACCCACAAATGTGAACACGGAGGAGCTTCTTTAGCCCTTACTTGTGACTACTAGGGCTATCTGTTTTTTTTTGTTTTTTTTAAGTCAGCAGTCATGGTGCTCTTTCAGTTCAGGTTGCTGGAGCTGAAAGTCAGAGCTGAATAACAGAAAAATAAAGAAAATAATTCTTTATCATTGCTGGTATTCTATAATATGTTCTATAAAGTCCTACAGTATTTATGTTTTATTTTCCATAACATAAAATAAGTACTTCAGGCTCTATGCATTTTGTTTACAGTCCATGTGTTTCATTTAGCTCATGAATATGGATCATGTGGTATTGTATTATTTATTTATCTCGTTTTTTTTCCCTCCAGGATGGAGAGCTACTCCTGTAAGATGGCAGGTGACGATAAACATATGTTCAAGCAGTTCTGCCAGGAGGGAGAGCCCCACGTGCTGGAGGCCCTCTCTCCCCCCCAGTCCACCAGCCCTTCAAAGTGAGTACTGCAGCCCACAGTGAAGGACAGCGCAGAGTGTGGTTTCTTACCAGAATAACACGAGAGCCCTTAATCAATAGTTGGATAAGTTAATGAAGAATTTTCCCCTTTCTGTCCAGGCTGGGGAAGAGCAGTGAGGACGGGGAGAACCCCTTGAGTGACAAGTGTTGCAGGAAGACTCTCTTCTACCTCATCACCACGCTCAACGAGTCCTTCAGACCGGACTACGACTTCAGCGCTGCACGAGCGCACGAGTTCAGCCGGGAGCCCAGCCTCAACTGGGTTAGTGTGCTCCTCTGTAGCTCAGTCTGCCCTCTGGGGTAGGGGTATTATATTATTTATATATATATATATTAGGGGTGTAACGGTTCACAAAATCCACGGTTCGGTTCGGTACGGTACAGTGGAGCCACGGTTCGGTACGTTTTCGGTACGTTTCGGTACGTTTTCAATACAGTAGAAAACTATAAATGCCAGAGAAACGTACTTGATTTTAAAATATATTTATTCATTAAAACTAACATCATAAAGTTATTCTTTGAACAATGATGGAACTATACCTGAGTGACCCATCTTCTGGGGTGTCTTCTTAGCAGCGTGTAAAATAAAAACAGTTTCTTATGAAAACTAAAATGTAGCATTGTTTGCTGTAGTTATAAACAAATAAAAGAAACAATCCTGTTTTATATGGAACTATGTGTGTGTGTGTGTGTGTGTGTGTGTGTTTCTACTCAATGTTTAAGTTTTTTTTCAGAAAGATGAGAATGTCTATATATATATAATGTATATATACACTATATTTATCCCTTTATGGGGGACATTTTTCTCTGCATTTGACCCATCCCTGTATATAGGGAGCAGTGGGCTGCCAATGACAGGCGCCCGGGGAGCTAGGGGTACAGTGTCTTGCTCAGGGACACTTCGACACATGACACGGCCCAGTCAAGGATTGAACCTTCGACCTTGCGGTTACCAGACAACCCTCTTAACCCAGGGAGCCACGGTCGCCCCCTTAAAAAAAAAAAAAAAAAAAAAAAAAAAAAAAACATATGAACGGTTCGTTCGGTTCGTCATGCGTACCGAACCGTGAGCCTCGTACCGAACGGTTCAATACGAATACGCGTATCGTTACACCCCTAATATATATATATAATAATTACTTGACTATGACCTCGCTCCAGGTGGCCAATGCAGTGAACGGCAGCCTGTTCTCAGCTGTGGGAGAGGAGTTCAACTCTCTGGGACCGGACCTGTGGAACGCCATCGACCAGGAGATCAACCTGCAGAGCTGTGACATTTACAGGTAGGCATGTGTGTATGTGTGTTATACAGCAGATTATGTATGCTGCTGATAATCCTTGAGTTCTGTCGGTTCTAAGCTTTCTGTCTTTGTTCTTAGCTACAACCCTGATCTGGACTCTGACCCTTTTGGTGAAGAGGGGAGTCTCTGGTCCTTCAACTACTTCTTCTACAACAAGAAACTTAAGAGGATCGTATTCTTCACGTGTCGCTCCGTCAGGTCAGCAGCCACAGCACACTCTTAAAAATAAATGATCAATATATGCTTTTGATCTAATCCAACAAAAGTCGTGCATACATATGATGGTGTCAAAATATGTCCTACCTGCAGCGTCTTGAGTGGCTATGGCCGTGATTGTCTCGATAATGAGCTGGACATGGAGCTGGATGACGGGGAGGAAATGGACGGCTTCGCTGAGGACAGGTCCGATTATTATTTATTTTATTATGATTCACAATATGGAAGTGATTGGATGTGGCTTCTTGAAAGGATGGAGGAGGTGTTTCGCTAATAGTATTGCAGATTTCTTGTGCCAATGCAGTTCTTCTACACATTTTAATTAGTTTAATTTATATTCTCATCTTCTCTCAGGTTCCCCAGAGTTCTGTGCGTGTGAATTTCCCCGATGGGACGCCTCGTCCAAAGAATATCTCGGCTTTTCCTCCTCCTCTCATTTTTCACCCCATGTCGTTTTTAGTTTTTTTTTGGATTTTGCTGCCTCATCAAAAGCCATTTTCACGCTTTAGACCAATGCATGTTTGAAGCCTTCTCTTCTGCTGGCAGTGATTTGTGTACCGTGAGCTGGTGGAGATTTTCTAAAGACTTAAAAACGTAAAAGCGCCATCTTTCTCCAGTATGGATTTTGACCCTATGCTCCAAACAGCACACACACACACACACACAGACAGACGTATAAGCTTCTCTACACCTGCCACATTTACAAAGAGACTCTTCACGGACGCTTGAGAAAAACGAAGGTCTTATAATGGATGAGTGGCCAACAAAGACGGCAAGCGAGCTGAGTTTCTTGCAAATGATGTCGCAGAGAGGAGTCCAGAAAACACCAGCATCAAAGGAAACGGACAGTTTAAGATCGATGGTATTCCTACGTGAGGAAGAGGCTGCGTTTGGTCCGTGGAAACCCAGTTCAGACAAACTGATCGGCGGAGAACTCATCTGTTTCATTGTTTGCTATTTGTGTGTGTTGCTTTTTATTTTTATGCGTTACTGTGAGAACTTTTTGTTTTAGTTTTTGAGCACTGAATTTGAAATTAATAAACGCTGCATTTATAACTGAAACTTTTTATCCTATTACTGCGGAAGCTCGTCTGTACTTTAGACAGTAGGGCACGGCCAAGGAAACTAGGCCCCTGGGTGCAGCTTAGAAAGCAAGTTTTTTTTTTTTTTTTTTTTATAAACGTCCCCATTGTTCTGTTTCAATCTGCTCTTCTTCAGGTTCGTGATTACTTTTATATGTTGTCTAAATCTAATATTTTTTCACTCTCCCTTAATCTATTCCTGTTTAACCCCCGTTTCTAAACGTCTGTCTTGCCGGTGTTTTTCTTTGCTTCTTACCTCGGTTCATCAAAGGCTTCATTGAAAAGTGAATGTATAATACAATTTAGATGAAAAAATATTACAGTAAAATGGCTGTTTAATGTACTTTTTATTCTTTGTTTTAGATATTGAGACGCTCCTTATATGTTCCTTACAAGTGGTTAGGAGTTGTGTCTTTTCTTGACTGCGCTGTGCTTCGTTTGATTGGCGATTATATTGCAGATGAGAATAAACTGTTTGAATCCTACTTTGCTTGGATCTCCTCTTTGAATAAGGTACATAATCACTTAAATCACCTTTCTAGTACAAAGATTGGGGGAGTTTTGGCCCAAGCTTGTAAGTACATATCTTGTATTCTTTTACTCTGATCTATCGATCACTGACCGTTTCATTTTTATATTTTTAACTAAATATTTTTTCTGGTATATTTGTTTGTGACGCACTATACTATACACACTATAAAGTATTTTTTATGACCATTAAAAACCGGCTTCCGGAAACGCCGGCCGGCGAAAATGAAGTCATTTGAAGGATCATCATCCTTCAAATGACTAAAACACCTGCTTGCTGCTGTTGGTGATCCTTGCACTACTGTTCAGCTTGTTTTGTTTACCTAATTAATTTAATACCATGATACTTGCACTACTGTTCAGTTTGGTTAATTTACCTAGTTCATTTATACCATGATCCTTGCACTACTGTTCAGTTTGGTTAGTTTACCTAGTTAATTTAATACCATGATCCTTGCACTACTGTTCAGTTTGGTTAGTTGTTCATTTGATACCATTCTAATTCATTGTATATACTGTGCATTTTTATTCTATTTTATCTTATTTTTTATTCTATTTTCAATTCAATATCTGCTCTGCTATTTTATTGTACTGTATATATTGTGCATTTCCATACTTCATATTTTATTCTACTCTGTAACTTCCTGCTGCTACAAACAAATTTCCCCCTGGGGATAAATACAGTTTATATCTATCTATCTATCTATCTATCTAAACAGAATCAGAAAGTTATAGCTATTTTATAATTTTATAATTTTTCTTAAATACACTACATGTATTTTAATTTAAAATGAATGGGGACGTGTTCAACCAATCAGATCTTTAGTTTGACATGTTGGGCATATTCTTGAGTGTTAGCAGCCGCTACCCCCAGACCAGCCGGCCTACTCCACCGTCAACATTACACGTCCAGGTGCTGCTTTGCCGCGAAGTCCAGGGTGCGCTGTGATTGGTCAGTGGGCGGAGCACGTGACTAAAGTGAAACTTGCCAGCAGAGCTTAGTTGGAGTAGTACGAGTTCAAATTGAAAGATATGGAAGAAATTATGACATTTGTAGGGTTTTGCTTGGTGTAGTTTATTTATTTTTGGACCTAGCTTTGTTTTTGAACACTCAACGACTCAAGACTATCGTGAAACGAAACTTAACAGCAGAGGCTTGCAGCTCAGCCAATCAAATGGCCAGCCTGACAAGTTTCCTGACTCTTCCACAAAAAAGTTACTTTTTTTCCAAAGACTTCATTAGAATTAGGAGAGAGTCCAGCCACTGGTCGTGGTGTTGATGAAGGGAGTTTCTGCAGTTATAAACGGCATAGTATAGCATGTCGTTAAGTTACTTTTTTAGTTACTTTTTAAAGTTACTTTATATTTGAAGATACTCAACTTAATTGAATTAAGTCATAGTACAGCATGGTGTTGATGAAGGGAGTTGCTGCAGTTATAAAACATTATAGCACATTAGAATTTCACAATTTATTACACATTGTTCAAATTTGAATAGTGCAACGTCTTTGGAGATTGGACTCCATCCTCCTTCCGTGGCTCCCTGTGTTAAGAGGGTTGTCTGGTAACTGCAA
The DNA here is from genome assembly GCA_032191485.1 of Leptoclinus maculatus. Lineage (NCBI taxonomy): Eukaryota > Metazoa > Chordata > Actinopteri > Perciformes > Stichaeidae > Leptoclinus > Leptoclinus maculatus. The sequence goes on from JAVDOI010000013.1 coordinate 6,224,315, forward strand.
GGTCGAAGGTTCAATACTTGACTGGGACGTGTCATGTGTCGAAGTGTCCCTGAGCAAGACACTGTACCTCTAGCTTTTAGTTTCTTTGGAAAAAAAGTTACTTTTTTTCCAAAGACTTCATTAGAATTAGGAGAGAGTCCAGCCACTGGTCGTGGTGTTGATGAAGGGAGTTTCTGCAGTTATAAACGGCATAGTATAGCATGTCGTTAAGTTACTTTTTTAGTTACTTTTTAAAGTTACTTTATATTTGAAGATACTCAACTTAATTGAATTAAGTCATAGTACAGCATGGTGTTGATGAAGGGAGTTGCTGCAGTTATAAACATTATAGCACATTAGAATTTCACAATTTATTACACATTGTTCAAATTTGAATAGTGCAACGTCTTTGGAGGTTGGACTCCATCCTCCTTCCGTGGCTCCCTGTGTTAAGAGGGTTGTCTGGTAACCACAAGGTCGAAGGTTCAGTCCTTGACTGGGACGTGTCATGTGTTGAAGTGTTCCTGAGCAAGACACTGTACCCCTAGCTTTTAGTTACTTTGGAAAAAAGTTACTTTTTTAGTTACTTTGGAAAAAAAGTTACTTTGGAAAAAAAGTTACTTTGGAAAAAAAGTTACTTTGGAAAAAAAGTTACTTTGGAAAAAAAGTTACTTTTTTAGTTAGTTCATTTTTGAAGATGCTTTTTAAGTTACTTTATTTTTGAAGATACTCAACTTAATTGAATTAACAAGTCATAGTACAGCATGTTGAAAAAAGTCATAAAAGTCAACCATTCAACCAGAGGAGACTTCATTAGAATTTCACAATTTATTACACATTGTTCAAATTTGAATAGTGCAACGTCTTTGGAGATTTGACTCCATACTCCTTCCGTGGCTCCCTGGGTTAAGAGGGTTGTCTGGTAACCGCAAGGTCGAAGGTTCAATACTTGACTGGGACGTGTCATGTGTCGAAGTGTCCCTGAGCAAGACACTGTACCCCTAGCTTTTAGTTACTTTGGAAAAAAAGTAACTTTTTTTCCAAAGACTTCATTAGAATTAGGAGAGAGTCCAGCCACTGGTCGTGGTGTTGATGAAGGGAGTTTCTGCAGTTATAAACGGCATAGTATAGCATGTCGTTAAGTTACTTTTTTAGTTACTTTTTAAAGTTACTTTATATTTGAAGATACTCAACTTAATTGAATTAAGTCATAGTACAGCATGGTGTTGATGAAGGGAGTTGCTGCAGTTATAAACATTATAGCACATTAGAATTTCACAATTTATTACACATTGTTCAAATTTGAATAGTGCAACGTCTTTGGAGATTGGACTCCATCCTCCTTCCGTGGCTCCCTGTGTTAAGAGGGTTGTCTGGTAACCGCAAGGTCGAAGGTTCAGTCCTTGACTGGGACGTGTCATGTGTTGAAGTGTCCCTGAGCAAGACACTGTACCCGTAGCTTTTAGTTACTTTGGAAAAAAGTTACTTTTTTAGTTACTTTGGAAAAAAAGTTACTTTTTTAGTTACTTTGGAAAAAAAGTTACTTTTTTAGTTACTTTGGAAAAAAAGTTACTTTTTTAGTTAGTTCATTTTTGAAGATGCTTTTTAAGTTACTTTATTTTTGAAGATACTCAACTTAATTGAATTAACAAGTCATAGTACAGCATGTTGAAAAAAGTCATAAAAGTCAACCATTCAACCAGATGAGACTTCATTAGAATTTCACAATTTATTACACATTGTTCAAATTTGAATAGTGCAACGTCTTTGGAGATTGGACTCCATCCTCCTTCCGTGGCTCCCTGGGTTAAGAGGGTTGTCTGGTAACCGCAAGGTCGAAGGTTCAGTCCTTGACTGGGACCTGTCATGTGTCGAAGTGTCCCTGAGCAAGACACTGTACCCCTAGCTTTTAGTTACTTTGGAAAAAAAGTTACTTTTTTTCCAAAGACTTCATTAGAATTAGGAGAGAGTCCAGCCACTGGTCGTGGTGTTGATGAAGGGAGTTTCTGCAGTTATAAACGGCATAGTATAGCATGTCGTTAAGTTACTTTTTTAGTTACTTTTTTAAGTTACTTTATATTTGAAGATACTCAACTTAATTGAATTAAGTCATAGTACAGCATGGTGTTGATGAAGGGAGTTGCTGCAGTTATAAACATTATATTACATTAGAATTTCACAATTTATTACACATTGTTCAAATTTGAATAGTGCAACGTCTTTGGAGGTTGGACTCCATCCTCCTTCCGTGGCTCCCTGTGTTAAGAGGGTTGTCTGGTAACCGCAAGGTCGAAGGTTCAGTCCTTGACTGGGATGTGTCATGTGTTGAAGTGTTCCTGAGCAAGACACTGTACCCCTAGCTTTTAGTTACTTTGGAAAAAAGTTACTTTTTTAGTTACTTTGGAAAAAAAGTTACTTTGGAAAAAAAGTTACTTTTTTAGTTAGTTCATTTTTGAAGATGCTTTTTAAGTTACTTTATTTTTGAAGATACTCAACTTAATTGAATTAACAAGTCATAGCACAGCATGTTGAAAAAAGTCATAAAAGTCAACCATTCAACCAGAGGAGACTTCATTAGAATTTCACAATTTATTAAACATTGTTCAAATTTGAATAGTGCAACGTCTTTGGAGATTGGACTCCATCCTCTTTCCGTGGCTCCCTGGGTTAAGAGGGTTGTCTGGTAACCGCAAGGTCGAAGGTTCAATACTTGACTGGGACGTGTCAAGTGTCGAAGTGTCCCTGAGCAAGACACTGTACCCCTAGCTTTTAGTTACTTTGGAAAAAAAGTTACTTTTTTTCCAAAGACTTCATTAGAATTAGGAGAGAGTCCAGCCACTGGTCGTGGTGTTGATGAAGGGAGTTTCTGCAGTTATAAACGGCATAGTATAGCATGTCGTTAAGTTACTTTTTTAGTTACTTTTTAAAGTTACTTTATATTTGAAGATACTCAACTTAATTGAATTAAGTCATAGTACAGCATGGTGTTGATGAAGGGAGTTGCTGCAGTTATAAACATTATAGCACATTAGAATTTCACAATTTATTACACATTGTTCAAATTTGAATAGTGCAACGTCTTTGGAGATTGGACTCCATCCTCCTTCCGTGGCTCCCTGTGTTAAGAGGGTTGTCTGGTAACCGCAAGGTCGAAGGTTCAGTCCTTGACTGGGACGTGTCATGTGTTGAAGTGTTCCTGAGCAAGACACTGTACCCCTAGCTTTTAGTTACTTTGGAAAAAAGTTACTTTTTTAGTTACTTTGGAAAAAAAGTTACTTTGGAAAAAAAGTTACTTTTTTAGTTAGTTCATTTTTGAAGATGCTTTTTAAGTTACTTTATTTTTGAAGATACTCAACTTAATTGAATTAACAAGTCATAGCACAGCATGTTGAAAAAAGTCATAAAAGTCAACCATTCAACCAGAGGAGACTTCATTAGAATTTCACAATTTATTAAACATTGTTCAAATTTGAATAGTGCAACGTCTTTGGAGATTGGACTCCATCCTCCTTCCGTGGCTCCCTGGGTTAAGAGGGTTGTCTGGTAACCGCAAGGTCGAAGGTTCAATACTTGACTGGGACGTGTCAAGTGTCGAAGTGTCCCTGAGCAAGACACTGTACCCCTAGCTTTTAGTTACTTTGGAAAAAAAGTTACTTTTTTTCCAAAGACTTCATTAGAATTAGGAGAGAGTCCAGCCACTGGTCGTGGTGTTGATGAAGGGAGTTTCTGCAGTTATAAACGGCATAGTATAGCATGTCGTTAAGTTACTTTTTTAGTTACTTTTTAAAGTTACTTTATATTTGAAGATACTCAACTTAATTGAATTAAGTCATAGTACAGCATGGTGTTGATGAAGGGAGTTGCTGCAGTTATAAACATTATAGCACATTAGAATTTCACAATTTATTACACATTGTTCAAATTTGAATAGTGCAACGTCTTTGGAGATTGGACTCCATCCTCCTTCCGTGGCTCCCTGTGTTAAGAGGGTTGTCTGGTAACCGCAAGGTCGAAGGTTCAGTCCTTGACTGGGACGTGTCATGTGTTGAAGTGTCCCTGAGCAAGACACTGTACCCGTAGCTTTTAGTTACTTTGGAAAAAAGTTACTTTTTTAGTTACTTTGGAAAAAAAGTTACTTTTTTAGTTACTTTGGAAAAAAAGTTACTTTTTTAGTTAGTTCATTTTTGAAGATGCTTTTTAAGTTACTTTATTTTTAAAGATACTCAACTTAATTGAATTAACAAGTCATAGTACAGCATGTTGAAAAAAGTCATAAAAGTCAACCATTCAACCAGAGGAGACTTCATTAGAATTTCACAATTTATTACACATTGTTCAAATTTGAATAGTGCAACGTCTTTGGAGATTGGACTCCATCCTCCTTCCGTGGCTCCCTGGGTTAAGAGGGTTGTCTGGTAACCGCAAGGTCGAAGGTTCAATACTTGACTGGGATGTGTCATGTGTCGAAGTGTCCCTGAGCAAGACACTGTACCCCTAGCTTTACTTTGGAAAAAAAGTTACTTTTTTTCCAAAGACTTCATTAGAATTAGGAGAGAGTCCAGCCACTGGTCGTGGTGTTGATGAAGGGAGTTTCTGCAGTTATAAACGGCATAGTATAGCATGTCGTTAAGTTACTTTTTTAGTTACTTTTTAAAGTTACTTTATATTTGAAGATACTCAACTTAATTGAATTAAGTCATAGTACAGCATGGTGTTGATGAAGGGAGTTGCTGCAGTTATAAACATTATAGCACATTAGAATTTCACAATTTATTACACATTGTTCAAATTTGAATAGTGCAACGTCTTTGGAGATTGGACTCCATCCTCCTTCTGTGGCTCCCTGTGTTAAGAGGGTTGTCTGGTAACCGCAAGGTCGAAGGTTCAATCCTTGACTGGGACGTGTCATGTGTTGAAGTGTCCCTGAGCAAGACACTGTACCCGTAGCTTTTAGTTACTTTGGAAAAAAGTTACTTTTTTAGTTACTTTGGAAAAAAAGTTACTTTTTTAGTTACTTTGGAAAAAAAGTTACTTTTTTAGTTAGTTCATTTTTGAAGATGCTTTTTAAGTTACTTTATTTTTAAAGATACTCAACTTAATTGAATTAACAAGTCATAGTACAGCATGTTGAAAAAAGTCATAAAAGTCAACCATTCAACCAGAGGAGACTTCATTAGAATTTCACAATTTATTACACATTGTTCAAATTTGAATAGTGCAACGTCTTTGGAGATTGGACTCCATCCTCCTTCCGTGGCTCCCTGGGTTAAGAGGGTTGTCTGGTAACCGCAAGGTCGAAGGTTCAATACTTGACTGGGATGTGTCATGTGTCGAAGTGTCCCTGAGCAAGACACTGTACCCCTAGCTTTACTTTGGAAAAAAAGTTACTTTTTTTCCAAAGACTTCATTAGAATTAGGAGAGAGTCCAGCCACTGGTCGTGGTGTTGATGAAGGGAGTTTCTGCAGTTATAAACGGCATAGTATAGCATGTCGTTAAGTTACTTTTTTAGTTACTTTTTAAAGTTACTTTATATTTGAAGATACTCAACTTAATTGAATTAAGTCATAGTACAGCATGGTGTTGATGAAGGGAGTTGCTGCAGTTATAAACATTATAGCACATTAGAATTTCACAATTTATTACACATTGTTCAAATTTGAATAGTGCAACGTCTTTGGAGATTGGACTCCATCCTCCTTCCGTGGCTCCCTGTGTTAAGAGGGTTGTCTGGTAACCGCAAGGTCGAAGGTTCAATCCTTGACTGGGACGTGTCATGTGTTGAAGTGTCCCTGAGCAAGACACTGTACCCGTAGCTTTTAGTTACTTTGGAAAAAAGTTACTTTTTTAGTTACTTTGGAAAAAAAGTTACTTTTTTAGTTACTTTGGAAAAAAAGTTACTTTTTTAGTTAGTTCATTTTTGAAGATGCTTTTTAAGTTACTTTATTTTTAAAGATACTCAACTTAATTGAATTAACAAGTCATAGTACAGCATGTTGAAAAAAGTCATAAAAGTCAACCATTCAACCAGAGGAGACTTCATTAGAATTTCACAATTTATTACACATTGTTCAAATTTGAATAGTGCAACGTCTTTGGAGATTGGACTCCATCCTCCTTCCGTGGCTCCCTGGGTTAAGAGGGTTGTCTGGTAACCGCAAGGTCGAAGGTTCAATCCTTGACTGGGACGTGTCATGTGTTGAAGTGTCCCTGAGCAAGACACTGTACCCGTAGCTTTTAGTTACTTTAGAAAAAAGTTACTTTTTTAGTTACTTTGGAAAAAAAGTTACTTTTTTAGTTACTTTGGAAAAAAAGTTACTTTTTTAGTTACTTCATTTTTGAAGATGCTTTTTAAGTTACTTTATTTTTAAAGATACTCAACTTAATTGAATTAACAAGTCATAGTACAGCATGTTGAAAAAAGTCATGAAAGTCAACCATTCAACCAGAGGAGACTTCATTAGAATTTCACAATTTATTACACATTGTTCAAATTTGAATAGTGCAACGTCTTTGGAGATTGGACTCCATCCTCCTTACGTGGCTCCCTGTGTTAAGAGGGTTGTCTGGTAACCGCAAGGTCGAAGGTTCAATCCTTGACTGGGACGTGTCATGTGTCGAAGTGTCCCTGAGCAAGACACTGTACCCCTAGCTTTTAGTTACTTTGGAAAACAAGTTACTTTTTTTCCAAAGACTTCATTAGAATTAGGAGAGAGTCCAGCCACTGGTCGTGGTGTTGATGAAGGGAGTTTCTGCAGTTATAAACGGCATAGTATAGCATGTCGTTAAGTTACTTTTTTAGTTACTTTTTAAAGTTACTTTATATTTGAAGATACTCAACTTAATTGAATTAAGTCATAGTACAGCATGGTGTTGATGAAGGGAGTTGCTGCAGTTATAAACATTATAGCACATTAGAATTTCACAATTTATTACACATTGTTAAAATTTGAATAGTGCAACGTCTTTGGAGATTGGACTCCATCCTCCTTCCGTGGCTCCCTGTGTTAAGAGGGTTGTCTGGTAACCGCAAGGTCGAAGGTTCAATCCTTGACTGGGACGTGTCATGTGTCGAAGTGTCCCTGAGCAAGACACTGTACCCCTAGCTTTTAGTTACTTTGGAAAACAAGTTACTTTTTTTCCAAAGACTTCATTAGAATTAGGAGAGAGTCCAGCCACTGGTCGTGGTGTTGATGAAGGGAGTTTCTGCAGTTATAAACGGCATAGTATAGCATGTCGTTAAGTTACTTTTTTAGTTACTTTTTAAAGTTACTTTATATTTGAAGATACTCAACTTAATTGAATTAAGTCATAGTACAGCATGGTGTTGATGAAGGGAGTTGCTGCAGTTATAAACATTATAGCACATTAGAATTTCACAATTTATTACACATTGTTCAAATTTGAATAGTGCAACGTCTTTGGAGATTGGACTCCATCCTCCTTCTGTGGCTCCCTGTGTTAAGAGGGTTGTCTGGTAACCGCAAGGTCGAAGGTTCAATCCTTGACTGGGACGTGTCATGTGTTGAAGTGTCCCTGAGCAAGACACTGTACCCGTAGCTTTTAGTTACTTTGGAAAAAAGTTACTTTTTTAGTTACTTTGGAAAAAAAGTTACTTTTTTAGTTACTTTGGAAAAAAAGTTACTTTTTTAGTTAGTTCATTTTTGAAGATGCTTTTTAAGTTACTTTATTTTTAAAGATACTCAACTTAATTGAATTAACAAGTCATAGTACAGCATGTTGAAAAAAGTCATAAAAGTCAACCATTCAACCAGAGGAGACTTCATTAGAATTTCACAATTTATTACACATTGTTCAAATTTGAATAGTGCAACGTCTTTGGAGATTGGACTCCATCCTCCTTCCGTGGCTCCCTGGGTTAAGAGGGTTGTCTGGTAACCGCAAGGTCGAAGGTTCAATACTTGACTGGGATGTGTCATGTGTCGAAGTGTCCCTGAGCAAGACACTGTACCCCTAGCTTTACTTTGGAAAAAAAGTTACTTTTTTTCCAAAGACTTCATTAGAATTAGGAGAGAGTCCAGCCACTGGTCGTGGTGTTGATGAAGGGAGTTTCTGCAGTTATAAACGGCATAGTATAGCATGTCGTTAAGTTACTTTTTTAGTTACTTTTTAAAGTTACTTTATATTTGAAGATACTCAACTTAATTGAATTAAGTCATAGTACAGCATGGTGTTGATGAAGGGAGTTGCTGCAGTTATAAACATTATAGCACATTAGAATTTCACAATTTATTACACATTGTTCAAATTTGAATAGTGCAACGTCTTTGGAGATTGGACTCCATCCTCCTTCCGTGGCTCCCTGTGTTAAGAGGGTTGTCTGGTAACCGCAAGGTCGAAGGTTCAATCCTTGACTGGGACGTGTCATGTGTTGAAGTGTCCCTGAGCAAGACACTGTACCCGTAGCTTTTAGTTACTTTGGAAAAAAGTTACTTTTTTAGTTACTTTGGAAAAAAAGTTACTTTTTTAGTTACTTTGGAAAAAAAGTTACTTTTTTAGTTAGTTCATTTTTGAAGATGCTTTTTAAGTTACTTTATTTTTAAAGATACTCAACTTAATTGAATTAACAAGTCATAGTACAGCATGTTGAAAAAAGTCATAAAAGTCAACCATTCAACCAGAGGAGACTTCATTAGAATTTCACAATTTATTACACATTGTTCAAATTTGAATAGTGCAACGTCTTTGGAGATTGGACTCCATCCTCCTTCCGTGGCTCCCTGGGTTAAGAGGGTTGTCTGGTAACCGCAAGGTCGAAGGTTCAATACTTGACTGGGACGTGTCATGTGTCGAAGTGTCCCTGAGCAAGACACTGTACCCCTAGCTTTACTTTGGAAAAAAAGTTACTTTTTTTCCAAAGACTTCATTAGAATTAGGAGAGAGTCCAGCCACTGGTCGTGGTGTTGATGAAGGGAGTTTCTGCAGTTATAAACGGCATAGTATAGCATGTCGTTAAGTTACTTTTTTAGTTACTTTTTAAAGTTACTTTATATTTGAAGATACTCAACTTAATTGAATTAAGTCATAGTACAGCATGGTGTTGATGAAGGGAGTTGCTGCAGTTATAAACATTATAGCACATTAGAATTTCACAATTTATTACACATTGTTCAAATTTGAATAGTGCAACGTCTTTGGAGATTGGACTCCATCCTCCTTCCGTGGCTCCCTGTGTTAAGAGGGTTGTCTGGTAACCGCAAGGTCGAAGGTTCAATCCTTGACTGGGACGTGTCATGTGTTGAAGTGTCCCTGAGCAAGACACTGTACCCGTAGCTTTTAGTTACTTTAGAAAAAAGTTACTTTTTTAGTTACTTTGGAAAAAAAGTTACTTTTTTAGTTACTTTGGAAAAAAAGTTACTTTTTTAGTTACTTCATTTTTGAAGATGCTTTTTAAGTTACTTTATTTTTAAAGATACTCAACTTAATTGAATTAACAAGTCATAGTACAGCATGTTGAAAAAAGTCATAAAAGTCAACCATTCAACCAGAGGAGACTTCATTAGAATTTCACAATTTATTACACATTGTTCAAATTTGAATAGTGCAACGTCTTTGGAGATTGGACTCCATCCTCCTTACGTGGCTCCCTGTGTTAAGAGGGTTGTCTGGTAACCGCAAGGTCGAAGGTTCAATCCTTGACTGGGACGTGTCATGTGTCGAAGTGTCCCTGAGCAAGACACTGTACCCCTAGCTTTTAGTTACTTTGGAAAACAAGTTACTTTTTTTCCAAAGACTTCATTAGAATTAGGAGAGAGTCCAGCCACTGGTCGTGGTGTTGATGAAGGGAGTTTCTGCAGTTATAAACGGCATAGTATAGCATGTCGTTAAGTTACTTTTTTAGTTACTTTTTAAAGTTACTTTATATTTGAAGATACTCAACTTAATTGAATTAAGTCATAGTACAGCATGGTGTTGATGAAGGGAGTTGCTGCAGTTATAAACATTATAGCACATTAGAATTTCACAATTTATTACACATTGTTAAAATTTGAATAGTGCAACGTCTTTGGAGATTGGACTCCATCCTCCTTCCGTGGCTCCCTGTGTTAAGAGGGTTGTCTGGTAACCGCAAGGTCGAAGGTTCAATCCTTGACTGGGACGTGTCATGTGTCGAAGTGTCCCTGAGCAAGACACTGTACCCCTAGCTTTTAGTTACTTTGGAAAACAAGTTACTTTTTTTCCAAAGACTTCATTAGAATTAGGAGAGAGTCCAGCCACTGGTCGTGGTGTTGATGAAGGGAGTTTCTGCAGTTATAAACGGCATAGTATAGCATGTCGTTAAGTTACTTTTTTAGTTACTTTTTAAAGTTACTTTATATTTGAAGATACTCAACTTAATTGAATTAAGTCATAGTACAGCATGGTGTTGATGAAGGGAGTTGCTGCAGTTATAAACATTATAGCACATTAGAATGTCACAATTTATTACACATTGTTCAAATTTGAATAGTGCAACGTCTTTGGAGATTGGACTCCATCCTCCTTCCGTGGCTTCCTGTGTTAAGAGGGTTGTGTGGTAACCGCAAGGTCGAAGGTTCAGTCCTTGACTGGGACGTGTCATGTGTTGAAGTGTCCCTGAGCAAGACACTGTACCCCTAGCTTTTAGTTACTTTGGAAAAAAGTTACTTTTTTAGTTACTTTGGAAAAAAAGTTACTTTGGAAAAAAAGTTACTTTTTTAGTTAGTTCATTTTTGAAGATGCTTTTTAAGTTACTTTATTTTTGAAGATACTCAACTAAATTGAATTAACAAGTCATAGTACAGCATGTTGAAAAAAGTCATAAAAGTCAACCATTCAACCAGATGAGACTTCATTAGAATTTCACAATTCATTACACGTTGTTCAAATTTGAATAGTGCAACGTCTTTGGAGATTGGACTCCATCCTCCTTCCGTGGCTCCCTGGGTTAAGAGGGTTGTCTGGTAACCGCAAGGTCGAAGGTTCAGTCCTTGACTGGGACCTGTCATGTGTCGAAGTGTCCCTGAGCAAGACACTGTACCCCTAGCTTTTAGTTACTTTGGAAAAAAAGTAACTTTTTTTCCAAAGACTTCATTAGAATTAGGAGAGAGTCCAGCCACTGGTCGTGGTGTTGATGAACGGAGTTTCTGCAGTTATAAACGGCATAGTATAGCATGTCGTTAAGTTACTTTTTTAGTTACTTTTTAAAGTTACTTTATATTTGAAGATACTCAACTTAATTGAATTAAGTCATAGTACAGCATGGTGTTGATGAAGGGAGTTGCTGCAGTTATAAACATTATAGCACATTAGAATTTCACAATTTATTACACATTGTTCAAATTTGAATAGAGCAACGTCTTTGGAGGTTGGACTCCATCCTCCTTCCGTGGCTCCCTGTGTTAAGAGGGTTGTCTGGTAACCGCAAGGTCGACGGTTCAGTCCTTGACTGGGACGTGTCATGTGTTGAAGTGTCCCTGAGCAAGACACTGTACCCCTAGCTTTTAGTTACTTTGGAAAAAAGTTACTTTTTTAGTTACTTTGGAAAAAAGTTACTTTGGACAAAAAGTTACTTTGGAAAAAAAGTTACTTTGGAAAAAAAGTTACTTTTTTAGTTACTTCATTTTTGAAGATGCTTTTTAAGTTACTTTATTTTTGAAGATACTCAACTTAATTGAATTAACAAGTCATAGTACAGCATGTTGAAAAAAGTCATAAAAGTCAACCATTCAACCAGAGGAGACTTCATTAGAATTTCACAATTTATTACACATTGTTCAAATTTGAATAGTGCAACGTCTTTGGAGATTGGACTCCATCCTCCTTCCGTGGCTCCCTGGGTTAAGAGGGTTGTCTGGTAACCGCAAGGTCGAAGGTTCAATACTTGACTGGGACGTGTCATGTGTCGAAGTGTCCCTGAGCAAGACACTGTACCCCTAGCTTTTAGTTACTTTGGAAAAAAAGTTACTTTTTTTCCAAAGACTTCATTAGAATTAGGAGAGAGTCCAGCCACTGGTCGTGGTGTTGATGAAGGGAGTTTCTGCAGTTATAAGCGGCATAGTATAGCTTGTCGTTAAGTTACTTTTTTAGTTACTTTTTAAAGTTACTTTATATTTGAAGATACTCAACTTAATTGAATTAAGTCATAGTACAGCATGGTGTTGATGAAGGGAGTTGCTGCAGTTATAAACATTATAGCACATTAGAATTTCACAATTTATTACACATTGTTCAAATTTGAATAGTGCAACGTCTTTGGAGATTGGACTCCATCCTCCTTCCGTGGCTCCCTGTGTTAAGAGGGTTGTCTGGTAACCGCAAGGTCGAAGGTTCAGTCCTTGACTGGGACGTGTCATGTGTTGAAGTGTGCCTGAGCAAGACACTGTACCCCTAGCTTTTAGTTACTTTGGAAAAAAGTTACTTCTTTAGTTACTTTGGAAAAAAAGTTACTTTTTTAGTTACTTTGGAAAAAAAGTTACTTTTTTAGTTACTTTGGAAAAAAGTTACTTTGGACAAAAAGTTACTTTGGAAAAAAAGTTACTTTGGAAAAAAAGTTACTTTTTTAGTTACTTCATTTTTGAAGATGCTTTTTAAGTTACTTTATTTTTGAAGATACTCAACTTAATTGAATTAACAAGTCATAGTACAGCATGTTGAAAAAAGTCATAAAAGTCAACCATTCAACCAGAGGAGACTTCATTAGAATTTCACAATTTATTACACATTGTTCAAATTTGAATAGTGCAACGTCTTTGGAGATTGGACTCCATCCTCCTTCCGTGGCTCCCTGTGTTAAGAGGGTTGTCTGGTAACCGCAAGGTCGAAGGTTCAGTCCTTGACTGGGACGTGTCATGTGTTGAAGTGTGCCTGAGCAAGACACTGTACCCCTAGCTTTTAGTTACTTTGGAAAAAAGTTACTTCTTTAGTTACTTTGGAAAAAAAGTTACTTTTTTAGTTACTTTGGAAAAAAAGTTACTTTTTTAGTTACTTTGGAAAAAAGTTACTTTGGACAAAAAGTTACTTTGGAAAAAAAGTTACTTTGGAAAAAAAGTTACTTTTTTAGTTACTTCATTTTTGAAGATGCTTTTTAAGTTACTTTATTTTTGAAGATACTCAACTTAATTGAATTAACAAGTCATAGTACAGCATGTTGAAAAAAGTCATAAAAGTCAACCATTCAACCAGAGGAGACTTCATTAGAATTTCACAATTTATTACACATTGTTCAAATTTGAATAGTGCAACGTCTTTGGAGATTGGACTCCATCCTCCTTCCGTGGCTCCCTGGGTTAAGAGGGTTGTCTGGTAACCGCAAGGTCGAAGGTTCAATACTTGACTGGGACGTGTCATGTGTCGAAGTGTCCCTGAGCAAGACACTGTACCCCTAGCTTTTAGTTACTTTGGAAAAAAAGTTACTTTTTTTCCAAAGACTTCATTAGAATTAGGAGAGAGTCCAGCCACTGGTCGTGGTGTTGATGAAGGGAGTTTCTGCAGTTATAAGCGGCATAGTATAGCTTGTCGTTAAGTTACTTTTTTAGTTACTTTTTAAAGTTACTTTATATTTGAAGATACTCAACTTAATTGAATTAAGTCATAGTACAGCATGGTGTTGATGAAGGGAGTTGCTGCAGTTATAAACATTATAGCACATTAGAATTTCACAATTTATTACACATTGTTCAAATTTGAATAGTGCAACGTCTTTGGAGATTGGACTCCATCCTCCTTCCGTGGCTCCGTGTTAAGAGGGTTGTCTGGTAACCGCAAGGTCGAAGGTTCAGTCCTTGACTGGGACGTGTCATGTGTTGAAGTGTGCCTGAGCAAGACACTGTACCCCTAGCTTTTAGTTACTTTGGAAAAAAGTTACTTCTTTAGTTACTTTGGAAAAAAAGTTACTTTTTTAGTTACTTTGGAAAAAAAGTTACTTTGGACAAAAAGTTACTTTGGAAAAAAAGTTACTTTGGAAAAAAAGTTACTTTGGAAAAAAAGTTACTTTTTTAGTTACTTTGGAAAAAAAGTTACTTTTTTTAGTTACTTTGGAAAAAAAGTTACTTTTTTAGTAAGTTCATTTTTGAAGATGCTTTTTAAGTTACTTTATTTTTGAAGATACTCAACTTAATTGAATTAACAAGTCATAGTACAGCATGTTGAAAAAAGTCATGAAAGTCAACCATTCAACCAGAGGAGACTTCATTAGAATTTCACAATTTATTACACATTGTTCAAATTTGAATAGTGCAACGTCTTTGGAGATTGGACTCCATCCTCCTTCCGTGGCTCCCTGGGTTAAGAGGGTTATCTGGTAATCGCAAGGTCGAAGGTTCAATACTTGACTGGGACATGTCATGTGTCGAAGTGTCCCTGAGCAAGACACTGTACCCCTAGCTTTTAGTTACTTTGGAAAAAAAGTTACTTTTTTTCCAAAGACTTCATTAGAATTAGGAGAGAGTCCAGCCACTGGTCGTGGTGTTGATGAAGGGAATTTCTGCAGTTATAAACGGCATAGTATAGCATGTCGTTAAGTTACTTTTTTAGTTACTTTTTAAAGTTACTTTATATTTGAAGATACTCAACTTAATTGAATTAAGTCATAGTACAGCATGGTGTTGATAAAGGGAGTTGCTGCAGTTATAAACATTATAGCACATTAGAATATCACAATTTATTACACATTGTTCAAATTTGAATAGTGCAACGTCTTTGGAGGTTGGACTCCATCCTCCTTCCGTGGCTCCCTGTGTTAAGAGGGTTGTCTGGTAACCGCAAGGTCGACGGTTCAGTCCTTGACTGGGACATGTCATGTGTTGAAGTGTCCCTGAGCAAGACACTGTACCCCTAGCTTTTAGTTACTTTGGAAAAAAGTTACTTTTTTAGTTACTTTGGAAAAAAAGTTACTTTGGACAAAAAGTTACTTTGGAAAAAAAGTTACTTTGGAAAAAAAGTTACTTTTTTAGTTACTTTGGAAAAAAAGTTACTTTTTTAGTTACTTTGGAAAAAAAGTTACTTTTTTAGTTACTTCATTTTTGAAGATGCTTTTTAAGTTACTTTATTTTTGAAGATACTCAACTTAATTGAATTAACAAGTCATAGTACAGCATGTTGAAAAAAGTCATGAAAAGTCAACCATTCAACCAGAGGAGACTTCATTAGAATTTCACAATTTATTACACATTGTTCAAATTTGAATAGTGCAACATCTTTGGAGATTGGACTCCATCCTCCTTCCGTGGCTCCCTGGGTTAAGAGGGTTGTCTGGTAACCGCAAGGTCGAAGGTTCAATACTTGACTGGGATGTGTCATGTGTCGAAGTGTCCCTGAGCAAGACACTGTACCCCTAGCTTTTAGTTACTTTGGAAAAAAAGTTACTTTTTTTCCAAAGACTTCATTAGAATTAGGAGAGTCCAGCCACTGGTCGTGGTGTTGATGAAGGGAGTTTCTGCAGTTATAAACGGCATAGTATAGCATGTCGTTAAGTTACTTTTTTAGTTACTTTTTAAAGTTACTTTATATTTGAAGATACTCAACTTAATTGAATTAAGTCATAGTACAGCATGGTGTTGATGAAGGGAGTTGCTGCAGTTATAAACATTATAGCACATTAGAATTTCACAATTTATTACACATTGTTCAAATTTGAATAGTGCAATGTCTTTGGAGATTGGACTCCATCCTCCTTCCGTGGCTCCCTGTGTTAAGAGGGTTGTCTGGTAACCGCAAGGTCGAAGGTTCAGTCCTTGACTGGGACGTGTCATGTGTTGAAGTGTCCCTGAGCAAGACACTGTACCCCTAGCTTTTAGTTACTTTGGAAAAAAGTTACTTTTTTAGTTACTTTGGAAAAAAAGTTACTTTTTTAGTTACTTTGGAAAAAAAGTTACTTTTTTAGTAAGTTCATTTTTGAAGATGCTTTTTAACTTACTTTATTTTTGAAGATACTCAACTTAATTGAATTAACAAGTCATAGTACAGCATGTTGAAAAAAGTCATAAAAGTCAACCATTCAACCAGAGGAGACTTCATTAGAATTTCACAATTTATTACACATTGTTCAAATTTGAATAGTGCAACGTCTTTGGATATTGGCCTCCATCCTCCTTCCGTGGCTCCCTGGGTTAAGAGGGTTGTCTGGTAACCGCAAGGTCGAAGGTTCAATCCTTGACTGGGACGTGTCATGTGTCGAAGTGTCCCTGAGCAAGACACTGTACCCCTAGCTTTTAGTTACTTTGGAAAAAAAGTTACTTTTTTTCCAAAGACTTCATTAGAATTAGGAGAGAGTCCAGCCACTGGTTGTGGTGTTGATGAAGGGAGTTTCTGCAGTTATAAACGGCATAGTATAGCATGTCGTTAAGTTACTTTTTTAGTTACTTTTTAAAGTTACTTTATATTTGAAGATACTCAACTTAATTGAATTAAGTCATAGTACAGCATGGTGTTGATGAAGGGAGTTGCTGCAGTTATAAACATTATAGCACATTAGAATTTCACAATTTATAACACATTGTTCGAATTTGAATAGTGCAACGTCTTTGGAGATTTGACTCCATCCTCCTTCCGTGGCTCCCTGTGTTAAGAGGGTTGTCTGGTAACCGCAAGGTCGAAGGTTCAGTCCTTGACTGGGACGTGTCATGTGTTGAAGTGTCCCTGAGCAAGACACTGTACCCCTAGCTTTTAGTTACTTTGGAAAAAAGTAACTTTTTTAGTTACTTTGGAAAAAAAGTTACTTTTTTAGTTACTTTGGAAAAAAAGTTACTTTTTTAGTTAGTTCATTTTTGAAGATGCTTTTTAAGTTACTTTATTTTTGAAGATACTCAACTTAATTGAATTAACAAGTCATAGTACAGCATGTTGAAAAAAGTCATAAAAGTCAACCATTCAACCAGAGGAGACTTCATTAGAATTTCACAATTTATTACACATTGTTCAAATTTGAATAGTGCAACGTCTTTGGAGATTGGACTCCATCCTCCTTCCGTGGCTCCCTGGGTTAAGAGGGTTGTCTGGTAACCGCAAGGTCGAAGGTTCTATCCTTGACTGGGACGTGTCATGTGTTGAAGTGTCCCTGAGCAAGACACTGTACCCCTAGCTTTTAGTTACTTTGGGAAAAAAGTTACTTTTTTAGTTACTTTGGAAAAAAAGTTACTTTTTTAGTTAGTTCATTTTTGAAGATGCTTTTTAAGTTACTTTATTTTTGAAGATACTCAACTTAATTGAATTAACAAGTCATAGTACAGCATGTTGAAAAAAGTCATAAAAGTCAACCATTCAACCAGAGGAGACTTCATTAGAATTTCACAATTTATTACACATTGTTCAAATTTGAATAGTGCAACGTCTTTGGAGATTGGACTCCATCCTCCTTCCGTGGCTCCCTGGGTTAAGAGGGTTGTCTGGTAACCGCAAGGTCGAAGGTTCTATCCTTGACTGGGACGTGTCATGTGTTGAAGTGTCCCTGAGCAAGACACTGTACCCCTAGCTTTTAGTTACTTTGGAAAAAAAGTTACTTTTTTTCCAAAGACTTCATTAGAATTAGGAGAGAGTCCAGCCACTGGTTGTGGTGTTGATGAAGGGAGTTTCTGCAGTTATAAACGGCATAGTATAGCATGTCGTTAAGTTACTTTTTTAGTTACTTTTTAAAGTTACTTTATATTTGAAGATACTCAACTTAATTGAATTAAGTCATAGTACAGCATGGTGTTGATGAAGGGAGTTGCTGCAGTTATAAACATTATAGCACATTAGAATTTCACAATTTATAACACATTGTTCGAATTTGAATAGTGCAACGTCTTTGGAGATTTGACTCCATCCTCCTTCTGTGGCTCCCTGTGTTAAGAGGGTTGTCTGGTAACCGCAAGGTCGAAGGTTCAGTCCTTGACTGGGACGTGTCATGTGTTGAAGTGTCCCTGAGCAAGACACTGTACCCCTAGCTTTTAGTTACTTTGGAAAAAAGTAACTTTTTTAGTTACTTTGGAAAAAAAGTTACTTTTTTAGTTACTTTGGAAAAAAAGTTACTTTTTTAGTTAGTTCATTTTTGAAGATGCTTTTTAAGTTACTTTATTTTTGAAGATACTCAACTTAATTGAATTAACAAGTCATAGTACAGCATGTTGAAAAAAGTCATAAAAGTCAACCATTCAACCAGAGGAGACTTCATTAGAATTTCACAATTTATTACACATTGTTCAAATTTGAATAGTGCAACGTCTTTGGAGATTGGACTCCATCCTCCTTCCGTGGCTCCCTGGGTTAAGAGGGTTGTCTGGTAACCGCAAGGTCGAAGGTTCTATCCTTGACTGGGACGTGTCATGTGTTGAAGTGTCCCTGAGCAAGACACTGTACCCCTAGCTTTTAGTTACTTTGGAAAAAAAGTTACTTTTTTAGTTACTTTGGAAAAAAAGTTACTTTTTTAGTTAGTTCATTTTTGAAGATGCTTTTTAAGTTACTTTATTTTTGAAGATACTCAACTTAATTGAATTAACAAGTCATAGTACAGCATGTTGAAAAAAGTCATAAAAGTCAACCATTCAACCAGAGGAGACTTCATTAGAATTTCACAATTTATTACACATTGTTCAAATTTGAATAGTGCAACGTCTTTGGAGATTGGACTCCATCCTCCTTCCGTGGCTCCCTGGGTTAAGAGGGTTGTCTGGTAACCGCAAGGTCGAAGGTTCTATCCTTGACTGGGACGTGTCATGTGTTGAAGTGTCCCTGAGCAAGACACTGTACCCCTAGCTTTTAGTTACTTTGGAAAAAAAGTTACTTTTTTAGTTACTTTGGAAAAAAAGTTACTTTTTTAGTTAGTTCATTTTTGAAGATGCTTTTTAAGTTACTTTATTTTTGAAGATACTCAACTTAATTGAATTAACAAGTCATAGTACAGCATGTTGAAAAAAGTCATAAAAGTCAACCATTCAACCAGAGGAGACTTCATTAGAATTTCACAATTTATTACACATTGTTCAAATTTGAATAGTGCAACGTCTTTGGAGATTGGACTCCATCCTCCTTCCGTGGCTCCCTGTGTTAAGAGGGTTGTCTGGTTACCGCAAGGTCGACGGTTCAGTCCTTGACTGGGACGTGTCATGTGTTGAAGTGTCCCTGAGCAAGACACTGTACCCCTAGCTTTTAGTTACTTTGGAAAAAAGTTACTTTTTTAGTTACTTTGGAAAAAAAGTTACTTTGGACAAAAAGTTACTTTGGAAAAAAAGTTACTTTGGAAAAAAAGTTACTTTTTTAGTTACTTTGGAAAAAAAGTTACTTTTTTAGTTACTTTGGAAAAAAAGTTACTTTTTTAGTTACTTCATTTTTGAAGATGCTTTTTAAGTTACTTTATTTTTGAAGATACTCAACTTAATTGAATTAACAAGTCATAGTACAGCATGTTGAAAAAAGTCATGAAAATTCAACCATTCAACCAGAGGAGACTTCATTAGAATTTCACAATTTATTACACATTGTTCAAATTTGAATAGTGCAACATCTTTGGAGATTGGACTCCATCCTCCTTCCGTGGCTCCCTGGGTTAAGAGGGTTGTCTGGTAACCGCAAGGTCGAAGGTTCAATACTTGACTGGGATGTGTCATGTGTCGAAGTGTCCCTGAGCAAGACACTGTACCCCTAGCTTTTAGTTACTTTGGAAAAAAAGTTACTTTTTTTCCAAAGACTTCATTAGAATTAGGAGAGTCCAGCCACTGGTCGTGGTGTTGATGAAGGGAGTTTCTGCAGTTATAAACGGCATAGTTTAGCATGTCGTTAAGTTACTTTTTTAGTTACTTTTTAAAGTTACTTTATATTTGAAGATACTCAACTTAATTGAATTAAGTCATAGTACAGCATGGTGTTGATGAAGGGAGTTGCTGCAGTTATAAACATTATAGCACATTAGAATTTCACAATTTATTACACATTGTTCAAATTTGAATAGTGCAATGTCTTTGGAGATTGGACTCCATCCTCCTTCCGTGGCTCCCTGTGTTAAGAGGGTTGTCTGGTAACCGCAAGGTCGAAGGTTCAGTCCTTGACTGGGACGTGTCATGTGTTGAAGTGTCCCTGAGCAAGACACTGTACCCCTAGCTTTTAGTTACTTTGGAAAAAAGTTACTTTTTTAGTTACTTTGGAAAAAAAGTTACTTTTTTAGTTACTTTGGAAAAAAAGTTACTTTTTTAGTAAGTTCATTTTTGAAGATGCTTTTTAACTTGCTTTATTTTTGAAGATACTTAACTTAATTGAATTAACAAGTCATAGTACAGCATGTTGAAAAAGTCATAAAAGTCAACCATTCAACCAGAGGAGACATCATTAGAATTTCACAATTTATTACACATTGTTCAAATTTGAATAGTGCAACGTCTTTGGATATTGGCCTCCATCCTCCTTCCGTGGCTCCCTGGGTTAAGAGGGTTGTCTGGTAACCGCAAGGTCGAAGGTTCAATCCTTGACTGGGACGTGTCATGTGTTGAAGTGTCCCTGAGCAAGACACTGTACCCCTAGCTTTTAGTTACTTTGGAAAAAAAGTTACTTTTTTTCCAAAGACTTCATTAGAATTAGGAGAGAGTCCAGCCACTGGTTGTGGTGTTGATGAAGGGAGTTTCTGCAGTTATAAACGGCATAGTATAGCATGTCGTTAAGTTACTTTTTTAGTTACTTTTTAAAGTTACTTTATATTTGAAGATACTCAACTTAATTGAATTAAGTCATAGTACAGCATGGTGTTGATGAAGGGAGTTGCTGCAGTTATAAACATTATAGCACATTAGAATTTCACAATTTATAACACATTGTTCGAATTTGAATAGTGCAACGTCTTTGGAGATTGGACTCCATCCTCCTTCCGTGGCTCCCTGTGTTAAGAGGGTTGTCTGGTAACCGCAAGGTCCAAGGTTCAGTCCTTCACTGGGACGTGTCATGTGTTGAAGTGTCCCTGAGCAAGACACTGTACCCCTAGCTTTTAGTTACTTTGGAAAAAAGTAACTTTTTTAGTTACTTTGGAAAAAAAGTAACTTTTTTAGTTACTTTGGAAAAAAAGTTACTTTTTTAGTTAGTTCATTTTTGAAGATGCTTTTTAAGTTACTTTATTTTTGAAGATACTCAACTTAATTGAATTAACAAGTCATAGTACAGCATGTTGAAAAAAGTCATAAAAGTCAACCATTCAACCAGAGGAGACTTCATTAGAATTTCACAATTTATTACACATTGTTCAAATTTGAATAGTGCAACGTCTTTGGAGATTGGACTCCATCCTCCTTCCGTGGCTCCCTGGGTTAAGAGGGTTGTCTGGTAACCGCAAGGTCGAAGGTTCTATCCTTGACTGGGACGTGTCATGTGTTGAAGTGTCCCTGAGCAAGACACTGTACCCCTAGCTTTTAGTTACTTTGGAAAAAAAGTTACTTTTTTAGTTACTTTGGAAAAAAAGTTACTTTTTTAGTTAGTTCATTTTTGAAGATGCTTTTTAAGTTACTTTATTTTTGAAGATACTCAACTTAATTGAATTAACAAGTCATAGTACAGCATGTTGAAAAAAGTCATAAAAGTCAACCATTCAACCAGAGGAGACTTCATTAGAATTTCACAATTTATTACACATTGTTCAAATTTGAATAGTGCAACGTCTTTGGAGATTGGACTCCATCCTCCTTCCGTGGCTCCCTGTGTTAAGAGGGTTGTCTGGTTACCGCAAGGTCTAAGGTTCAATGCTTGACTGGGACGTGTCATGTGTTGAAGTGTCCCTGAGCAAGACACTGTACCCGTAGCTTTTAGTTACTTTGGAAAAAAGTTACTTTTTAGTTACTTTGGAAAAAAAGTTACTTTTTTAGTTACTTTGGAAAAAAAGTTACTTTTTTAGTTAGTTCATTTTTGAAGATGCTTTTTAAGTTACTTGATTTTTGAAGATACTCAACTTAATTGAATTAACAAGTCATAGTACAGCATGTTGAAAAAAGTCATAAAAGTCAACCATTCAACCAGAGGAGACTTCATTAGAATTTCACAATTTATTACACATTGTTCAAATTTGAATAGTGCAACGTCTTTGGAGATTGGACTCCATCCTCCTTCCGTGGCTCCCTGGGTTAAGAGGGTTGTCTGGTAACCGCAAGGTCGAAGGTTCAATCCTTGACTGGGACGTGTCATTTGTTGAAGTGTCCCTGAGCAAGACACTGTACCCCTAGCTTTTAGTTACTTTGGAAAAAAAGTTACTTTTTTCCAAAGACTTCATTAGAATTAGGAGAGAGTCCAGCCACTGGTCGTGGTGTTGATGAAGGGAGTTTCTGCAGTTATAAACGGCATAGTATAGCATGTCGTTAAGTTACTTTTTTAGTTACTTTTTAAAGTTACTTTATATTTGAAGATACTCAACTTAATTGAATTAAGTCATAGTACAGCATGGTGTTGATGAAGGGAGTTGCTGCAGTTATAAACATTATAGCACATTAGAATTTCACAATTTATTACACATTGTTCAAATTTTAATAGTGCAACGTCTTTGGAGATTGGACTCCATCCTCCTTCCGTGGCTCCCTGTGTTAAGAGGGTTGTCTGGTAACCGCAAGGTCGAAAGTTCAGTCCTTGACTGGGACGTGTCATGTATTGAAGTGTCCCTGAGCAAGACACTGTACCCGTAGCTTTTAGTTACTTTGGAAAAAAGTTACTTTTTTAGTTACTTTGGAAAAAAAGTTACTTTTTTAGTTACTTTGGAAAAAAGTTACTTTTTTAGTTACTTTGGAAAAAAAGTTACTTTTTTAGTTACTTCATTTTTGAAGATGCTTTTTAAGTTATTTTATTTTTGAAGATACTCAACTTAATTGAATTAACAAGTCATAGTACAGCATGTTGAAAAAAGTCATAAAAGTCAACCATTCAACCAGAGGAGACTTCATTAGAATTTCACAATTCATTACACATTGTTCAAATTTGAATAGTGCAACGTCTTTGGAGATTGGACTCCATCCTCCTTCCGTGGCTCCCTGGGTTAAGAGGGTTGTCTGGTAACCGCAAGGTCGAAGGTTCAATACTTGACTGGGACGTGTCATGTGTCGAAGTGTCCCTGAGCAAGACACTGTACCCCTAGCTTTTAGTTACTTTGGAAAAAAAGTTACTTTTTTTCCAAAGACTTCATTAGAATTAGGAGAGTCCAGCCACTGGTCGTGGTGTTGATGAAGGGAGTTTCTGCAGTTATAAACGGCATAGTATAGCATGTTGTTAAGTTACTTTTTTAGTTACTTTTTAAAGTTACTTTATATTTGAAGATACTCAACTTAATTGAATTAAGTCATAGTACAGCATGGTGTTGATGAAGGGAGTTGCTGCAGTTATAAACATTATAGCACATTAGAATTTCACAATTTATTACACATTGTTCAAATTTGAATAGTGCAGCATCTTTGGAGATTGGACTCCATCCTCCTTCTGTGGCTCCCTGTGTTAAGAGGGTTGTCTGGTTACCGCAAGGTCTAAGGTTCAATCCTTGACTGGGACGTGTCGTTGAAGTGTCCCTGAGCAAGACACTGTACCCCTAGCTTTTAGTTACTTTGGAAAAAAAGTTACTTTTTTCCAAAGACTTCATTAGAATTAGGAGAGAGTCCAGCCACTGGTCGTGGTGTTGATGAAGGGAGTTTCTGCAGTTATAAACGGCATAGTATAGCATGTCGTTAAGTTACTTTTTTAGTTACTTTGGAAAAAAAGTTACTTTTTTAGTTACTTTGGAAAAAAAGTTACTTTTTTAGTTACTTTGGAAAAAAGTTACTTTTTTAGTTACTTTGGAAAAAAAGTTACTTTTTTAGTTACTTCATTTTTGAAGATGCTTTTTAAGTTATTTTATTTTTGAAGATACTCAACTTAATTGAATTAACAAGTCATAGTACAGCATGTTGAAAAAAGTCATAAAAGTCAACCATTCAACCAGAGGAGACTTCATTAGAATTTCACAATTCATTACACATTGTTCAAATTTGAATAGTGCAACGTCTTTGGAGATTGGACTCCATCCTCCTTCCGTGGCTCCCTGGGTTAAGAGGGTTGTCTGGTAACCGCAAGGTCGAAGGTTCAATACTTGACTGGGACGTGTCATGTGTCGAAGTGTCCCTGAGCAAGACACTGTACCCCTAGCTTTTAGTTACTTTGGAAAAAAAGTTACTTTTTTTCCAAAGACTTCATTAGAATTAGGAGAGTCCAGCCACTGGTCGTGGTGTTGATGAAGGGAGTTTCTGCAGTTATAAACGGCATAGTATAGCATGTTGTTAAGTTACTTTTTTAGTTACTTTTTAAAGTTACTTTATATTTGAAGATACTCAACTTAATTGAATTAAGTCATAGTACAGCATGGTGTTGATGAAGGGAGTTGCTGCAGTTATAAACATTATAGCACATTAGAATTTCACAATTTATTACACATTGTTCAAATTTGAATAGTGCAGCATCTTTGGAGATTGGACTCCATCCTCCTTCTGTGGCTCCCTGTGTTAAGAGGGTTGTCTGGTTACCGCAAGGTCTAAGGTTCAATCCTTGACTGGGACGTGTCGTTGAAGTGTCCCTGAGCAAGACACTGTACCCCTAGCTTTTAGTTACTTTGGAAAAAAAGTTACTTTTTTCCAAAGACTTCATTAGAATTAGGAGAGAGTCCAGCCACTGGTCGTGGTGTTGATGAAGGGAGTTTCTGCAGTTATAAACGGCATAGTATAGCATGTCGTTAAGTTACTTTTTTAGTTACTTTGGAAAAAAAGTTACTTTTTTAGTTACTTTGGAAAAAAAGTTACTTTTTTAGTTACTTTGGAAAAAAAGTTACTTTTTTAGTTACTTTGGAAAAAAAGTTACTTTTTTAGTTACTTTGGAAAAAAAGTTACTTTTTTAGTTACTTTGGAAAAAAAGTTACTTTTTTAGTTACTTTGGAAAAAAAGTTACTTTTTTAGTTACTTCGGAAAAAAAGTTACTTTTTTAGTTAGTTCATTTTTGAAGATGCTTTTTAAGTTACTTTATTTTTGAAGATAGTCAACTTAATTTAATTAACAAGTCATAGTACAGCATGTTGAAAAAAGTCATAAAAGTCAACCATTCAACCAGAGGAGACTTCATTAAAATTTCACAATTTATTACACATTGTTCAAATTTGAATAGTGCAACGTTTTTGGAGATTGGACTCCATCCTCCTTCCGTGGCTCCTTGGGTTAAGAGGGTTGTCTGGTAACCGCAAGGTCGAAGGTTCAACCCTTGACTGGGACGTGTCATGTGTCAAAGTGTCCCTGAGCAAGACTCTTTTACTTTTTTAGTTACTTTGGAAAAAAAGTTAAATTTTTAGTTACAATGGAAAAAAAGTTACTTTTTTAGTTACTTCATTTTTGAAGATACTTTTTAAGTTACTTAATTTTTGAAGATACTCAACTTAATTTAATTAACAAGTCATAGTACAGCATGTTGAAAAAAGTCATAAAAGTCAACCATTCAACCAGGAGACTTCATTAGAATTTCACAATTTATTACACATTGTACAAATTTGAATAGTGCAACATCTTTGGAGATTGGACTCAATCCTCCATCCGTGGCTCCCTGGGTTAAGAGGGTTGTCTGGTAACCACAAGGTCGAAGCTTCAATCCTTGACTGGGACGTGTCATGTGTTCCTGAGCGAGACACTGTACCACTATCTCCCCGGGTGCCTCTTATTGGCAGCCCACTGCTCCCTATCTACAGGAATGGGTCAAATGCAGAGACAAATTTCCCCCATAAAGGGATAAATATAGTGTAATAAATAAATAAAATAAAATCCTGAAGGAAGACAATCGAGGGCTGGTGATGCTGAGGTCAGATAAGGCATAATCGATAGTGTCAATGAAGGGAGTTTCTGCAATTATAAACGGCATAGTACAGCGTGTCATTAAAGTAACTTTTTTAATTACTTTTTTTAAAAAGTTACTTTTATAATTACTTTTTTTAAAAAGTTACTTTTATAATTACTTTTTTTAAAAAGTTACTTTTATAATTACTTTTTTTAAAAAGTTACTTTTTTAGTTACTTTGGAAAAAAAGTTACTTTTTTAGTTACTTTGGGAAAAAAGTTACCTTTTTAGTTACTTTGGGAAAAAAGTTACTTTTTTAGTTACTTTGGAAAAAAAGTTACTTTTTTAGTTACTTTGGGAAAAAAGTTACTTTTTTAGTTACTTTGGGAAATAAGTTACTTTTTTAGTTACTTTGGAAAAAAAGTTACTTTTTTAGTTACTTTGGAAAAAAAGTTACTTTTTTAGTTACTTTGGAAAAAAAGTTACTTTTTTAGTTACTTTGGGAAAAAAGTTACTTTTTTAGTTACTTTGGAAAAAAAGTTACTTTTTTAGTTACTTTGGAAAAAAAGTTACTTTTTTAGTTACTTTGGGAAAAAAGTTACTTTTTTAGTTACTTTGGGAAAAAAGTTACTTTTTTAGTTACTTTGGGAAAAAAGTTACTTTTATTACACATTGTACAAATTTGAATAGAGCAACATCTTTGGAGATTGGACTCCATCCTCCATCCGTGGCTCCCTGGGTTAAGAGGGTTGTCTGGTAACCGCAAGGTCGAAGGTTCAACCCTTGACTGGGACGTGTCATGTGTCGAAGTGTCCCTGAGCAAGACTCTTACTTTTTTAGTTACTTTGGAAAAAAAGTTAAATTTGTAGTTACTTTGGAAAAAAAGTTACTTTTTTAGTTACTTCATTTATGAAGATACTTTTTAAGTTACTTCATTTTTGAAGATACTCAACTTAATTTAATTAACAAGTCATAGTACAGCATGTTGAAAAAAGTCATAAAAGTCAACCATTCAACCAGGAGAGACTTCATTAGAATTTCACAATTTATTACACATTGTACAAATTTGAATAGTGCAACGTCTTTGGAGGTTGGACTACATCCTCCATCCGTGGCTCCCTGGGTTAAGAGGGTTGTCTGGTAACTGCAAGGTCGAAGGTTCAACCCTTGACTGGGACGTGTCATGTGTCGAAGTGTCCCTGAGCAAGACTCTTACTTTTTTAGTTACTTTGGAAAAAAAGTTACATTTTTAGTTACTTTGGAAAAAAAGTTACTTTTTTAGTTACTTCATTTATGAAGATACTTTTTAAGTTACTTCATTTTTGAAGATACTCAACTTAATTTAATTAACAAGTCATAGTACAGCATGTTGAAAAAAGTGATAAAAGTCAACCATTCAACCAGGAGAGACATCATTAGAATTTCACAATTTATTACACATTGTACAAATTTGAATAGTGCAACGTCTTTGGAGGTTGGACTACATCCTCCATCCGTGGCTCCCTGGGTTAAGAGGGTTGTCTGGTAACTGCAAGGTCGAAGGTTCAACCCTTGACTGGGACGTGTCATGTGTCGAAGTGTCCCTGAGCAAGACTCTTACTTTTTTAGTTACTTTGGAAAAAAAGTTACATTTTTAGTTACTTTGGAAAAAAAGTTACTTTTTTAGTTACTTCATTTATGAAGATACTTTTTAAGTTACTTCATTTTTGAAGATACTCAACTTAATTTAATTAACAAGTCATAGTACAGCATGTTGAAAAAAGTGATAAAAGTCAACCATTCAACCAGGAGAGACTTCATTAGAATTTCACAATTTATTACACATTGTACAAATTTGAATAGTGCAACATCTTTGGAGATTGGACTCCATCCTCCATCCGTGGCTCCCTGGGTTAAGAGGGTTGTCTGGTAACTGCAAGGTCGAAGGTTCAACCCTTGACTGCGACGTGTCATGTGTCGAAGTGTCCCTGAGCAAGACTCTTTTACTTTTTTAGTTACTTTGGAAAAAAAGTTAAATTTTGAGTTACTTTGGAAAAAAAGTTACTTTTTTAGTTACTTCATTTATGAAGATACTTTTTAAGTTACTTCATTTTTGAAGATACTCAACTTAATTTAATTAACAAGTCATAGTACAGCATGTTGAAAAAAGTCATAAAAGTCAACCATTCAACCAGGAGAGACTTCATTAGAATTTCACAATTTATTACACATTGTACAAATTTGAATAGTGCAACGTCTTTGGAGAATGGACTCCATCCTCCATCCGTGGCTCCCTGGGTTAAGAGGGTTGTCTGGTAACTGCAAGGTCGAAGGTTCAACCCTTGACTGGGACGTGTCATGTGTCGAAGTGTCCCTGAGCAAGACTCTTACTTTTTTAGTTACTTTGGAAAAAAAGTTAAATTTTTAGTTACTTTGGAAAAAAAGTTACTTTTTTAGTTACTTCATTTATGAAGATACTTTTTAAGTTACTTCATTTTTGAAGATACTCAACTTAATTTAATTAACAAGTCATAGTACAGCATGTTGAAAAAAGTGATAAAAGTCAACCATTCAACCAGGAGAGACTTCATTAGAATTTCACAATTTATTACACATTGTACAAATTTGAATAGTGCAACATCTTTGGAGATTGGACTCCATCCTCCATCCGTGGCTCCCTGGGTTAAGAGGGTTGTCTGGTAACTGCAAGGTCGAAGGTTCAACCCTTGACTGGGACGTGTCATGTGTCGAAGTGTCCCTGAGCAAGACGCTGTACCCCTAGCTCCCCGGGTGCCTGTCATTGGCAGCCCACTTAGTTACTTCATTTTTGAAGATACTTTTTAAGTTACTTTATTTTTGAAGATACTCAACTTAATTTAATTAACAAGTCATAGTACAGCATGTTGAAAAAAGTCATAAAAGTCAACCATTCAACCAGGAGAGACTTCATTAGAATTTCACAATTCATTACACATTGTACAAATTTGAATAGTGCAACATCTTTGGAGATTGGTCTTCCATCCCCCATCAGTGGCTCCCTGGGTTAAGAGGGTTGTCTGGTAACTGCAAGGTCGAAGGTTCAACCCTTGACTGGGACGTGTCATGTGTCGAAGTGTCCCTGAGCAAGACTCTTTTACTTTTTTAGTTACTTTGGAAAAAAAGTTAAATTTTTAGTTACTTTGGAAAAAAAGTTACTTTTTTAGTTACTTCATTTATGAAGATACTTTTTAAGTTACTTTATTTTTGAAGATACTCAACTTAATTTAATTAACAAGTCATAGTACAGCATGTTGAAAAAAGTCATAAAAGTCAACCATTCAACCAGGAGAGACTTCATTAGAATTTCACAATTTATTACACATTGTACAAATTTGAATAGTGCAACGTCTTTGGAGATTGGACTCCATCCTCCATCCGTGGCTCCCTGGGTTAAGAGGGTTGTCTGGTAACTGCAAGGTCGAAGGTTCAACCCTTGACTGGGATGTGTCATGTGTCGAAGTGTCCCTGAGCAAGACTCTTTTACTTTTTTAGTTACTTTGGAAAAAAAGTTACATTTTTAGTAACTTTGGAAAAAAAGTTACTTTTTTAGTTACTTCATTTTTGAAGATACTTTTTAAGTTACTTAATTTTTGAAGATACTCAACTTAATTTAATTAACAAGTCATAGTACAGCATGTTGAAAAAAGTCATAAAAGTCAACCATTCAACCAGGAGACTTCATTAGAATTTCACAATTTATTACACATTGTACAAATTTGAATAGTGCAACATCTTTGGAGATTGGACTCCATCCTCCATCCGTGGCTCCCTGGGTTAAGAGGGTTGTCTGGTAACCACAAGGTCGAAGCTTCAATCCTTGACTCGGACGTGTCATGTGTCGAAGTGTCCTTGAGCAAGACACTGTACCCCTAGCTCCCCGCGCGCCTCTTATTGGCAGCCCACTGCTCCCTATCTACAGGAATGGGTCAAATGCAGAGACAAATTTCCCCCATAAAGGGATAAATATAGTGTAATAAATAAATAAAATAAAATCCTGAAGGAAGACAATCGAGGGCTGGTGATGCTGAGGTCAGATAAGGCATAATCGATAGTGTCGATGAAGGGAGTTTCTGCAATTATAAATGGCATAGTACAGCGTGTCATTAAAAGTAACTTTTTTAATTACTTTTTTTAAAAAGTTACTTTTATAATTACTTTTTTTAAAAAGTTACTTTTATAATTACTTTTTTTAAAAAGTTACTTTTATAATTACTTTGGAAAAAAAGTTACTTTTTTAGTTACTCTGGGAAAAAAGTTACTTTTTTAGTTACTTTCGGAAAAAAAGTTACTTTTTTAGTTACTTTGGAAAAAAAGTTACTTTTTTAGTTACTTTGGGAAAAAAGTTACTTTTTTAGTTACTTTGGGAAAAAAGTTACTTTTTTAGTTACTTTGGGAAAAAAGTTACTTTTATTACACATTGTACAAATTTGAATAGAGCAACATCTTTGGAGATTGGACTCCATCCTCCATCCGTGGCTCCCTGGGTTAAGAGGGTTGTCTGGTAACCGCAAGGTCGAAGGTTCAGTCCTTGACTGGGACGTGTCATGTGTCGAAGTGTCCCTGAGCAAGACGCTGTACCCCTAGCTCCCCGGGCGCCTGTCATTGGCAGCCCACTGCTACTTCATTTTTGAAGATACTTTTTAAGTTACTTTATTTTTGAAGATACTCAACTTAATTTAATTAACAAGTCATAGTACAGCATGTTGAAAAAAGTCATAAAAGTCAACCATTCAACCAGGAGAGACTTCATTAGAATTTCACAATTTATTACACATTGTACAAATTTGAATAGTGCAACATCTTTGGAGATTGGACTTCCATCCCCCATCCGTGGCTCCCTGGGTTAAGAGGGTTGTCTGGTAACTGCAAGGTCGAAGGTTCAACCCTTGACTGGAACGTGTCATGTGTCGAAGTGTCCCTGAGCAAGACTCTTTTACTTTTTTAGTTACTTTGGAAAAAAAGTTACTTTTTTAGTTACTTCATTTTTGAAGATACTTTTTAAGTTACTTTATTTTGAAGATACTCAACTTAATTTAATTAACAAGTCATAGTATAGCATGTTGAAAAAAGTCATAAAAGTCAACCATTCAACCAGGAGACTTCATTAGAATTTCACAATTTATTACACATTGTACAAATTTGAATAGTGCAACATCTTTGGAGATTGGACTCCATCCTCCATCCGTGGCTCCCTGGGTTAAGAGGGTTGTCTGGTAACCACAAGGTCGAAGCTTCAATCCTTGACTGGGACGTGTCATGTGTCGAAGTGTCCCTGAGCAAGACACTGTACCCCTAGCTCCCCGGGCGCCTGTTATTGGCAGCCCACTGCTCCCTATCTACAGGAATGGGTCAAATGCAGAGACAAATTTCCCCCATAAAGGGATAAATATAGTGTAATAAATAAATAAAATAAAATCCTGAAGGAAGACAATCGAGGGCTGGTGATGCTGAGGTCAGATAAGGCATAATCCTGCTGGAGTCCAGCGGGATAGTGTTGATGAAGGGAGTTTCTGCAATTATAAACGGCATAGTACAGCGTGTCATTAAAAGTAACTTTTTTAATTACTTTTTTTAAAAAGTTTATTTTATAATTACTTTTTTTAAAAAGTTACTTTTATAATTACTTATTTTAAAAAGTTACTTTTTTAGTTACTTTTGGAAAAAAGTTACTTTTTATGCTGTAAGGTGTTATTGTGGTTTTCTTTACTTGTCCCCCGAAAGGGTAATTATTATTTGAACATTTTCAAAAGCTGTCATTAAACTGTATTCATTTTTTCATCTCAATCAGTTGTCTGTGGTCAGTTATTTAATTACACACACGCAAAAAGGGGACGCTGGCGCAAGCACACACACGCGAAAAGGGGACGCTGGCTCAAGCACACACACGCGAAGAGGGGACGCGGGCGCAAACACACACACGCGAAGAGGGGACGCGGGCGCAAGCACACACACGCGAAAAGGGGACGCTGGCGCAAGCACACACACGCGAAAAGGGGACGCTGGCGCAAGCACACACACGCGAAAAGGGGACGCTGGCGCAAGCACACACACGCGAAAAGGGGACGCTGGCGCAAGCACACACACGCGAAAAGGGGACGCTGGCGCAAGCACACACATGCGAAAAGGGGACGCTGGCGCAAGCACACACACGCGAAAAGGGGACGCTGGCTTTTGAACCAATTCTGAACGTGTTTTCAACGTCACCGTGTTTTAAACGTGTTTTCAACGTCGAAATGCTCTCAGATCAATATGTAGCAACAAAATACTTAGTCATAGTAACACATCAACAGTTTCCACTTACAGGACAAAAGACCAAGTGACACAGGCAACAGTTCATTTGTATTTATTAAGCACAATATTTATATACAACCATAATCTCCTTTTCCTGATTTAAATGTCGTTTTCAAAGGCACACAGGAGCCGGTTTCAGAAGATCTGCCATATTTTCAACGTGGACATCTGTAAATAAAACAATATTAGCTAAACATATTGACTTTTAAACCAGTTTTGAACATATTTTCACCGGAGACCATAGTCGTCTTTTAAACGTGTTTTCAACGGAACGATGCTGACCTGGATATTACACAGTATATACTTTATATTGTCTGTATATTGCTATAAGCCAAACAACAATGTTTTGATCGTGTTCTTATTACTTTGTTTTACTCACATCCTCCACATTTAAACTGTGTACAGCCCCACTCTCTGCCCGTCATGTATTTTACATGTAAAATGTCCTAAATATTTCATTTTATAACGTTAGTCCACAAAGAGTCTCCAACATGAACTAACACATGTTTATGTTTACTGTTCGTCCATGATGCTGTAGCCACACAATGTGGGCCTGTTGTGGAAAGTTGGCGCAAGAGGGGAAAGTGATTGTTTGGGCCGGTTAGGAATAGGATTAGGGATATTTTTAACACTGATCAGTTACAGAAAATGAAATGCAGGTAGTTTAAATATTAATGCAATATGATAATTTTCCAGATAGTCAGAACATTTCATTGAAAGCTGTACATGTATAGTTAAATGTGTAAAAGTGTCTAGTCATGCAACTCAGAAGGCAGGCGTTCGTTGAAGTACGAAGGCTGAAAAATGCAGAAAGTGACAAAAAGCACAACTTTGCGGGTTTACTGTAGCGACCCCAAGTGGTCGAATGCAAAACAAATCTTAGGGTATGTTACAGGATGCGATGTGCACATTTGCAGAACATTTTGGGATATTAGAAAATTCTGTAGTAATCGGACCCGGCGTGTAGGAGAAGTTCGCAAGAATGTGTTTTTCACTAAATTCAAGATGGCGGAAAATCTAAGTAGGCGGAGCTTAGGGGTCTGAGAGGCTTTTTTTTAGATCTATCGGATTTGGACATGTGTGTTGAATTTCAAGTAAATCGGACATACTGGCCGAGGGGCGTGGCCGGACTGTTTTGTAGGGGGCGCTAGAGAGCAATTTTACACACAAATATGGAATTTTTCGCCTCAGAGTTTCTACACCAGATCTAACAGGTGTGCAAAATTGGTGAGTTTTCATGGATGGCAAGTGCCCCAACAAGCTCCATTCCCACAAAACCTGTGAACAGTAACACAAAGGAAAAAGTGAGATTTCACATCTATTTGTTTGTTGGGACAGTTAGCATTATCCATGATTGTCACTCCAGAATCGAATTTATTAATTAGACCTTAACCATACTGGTGGTTTAATACTGTACTGCATTATACAGACAGATGAAAGAATGGGAAATTAATTCTTCATAGTATTCATAGCAGTTAATATTTATATAGCAAAAAGTTGTTTCAAGAGCAAAATCACCATATAAACTGAGATATCCTGTAAAACAGTAATTTTGGATTAATAAAAGTCTGTAGGTCCTGTAGTTACTTAGTACAGACCCACGCCCTTACAAAATAGTTATGCAGGACAATGCATTGCCCATAACCCATTTGACTTCAATAAGAATATTTTGACTTAAAAAAATACATCACTACAATTTGCAATAACTATTGCTATTACTACTATAACACAATAATTGGCGTAATACAGTACCTGTGATATGGGCTTTGTACCGTTATCGTACTCAACGTACTTAAGAAAATTGACTTTTACCCAGTTTGACTCCTGCGAGCACCCGTATCATGACTTGTTACCAAGGCAGCCAGGAAGAAGCTGTGAAGGGAGCGGACCGTGAGTGTATTCTTCTGTTTGTTTAACGTAGCTTCATATGTTTTCACCAACAGTTGGTGTTTTAGTCAATATTCTGTCGAAGCTAAATACGTAGATACATTATTGTCTTGTTCTATTAGTCTTTAAACAAATTAATGCCGTAACGAGCGCGTTGGACAGATGTTTCGTTAGCTATAGCTAACTAAAGTTACGTACAACTGTCTTTACAGGCTGCCGCCATGGGCACCGCATCCTCTTTGGTCAGTCCAGGAGAGGTAATTGAGGATGGATATGGGGGAGAAGGAGGGGAAGCCTGTGAGATCCCAGTGGAGGTCAAGCCCAAAGCCCGACTCCTGCGCAGTTCCTTTCGCAGAGGACCTCGGGTGATTGGGGCTAGTTTCAAATCCACAGGTTCTGTGGATCTAGAGTATGCTGCTGAGTATGAACGACTCCGTAAAGAGTATGAAATCTTCCGTGTCAGCAAGAATAACGAGATCTCGTCCATGCAAAAGAAGGAGGCCAAGCTGGATGAGGAGAACAAGAGGCTGAGAGCTGAGCTACAGGTGAAATGAATTAACAGGAGACTACTGAGATTCAGAGACTGCTAGTTTGTCAAAGCACAAGCTTAAAGGCTACAACATGTAATGATTTTAACATTTCTTATGGTGATGTTCATGTTCAGGCTCTGCAGAAGACCTACCAGAAGATCCTTAGAGAAAAAGAGAGTGCTCTTGAGGCAAAGTATCAAGCTATGGAGAGAGCTGCCACCTTTGAACATGACAGGGACAAAGTAAAACGACAGTTCAAGGTAAACCAAACCACGTGTTACTGAGGAGCATTCTTTCCGGTAATCATTATTGCAACGCTAACCAATTGGCTAAATGCATCACCACCAGATTTTCCGGGAGACAAAAGAAAAGGAAATTCAGGATCTCCTGCGGGCCAAGAGGGACTTGGAGGCCAAACTGCAACAGTTGCAGGCTCAGGGCATCCAGGTCTATGACCTAAATGATTCTGACTCAGATGACAACCAAACCACTGTTACTGGTAAGACCCAGAAATCCACAATGTTTTAATTTAAGGTCTTGTTTTTTAATGATGAAATCTTCCAAACGCCTTGTATTATTTATTCACTGTATGTCTTCAGCTGCAGGGACACAGTGTGAGTACTGGTCTGGTGGTGTGCTGGGAAGTGAGCCCTCCATGGGGAGCATGATGCAGTTGCAACAGACCTTTCGAGGACCGGAATTTGCCCACAGTTTGATAGATGTGGAGGGACCCTTTGCAAATGTGAGCAGAGGTAAGTCAACTTCAAAAGTCTGTAGAAAGAAAGGAGGCATTATGGCGTGGATTTTAGGAAACACGGAGGTAATCAAATATCTTTACCCCCATGGCCATGGTGGCTACTATGACGCTGGAAAACTAATTCTAACCTTTAGCGAAAGTAACCCCTACATACATTACCTACTTATTATATCTTTTTAATGGGTGTATAGTTACATTTACATACGGATAGCTTTTGAAGTATGCATTCAACTTTTCGTGTGTGTTTGTGTCAGATGACTGGGATGCTGCAGTGGCCAGTCTGCTTCAGGTCTCACCTCATGTTCCCCAGGCCTTGTGGAGCAACACAGTGCGCTGCTACCTAATCTTTACCCAGGAGACCAAAGCTGAGCTTGATGTCTTTATTAAGGTTGGGCACTGCGGACAAACTATGAATATTGTGTTATTATTGATTATTATATTGTGGCACTATTATGTTTTTCATTAATAGGGCCGTTTCTTGGACTTGGCTTTAAGTAACACATGAACAGGCTTCAGGAAATTAATTTAGTTGTCTGGTAAGTCTTTTCTTTGTGTTTTCATTACAGAAACATTCACCTGTGTTACGGAGAATGTGCGAAGGTCTCGGCCATTTCTACCTGAATGTCTGCTTCCCAGAGGAGAATGCTGCCTCATACGCTGTGGAGCGCAAGCAGGAGATTGAAAGGAGCTCCGTGTGTGTGCTTCTTGTCAAATCTACTGTCACTAGGTACAGTAAGTCCTCTACCTATCCCCACTAGGATATCCCCCATGTCTTTAAGATTGTACTTGCATTATATGGTCTTACAATATTCATGCATGTGTGTAGCTCTGTGGTGGAGGATTGTGATGAGGCGTTTGTGAAGAATCCAGATGGCCATCCACTGGTGCTCTACCTCAGGACTGAAGAAGATCACAATTTGACTGCACCCACAAGGCAACTGCTAGAAAGGATCAATGCTGCAGACAAGGATGCTAAAGTCAAGGTTTGTGTGCGCCATATATGTATTAAATTAAAGCAGAAGTTGTTTGTTTATTGCTTTTTAAAGTTGACATTCTGTATTTTCCTGGTTGCTGGATGCCACACAGTGCTTGCGCTTACATGTTTTGAACATTAACCCAGGTGGTGGATCATAGTGGTTCTGCAGAGGAGGGGGCTGACCTCATTTATTTGCAACTTGAGAAAGTCATCAAACAGGTACAGACTATCAGCAACATCAGCCTTTACATCGATCCAATTGCAAGTTGGGTGTGTGCATGGTGATGTATGTTCATTCCTCCCGTCCGTGTCAGCATTTGAATTTCCACTTCTACTCTCACTATGTAGGAGTTGCTGGGATTTGAAGGAGCAGATGTTGATTCTACGGACTCTGGGATAGAGGAGGGACGCGAGGAGGACTCGGGAGATGTGCTGTGGGACCTGCATGATGAGCAGGAACAGATTGAGTCCTACCAGCAGGCCCGCAGCAGCAGCACCACCTCTCAGTTAGGCTTCCAGAAGGTAGAACAGATGTTCCCCTCTTTTTAGCTCTCTTAATCTTGTCTTCCAGTCTAATACTGTCAGTAATCACTGTAAGTCTGTGTTGTACCTGGTGTCCTTCTCAGTACATAGATCGTTTAAATGACATGATAGCTGCTCCACCTCCCACCCCACCGCTGCTGGTGTCTGGTGGTCCAGGCTCAGGGAAGTCTCTCCTGCTCTCCAAATGGTGAGAACTTAATCTACTAGCTTTATTGGAAAAATGGCACAAGGACGAAAATAATTCTAACATTATGTTTATGTTTCATTATGTCCTTAAGAACTTAATAAGACCCACTCTGTGAAAGGTGTTGTTTTCTGAAAAACAACAACATTTATAATATGCTGTCAGCTCTTTTTAATGGTGTGACTTTCTCTAAGGTTTGTCTAATCTTCGGTCTTTAATCCTTTTCAGGATCGAGCAGCAGCAGAAGCAGTCCCCCAACACCTTGTTCCTCTATCACTTTGTTGGCCGCCCGCTTTCCACAAGCTCCGAGCCGGTTCTCATTATCAAACGCCTCACAGTCAAAGTAAGGGGGTCTCTCTCAGTGGCTCTGCTGAAGACTAAACTTCCAGTGAAGACAGTCTTGCTGAATAACTGTGGGAATGTGTTTTCTGTCTGTTGTCACATAGCTGCTGCAGCACTTCTGGTCCATTTCCGGCTTGTCGATGGAGCCCAGTAAGATCTTAGAGGAGTTTCCCCGCTGGCTTGAAAGACTATCAGCACGCCATCAAGGAAACATTATCATCATCATCGACTCCATTGACCAAATACAGGTACACTCCAGATTAGACGATCGCTGTTTTGTTTCAGTCACCTTGAGAATAATTCATTTTTTTCTACAGAATAGCTCTTCTAACATTACAGAATTACAACACTGTTTTTCTACTTCTTTTCAGCAAGCAGAAAGACACATGAAGTGGCTAATTGACCCTCTCCCTGTCAATGTCCGGGTGGTGGTGTCTGTCAAAGTTGAGACTTGTCCTCAAGCTTGGAGGTGAAACCCACAGTTTGATTTCTAAACATCCCAGTCAATTTACTGTACACGTGTTGTATTGTTGTATTTATTTATTTTCCATGCAGTGGTATACGTTTCTAAATATGCTCTTGTAGTATTGCCATTTGTAATTCAGTGACCATGCCTGATTAGGTTATGGCCCACACTCCACTTAGACCCACTGAGTCCCAGGGAGGTCAGGAGCATTGTCAATGCAGAGTGCCAGAGCCTGGATCTCAAACTGACCAAGGACCAGGTCAGTTATCATCCCGCCATCCCCCCCTTTTTGAAAACTCTCAAGAGGATTTGAAAGTGTGGAGAGACATTTGGAATTGTTAGCAGCGCTACGTATTTTGGGAGAATGCCAACATATTAAATGTTGTATCTTTGTTCCAGGAGAAGAAGCTAGAAAGGCATTGTCGCTCTGCATCGACCTGCAATGCATTGTATGTCACACTACTGGCAAGAATGCTCATCAGGTTAGTCACCTCTGGTTTCACGATTCTAAATGTAGTTACCATCACAGTCTGGCGTGGATGTCTCTGAATGTGTGGCTAAGTTTGTTTTGAATTTTGAATGGCAACATTTCCATGTTTTGTTACTGGCCAGCAGTATATCAGGTTGGTCACTGGAGAAGAGCCTGGAGAAGAGCCTGGAGCAGTGTCTACAGTGTCAGGACACCATGTCACTCTACCGGCTGGCACTCAAGATGACTCTGAACTCCCTCAACACAGACAGAGAGCGACACATTATGACAGAGGTGACCTGCAGAACTACACTGTCACCATGTTATATTGTTTTTTCATGATACCGGTCACATAGTTTTCATCAGTTTTTTTTTTTTGCTGTCATTTCTCTCTGGTTTACTTTAATCTGGATTTTCTTTCTCTATGTAGTAAAATAATATGTGCTTGTTTATTTGTCTCTCCTTAGATTCTGTGCCTTGTATGTGCCAGCCATAATGGAGTGAGTGAATCAGAGGTGCTTGACCTTTTCCCAGAACTGGAGTTGCCTGTCCTGTCCACTCTGCTTTACCGTCTGAACAGACTCTGCATTGTAACCCTCCGTTGTGGGCTCATCAGGTTTCAACACCTGCAGGTAACTGGGCTTTGGCCAGTAGAATATTTAGCACAAAGTCATTCAAAATACTAAATGTTTTTGTCTGTAAGTGTGTTTGTCTTGCAGGCTTGGGAAGCTGTAAGGTTGGAGTTCCTGGGTGGAGGAAGTAGCTCGGCTGCTTACAGAGAGAAGCTCATACAGTACTTCAGTCAACAGCTCAGGTAGAGTAGTCATCTTCTCCTCATACAACACAAACGCACCTTCTTCTGTCAGTACCACTTCATGTCATTGTGTATGTGTAGCCAGGACCGTGTTACGTGGCGGGTCGCAGATGAGCTGCCCTGGCTGTTCCAGCAACAGGAGGATAGGACTAAATTACAGCTCAGCCTCCTGAACCTGTTCGTTTCCCAAAACCTCTACAA
The DNA here is from genome assembly GCA_032191485.1 of Leptoclinus maculatus. Classification (NCBI taxonomy): domain Eukaryota; kingdom Metazoa; phylum Chordata; class Actinopteri; order Perciformes; family Stichaeidae; genus Leptoclinus; species Leptoclinus maculatus. The sequence continues at coordinate 6,263,515 of JAVDOI010000013.1, forward strand.
GAGGTAAAAAGCATGCATACACACGAGCTGATTATAGGACATTTATTTCGGCATGGATCTGGACGCTATGTGTTTTCTCTTTCTAGGGGTCATTTCTCTGAGCTGCTAGCCTATTGGCAATATGTGGGCAAAGACAAAAGCTCCATGGCCACTGAGTACTTTGACTCCCTGAAACACTATGAGAAGAACTGTGAGAGCGAAGACAGCATGACCATGCTGGCAAACCTGTATGAGACCTTGGGACGGTTCCTCAAAGACCTGGGCCTCCCTAGCCAGGTAGTGTACATGCTTGCAATATTAGCTTTGAAATCACACAGAAAAAACATGTTAATTGTTCACTTAACAATATTTTCCTGCCATTTTTCTTGTTACAAGGCATTTACCTTGTTTTCTGTTTCGGAAAGTGCACATATTGTCAATTGCATATGTATTTGATTCTTTCTGTTCTTGTAGGCAGTAGCACCTTTACAAAGGTCCCTTGAGATTAGGGAGACAGCCTTGGACCCGGACCATCCCAGCGTAGCGTGCTCCCTGCACCAGCTGGCTGGGGTTTATGTTCAGTGGAAGAAGTATGGCAACGCTGAGCAGCTGTACAAGCAGGCCCTGGAGATAAGTGAGAACGCCTACGGAGCCGAGCATGCCAGCGTAGCACGAGAGCTGGAGTCCCTTGCCATGCTCTATCAGAAACTAAACAAGTAAATGGTTCTCTCTTGTTGTTGACATGCGTGGTGTTGTTTATAATTGTTTGTTATGCAGTATAGTTTATTGGTTGTTCCTGTCAGGCAATGTGTGTGAGAGATTCATCCCACCTGTAGAGATGATCTCATAGCAGAGGCCCTCGTTTTAATGGCTTACACCGGGGCATTCTTACAATCAGGTACGAACAAGCGGAGAAACTCAGGAAAAGGTCAGTGAAGATCCGTCAGAAGACCGCTCGCCAGAAAGGTCATATGGTAAGCATCACAGATACCCACACGCTTCTCCATGTGCACTTATGCATCATTCATGGTGTACATGCCTTTTTTTGTCAATTCCTCCTTTCAGTACGGCTTCACTTTGTTGAGACGCAGAGCCCTACAGCTGGAAGAGCTGACGCTGGGAAAAGAAACGGCAGACTCTGCCAAGACACTCAATGAACTAGGTGTCCTGTACTACCTCCAAAACAACATGGAGTAAGGCATACATGTTTACAGCTGGAATGCACACAGACAAAGACACTCTGCATTGTGGACATTAATTGTGTAATTGCGTCTCCCTCAAATCGCACCTTCTACCTACTTCTTGTTTAGTTTTTTTGTCTTAATTTGTGTGTCCACGAACATCTGAAACATCTAAAATTGATATCTGAAATCCCACTCTTTTGCCCTCACCAGTGCAGCCAAGATATTCTTGACCCGCTCTCTGGAGATGCGTCAGCGCGTCCTCGGTCCGGATCACCCAGACTGCGCTCAGTCCCTCAACAACCTGGCTGCACTGCACACGGAGAGGAGGGAGTATGAGACGGCTGAGGACATGTACGAGAGGGCGCTGGACATCCGCAAGACGGCCTTGTCCCCAGACCACCCCTCACTGGCATACACACTCAAACACCTGGCCATGCTCTATAAACGCAGAGTGAGATGTTGACAATGACACTTTAATATTTGAACGGCTCATTCTGTGCTTGCCGTTGGCTGAGAATCTGATTTCTGAGATGTGTGTGTGTGTGTGTGTGTGTGTTGTACAGGGGAAGCTGGAAAAGGCTATGCCGCTGTATGAGCTGTCTCTGGAAATCAGGGAAAAAAGTTTTGGGCCCAAACACCCCAGTGTGGCCACGGCGCTGGTCAACCTGGCTGTGATCTACTGCCAACTAGTGAGAATGTCCATTATACTTCATTCAGTCTGTTCCACATGTTCCCGAGTTTCTTAAGAGCTATTCGCACATATTTGTTTTTATTTGAATGACTGCAATGAGTGTTTGTGGCTTACATTTTTTGTAGAGAGCAAAGCTGACTGTAGATTTGTTTGTCTTTGGCAGAAGAAGCACAGTGAAGCCTTGCCTCTTTATGAGCGAGCACTGAAAGTGTATGAGGATAGTTTGGGGCGCTCACACCCACGGGTCGGAGAGACCCTCAAAAACCTGGCTGTGCTGAGGTACAGTACTCGAGGTTGCATTCAACATTCGGCTAATCAGAAGTTTAATCATGAGTGTTGAATTACATTTATAATATTTTATCTTTCATGCCTTTTTTTTATTCCGTTTGTAAATAGCTACGAAGAGGGTGACTTCGAGAAGGCGGCCGAGCTTTACAAACGTGCGATGGAGATAAAGGAGGCAGAGCCGTCGTTGGTGTGTGGTAACGCTCCGTCCCGCCACTCCTCCAGCGGGGACACATTCAGTCTGAGGGGACCGGCTCCCATCCCACATGTCCAGAGGTGACTCTGTTCAGCCACTTATTGCCACAGGGGAACCATTCTGGTCATCACACTGTGCTTACTGTCTAGATGGAGGTTTTTAGGGTTTGGTCAAATAGACTGTACCTGCCAGTATAATTATGAGATCTGTGAAACCTGTGTATTTACCACAAGTATTTTTTTATATTTCCTACATAATCATGTGTGTAAAGATCTTCAGTTATACATCACTACTTCTTATGGAACTCAAGTTTACACTAATCACTGATTCAGACACTTTGTTCCTATTTACATGACTCACTGTGGATATCAGCAAATTAGCTGCACAGACCAATTTGCTGGCGTGGAATGCTATGAGGGTTTGGCATATCATAACCCATAAAACATAATTAATAACCAGACACATTCTGTGCTTTCCAATGTATGTACAGCAGATAATACTCTATGCACTTTTTCAAAACTTTCTTTTTGTACAGGTATGAAGAAAACACAATTATTCTTATGTTTGATTTGAAAGGAATACCTCTAAAGATTCAGTAAAAAAAGAAGTTCTCAAGCTTCTTTTAAGGAGATGAAGTATGAGCTGTCAAATAGTTCTACAACTCTGATTGTGCCGTTATGTCTTACCAAAACTGTTAAGACCTCACACAGATTTGTTGCCGAGTTTACATTCCTGATATTTTAGAGCGCTAATGTCGCTAAAATGAAATGTGCGTATTGTGAAAAATGTGTATATTTATATGTTTAGATACCATTTATGTTTACATGACATGTTTACCTACTAGTATAGAGTACATAATCCAAAAAGAGAACATGTAGAACCAAAGATAAGGGTCCAAAAACAAGCCGAGACCATGTCTGAGAAGAGATTCCCTCTGGTTAAGATTTTCATGCTGTTTATGCAGAACTAGATATCTGTATTTATTCATTAACAAAAAGGATTGTAAGGGATTGGCCAAAACCAGGATAGTGCCATATGTTAAAGTACAATGGAGTAATGATTTGTTGTTTGACTGAATGTATGTGAATCCCAAAGGGATACATGAACACATTATTATAACTTAAGTTTTTTAATATATTTGTGTATTAATGTAATATTCTATGTAAAAGCTGTACAGGACAACAAAAATCACATCCAATATATCGAGAGGATTGTATTCCATCTATTAAATACTTAATTGAGACAATTTAAACATGTTTAAATGTTTTAATCTGTTGCAGTAGATGTTTTTGTTAAAGCTGAGTGAATGACACGTACATTAAAAGGGAGGCAGAAAACGTATTCACATCAAAACCGTAGAAAATACACATTGTGACAATGTTAATGCACTACAGTGGTATTATCTTAGGTTTGTATACATTTCATTTGATACTGTACCAACTCCAAGTGCTAAACACCTTCCTTAGTATGTCAGCAAATTATACATTTGACTGGACTGGTTTTGCAAATGGTGTGTGAAATGTCATCAGAAGCACTTTCCATGCATTTCCGTTCTTTAGCTGAACTCTGTAATTGTTTATTTATTAATTGGCTTTTTTATGAGGATGCTTGTTATCAAATAAACCAATGGAATAGACGCACGAGAAACTGCACGTCTTCTCTGAATAGCATCTTCAGATTGTTGCTTACAACTTTTTCATCTGAGCCATCAAGTCTTCTAGGCTCTGTTCAGTCTCCCCCACTGTCTCCCCACGTTCTGTCTCCTGGTCCAAACAAGAGAAAACAATATTGTCAGAATTTAGTTGAGGTCATCTGTCACAGTGAATATTAAACTTTATGCTGCAGTCGTCAGAAAAAAAGTACGTATTTTAGATTAATGAGCTCAAACATGTAACGCTATCAGTTAAGCCTTTCAAAGCGGTTTTGTGTCACCAAATACTAACCTCAACCGGAATGGTGTAAGCCACGGTAATGCCTTCTGGGAGGTCAGGCACAGCGCCTGAAGCAGCTTGTAACTCTGCGTCAGTCACTTCTGATACTAGTTCAATACCTGCACGGTACAATTGTGTGTGTGTGTGTGTGTGTGTTAATACACATAAGACAATATACTGTATTGTACAAAGACATGCAAACTGCTACAGATCTGACACTGTTAGATGGAATAGTTGTTTGTTGCATGCTCACCCCAATCATTGTCCTCGTGTACGACCTCCTCCTCCTCCTCCTGTACAGCTTCAACCTTTGGGCGCGCCGCTTCTTTCTTCTGAAGTGAAGCATTCATACAGATAGACACGGTTAGCTTTCCCCAACTGGTGCAGCGCCGTAAATAAAAAAGGGCTTTTGGCAGATATTACATCGCAAAACACTTGAAAACAATCAGCAAGCACGCACCTTGTACTCTTCCTGTTGTCTCCTGCAGTAGCGGTCATTACACTGGGGGTTGGGTTTCATGGTCATGGTGGGGAAGAAGTCCTGCATGGCATTGTAGCCTAGATAATAACTGACAGTTCCAAACTTCAACAGAAACCTGAAAAACAACAATATTTACCTTTAACTATACAGACATTCCTTCCACCTTTAAGTTTCCCAATGCCCATAAATAATGATATCTTACTTTAGGACATTTTGCACCAGGAGGCCTGCGACCACGCCCATCGTTGTCGGTAAGCTGGCAGCACACACACCCTCCTTTTTTAGGGTCTTCTCATCTATGTTCGCTGCCACCACCAGAGGAGGAGCACACTATCAAAGGATATAACACTGTATTACACTGTAACTATTACAATTGTTTTTCTCACAGGGCAATGTTGTTCAAGTATTGCAGAGGGTGAATATATTGTCAGTGTAAAGAAAAGATGTTTGTGTGTGTGGACATACAGCGAAGCATGCCGTCTCTCCGGGAATGATGAGCTGGATGTGTCCTGATACAGCGTTCTCACTGACACCAGACTCCATCCAGATCTGACTGAGTTCATTACAGGCCTGTGACAAACAAGATAAGATGAATACAATCTGCAAGGGTAACATGTACAAAGCGCAGTGTATAACATGTTGTGACAGTGCTGCACTTACTACATTGATAGCCATTCTGGCCTCATAGTTGTCCACACAGCTCAGGATCAAATCCACCGGCTTCCCTTCTTCCAGCCCCCCATAACTGAGAAGACACAGAACAATCTGTTGTGAAGGCTTGTATCACTAAGGCATAGTAAAACTAGAAACTGGAGAGTAGGAAATGCTCACCTGATGCGCTCCATAAAATGTGTAAAATTGTCCATTGTGGTGATATTGTAGTTGTGGGTTTCGAATGACACATCTGGGTTGATGTTCCTGTTGGGTAAATCGAGTAACATGTAAGCAAAAATAAACGTATCGTCTCTATTTTGGGGGAGGAATTGGATTACTTTAAACAATAGTATACCTGAGTGTGTGTTCTGCAGCTTCCACTTTACTGAGGCCTGCCTGGTGAGGCTGGAAGAACAGTCTGTTCATATTGGCCAGCTCTACTTTGTCGTAGTCAAAGAGGAGCAACTGTGATGGCGCAAGCATAGACAAGATTGGGGGAAGCACAGGCAGACAATCTACTGAACAACATGAACAGGTACAAGGCAATGTAGAGGAAATAAGAAAAAGTTTGTATTACCTTACCAATGCCACATCTAGTGAGCATTTCAGCTGTCACGCTGCCAACTCCCCCAACACCAACCACAGCCACTGTGAATGTCCGGATTTTCTGTCAGGATATTGCAAGATGATTATTTTATTATTGTAATAGCACAGGTCACATGGTCTTTAAAAACACTTAACCTTAAGGATGCCCATGTGAAAGTTTGTATACATCTGCATTTCAACGTACTAAAATGCACATTGGTATTAATATCCACTGGCATGTTTTTGAAATTGATATAGACTTAAAGAACAATGTCTGTTCTTCCATAGTTTTAGTATTACCGTAGTATAATATTGTGATAAATTCAGCAAAATCAAACTGCAGTGAATAAAGAACAATACTTAAATACCATACCTCATAATCGTCCACGATGCCCATTCTCTTTAAAGCCATTAGACGACTGCAATGACAACACAGCTGAGGTTAGCTTGTGGTCTATGAAGTACCACCATATGGGATGAGTGAGTCATGAGGCGTAGCCTCTTTGCGCTAAGATCAGCCCGGACAAATTCTGTCAAAAAACTAAATGTATAAAATACAAAGTCACCTGTATGGGTTGGAATCCACAACCTCGGCACTCATTTTGTCAATCTTCGGTCTGTGTAGTTCCTGGCTTTGAGCATCCTCCACGGCACACTGCTTCTGCTTACACTTTATCAATTCATTTTCCAACTCTCTCACCCGCAGCTTCAGTTCCTCGACTGTCGCCATCAGGAGAACAAATATCTCTAAACAATGTAAACGAAATATAGATAATATTGTAAATAACAATAAAGCAAATGGTCAAACTAGACGGCTATATCGGTACGGAAAGTACACGTCTTCAGAACTCAAATCAGCTGTCTGAATGTGTGTTCCCGCAAATAACGTCCGTGTAGAAAACGAGTAACGTTTGCGAATACCTCAAATTGTTTCGACATTATTAGCTGATTATTTTAACGGTGTACGGGGATATGGACTGGCTGTTAAATAATGTATATCCATTAGGTTTTTAAAACTAAAAATATCTGTAAGATACAAATGCTTTTTGAGGATATTACGTCAGTGTGTGCATACGTAAATGGTCCGACCACCATTATCAACAATGCGAAAGTTAACCCAACAACGCACCTGGAGATGATTAATCCACTCGGTAACTGAGCCATGGAGGAGCTGACAACTTCTGTTCGACAGCAACATCAATTCAGTGTTGGCGGACTGCAAAGATATCTGTCTGTCAAGTCACGGACCGTGTCAAATAATGACACGCTCACTGTCAGACAGTATAGGTAACGTTGAAATAAAAAACGCTGGTTTGTTGACTTTAAAGCTAATAGTGTAAAAATGAGGTTGACCTTACTGCTCACTAACAGCTTCCTGTTGTCTTTTCAGCGCTGGTCAGTCAAACCCAACCTTCCTAATCCAAACTCCCTCAAACAGTTATGTTCTGAGGAAGAAACCTCCAGGTGAGCTGCTGCCAGGAGCTCACAAGGTAGGAGAACTAGGTTTGACTCATAAATAACTTTGGTCAATAAAATGTTCAGAGCCAAGGAGCGATCATTGCATGTGTACGTTTTCTGTATCCTTGCATGTTATGTTATTGACAGAAGTTGCTTGTAGAAAATAAAATAAATAAAAAAATTGGCCAAAACATTTTTTTATTAAGCACTAGATCTTTTTTTCAGTACTGGTTGTATGAAACGGACATCTAATAATTTCCTAGAAATACATACAGTATATGATTTGGAAGGAACTACAGTCAAAATGGAGACAAATTCCTTTTTTTTTATTGCACAATCACATGTTCATGGGAATACAGTTCAATAATATATAGTGTTATATTATATATAACACAGTTGGTCATTTCCACAGGAATTTCCTTGAATTAAACTGCTAAAAATCTTAATGGCAGTATAAAAACAAAGTACTATTCAAAACATCATTCCCCATATTTATTTGTGTGCTGATTGTCAGTTCACAAGTTAAACTTTTTTTGCATGTTTAGCTGAGCTGTTGTGCACTGATCGTAACCAACTGAATATTGTCTGCATTTCTATTATAATTAATACAAAAGTACATACTCCTTTCCCAGAAGCTTCCTATGGATTTGCAGTGACATATCAGTGTATGAAATTATTTGGATCGTGTGCGACCTGTGAAAAACAATGTCATTATCTTAAGGCCTACAGTGTGGGTGATGTTCTACTTTTTTTGTTTTTTCGTTGTCCTTGTTTTTTTTTTATATATTTGAATTTTTTTCCTGTTTATTTGTAAATTCTGTGTATGTACGTGGAGAGCAACGAAAAACCGGAGTCAAATTCCTTGTATGCGTACGCGTACATGGCCAATAAAGCTGATTCTGATTCTGAACGGTGGACCTTTGTGACTTTATTTATAGGTGGACAGGGAGTATCGGGTGCAGAAGGCCCTGTTCTCTGCTGGATTCCCTGTACCTCAGCCTCTGTTGCACTGCACTGATGCTGAAATCATTGGAACAGAGTTCTACTTAATGGAGCATGTGAGGGTAGGTTTGTGCTACCAAGACCACATTTCACAGTGCCGCTGCATCTAATATATTTATTGCTGTTTTGCTTAACCTTTGCTCTATATTCTAATGATAAAAGATGAAATTTGGACTCACGCTGACTTGACATACCTGATTGAAGCCCAGGCTTCTAAATACATACTCTACCATCATATGAAAAGATACTCTTGTTTATCCATGCGTATTGAACAGGGGCGTATATTCAGGGATCTTCGTCTCCCTGGAGTGAGTGCAGCAGAGAGAGCAGCGCTATATGTGGCTGCAGTGGAAGCGTTGGCAAAGCTACACTCACTGGACCTGGCATCACTGAACCTTGAAGGATATGGAAAAGGATCAGGTTACTGCAAGAGACAAGTGAGCACAACACCGTGTACTCATCAAATCAAGATAATTCTTCTTTGGGAAAAAAAAAAAGCAGTTAGAGTTGTGACATTCAAAAGTGGCTTTCCATCTCAAAAGGTGTCCACCTGGACAAAGCAGTACACCGCAGCAGCCCACAGAGACATTCCAGCCATGAATGAACTGTCTGATTGGTTGATGAAGAATTTGCCAGCCACTGATAACGAGGTCACGCTTGTCCACGGAGATTTCCGATTGGACAACTTGATATTCCATCCAAGAGAGGTAAACCTTCTGAAACAATTACTCTTACCCATCAGCTTCAAGTGACTGTAATGCTTTACAAAGTGCATTTGATGTCATTAGGCACGTGTGATGGCAGTACTGGACTGGGAGCTGTCTACCACTGGGCAGCCCTTGGCAGACCTGGCCTACTTCCTCATGCCTCACTTCTGGCCTACAAGCATGAACATCAGCAGCACAATGGGCAGCTTAAAAGGAATAGAAGGTAGCAAACAAATAACAACCCTGAACAGAACAACAAAAACAGAACAGTGCTCAAATAGATGGACATGCTTTGCTCCAACATCTTTCTGTAAAAGTACATGTGCATAGACATAGTATCTGTTCCGCAAATTATTTTGACCCTTGTCTCTCCAACCAATGATCAGGTATCCCAACTGTGGGAGACCTGATCTCCATTTACTGCCGGGTCCGGGGGATCCCGTCTGCTTTGCCACAGTTGAATTTCTACCTGTCTCTGTCTGTCTTTAAAATGGCAGGAATCGCACAGGTTTGTACCAATTTATATACAAAGTTCAACTCAAATTTTTCCCCGTTTACTTTTTCTTTTTTTTAATTGACAACTTAAGTGAAATTCTAACTGTACCATTACATTGTTGGGGTTCTTCAAATGTCCCATAATGGATTGGTATTGTCTCCTAGAGAAGGACCTAGATGGATCTGGTTAGCTTTTAATGTAATATTTATCACTTTCCTTTATTTACCTTTTTTTTCCTATATCAGGGGATCTATGCACGCCACCTACTGGGTAATGCCAGTGCTCCCAATGCAGCACAGTTCGGCCAGTGTGTGGAGCCCTTGGCTAAGATTGCCTTGCAGCTTGCACAGAGGTATGTTGGCTGCTAGAGTTGTGTAAGACAATGCTTGTGGTTGTTTTTACATGTGTTTCAATGTATCAGTACAGTGACTGAACAATTCCTTTCAAAAGATACTAGATGTTTGTGTTGGCTGTAAACGGATATCTGAGTCGTACAGCATTTGCTGGTGTGACTTTATTCGTAAGCTGTCACAGATCCAGACACCCACTGAGTTTGATAGAAGTTGATGAAAGTCTTGGATCTTTTACAAGGCAGTATTATTTCAGTAATATGCATTAATGTGTTTATATAAGCAGTAATAGAGTTTGATATAATCCAAATAAGACAGTCCAAGCTCTCTGTTGTAGGCCAGAAAACTGACTGATTCCACCTGCTGACTAAATTTAAATCAACAACGGTTGGAATGTGGCATCCAGCTGCTGCTTCCGATGTGACCTGTGGACTTCTTTACTATGTGAGATGTGTTTCTTGCCAGGTCTGACACATGTCCAACAGGAGACGGTCTGTTCCTGCAGACACCTAAAGGTCAGGCTGTTCTCCAACAGGTCAAAGACTTCATGAGACAAAACGTGCTTCCTGCTCAGGAGGTCAGTGCCGAGAGCTGCCATGAACATAACTTACTTTCACGTGAAAGGATTTGCCGGAGCATACCAGTTCATTCATGCATTCAGGATTAATTCATTCGAGTGAGAAAACAAGGAGTCTATTGATTACATGAATTGTATTGCATGCATAATCATCACCATTGGCTGGGCATCGTAGCAATCTTAATGCAGTGCAGCAGTGTAAGGCTAAGAGAGCAGTGGGCAGAGTGGTGATTTATTTTTTCGTGAAACATAGCCACAGATTAAATAGATTTGTTGTTTCTGTAGAAATACCTTCAGAGATTACTACATTAACACAGCGTAAAGTCTCAGAAAGGTTTCTTATATGGTACATGTTTCCACTGATGAAGAGAGTGCAGGAGTGACATTAGAGTCCAAAGGAAATGGATCGATTTAGGCAAAACTGTGTCAAAACTGTTTTGTTTTTTTCCAGGAAGTTGCAGAGTACTACTCCAAACACGCTCAGTCTCCACAGAGGTGGCACACCCCCCAGATAATACAGGATCTAAAGGTGTGTAGTAAAAACCTTTCCCTCTTTATTTCATGTGGTGGCCACATGTACAAGTTACCACTACAAATACAGACACAATATCATACATCAGAAAACGATGCAGTTATTACAAACAAAATATAAATCACACGGGTTAGAGAATAACTAACACCTCTCAATAGAACAACTCCAAGAGGTGTTATTTCAATATTGATCCAGCAGGTTGAAGGGCCATGCTTATTTAAATCTTGTCTAAACATTGCACCTCCCTTCTGAGTCAGCCACCATTAACTGTTTCAATTATATAATTAATAAAGTTATTTGTGTCTGTGCTGAGTCACTGCACTTTCTTGAACCCTGCTTGTCGTCACTTGCAGTTAGCGCGTGCATATACACTGTAGTGGAGTGCGTTGGGATTTAACAGCTAAATGCTGTCGTAGTGTGCTGTGAGCAGAATCGTGCATAGTGACTTTCAGCTGAAAAACATTGGCTTGCGTTATTATAATAGAGTGCTTATCATGTGAGGGGGAAAACAGTTTTGTTCGGGTGAGAGACGACAGATAGCAGACACCTTTATCTCAACCTTGAACTTGTGTATCAGCTACCAGTAAAACCCAGAGAAAGGAGAAAGTCTACTTTCTTTCTCTAGTTTTTGTTATGAGATAATTGCTCTAGGGTTAGGGGAGGGTTTGTTCCTTAGTATACAGACAGATTGAAATTATTATGAGGCAGAGACAATATTTTGCAGTGTGACTTTTGTGTAAGGGTTCCTATCTCTGTGTCCTCAAATAGAAACTTGTATTCACAGTTACGTTGATTTCAGCTTTATTTATTAAGAACATAAAGTTGACAACATTTTTATGGTAACGTGTGTGTTTCCAGGTGAAAGCTAGGGAGGCGGGGCTGTGGAACCTATTCCTGCCTGTGGCCAGCGGGCTCAGTCAGTTGGACTATGCCTACATTGCAGAGGAAACTGGACGCTGCCTCTTTGCCCCTGAAGTCTTCAACTGCCAGGCTCCTGGTAACACATCCATGTGGTCAAATGTTTAGATAATTTGAAGGCCATTGACAATAATGGACTATAATTACAGTACATAATGACCATGCACTGTATTTTCTCTAGAATCTCATGTTCTGGATCACATCCTCTGTAGTCAAGTAAAATCCTCTCCAAATGTCAACCTTTCAGTCTTGTTTATATCATGACAACAATGCATTCCTTATTCACTGGGTTTAAAACATAAAAAATCCCTCAAATTAGCGCCGAAAGGTATTTATTTGTCAGGTTATGTAGAATAGATTGATTTCAGTCCTGAAGAGCATATTCAAATTTAGCTCATAATATCCTGGAAGACAGTGTGTTGTATAATGTTTCTCCCCAGACACAGGAAACATGGAGGTGCTCCACATGTTTGGCAGTGAGGAGCAGAAGAGTAAATGGCTGGAGCCTCTGCTGAAAGGAGAGATCCGCTCCTGCTTCTGTATGACAGGTATTTCCATGACCGTGCCGTCCTGCGTCACTCGACGACTTTCAAATATATACTTCATGTCACGGGTGACTGTTCTTTACAAAAGGCTGAACAAGGAAAACATACCATATTCTGTAGAGTCAGTGGGGAACATGTAAGGAATGTTATTTTAGAGGTGGGAAATAAACTGTGTAGACTTGAGGCAGCATCTGAAAACACTGACTGTAAGTCCCCTCCACAAGGTACTGATGAAGTTAAGTCCTCAACATATGTATGCATTTTTTTTGTCAAACTTTCCAGTGATGGATCTGGTCTTAAATGAGCCGAGTAGCACGATTGTTTCCGACTCCGTAGTTTGGAAATTCTACATGCCAACAGCAGGCTCACTCATGAGTAATTTCTCCCTGTTTTCTCCCTTTGCTTTCCACTCTGCCTGGAAACCGCAGCATGCTGTTGTCATTGGTGATTACAGTGGGTGTGAAACTCCCCATGGTTTTTCGTAAACACAGATGGTGATAAGTAGTGTTTTGGGGATGTTTTTTGGTCGATTTTATTACACTGGATGACAACGAAGAGGAACCTCCATCTTGTGCTGATAAAGAATCACTCTGCTGTTTAAGTATGAGAATGGTGTGAGTGCACTTGATTTATTTTAGCCACTCTGTCTGTGGTTTGAGATGGAATCCAGAATTTTAGAAAAGATGGAACAAAATGCAAAAGCTGTGGATTGGAGATGTTAACACTGTTAGTCTAATTCTCATTAGTTATTATCTTTTATTTGGTGTAAAATGTGCATGTTCTGAGTTGTCCTGTGGTCCCTTCCACAGAGCCTGATGTGGCCTCCAGTGATGCAACCAACATGGAGTGCACTCTTTGCAGGGATGAAGACAACTTTGTCATAAACGGCAAGAAATGGTGGAGCAGTGGTATGTACATTTCTATTTCCATTGGTTTTATAAGAAAATAATAATTTGTATTCCTCTAAAAACACTCAAGAGTTCCATTTAGGACTTAAAACAACATTAGAGAGCTTAAGACTCAATAAAACAACAGGGAGTCATTTTATGTCCGTCCCAAACTGCAAACATGTGGACAACAAAAAAGGGCAGATGACTTTACTCTTTGACGGCAACTTTTTTTAAAAGTGTGTGTGTGTGTGTGTGTGTGTGTGTGTATATCATACATACACATTGTACGTATGTGTTGATTCTCTGACCCAGACTAATCAATGACTCACGTGTGAGTCACTGGTCTTCTGGTCTCTTTTGCTTCGGATTTGCTCTTTTTAATGAATTTGGTTTATTATCCTGTTGAAACTACGACATCATTTCATGTAGGGAACTCTGTGAATTAAGTCACTAACATTGTTAAACTAAGCCTTCAAGTATTTAGGGTTTAAGTAACGGTTATCACTTAAATATCCCAAACTGTCATTAGTGTAGATGTTTATCGTGCACCTCCTAAATCACTTTGAACTGAAAGGTATTCCAGATGTTTCCTCTGACACAGATGTGTTCTTAGGTTTTGATTCCCACTTAAAAGGAAAACAGTGGCCTGTTGTTTTTGATGCTTTTTTCGAATCTGCACGGAATTCCCTCTTAAAGCGCCATGGTTTACCAAGAATGAGCAGAATTTTTCCTTTCAAATTATTGTCTTCGTGAAGTGCACATTTCATGGCAATCATTTGTCTAAAGTTGGTCTCTTTTCGTTTCTCTTTTCCTTGGAAGGGATATTTCCATCAGTAGGAAATATCTTGGTGGGTTGTAAGAATTTCCTCTACTGGCACGAATACATCTCTCTTTTTCGGAAAGTATGGTGATCTGTTGATGGCCAGTTACTTGCTGTGACTTGTGGCTGATTTTGTGGCAAACCATATTATCCAAGACTGGAAATTGGAGGGTTGTGTCCCTCTGCAGTGCACAGACACTCGATCCGATTTTAACTTCCAACAAAAGAAGAAGTAAAACTAGATAAATTGTGAATTGAAACTCCGTTAAAGGATGATGTGCTATGGTCTCTCCTTTTTGCTGTCACTTTTTCTATAAAGATGTCTGTGGCTAACTCTGAGTAGCTAGATGGGAGGGTTTGTACTGTAGATGTTGCTATGGCAGCTCTGTGGTGTGGAACATATACAAGACTATCCCATGCACACGATGATGTCCTAGAAATGATTCCCAGACCTGCAGTCTTTTATCTTTAAGTAATAGGCGTTTGTATTTGCATACACACTAACACAAGCACAGATGCTGTACACATGTTTAGCATGTGTTTTAGTAGTTGCTAGTGGAATGGAATCGTCATACAAGTAATTACAATTTTGGTTTCCATGTGGAGATGTACATCTGGGTCAGACCACAATTAATTAAAATGAAATGCAGAGTTTTTAGAATGGCTTTGTTCCTTGTTTACCTATTTAGTCATGTGACATACAACTCAATACTTGTATTGCCTGGAGACCCTGACTAGAGAGGCTACATTTTGGACCACAGTTTGAATTGTCTCCAAACAAACACTAGTTTGTTAAAGTTCAGCTCCCACACATCCAAGCTGTATACCATTACAGTGGAAAGAGGACGACTAACAGGTGCTGCAGATGGAAAGAATGGTAAACAATGAAAACTTATAACTCTGAAGATCTTAATGATCTATCTGTTGTGAATCGAGTCTGGAGGTTTTGACAAATGAAGCTGGCCCCTCTATGTCTTCACGACAGTAAACAGGCTTGAGTAAATCACTGTTAAAACTTGGACTGTGGCCAAACCGTGATCTGACCCTATATTATACATGCACTGAATGCATTGGGGTCAGCTCGAGCATAATGTTATATGATTGAGTAATTACAAAGGGGAATTCTTTTTGGCAGTAAAGGAGAGCATTTAAATACCACTAAAATGAAAAGTCATTACATACAACGATGGATAGCAAACTATTTGCTCCTTCAAGCTCATATTAAATAGAATAAAGATGAGCGGATAAAAACATCAGACTTAAAGCTTCTCTAAGGAATATGCCGCTTTGTTTTCAGATTGATGACATGCAGGCGTCCTGCTGTTTGCTGTTCTCCTTGTTTGCCAAATGTTTTTTTGACTCAATGGGTCACCCACTGTGCAATCAAGCCATCCTCCTCCCAACCCAAAGCCACGGGATGTAATACAACAAGATGCAGATGCTCTCATGTGAGGCAGGCAGGCAGACTATAGGGTTGAATTTGATTTGTCGCGAGGAACCAGAGAAGTACTCGGAGCATCTTGAGTTTCAGCTGCATTTAATTGCAACAGATTTTAGTCCATGCGTGTAACTGAAAATCTTTCTTTTATTTAACAAAATACATAACTTATACAAAATGCATTAGTGCTTATAAACTGACTGAGCATATTAGTTTATTACTGTAAGAATATTATGGTTATTGATATCTCTTATGATACTAAACATGAAAATATATATATATACATAGATATACAGTTTTGTGTAGGTGCTTACAGAACAATGGATACATGATTTGAGTCTTAAATAGTAAAGGTGCTGGTGGCTTGGTCTTCTGAATCAGACTGGGACTGCGTTTGAGTGCGCGTCTTGAGTGCAATCTCCACTGCCGGCTCCTCGTTGACGTGTCTCGGGTGTCTCCCAAGTCGCTGTCCAAGGTGCTTGGCAGCCTTGAGGACGTGTCCCCTGAAGGACGATCCGATGAAGGCGTAGAGGAGGGGGTTAATGCAGGCGTGGACCAGCGCCAGGCTCTCTGTCACTTGGAGAGCTCGATCTAGACCCTTGCTGACCTCACAGTCGGTCACGAGGATGTAGATGATGTCCATCGCTCGGATCAGCTTGACCACGTTGTAGGGCAGCTGGGTGAACAGGAATACAGCCACCACAGCCAGCAGGACACGCAGGGCTCGCCACTTTCGATCTCTCCGCACCCCAGCTGCCCGGCTCAGTGTCCGCCCTACCAAGCAGTAGCACACCGTCATGACCAAGAAAGGGAGCAAGAATCTAAGGGTCACCTCCATCAGCTCCAGGGCAGCCTTTGTAGGTCGGGCCATGCTGAACGGGTAGACGGCTGTACACGCCATCCTGTGATGGGAGTGCTTCACTGTGCTAAAATAAAGTTCGGGAATGCCAAGAAAGCTGGCTAGAGCCCACAACAGCCCACACACCAGGATCCACTGTATCCTTACCCGGGGACCTGTTCCAGTCCTGCCTGCAGGGTTGTGGGCTACAGCGCGGTAGCGATCCACACTGATACACGCCAGCAGCAGCATGCCACAGCTGAAGTTGGTACTGTAGAGAAAGGAGGTGAGCTTGCAGGCTATCGAACCCAACTTCCAACCATGAACGGCATCAGCTGCCCAAAAAGGCAGCGTGAAGAGGAGCAGCAGGTCCGAAATGGCGAGGTTCAGGATGCACACATCTGTCAGGGTTCGTAGTCGCAGCCTTGATGTATAGACCACCACTACCAGGGCGTTCCCAGCCAGGCCCACCACCAGAGCCAAGGCATAGATGATCGGGAGGAAGACGCTGCCGAACGAGCGCACTGCTTCCTTGTCACAAACACTGTGTTCGTGACTGTAATCATAACTGTCATTTAAGCTCAAGTCCTCGTCGTCGTCATAGAAATCTGCCATTTTTGTCTGTACAGAAAAAAATAAGTACAATTAAGGGAAGCATTTGTTCATTTTTTTAAATGGGGAAAAGATTTCACTTTTAATTGGACATGTTGTGATATACGAGCTATTTGATCAATCCGTTGCATACGAGTGTAATTTGTGTTATTTAACACACGAGCAGATTACATTTTTAAATCGGCTGCTTCTCATTAGGAACAGGAAAAGGGGAGTTTTCTTTATTCTACATGAATGAAGTCTCTTCTGCATGATTTCCCTAATACCTTAAGGCATGTCTGTCTGAACTCTGTGTGGGCTTGAAAAATCCCAGTGAACACAAAAAAGGGCAAGAGACTCGCAAAGCAACTACATACTTGTTTAATTTAGTTTGTCTGTATTCTGTTGGATACTAGGTGATCTACAGACTAGGAAAAACTAGTCAGCATTTAGTTTACTCCTCCTTTAATCACAACCTCTCATTTGTTAATTAGTAATAAGGATAAAAACATTCATAACAGTACAAGCGTCATTGCAAACTGATAACATCTTCTAAGCATTATTTCGGACGCTCAATTCACAATCGTCTTTTCTTTATTTCAATTATTTATGTAGTTTTCCCTGTGGAAGACAGTCCGGAATGACAGGAAATATATGGCGTGAGGGATGAGGACGACACAAGTGCAACTAAGGTCTCTTGCCAGATTGAAATCCAGGATGTTGCTTTTACTGGTATGTGCTGGTTTAGTTGAAGTGAGACTTTCATCCAGTATCATTGTATTGCTATAACGTCCCCTCCCTGTTGTTCGGATAGTAAATACAGTATTGTGGGTGTACATGGTGACTCACTCACTGATCAAACATCATTTTTGCTGTTTGGAAAAGTCTCTTGAGGAACTTTAAACTGAGTTGGAGTTACTCCTCTCACATTGTTCACATATATATTAATATCATATCATTTCTATTTTATTCAGGGAACTGAAATAAAACGCATTCGGTTCCTGATGATATAATTCCTTGCTTAAGTATATATATTTTGGCAAATCATACTTGCTGCTAAGATGACAACAGTCGTTTATGAAAAGTATCCAGGTTATATAATGAGTCATTATCTCCTGTTTGGGAGGAGCAGGAGTTCGTTGAAACAGATGTTCGTTGGAACATTCTGAAATATGTCAAGTATTCTAGTGCTGTCAACAGCTGCTCTTCATATGTAAGGGGGCGTAATGGTTTGAACCAGTTCTTTTGTTTTTAATGTAGTTGTTTGGGTTATTTGGTCTCCACGAGCTATATAGAGCAAAAATAATAACCAAACAATTTGTAACTGGTCATAACTGTTAATATAGGCTTGTTTGTACAAACATTACTGATGTAAACAAACTTTTAACAGCATCAGAAAACTTTAAATTAAGAAGATAAAACTAATTCTTATTCTACGTTTTGAGAGCCCTGTCAGTCAGTTTGGGAGTGTTTTTTCTTTAGTTTTTTTATTGACTTTAGTGGTGTGGTGACCTTTTTATATTTACATTTGGATCACACAGACTTCATTCATTTTATTTAAACAATCACACGCAGAAGTTCTTTTTATCCTGAAAACTGTTGTATAAACTACACTAACAAGAGTACTCATAATAATAATAATAATAATGATGTTAAACTTTGTTTTCTCAGGGTCACATGACCAAAATGTAACACTGAGGAGACGGAAACAAACAGGGAAATGGAAGGCAAAAAAACGTACGCTCGGCTTGTTATCATTACCTCACTATGTTTATTATAATACCATAAAATATCCTGGCCAGGACTTTGACTGTTAAGGCCAACACTAAAGTGAACCTCTGACTAACTGGAAAACAAGGCACAATACTTTTAATTGTGTAGTAACTAAATGTAAAATGCAGCTCGTTTCTTGTCTTCTTCTAGTGATAGTTTGACTTGTTTTGCAGTTAATGATAAATATTGAATAAAGTGGTGGTTAAAATTGAAAAGATGTTCTTACCTTGTTCCTGTTCCTTTTGGTGGGGTTATAAAAATGGTGAGATCCTTTTATTTTGAATCACACACACAAGGAGTTAAGTGTCCTGAGGAGAAACGTTGTGTGCACCACAGGGCGGAAGGCACTGATCTGGTTCCCTCAGCCTGCCTCTTCACTGCTGACACTGTAGGAGCACCTCTCCTCACCACGTAGCTCTCCATGCGGGTGCGTGTGTGTCTTTAAGACTGTTTTATGATGCAGGATAAATGGATAAACAGAAAGCCCTTAGTGTCTTTGCTTGCTCTACTGTGCACTATACAAAGAGAATCTGTGACTTTAATCTCTTAGTCTCGATGTCACGCAGGGAATTCCCTGTTGGCTGCCCTTTTGTTTATGTCTACGAGAAAAGAAATCATAAAAGGAGAATGTAGAATAACATCCCGTCCCATTTACAAGGCTTATTTCTTTTGTTGTGGTTTGCTGAAATGCAGTCATTGTTTGTTATTGTGTGTTGTGTGTATATCGTTTACCAACCTCACTCACATTAGGAAAGATTCTGTGGACTTTACCATTCTGTTTTAGATTCTTAAACTTTAAATTATTTAATGGAACTTCAGTAGTTTGGTTTACTGTTTTTTTCTAAATATAAGCCAGACGTTTTTTGGCAAAGAAAAAGGTATTCGTTTTAGAAGTATGTCATACCGACGTGTACTTTAAAAAAAAAAAAAAACTTGGCAACTCAAAATGTTTGGATGTCGCTTTCTCAGGAAGACGGATTACTGGAATGGTGAGGTTTAGTTTCATTCCAGTGGTGACAGGACATGTATGGGCTTGGCTGTTGCATGACAGCAGGGCTCACCTTATATCATGAACCATGAGACTTATGTAAGGGCTCAGAGGGAAACCCTACCTGCTCCCAAGCCAAACATGCCGTCCTAGATTTGGTTTTTGAGTTGTGTCAGGTGTACATTTTTTTGGGGCCTTAGTGTATGCGTACTCGTTTCATGTTTGTTTAAATTTCTGCAATCAGAGACTGAGTTTAAAGACTAAACATCTGTCAGATTGTGTTTGTTGAAGTGTTCACATGCACTCATGCTGTGATTCTCATGCTGTGAATATTTTAACAGAATGTATGTCTTGTTTGTTGCTGTCTGGTGTCCATATGTCCTGTCCTAAGGGGACAGTTTTGCCACTTCGGCAGAAATATAAACAGGAAGACAGACCATTGGTCACCCCGTCTGTGCCCTAGGGATCCACGGCCACATTGGAGACCGTTTTTCTGGAAAGGAACGCCCAGCCAGGGAAATTCCAAAATATTCTGCATTTGGCACTCTGTACACTCAAGCTATCTGGTTTTCAAACATTTATTTGCTTCCATTAAGAAACATTTCATCCAGGTTTTACGGTCTATTTAATTTGTCTCGGGGGTACACAGGAAGTAACATCAAATTAAAACAAAATGAGAGAAGGCAGCTGGAACACTTGAGAAGTAACAATGAGTAACCTTTATTAATAAAATAATGATTAACAGAATTAAACCAACTAAAATGGAAGCAGGGACGTCAGTGTCTCTAAGGCCAAAATAATAAACAAAACCTCCACACTAACTAGAAAATAAGGAGTTCAACTGGAACTACAGAAAAAACAATACTGAGCTCCCTAACTGACCACAAAACAGAGGGAAACAGAACTGAAGAAGTAAATGGCAGAGAGCCCCTACACAGTTACACAGACTGGTAACCAAACCCAGGAAAGACTTGAGTAAGTTTCTCCCCAACAAACAAGATTTTTCTTAATGCAGTGGCGGGCCGTGCATTTTATGCCTGGGCCTTCTACAGTTGAACAGCTACGGTGCAGATACATGAATCTGTGCATGACGGGACGCTGGTCATTAACGGACAATGCATAGTCAAATCAACGTAACGTAACGATGGCCGGCCTCGGACGGCGCTAGCCGCTATTGGCCTATCTCAAACGATTCCGTCGTGACGCACTTTCTTCGGCGATCGCCATTCAAGTGTAAATAATATTAATTCAAACATATCAAATAATCTACGTGTCAAATTGCATGAATATATATGGACGTTTACATGTCTAAATACTATAGGAAAGTGACTTTGATGGGAGAAAGCAGAAAGAACACTCGGCGACGCTCGGGCGACGGTGGAGTTGTTGAAGCGTGATATCTTATTGTGAAGGACAGAACTACGTGTTGACAGCATTATTGGTAATTTTGGCGAACCTGTAACAAGCGAATATCCCCGAAAAACCAGCAGCACCCAGTGTTTACAACATGGATGGAAGTTTGGACGGATTAGGCCAATAGCAGCGCACGGCTAATTCACCGGCGTCCTTTTAACGACTCTGGTAAAGGCAAAGCTAACTTTAATAATTACAACGATATTTAGTTCGAAAGGTACGAAGTTAAACTTTAGTTTAACACCATTATATCAACTGACAACATTACACGATCATTTTTATCAATATTTAATTTTAATTTTATTGGAACAAATAAAGCCGGCCGGCGTTTTCAGAAGCCGGCCGTAGCCCATGTTTACTCACGCATTTTTAAGTACCTGTACTTTATTATTTACATTTTGAGGGTTAGGAAAGCCTACAACAGTACGTGTATAAGCACGGGTTCTTAAAATGACCTCCACCACAGAGAGCTGCAACTGTAAAAAGCTGGTTTACAGTTAAATGGCAATTCATCTCTTAAAAGAATATAAATGTATAGTAGTCTATATCTTGCTCATAAAACGTCTGAATGCAGGACTTGTAATAGGCTATTTTTACACTGTGGTACTGCTGCTTATAGCTAACTATCTGACCACTTCTTCCACCACTATGAACTACACTACCCAGCAGCTTATACCTTTAAAGCAGTTAGCTCCCACTCAACAAGCTAGCTACAACATCAAATACAGCTTTAAACGATGTACATATGTAATAATGATTAGATGATATCATCTTGATGGCTTAACATTCACGTGGTCTATCTGGCTGTATAATGAATGACAAATTAAATGTTGCTGCAAGTTAAAGAATCCAACTCAGGAAATGTAAATCAACCTGTGGCGGTCTCAGCGGGCCGTTCTTGTGCCATCAATCTGTCACTGGCTCCATTCGCGTTTGGCACTTCCCAGTCAGCGACACACATTGTTTCCGACCAGACCCAGGCAACGGAAGGGTTAAGAACAGAGTCAGACTGTGAAAAGTTACTTGTTCCATAATGGGTTCTTAGGGTTAGACAACAACTAAACATGAATGCAATGAGCCCCAACATTTCTGACTGTTCCCCGCAGGTGCTGGCAATCCCCAATGCAAAGTGGCCATTGTGATGTGCAGGAGCGATTCTCTAGATGTTAAAACCAGGTCAGTGGAACAGTTATGTGGTGAAGAATGTCTGTTTCCTCTGTGGGTCTAGACAGTATTAAACAATACTTCTGATGTCATGTTTTTAACCATAGATTTTTATGATTTTCTGTGCTTGTCAGTGTTGCTTTGCACTTTAGTTTAGAGGCTATTTTTCCCCATTAAGTTTAGTTTGTTCCTGTAATATAATTGAAGTGAACTTTGGTTATGGGACAGGGTGTACCTCCCAGCATGCACTTGCATTTTAATAAGTGTCACTTGCCTTTCTGCTCACAGGTTTGGCTCACATGACAGAAGAATATACAATATACTTGTTGAAGCTTGTCTAATAATTTGGCTGGTATGTAATTGGCTCTAAAATTTAACGGCCACCAGTTGCAAGCATTTAAGATATACATAGAAAGAAAATCTAGAGACAACCACACCCAAGATTCTGTTCTTGTTTTCTCAGCAATATAACAAGGCACACACGCCCAACCTTGTTTGCAAGGAGAGGAAAATAAATCAGGGCTGCAGATTCTCACCAGCAATTGACACTTGGAAATGTATTTCAATGTATCACATTGAAAATAGAATTGTAGATTTAAAGAAAATGATCAAACTATCATTCCTTTAAATTATAAACTTGTTTCTAGACATGACCAGCACAGTATGATCCTCGTCCCTATGGACACACCAGGTGTAAAGCTCGTCAGACCGCTCACTGTGTTCGGACAGGATGGTAGGATAAAGTCTGTCATTACATCTTCATGTTCAATTGATAGTTTCCCCACAATAATTATTTCCTTTTTGCATTGCAAACATGACAAATGAGCTTTCCTGAGCAACTTAACCAGTTCTTTCCCTTGTTTCTGGGCTCAGATGCCATCCACGGTGGCCACTTTGAAGTGCACTTTGAAAACGTGCGTGTCCCTACCTGTAACATTATTTTGGGTAAGACACTGTATCGCTTTGTGTTCCCGTTTCCACTTATTTACTACAATAGGTCTTAAAAGTAAGCACCACCTGCAAAGCCATCGAAATGAATAATTCCTGAGCATTCCTTTGTGTTTGGACAATAAAGTGATGCTGGCTTGACAAGGTCACTCGGCGAGAGAAATAATTTCCCTCCTGAGATGATTCCTAGTTTCTGCCTATGCGTTCTGTCCCATTGTGTATTTGTCTCCAGGTGAAGGCCGGGGATTTGAGATTGCACAGGGTCGTCTGGGGCCCGGCAGGCTGCACCACTGTATGAGGGCTGTTGGTGCGGCAGAGTTGGCACTGGAGCTGCTCTGCCAGCGGGCTGTCTCCAGGCACACATTTGGAAAGAAATTGTACCAACATGTGAGTGAACATTGACCCGAGAGATTCCTGCAACTTTAATTTCAGACCTGTAGTGCTGGATGTATCAAGCTCTTTTCTTGTAGTGCCACCTAGTGGACATATTGTTAGATGCAGCCTGAGTAAATATGCTCTCCTCCTTGTTATTATGTGTGTAGGAAGTTGTTGCTCACTGGATTGCAGAGTGCCGTCTCATGATAGATCAGACTCGACTGCTGACTCTACATGCTGCTCGTGCTGTGGATACACTGGGCAGCCGGGCTGCTCGCAAACAGGTAATACTGTCAATACTATGGGAAATATGTTTTGGAGATAGTAGTGTGCTGGGACCCAATTCTGTACCAAGTATACAAATTGTCAGTAGTATACTTTTTTCAACATTCTATACTATGACCAAAGAATAGATTTGCAGATAGAGGCTCTCCGCGATAGAAGAACAGTCTTCCAATAACCCCCGTTATTCTTTTTACTGGTCATCTTCTTAGATTGCTATGATCAAGGTGGCAGCAGCCAGGATGGCGTGTAAGGTGGTGGACTGTGCGATACAGGTCTATGGAGGTGCAGGTGTGTCTGGAGACTTCCCACTAGCACAGATGTAAGTTTACTCCCCCCCCCACACAGAGATAATAAGCATTAAATGAATTTCATTCCTGACGCCAGCATTACCATATTCTTCCTCAGGTATTCATATGTGCGGACGCTACGCATTGCTGATGGGCCAGATGAGGTGCACCTCTCCTCCATTGCTCATCTGGAACTGAGGGATCAGCTAAAGAAGGCACATGCCAAGCTGTAAAGTAATTTACTTCCTGTGGCCACAACAGCTTGATTAAATTGGAATTTGTCTTAACAAAATTGCATCGCTTTTCCAGTTCTGACGGTCTAATCAGAAGGCTTTTTCTGCTGTAAGTAATTTTGCTACCAAAACAATCAATAATTGGTTGTATATATTTTGTTGCAACTGGCTTTCATTAAAACCATTTGATTCAAAGTTTCTGAATGTCCACTTCATGTTTGATTTAAAAATGACATTTGTTTATTAGGAATCCTTTTTAATGTTAACTACAAAAACAGAAAATGAGCATGAATATGACTATTGTCATAACACTCTGTTCAGGTGTGGTCTACCACATGGATGAATTCCATTGGGAGGTGTTGGGGAATCAGGACACACAAGCACATTATTTTTTGTACAATATAAAACAGTAATGGCCCCATCCATTAGAGATACACCTGATGGAAACCCATGCAGCACCCTCCACTCTTCATTGTCTATACATTAACATTTGGGCAGAGATCTTCAGCTACCAAATCATTCAGTCCATCTTTTATACAACACGGCGCAGAAAAGGGAAGAGTGGGGAGGGAGGAAAATAGGAAAAGACGTGTCAGTGTTTGCTCTTCTTTGATTTTTTATGAGACCGGTGAGGTGACCGTGATTTGGAGCGGGACTTCTTTGCTGATTTCTTGGGCGTCTTGGAGCGCGACCTCCTGGATCGCTTGGGTGTGCGAGGTGAGGGAGATCTAGTGGGACAAACAGGACTTTTTAAATTGCATCTAAATGTTTCAACTCTCCTAACCACACTGCAATTTATACAAGAAAAATCAAAACTTAGTCTTGCATAGCCAGACCGGTGTCAACACTAAAGAAAGGTCTGGCTCTTCACATTATCATTCTGGTATAGAGGGAATAAAACCTGGCTCTAATGACATTAGTGTAAGCACTGGGCAGATAGTCTTACCTCTTTGAGGCCTTTTTGATGGTGGTCCGCGGGGAGTCTTTATGGGTGGAGCGGGAAGATGTGTCTTTAGAGTACGAGCGGTCGGAGCGTTCTGATCTCTCTGAACGGGGTGAGGATGACCGGCCTCGTCGGTTGCTACTCCTTGTTGGGCTGGGTGACCCACTGTGACGCCGCTTCCTATCAACCGGAGAGGAGAAATGTATGTCAGATAACTAAACCAATCCCATGTTTTATAAATTACACCGTAAGTGACTGTTGAACCTGACAGCTGGGTATCTCACCTCTCTTTCCTGGTTGGCGTGTCGTCCTTTTCTTTTTCCTTCTTCAAATCCTTCAAACGGGCCTCAGCTTTCTCCTTCTCCTTCTTCTCCCTCTCTTTCTCCCGTTCAAGTTTCTCTTTTTCCTTTTCCTACAATAAAGAAACAATAAATTAACCCAATTTTGAACTTAAATTACTGTAGTTGATATCATCCATAGGGCCCAACTTCAATACCTTTTGTAGTAACTTGTCCCGGTAGTGCTCCACCTGCTCCTGAATACTCTGCCCAGGCTTCTTGGGCCTCTTTCCAGACTCCAGCTCATCCTGGAACTTCATGACCTTAACCTGGGTGAACAAAGCAACAAAAAGGAAAATGGTCAAAACAATGAATTCTATCTGCATGCATAGATACGCTGGTCATGTAGTATGGGGGTTTCTTATAGTTGTGACATACCTCTATTTCTCTGAGCTTTGTGCGTTTCTCCTCATTCATTTCAGACATTTTGGCCTTAACGTCCAAGTCCTCTCTGATGGGGTTTGAGTAGCTCTGATTATCTTCTGAGCGAGGGCTCCTGTCATCATAATCACTGTCCTCCTCATCCCTTCAGAGTTGGAAACAGTGGATTGAATTAAATATAAAAAGGTTGAGGGTGCAGCTATGTATTTGTAGAACAGACCATTATCCTCAAAAGATAGCACACACAAAACTCACTTTTTTGTTTCTTCTGGCTGCTCCAATGCCTCCCATTTTGAAGTCGTCACTGCTAAAGAGCAAACAAAAGAAGGTAAAACTGCAACTAAGAATGCAAACAACCAAATTGATGTACTGAAGGCAAAGCTTTTCATATGTTAAATTTAGTTTGATTCCACCTAAAGGCCTCACCTTGAGATTCCAACTCGGACTCTTCCACCGCCTCCCATTTTGAGGGTGCTACCTTGAAGGTTGCATCCTTGGACGGATCCACTATGAAAACCAGGAAAAGAGCAAGAAATTTAGCAACTTTACAAGAACTGCATACAGTAGAGCCTGTCGGACTGAGATCATTAACAACCACCTCATACGATATCCTATGTTGGACTCTGCACAACTCACAAGGTATTCCATCGATGTCTTCTTCCATGGGCTTGATAGGAACACCATCTAGGTCATCCAGGGGGGCTCCGTCAATAGGAGCTCCATCAATGGGCCCTGCGTCAATCGGCACCCCATCCACATCCTCCAGCAGAGATCCGTCTACATACTCCCCTATTGGAGCCCCATCAATGTCCTCGGCTGGCTCAGCCTGGACCAAAGATAGCACACACACACACAATCAAGTTAGGACTTAAGTAACTCATGGGATAGGTATAGTATCATTTTTAGAATATTCTAATGGTCAAGCATTGTTACATAATGTACCTCCACAATGACGACAGGGGGTTCCTTCTCTGCAGCGAGATTAACGAGACCCAGGAAGATGTTCTGCAGCTTGATAAGGAAGGGGTCCGGGTACACAGCCCAGTCCTCCCAGGCCCGGAAACATGCCATGACTCGTTGCTGCCACAAAGGAGAAAAGCAGGAGGATGGTTGAGTGACATGTTGGTAACAAACTGATAGTGTTCAATTATTAGTGTTTAGTTTACTTAGCGGGATTTGGACGTTTGGTACCTTAAAGTTCTCACTCTGAAGGTGGCCCTGTGTCGATTTGTATGTCGCGTTGAGGTCTGCAAAAATCTGGCAAAGCTTTGTCTCAAAACTGTTGAGAAGAGAAGAGAGTTCATGTGAATTTGAAACAGAAGTAGGCGACCTCGGTGTTTCCTATCTTGAATGACACTACTCACTATTTTCTGTAGTAAGACGCGTTGGATACTTTGGCAGAAGAGTTGTACAGCACATCAGAAACTAGATATAACCGTGCAATCTGAAATATAAAAGAGAACATTATATATGTTTTCTGTTTTACAAGAATGTCTGCACAGAATTTAATAACCATGGATGCTTGTTGGTCCTTTTCCTAGCAAAAGATTGCCGATTCATCTTGCCTTCTTGGGAAGAGGGGTTTTGAGGATGGAGAGAGACTCTGTGACACATTCCACAATCTCTTCAGCTGCTTCGGCGTGGCTCAGACAAAACAACATGGCTTCTGCTATGTCTCCCCTCCTGGGAGACATAGCACGCAGCATCTCCTCGAGTTTGTCCCGCTCTCTGCAGAAATGAAGGGCCATAAATATAAACCTATCCAACAGCAGGTTCACCAAGAGCATTTGAACACATTTCATGAATCATGATGATTGAGACGACATATTTAACTGGATCAATGCCAACATTCATAAAGAAATGGTCTTACTCTTCTTTCAAGCAGCCTTTCTTGCTGCCCTCCTCGTCTTCCTCCTCTTCCTCCCCATCATCATAAGGACCATGGAGGTATGGGTTAAGAGGAGGCGGATGCCACATGGAGCCATTCTTAAACATTCTAAAGTCCTCTGTTTTCCATTTGATTGGTGCTTCGCCCTGAGCAAGGAATCTACAGTTAATATCAAAACCATCATTACATTTTCACACTTTATGCAATTTTATAAGTTAGAAATCAAACCTGTAGTATGGAGTAGATTTTCCACCGGTAGTATACATGTGCTGGGCTTTGGTTCTCAAATAGAAACCTGGAAGAAAGATCATAAACATGAGCATGCAAATACTATTAAGCACTAAAACGTTCAATGGTAAACACATTACTGATGTGCAGTGGCACTGACCTGTACATGGGATTGTTGATTTCTCTGTTCATGATCATGGCTTCAAACATTGGGCCTTCACGCACCACAAACTCGATCATTCGGTGGATGAGAGAGAGCAAATTCCTACAAGAAAAACACAGTTAAAGCAAACGGATTCAGACCGGCCTGACTCTTGACCTCTACAAAAGCCTGTCTGTTCAAAGTCTCATTGTGCGTGGTGGTTTGACACTCGGAACAGTCGTCTCTCGACAGACCCGATGGATGATTGACTAAACAAATGTTGTTGGTCGTGACTCTCAGTGGGCTGTAACTGAATAGTGCACTGCCATGGAAGTACTTGTTACAATGTACGTGGCAGACGATGTCACTTAAATGACTCAATAAAAACAACTATTCATCAGTAAGTTACTGTGAAAGATGGGAAAGAAAGTGAGGCATATTTTATGAGAGAGACAACTGTCCAAGAGTGTCACACAACCAGGCTTAAATCAATACATAAATGCTGCC
The DNA here is from genome assembly GCA_032191485.1 of Leptoclinus maculatus. Lineage (NCBI taxonomy): Eukaryota > Metazoa > Chordata > Actinopteri > Perciformes > Stichaeidae > Leptoclinus > Leptoclinus maculatus. The sequence continues at coordinate 6,292,556 of JAVDOI010000013.1, forward strand.
AAAAAAACAAACTTAAATGACAACGGATGTTACAGTAAACAATTTCTAGGACCCATGTCTATAATGCACGATAAACATACTTATAATGCGTTATAATCTCCGTATATCACTGTGTAATTATAGTTATAAGTTATATGATACTAACTTATAACATTAATAACGTTGTCGCCATAGACTGTATAAAATATGGCCATCACAACCCTATAAACAGGTGAGTTATATATGAATATAATTCTTATGAACAGGTATATTAGCTATAGAGACAAAACAGTTTTTTACCAATTATGGGAATTGTAATACATTATACTTCAGCGAGTGACCAGCAATCATGAAGTATTATGATAAAATTCAATATAATGTGTTGTGATTATTATTGTTACAAAGAATTATGAGTATTTACGAGTGCCTATAACTGTAATTATACAGCGCTATAAGCCAATTAATACACATACGAATGTTTATAATGCATTATAGACATGGGCATCATAGAAAGCTGTTACCAAACCTTTATAGAAATTAAGAATTAATTAAAGAAAAACTAACAATTCAGGTAACAGTAGAATTTGTTTAAGTTTGTGCCTATGTTGTTCAAGGACACAGTGCAACAGGTCTTAATTACATTGCACTGCATGGACCCTTTCTTTGAAATCTTCCTAGATTCAAATTTCTAAAAATGGGCAAAAATGATATAAAAAAGGGCAACAAGTGAAGCTGAAGAACTTGGGGAAAGTAGGAGCGAGACATTGACAAGACACTGTATTAACTGAGAAGTCTGTAAATACAGTGCCTCTCAATCCCCACTCATGTCCTGACTGACTGAAGAAGAACCAAAGCAGTACAGGATTGATGGCCTAAATAGGCTAAACAGGGTAATTGCTGCTTGAGTTGGTTAAAAAACTGAATACAATGAGATCACTTAAGTTCTTCTGTGACAATTTTGGGGAGATATATGGTGCAGGCTGCATACAAATAGCCTAAAGTGTCCGACAAGACAAAGGATGTCTTTCATTTGACAACACAGAATACATTTACTTGTATTGGAGCCGATCGTACCAATGGCGGGGTAAAATTCAGTATACTTTCCCAATCCATCCCATGATGCTTTTCAGGTCCCTCGCTGCTGCAGACAGTTCAACTTGTGCTGCTCACCAAGGCCAATGTCAAAGGTCATATATAGAATAATAGTGGCAGGTTTTGGATTTGTTGGCAGGGGCCAGATTTACTGAGCTCCTAATAGAGTGACAGAGGCCAAGGGGGTAGACGGTCTGAGTGAGCAATGGTCAGAAAGCAGGATCTCACAACTACAGATCTAGAATCAGCAGACTATGTATGTGGCAGAGAAACAATGCCACGAAAGTTGGAAAAACAACACGATTAAATGTTGACGTATGGAGTGGAACTGTGATGGACTAAATTCATGATTGAAGAAGCACTATAATGATGTTTTTTGCTACGAACAGTAAAGGAAACATGAGTGATGGTGGAGTGTGAAAGAGTACTGTTGGTCAGTATTATTCTATCTACCAATATGATGACATTGTACAACAGCCTCAACCATTGCTCACCCATACTGACCAGCCCCCTGTAGCATGCAGTGATCAATTGATCAAACTTTAGCTTCATTATGGGATGTTTTTTCTAAGTTTGTACACCAATTTAAAAAAAGAAAAACATGTACCTTTCTGTTGGGATAACCACTTTGACTATGGCTTGCGACAGAGTCTGTATATGAAGTCACATCAGATAATAAACATAGAATGTGAGTATTGTTAAAAGGCAACAGTTGAAAAATATAAAAAATGCATTTTAAAGTGCAACTAGATAACAACCATCAGTTTTACTAATGGCCAAACACCCGACACTGGATTCATTAACCATAAAAACCTCTCTAACACACTAACATTTCTTTATACCCACACTTTGATATACAGTGCAAAACTAGTTTAATTCAGACAAAGACTATCACTTACATGACTGGATTAAAACTTGTACTGACTGCTCATTATAAAGGCTAACATCTCACCATCTGAATTAACAACACACTGCCATAACCCATGACAAAATCCTAGGCTGACATGCTGAGTTACCTTCTCAAACTCCTCCTTGTTTTTAGGTGGAGGAAGCATGGGAGCGGTGGGGTTCTTTAACCTCTCCCGGGGCTGCGCATTGAAGGGTAGGCCGGAGGGAGGCGGTGGGAGTGTGTGCTCCATCATGGAAGGAGGGATGTAGATGGGGTGGGGCGGGATGGGCACACCTTTGCCCCATCCTAATTTCATCTCAAAGTTCATTATCATCTTTCCTGTAAGGGGAGTGAAGAAAGTCATTCATTTATATAAATATACACTACCGCTCAAACGTTTGGGGTCAGCTGTTATATTGATGATTTAAACAGTAGAATTCAGACACCAGATGTAATATTTACATTTCAAATAGCGAAGAATAATGAAATGATTAAAACTTAGTTTACATGACAAGATGAGAATACTGTTGTAACCATCTCCCCCCCCCCCCTAAACACCCTTTGATTTCGATATGTATATACACATGTGTAATTACAAAACGAATGTGCTTTTTTAATTTAAAATAAAGAAAAGCAGCTTTGTACCATTTAGGTTCTTGAGTGCTCGCTCAGCATCCCTCCTGTTCATGAAAGCCACAAAACCACAGTTCCTCTCCCGAGCCCTCTCCTCGTCTGTTCTCGGCCACATGATCTTCACACTGGCCAGCGGACCGTAACGGCCAAACTCTTGACACAGCATCTCCTCGTTCATCTAAAATGTAAAAGAGATGCAGGTATATTACTACTTCATAAATTGGCATTGGCTAATATCTGCACAACATAACCACTTGAAATTAGGACTATAACAGTCAGCTCATAGCAAAGCAAGCAAGTAATGCCGGTTTTTTTTTTGTTGACAGCCCTAACGCTCAAATCATGTCGTCCTGTTCACAGCAAAGCTTTGTCGTATATGGTTGGATAGAAATTCACCTGTGGATTGATGTTTCCGAGATACAAGTTAGTAGTCGATGGGTCTCCAACATCATGGGAACCTGGCGCACAATCATCCAAAACTGCAGAAACAGAACAGAGAAGAATTTCCTTTGGTGTCTGACAGGACAGTGTATTTTCTTGGCAAGATGAGGATATTCACGGCCACTATAATAAGTCAAAATTACCACTGGACGGACGGTTTCTTCTTGAAGAACCATCCGCTAAAAGAAGCAGAAACGCAGTATAAATTTTGTTTCAGGGGTAAAGGTGACGGGGTGAGTGGAGTAAAGCGTGCAGGAAAGCGCCAATTCAGGCCAAGTTAGTACATGAACTCTATTGAACAACATGTCACTTTAAGACACTTACATGAGCGTCTTCCGTCCGTGCCCGTGAGAGGTTCGAAGCGACTAACACGTCCTTTCAGCTTGTGTCTTTCATCCCTTTCCTCCTGTATTCTGTAGGAATCAGGATGCACAACAATTACGTACCACCTATGTTCAAATTACACATTCGTATTTTTGGAACCGCACCCGAAATCCCCACCATAACACCTGGGAACACTTGTTTCCACTACCCTAAACAGTTCAAATGTCCAAGAGGTTAATGTACTGGAACTTACTGTTTAAGTTCTTCTTTGAAGAGCTCCAAGTTGCTCTTCTTCTTCTCCTTTTCAGTAGTTTTCTTCACAGGCTGAAATAATATCAAAGCATCATTAACTACAGCAGTTACAAGAGAGGCTACTTGTTGAATGTGATAGTACTTACATGTCTTTTGTCTACTGGTAAAAACTGAGCTGGGGTTTCCAAAGGCAAGAAGCCTTTTGATTGGTTCTCGAAACGTGACTTGGGCTTGTACAATTTCCCTTTCTTCTCATCAGCAGCTGCCTCCTCTGAAAGGTGAAAGAGTGTGATTGTTCTGTATTCCACTATTACATTCGAATTTCACTTTTTAAGTCATGGATGGAGCTTGTTTACAACTGTGATTGTGCCCAAACACTTAATGGAGTTAATAGAAATGTACCTTTTGTTGCATTTGCAATACCACCACGGACAAAGGCCTTGACCTTGCCGTCCCCTCCTCCTTCAAAAGCAGCAAGAAACTCCTCATAGATCTCCGCTGCTGCCCGCTCATCCTCCTGAACACAGAAACCAGTGTCAAAGTAAATAAACACATGTATCAACTTACAGAGAAGCATTGTTGTACAGTGTTTACCCAGTTACCACAGATCATACAGACAATATTCTCTAAAAAAAAGGAAGCCAATACTTACTTTTTTCTTTATTTCATCTTGTTCCTTCTTGCTTAGGGTCCTCTTTGCCACTGCCATTTTGCCAATGCTGAAAGACTTCAATTTGCTCTCAAGCAACGCCTGTCGATGTAAACAAACCATGGTTGGCTTTCAACATGCATTTCGTAGTCCAACTCTAAATGTTTGTGCATATGGAATATACAGTCCATCACACAGATCAATATTGCTCCAAATAGTATTCATTCATATTCAGATGATTGAGAAAGTGCGCCAGCAGTCATGTTGACAGGTAACGTTAGGTTACGCGGGATCCATGACCGTAACAACACCCAACTCACTGTAAAGTGGGCTGTGTCCACTTGTAGACTGCAAACCACAGCCCAAACCTGTGATGGTTATTCTGTACGTTGCAATTACTTAATATAATTTAAACTTAGTTGCATCAGGATGTAAATACAACTGAGCTAAATTACCCAGAGGCCTAAACAAGCTGCTGCAGCGCCACCGACTGAATGCATTAATCGGCGGATGACAAATATTGTTAGGCCCGAGTTCCAAAATATTACATTTAACTGCTACTTCATCACATTAAATTACTAAACTTTGTACTAATGTCTCGCTTTATCACTATCAGCTTGTGAGCTGCGCTAACAGCGTTTCTTTCTGGGTCAACTGCCCTGACTAGTCCTTCTTGTGTAGCGTTAGCTAACTCACTTAGCTTAGCCAGTGTGGATAGCTTTAGCACGCTGGTAGTTAGCTACCACAATTGCGCACATTCGTAACTCTAGTCTCCTGCATGCTTTAAATAGGTAAATAGTCACGGTTGGTCAGGCATACTAATATGTACATCGTTTCACTACAACAGAAAAGACCTAGCTAATGCAAGTACAAACGGTAAATTCACCTTAGCGGTAGCTTTTTGAGAGCCACCAGGCGTTCGGTCCGCCATCTTTTGTGTGACTAAAAAAAAAAATCGATCATCGATTACATGATAGCGGCAAACGTGAAACTCCAGGCGACACAATCGATCATCGAATCAGTGATGGCTAAACTTATTTTCACTGTCGCTCTTTCTTTCTTTTTACGTGAACCAAAAAACGCAGGGAAAATTTGCAATTATTTTTAGAGACAGCGATATCTCATTTTACATGATCATATAAAACATTTTTTTATAATTGTTTTATTGGTATATCACACATATAGCATAGATATAGGTGCACGATACAAGCTCATAATATGTAGAGTCATTTCATTGATGTACGAAAATAACAGTACATTTGAGCAAGACCGTTTAATGGATCTTTTCATATTATACCGCTCTGATTTGAGTTATATTAAACATCTGCCAAGTAGCTGCTTATACCATGTTTAGTCCAGCAGGTGGTGCTATCATTGTATATCTATCTCTATCTAGAAGTATCTCTGTTACCGGTGAATATTATTCTGACAACCCTCAGCCTACGGCTATACCTATTTTAACATATTTTTTAATAATGCTTTCAAGCTGGTATAAAATGTGCATTCCTGTTTTTTCAAAAAGCAGCTGCCACAGTTATCCTATATCACGTCTGTGAGCATATGTTTCGCTCATTGCAGGCACATGTGATCTTGGGTGAAGTCTCTGCCATATGTATGTATATGGTCCATAGTTGGAATGGCAATTCACCCATGTACGACTTCGGGAGTCCAAGTTTATTCATCTCCTTCAAGGTTTTTCTGGCCCAGGTGCTGCAGGAAACTAATGCAAGACCTCAAACCCTCCCTGTGCTTCTGTAATTTTTTTTCTTCTTCTTTTTTTTTTAAGCAGCAGTCTGTGCTCCGTCCCTCCATACACGCAGAACAAACGCTATATTCATCTGCTCCGGATTGCAGTCACTGAAACTCCCTGCAGGAACTCCTGCCTACTTTACACCACCGTTTGAGCATCTGGACACAATGCCATTCATTTCAAGGGGCGAAAACAGGCGAAGAGCCTGCTCCGTTAACCCAACTATGTGGAGAACATGCAGTATTTTTTGCGCATGGAATCTACTGTTCTTGACAGAGGTTTGCGCGCAGCCTCAGCGGAGGTACACCTTTATTTTATTTGACTTATTTATTTTGAATCGATTTGAAAGCTTTATGAGTGAGCAAGGTGTCAAGGATCTCGTGTGGCGGACTGTGGAGAAGCATCGTCAGTGGACTGGAGTTTATTTACAGGAATTGTCTGCAGTCCGGAGTGCCTCCAGTCAGGACATGTGGCGCATTGAATTAAATATGTGTTAAATCCACCGCAGGCTGTCGTTAACGTTGAAACATGTTTAGTGCTTTTAACACATCATCAACATTTGATATTTTGAAAATAGAAAACCTTCTCTCCCCCATCTAGACCAATCTTCACATGCGGGGGAAACATTACAGGGGACTCTGGAGTAATCGGGAGCCAGGGGTACCCAGGAGTTTACCCTCCAAATACCAAATGTGTGTGGAGAATCACAGTGAGTCCAATGTCATATTCACGTTTAGCTTTTAAAGTCTAGCATAATGATGATGATAAAATTGATAGCTAACTCGTTATTTAAAAGCACACCAAACAGCTGCACAATATAATGGTATGATTCTCTAACCCCAAACTCCCAATTTCCTTCTAAAAATACTCAACCACAGCCAGCTTAAGGCTGTTTTTGCTGACTGGCTCCCTCCATTACATTACTGTAGATTTAAACATTCAAGGTGTTGGCTGGACTAAGTTGAATTTTGCCTTTACATAAGTCAGACCTATACTGTCTAATATGTTGTTAGTATCTGCAATCACATGTGGAGAACATAGTTTTACATTATTGAAGTAACAAGCCAACATTCATGCTCTCAGTAATATTGATATACGTGTAACCCTTAATGCCCTCTGTAAATTCACACCCAGGTCCCAGAGGGAAAGGTGGTGGTCCTGTCATTCCGCTTTATTGACTTGGAGAACGACAACCTGTGCCGCTATGACTTTGTGGATGTTTACAGTGGCCATGTCAGTGGGCAGAGACTTGGTCGCTTCTGTGGGACGTTCAAGCCAGGAGCCCTGGTTTCAACGGGCAACAAGATGCTCCTACAGATGGTGTCTGATGCCAACACAGCTGGGAGTGGCTTCCTGACTGTTTTCTCTGCTGCCAATCCACATGAAAGAGGTATAGGCAAACATTGGGAAGAAGAAGAAGCTTTGAGAATAGTTTTGGTGTGCCCGGCTCTAATGTTGCTGTCCTACACAAGGTGTAGAGAATACCTTGCCTCTACCCAAGCATGTAATAGCCAGACACGTGGGACTGTGTGTCAGCCATGGCTTCACCCCATAAAGGAATCTGATACTGGCCTAGAAGTGTGTCTGTGTTGGTGTAGGATTAGTCTCTAAAAGGCAAATTAACACATTAAGGCTTTATAACACATTGTTTCAGTGAGGTCATTGCATGGTACCACTATACCCAGACAGACAGACAGAAAAGATGTCCTCAAGCAGAATTCAGTTTCAAGGAAGTATAGCTTGTCTTCTGATCTGTAAAAAACAGTGACCTTTGTGGGTTTCACTTTTCAGAGACAAGGCTATGAGTTTAAAGTTCCAAAAGGGAGGAATATCTTAAAACTTATCGCAGCATGATGAGGAATTTCTCACTGACATTTTTTTGGAGCACATTAGTAGAAGGCACAGGTCAGAAGTATTACTTTGAGTTGAATGAGCCTCTTCCTCTCTGCAGGGTTGCGAAGTCACTTCTTCTGTTTTTGAGATCATTTTAATGGCTGGTTCTCTGTACGCAAGGAGCTGACAGCTGTAATGGATCATGTCTATTATCCAGCCGGTCTGGCTCAACACAATGAATGGTAACAGATACTAAAGACCGTTTTAGTGTTGTCAAAACTGTACAGCACAACATTTGTTAAGTGTCTATTTTTGACACTGCTAAATTGTACTTCTTCATGTTGGAAAGGAAACATCAATCTTAGTGTATGTTACAAAGGAAACATGTCTTCAAGAGATTTAGTCTGAGCAACTTGTGTTATTATTAAACTGATGTTTCTCAGATGCTTGACGACGTTGGAAACATCCTGTCTTTTTTAAACCGTCCTCTGCACAGGACTAATGACTGACTTAGTTTTTAGGGTGCACATAATGACAAAGAAGGCAACAAGAGCTCCTATTACAGTAGTGAGTGATTACAGGATCATATAATGTACTGTTCTTGGGTAAGAATGATGATAAGATTTGGATCATTCCCCTCAAGGAACAGCAGCAATATTGTGCAAATTATTCCTGGTGACTATCCAAGATTACTGTTTGTCATTACTCCACAGGGGAGCAGTACTGTGGAGGCAGATTGGACAAGCCCTCTGGGTCTTTCAAAACACCCAACTGGCCTGAGAAGGACTATCCAGCTGGAGTCACCTGCTCCTGGCACATAGTTGCACCAAAGAACCAGGTCAGAGTGTTCAAAATGAATTCATGCTATACATGCAAAGTTCTTAAAGGAATACAGATATAGGCAAATGGACCCTTTGAACAGCTTAACTATTAATAGATAAATATAGAGAATAATTAACCTGTTTGTCAACGGTAGAAAACTGATGATCCATGCTAACACTTTTCAGAGCCACGGTGGGATGTTGTAGGTTTTACTGGATTACGTGTCAGTGGTTGAATAAATGAGTCTCTTGTGAAATAAAGCATACAACATGCAAGTTACCACAGTCCGTTTACAGGTCTTAGGGAATACTACTGCATATGTGAAAAAAGTTGTATAAAGCTTTTTTTTGACTCTAGCATAACAACCCCCTGAATTGTGGGTAATGTAAGCACCAGGTTTCGACACAAAAAAAAACATATCTCAAGTTCTCCTGCGTTGATTTAGATGCTTTTTTTCCATTTAAACTGTCCTACATGAGTCCAACATTGTTGTAGGAGTGCAGTGCTAAATCTTTGAGCACTCCTTTAAGACAGCTCAATGTGCAATGGGTGTGGAACAAGACTACATCGTCCCACAAATACCCTTTAGTCAAACAGCCTACCTTGATAGCCCCATTACAAGCTTTTGCTGCGTGAAAGAATATTTTCTTTGTGGTTTGTCTCCTGCGGCAGATTATTGAAATCAAGTTTGAGAAGTTTGATGTGGAAAGGGACAACTACTGCCGCTATGACCACGTCTCCATTTTCAATGGGGCAGAAATCAACGATGCCAGGAGGATTGGCAAATATTGTGGAGACAGCCCCCCAGAGTAGGTGATTCAGATTTTATTTTCACTAAAACATCCATCCTATGAATTCCTCTCAGTTTACACTCAGTCTGCTTGTCTGCTTTTCTTTGCAGGCCAGTGTTCTCAGATGGGAACCAGCTCCTCATCCAGTTCCTGTCAGATCTCAGTCTAACCGCAGACGGCTTCATTGGACACTACAAGTTCCGACCAAAGAAATTCTCCATCACCACGATACCACCCACCACTACCACACAGCCAGTCACCACCAGGCCCATACGTAGGTAGCAACTTTCATCCAATAAAAACCCTCTAGAGGTCTTCTAACATCTGTCTTTGTTGATGTAGCTGTGAGACATACTGGCTTTGCACTACTGGATTCTCTTGCTAACATGTGGGGGGTTTATCTTTTCACTTTAACCACTGCAATCTGCTTCTGATAGCAGATCTGGGCAAGAAAAGAGGAAGTGAAGCGTACTGCCAGAGTCCTCTTAACACGGTTCATGGTTGAGAATTCTAAATCAGAACTGCTTTACAGTATATGCGGATAAATAGTAGGCATAATTACGAATACCCTTCTAAAATGAAATGGGTTTAATGGGTCCATTAAACAAAAAAAGGTCAAGCTAAATTTGCGGATCTTCACAATTTGACATGCAGATGCATCATTCTCCTCTGTGCAAAGGCTGAATATAAAATACAGTACTGGAGACTGCAGGTCCTATTAAAGATGCAGCCAACAGCAGCACATGTCTTTTGCTCACCTTTTTCTTTGTACATAGCACACGTTCATATATATAATGTGGGCATGTGTCGCAGCTCATTTTCATACTCAAACTCACATTCCCACACAGTGTTGTTTTTTCTCTTAGTCAAGCCAGGTTATTTTGGCGTCTCCCTGCCATGATGTCATTATGCGACAGTTGCTTTCTGGTTGGTTTTTAAATTCCTGACTTTTCCTTCTCCAGTCAGAATAATATTTGGACAGTCCCCTTGTATTTTCTTGGTTCGTTCCTTTATGGATTCTGCACTGTATCTCTAACTCTAGAAACAGATGTTCGCTTCACATTATCTTACCATTTGACACACTGCACATTGTCTCTGTCATTTGGACTCTTGTGTTACTGAGAACAATCTGTAAATGAACCACAGCAGAAACAGATGCAACCATAACTTAACGCGCCTGCATCACTGGCAGGCAAGATTACAGCGATTGAATTTTCTTGTGTATGTGTGTCTCTCTGCAGCTCTGAAGTACTCTGTAGCCCTCTGCCAGCAGAAATGCAAAAGACGAGGAACACTTGACAGCAATTACTGCTCCAGCAATTTTGGTAAGAACATCGGTGCTTATTGCAATTTATTTGAACCACGTAACCTACAGTCGCTGATATGTCCCAGCCCTGCTAGTGTTATAACGGTACACATTTACTGTTACTATACATACATATAAAGTAAAGACCTTAACAGTACACATTCTTCAAAGATTTTCAACAGCATCGGGAAGCCAAAATCTCCCCTAACAAGCAGTTTACAGTCCTGATCATGTCACTATCTTTGCTGCTCTGATTTCTCACTGCGCATCTCAAAGACTTCCTTGATAGCCTGTCAGGAAGTGAAGGAGTGCATACAGTAGGACACAGTTACATCCAGTGTAAACACACACACACACACACACACACACTCAGCCTCTGACTGTGGGTAAACTGTTGATAAATGAGCGTGTTGATTCAGGCTCGGCCTCCGTTTGCTACTCTCCTGCTCTCTGATGTTTTTTCCCCTTTGAGATGTTTACCACATGTGTTAGGTTGGCATTTCAAAGAGTTCACTTGGAATTGCATCAGGAACTGAGGAAAGGCAAGCAGCGTGCGTGGTGCATGTGGAAAAAGTCACCCGTGTGATGTGGCGGCACAGTCAGCGCACAATATGTTTCAACACATTTTAATGAAGTGGCGAGACGGTAGACTGATAGTTCCTCTAATTAACACTTAAAGCCATAACTGTTGCTATTGTTTCATCAAATAATGTGATATATGCGCTTTGAATTGTTAAAAGCCGTTCCCTGGTTTATAGAACAACGGCATCAGATATAATAACGTTACTGAAACAGGCAGTCCTCTGGCTATTCTCCTCCCTGTCAGGAAATGAAACAGAAGTGAAGTCCAGACATATTGGTACCATCAATGAAAAGAATCCTGTTCATACTGAAGGAAACGTGCTTCTCTCTCACTCCACTGGCTCCACTGTCACTGCTAAATGTAAGGTCCATACAACAAAACTGTATTTGTTGTACTGTTGAAGACCTGGAGAGACTAAACAGGAAATGACTCACACATTTGTGAGCACAACCGAATATAAAAAAAAAAAGAGCTGTGAGATACAGAAGGTAGCAATTCTGTATTCAGACAAATGAACCTATAAGATGCTTTCTTATGGAGTTCAACATTTTTAATCTTCTGTCTTTATTGTTTTGGTTGCCAGGAGAGGTCCCAAAAACACAAAAATACATGTGTGCTATCTGTTTTCTCTCTATATTAGATTGTATAGTTGTAGCTGTCTGCTGGTTATTATGATATCACACATTTAACTTGGCCTTGTCACAGATAGGGCCACATCCTGGAAACACTTATCCTTTGAAGTCTTAACATTTCAGTAAATTATATCCTTGATGTGTTTTCTGAGTTTTTGGGAAGGAGCTATTAGCTCATGGATGGATGAAGGAGCCATAAAAAGGTCAAAGGGGGAGTGTTGAAAGCCTGTGAGGAGCCGATGAGAGACTATGCTGTTTATTCACCATGACATCTTTACAGACAAGAACTAGCAGCAGTAGTAGTACGCACACATTGTTCACATCTATCTTAGATTATTGACGACGACAATAAAAAAGCAGATTCCCTTCACCACAACTAGGTCCATGTTAAGTTCCCCTCTTTAAATTCCAGGCTCCCCTTTACCTGATGTTGAAACATTTGCTGAGTTCTTCGTGACATTCCCATCAGCCTCAGCAGTACTTTGTGCTTATTATCACATACCAGCATGCTAACATGCTAAACTAAAAGATAGGGATCATTATGGTAAACAATATACGCATCAGCTTGTTAGCATTTGGTGATACACTATTTTAGTGGATTTTCATGTATAAGTTCATTTGTCATGACCTGTGTGTATGTGTGTGTGTGTCTATGGCAGTGATCACCGGTACTGTCATCACTGCTGTGATGAGAGGAGGAAGCATGTTCGCCACTATCTCCATCATCAACGTGTATAAAGAAGGCAATCTGGCCATCCAGCAGGCAGGAAAGACCATGAGCACCAAGATCATCATCCTGTGCAAGAAGTGTCCGTTTATCAGGAGAGGTGAGTTCACAGAGTGCTGGTGAAATCAAATTGGCAAAAAACAAAAGCATCCATATCCAAATGATGATAACCAATGTAGAGTTCCTGGCTGACTGTTCTGAATAACGTATGGCTCTGAGTTTGCCTCCTTTGCTGTGCCGTCACGCTCAGTTGATAGAGCTTGCCCTAAAGTGTGAGGTGAGCGGCAGAACTCACTGTCCAAAACATTAAATATGTTTATATGTATGCATATAAACATATGGTATACAGACCCGCCGCGTGGGGATTCTGATATTTGGCCTCCCTGAATGTCTCTGCCGTTCCGCCACTGCATTCAGGTTTTTTGTGTGTGACCTCACCAGGCTTGAACTACGTCTTCATGGGCCAGGTGGACGAGGAGGGCCGGGGGACAATCGCCCCTCAGCACTTTGTTATGGCGTTTAAGACGAAGAACCAGAAAGGACTCAATGTGCTGAAAAACAAGCGGTGCTGAGTTCCAGTATGGACGAGGATTCCCACTGGACTCCGCTGTGGATGGAAACAACTAAGCATAAAATGATCTCCAACTCAACAACACAAACACAAGCCAACAACTAAACATAACATCTACATCATTCATTCAATTAAGAGCAACGTAGATTTTTGCATTCAGCACTTCTACTCTGTTCTATTAAGAGACCAGTCGGTTAGTCTTATTTGCAACCTCAGAATAATTAGCAACACAATTAGTTGTTTCCAATGCTATTCCACAGCCCATTCTCACTCTGCCTAGTCACATTCCTGTCATGCCCCGAGCAGGGATTTAAACTGTAGCCGGTAACAGGAGCCCAGAATAACAAGTATAGTAATTCACAGAGATGTGCTTCATGAAACAAACAATAATCATATTGTTTAAAACTTCCAGTGTCCACATCTGTTCTGACAGTATCCTGTGATGGTACTATTAATTTAAAATGTTTCTACTTTTCAGTTGTTTCCCTTTGAGTCTGTGGAGCGCAATGTGAATAAACAGTTGGATTTATTATTTAGTGTGCATTAAACAAATATAGGCTTACATTTCCCGAGCCTAATACCCATAGGGGATTTGTCACAGCTGATTGTTGTATGTTTAATGACGGCATCAACAGTTTGGAGTTACATTTTAATGGGTTTGTAAGTGATGATGAAAAGTGCAATATTTAATATGTATGTGATTCTTTTTTTAAAAAAGATTCTATGCTGGTTTTATGTGAAACAAATGAGAAACTTCCTAGCTAAAGCTCCTTTTCTTTAGTTTGTTTACAGATGCAAAGCACCGCTATCAGCGTACATCATTTACTTGTTTTTTATAAAAGGCAGAGTTATGAAATGAAAATTATTTTCATATGAAAAAGTCTGTGAATATTATTTATATTTTATTGTTTTCATCTTCCCAAATAAAACTCCTTGAACATGTTCCGTATGTTTGTCTGTCTTAGTACAAGAACTGTCAGCTGGAAACTGAATAATGCCAAATAACATGTGGATTGGCCTGTTGAGAGGTCAAGGCAGCAATGCTAAGCGTGAGAATGGATCAGGTGTGTGTAATGTGACTCTCACGTGGACTGGACCGCTGGGCAGTTGGCTGAACAGTTGACAGTTTTCAAGGAGAGGAATCAAAAAGTAACAAAACGCAGCATTTGTATTCAGCAAAATCAGTTCTTTATGCCATTAAATGAATGTTTCCATAAATTGTTTAATAGTTTTTTTTCTGGTGAAAACAATGGCTTTCTTTATTTACAAAAAAGGTTGAATAGCTGATTAATACATATACGGGGGGCCTGAGTCGGGAGGCTTTGGTGGAGAATATATGTATATATTTCTAGTTAAGGTCCAGGTTTAAAAGTTGCCTCTGCGACTCAAAAGAGCAGAGTTTTTGCACATGCTCGGATCACACAGCATCCCAGAAAAATGAGAAGCAGAGGTTTTGTCAAAAGGAGAGGGGAAAGGGGAAGTTATATCTAGTCTTTTTTTTTTTAGCTCCTTGGGTAGAACATGGCATATTTGGAGGTCCGGAAGCCCAGCAGGTCCCTCATTTCGTTGCGAAACTTTGAGAGGTCTTGGCGCAGGTCGTTCAGATTCTCCACCGTGGCCTGGTCCGTGCTCTGCATCTTCTGCCGCGTGGAGGTCAAGTAGCGGTGAACCAGGCAGCACATGATCTTTTGATAGTTCTCATCATGCTTCTGCTTCAGGTTCTTCCACTCCTGGGTGGGAAAGACAAGGAAGGAATTTATAACAATGAAAAGATATTGCACAAAGCACAAATGAAACTATTTTCCTATTTTCCTTACCCTGAGGCTGTTCTGTCTCTTCACCTTGCCCTTTGAGGAGTGCGAACAGATCCACTTGCTCATGCTGGTCACCAGGTAGCAGACAGTCTTTGGGGAGGGGAGGATATTGAATGGTGGAGGCATGGTGCACTTGTCATCAAAGTAGCTAAGCCACAGTTTGGCCCGAGCAAACTTCCACTCCTTATCCTCGTGATTCTACAGAAGCCCAAAACCCAAGGAGAACTTTGAGAAGAATATTCACTCACACACACTGCTCTCCATTTAGAGAGGAATCTTGAAAATGCAACAAAACTATTTTTTTGTGGAAATCCTTGAGGGCAGAGATGTTTTCTAGACAATGATGGTTTACTTAGCATAATCAAAAGCGGTTGTTCAAAGGAAGAAGAAAATGTGCAGCAGCATCGTGGTTCAAATGTAAAAACTATTAAACATCTGTGCAACATTTCAGGGTTAGAGTTAGAGGAAACTCTAATCTTAACTGTAAATGGAAAACAGTTGCAACTTTTGGTTCCAAGTTGAACTCAAATTACCCGTGACAGCGCTGAGAAACAAAGTCATCATGGACCAAACGTTTACACTTACAGCAATTTGTCTGAAGCTTTTATGGAGCATGGCCACCAGCAGCTTGGTCAGCACAATAACCACCACAATGTTGTAGGTGCCTATGATCATGGCACCCACAAAAGAGCGCAGCTCCTCCGTGTAGCTGATGCGGGTGACGAAGAGCGCAACGTGTGCCAGGGAGAAGATGTACCAGAATAGGGCATAGCAGGTCCCCATGAACCTGTGAAACAGAAGAAGCTGGTAGATGTCAGTGGGAAACCTTAAAAATCTACATTTTATACTTAAATCATGAGTCAGAATAACTTCATCAGCTGTATTTATACATCCCTGACATCTCTCAACAAGCATTCTGCACATTCATCATCGTCATCGCAGTACAACATGACAGACTGAGGTTGGCCCATACGTGTGGAATGCGTCATTGCTCTGTTGCTGGCAGAATATGCCCTCGCAGTCCTTTGTTTGATTCTTGTCTGGGTCCTGCTGGTCCTTTCCATAAAGCTGGGTGAGTCCAATGGTGAAGGAGAACAACACCAACAGGAAGAGGCCCAAAAACTTTCCAAACTCCTGTAGCATCTGACCCATGGAGATCTGAGGACACATGAACATTTGTCTTGTTAATCCTGTGTGCCGCCTTGATCTGATGTAGTCAAGAAGACATCATTCATTTTTTTTGAGCGTCAGTTTCCTGCCAGCAGTCACCTTTCAGTCATGCTTGTATGTGTCTGAGTTATGTGCTCTGCAGGGTTGATGTAATTAGGTATTACGTTTAACAATTGGCTTTATAAATACTCCATAAACAAGCTAACAGAGCCTTTTCCCAGCAGACATTTTGACTGGTTGTAGGGAAAGCAGAGTTAAAACAAATAACATTAATGATGGAAATAGTCCATTTAAGAGTCCCAGTAAGCTTTGCTACAAAAGTATCAGGGAGCACCTCGATGGAAGTAGTCAGCCACTTTCTGACTACTTGTAGCTACCCCCCCCCTCCTGTTCTTGTTTTGCAATGCCCCCCTGAGGAGGTGGAAAAAGCAACACACTCTGGCAGCTGTAGTGCTCTCACCCGACCTGAGGGAAGACAGACAAACATGGGAGAAGCCAAAAAGAGGGCTCAAAGACAGAGAACGTCTGCTCAGACCACTGGATACACACTATTTAAAGACCTGAGTGGCTTATCTGTTTGCTAGGACCTAGTGATGCTCAAACAAGGCCAGAACGTGCTCGCCCTAGCAAAACACAGACACACAGAGTGTCCAATGTGAGGGATGACCACTCTCCCCGCGCCTCAAGGGGAATGACGACGGGAGTGTTTGCACTGAAACCCGGGCAGCTTGTTTTGAAGGAGAAGGGGCTATTTGGGTGATTCATTCTCTTGTCATGTCTAAATCCCCCCCAGTGTATTCCTGTGCCACTTTGTACACATCTGAAAGAGGAGTTGATGGTGTTCCTCAACTTACAGCGCAAACAGAGCAAGCATGCAGCGGGTCAGGAGCTCTTAACCTTGTACTGGATGGGGGTCTAATGCATTAAAGGGTAACTCACATGCAACTATGTACACAAACAAACACTTTCTACTTGCTCATATTCATTTCCCACCAAAAGCATACAGTACAGTACAGTTTGCTGTTTGTATATAAGAAATGGTGAACTTCAGCATAACATTATAACAAGAAATGATACAAAGTTTCCATCATTGCTATTTAACTGTTGATTTTCATTTATATTATTTATATATAAATGTCTCTGTGACGCACTTTGGAAACATTTGTTGTTGTATAATTGTTCTATAAATAAATTAACTTGACTTCCAATTAGAAGAATGGTCGTCCAAAGATCTTATTTTTATAACTCTTGTTTACCAAGATGTTCCTGGATCTGTTTCAACACTCTTCCTAATTAGTTTTAAATCCACCAACACCAGTTGGTAAGTATCTTACGCTTCTAGCAGCGTGAACGCACAACCATAAATACTTGTATTTAGTATGCAACTGGGGCACAACTTGTGTCTTTTCTCTCAAACACATGCATGCATGTCTGCTGGCGTGCCTGTATCAGTTAAAGGGAGATTAACACTGTTGGCGAGGTTAAGTCTGGGCCATGAGTGAGCTCATTGTAAGCGCACTGTTGATAGTAGATGACAAACACTTTCAGTCACTCTTTCCAACCTCAGTAGGGGGGGGGGGGAGGGGGGGGCGCTACCCGGCAGAAATATGAGCTGGCCTCTTCAGGAAGGACAAAATCATACATTACTGCAACCCACACAGCACTGCCTCACTGTCTGTGTGTGCTTGTGAGCTCGTCTGACTGCAAATAATTGCACGCTCACACACACAACACACACAAGTGTGTGGAAATGTGTGGGCACGTGTGCATTAGTGGGGAGGTGTGTCTGCCGTGTGAGTGCGGCCGTGAACCTATTTCAAAAGCTAACCATTGTTCCATCCTGCCAAGCTAGCCAGACAGTGATGTCACAGAGAGAGTGAGTGAAGAGAGAGGGAAGCAGAAAGATGGAGGAGATTGTAGCTGAAAAGTGCTAATTAACTATCTACAGGGCAACCCTGACTGTTTTATAAGTCAAGCACAAACAGCACTTGACTTAATGACAGGAAGGCATCCATACAAATAAACTGACATCACTGAATACCTGAATAGAGACACACACACGGGGGGGGGGGGAAATGAAATTCTGCCAGAAAAAGTCAGATGTTGGCTGGCTTTACAATCTTTCTGCCAGCTGGAGGGACGATAAAATCATGATGCGATAAAAAGGGACACCTATGGCACTGAGGTTGTTGAAGAGCCCGAGTAGAAAATATTTAAACCAGATTTTTGGCTTGTCTGGAAAGGTGATAGAAAGGTTAAACTGATGCTATGGCAGCATCTACGCTAACCTCTTTAGAAGCCGCCATTGTTGTTTAGAACAGTCGCCTCTCTGTCGAGTCACACACACACACACACACCTAAACCACGATTGTATCTGCCAGTCGCTCCTCACAGGACGCTGAATTCACCGTGCTCTGGGTTGCGGGACACAAGCACATTACTAAAAGCCTGACAAGATGGATTTTCAGCATAAAAGCATGAAGCAGATCAGTACAACTGTATTGTGAAACATTTCCATAACCTTTGGGAAAAAAAACTAGTGAAGAGAAGATCATGTCTGCACATTGTGAATGACACTGCCAGCTCAGATTGAGGGTTAACCAAGCTGATTAAATACAGGATTCAGAAAAGTTTACTAAAGACTGTTTACTTGGATCTTCTTTCGACAGCCATCTGCCCTTAATATACGGCACTTAGATTGATTGTAATCTAGCCGTTTGTTGTTGAAAATGTCAAATCCCCAAAAGTTTCTACTTGCCAGAAAAAAAAGCAATGTTATCAGGCTGATCCATTATTCAAATTGAATCCTACTTAGCAGGGAAAAGTTCAGAAAAGTAGTTCAAACATTTTCAACTGCCACTGACTATACAACATGTAATGACTGTACTTTTCCCTTTAACTACCAGGCAGACAAAGTAGCAGTTAAGATGGTAGCGGATCAGATGTAACGGTGTGTGTCAGATTGTGATAGGAATCAATCTAGGGTCCAATGAAAATGTGTTGTGGGTGAATGGAGCTTCAAATGCTCAGTCTAAAGTGCAGTGAGCTTGAGAGAACACTTCTGTGCAAACTGAAGTGTTCTCTGATGATAGCAGGACGGTGATGCATGCGGCAACTAAAGCTGCAAAGCTTGATGATGTTGTGCTCAGTTTGTTATGAGCACATTATTACAGCGGAACACATCCATCTACTGCCTCAGTCCACTGTGCTTATTCTTAATGCTGATGGTGATGGTGATGATACTGCTGAGCACAGCTGCTGTGATGTTTAGTGTGGGCTTGTCCTTGAGTGTTCACACTTCACTGAGAGAGGAGGAGAGTGGGTGGTGGTACGTGCGTGTGCGGCGGGGTTAAGAGAGAATGATAGGAAAAAGGGAGCAGCGTGATAATCTTCACATGTGAATTTGGTCATTTTGTTCACATCTAAAGTCATGGCTGGACACATGAAAAATGTCGAGCTGCTGAGCTCGCAACTACGTTTTTTTAGTGTGCGTCACCACTGCTTTCCTACCTGTAGCGGTCCCAGGATGGAGCTGGTGGTGTACATGAAGAAGAGTCGCAGGTAACTTAGAACGTTGGCAAAGGCAAACAGGCCCTCAGCCACCAAGATGGGATGGAAGGCATCCCAGTATTTCCTCTCCGTGTCCGCCACATTCTTGAACTGAAGAACAAGCAAACCAATTCAGAAACACATATACTTGTTTTTGTACAGATAAACAAATGAGCGATATGATTGATTAGTGTGTTAACTGATGAGCTTTAGGCCGTGTTTTTGTAACCTTAGGACAGAGCCAGGCTAGTTGCTCCCCCACAGTTTCCAGTCTTTCAATCTAAGTTAAGCAAACCATCTGCTAGTTGAAGCATCGTTATCTATCGTCTCATCTAATTATTTCTTTCTGAATCCAGTTTTATATGCAGTTATCCATCCTCTATGTATAAAGAGTGTGTGCAGTGTGTGTGTACCTTGCTATGAGCAACTATCTTGAGGGCAAAGGTGGCTAGGTAAAGGGAATTCATCACGAAGCTCAGCTGGTTCCGAGACTCTTCCAGAAAGTCTTCCATTCCCTCGTACCACAGACGTTTCACATCCGACCACACCATCCCTACAGGAGAGCAGGAATTTCCCATCACCACACACACACATATATACACACATGCCACTGGAAAAAAGCCATTTTGCTGTCATCCCCAACATTTAAAAAAATCGCTTCAACCATAAGTCATCTCACGGTGGGAGCCCGGGGGAAACAGGAATGCGTGAGACACAGAAATCGGAGATTAATGTGCTGAAAATGTGTCGTCTGTGAGATTTAAGGAGGAGTGTGGAATTTAATACAGATGGATGTCTGTGTCTTTCTGCGTCCAAGCGGAATTTTATCAATTCTAAATGTACAGTAGGGATAATAAAATGATGGAAACTTGACTCCAGCTGCCAGTCCAGGCATACAGTAGTGAGACATTCTCTCTGCCTTTGATTCATGAATGATAACATTACATTGAACCTGATTGATCTGTTATTGGTTTCCATGGGTTCAAAAGAAAGTATGCTGACAGGGTTTGACATGGAAATCACATTTATTTTTTCTATGGAATGGTTGAATTTGAGTTCAATCAAACTCTACACACTCGCAAACAGCGAGAGATGCATTGAGACACACACACACACACACACAAGCAAGTCGCCCAGCCCACAGACACACACAGTCTCAGCATCTGATTTCCCCATTAATGTGAGGCATCTGGCTCAGGGGAACAGCAGGATGGAGAGAGCAGGAGAAAGACGAGAGGAGAGGATAGCGTGGGAGAAAGAGAGAACAATGGAAAGTAAAAGAAATGGAAAGCTGCTGTGTGGCTTGTCACTGAAGCAACTTTAATGGCTCCCTTTCACATTCTTATAACACTCGCATTTGATTTGTAAATCATTATGAATCTCATTCTTGTTCATGAACTCATCTCGGGTGTTTTGTTGATGCTGCACAGACACTGGAGCATCACATCTTTGCAGTACAGCTGTTTTGCAATGAGGAAAAAAAAAACTGCTGACGTTATTTAAATTGAACTTTGATGTTACTCTTTTGCCGTACTTCAGGAATCTTTGCCCTAAGGCTATCTCGACCCAATGGAAAAAAAAACATTAAACTGTCTAATCACCGAACTGCTGATCTCACTCCTGCAAAAATACAGAATAAATTGCAAATTACCCCACAACCATCTTCATAACATTGAATAATAGAAGTGAATTGCTTCTACGTCAGGTGCAGTTATTGGCATGATTTATCAACCCTGCAGTGACAGTGAAACCCAGACCAATGAGGTGTGGTTTGCGATGCTTTGTGTCTGGTGGAGAAGGGTAGGATGCTGCAACCATGAGACAAATATCTCTGCTGAGAAGCCAGGGCCATTAAAGCGATTGAATGATCATGCTAATGGTTTCTTGGCAGAATAGGAAGGTACTGTAGAGCGGTCCTTCCCCAGAGAGAGATGCAGTCAATTCCTAACTGTCACTAGCCCGCCCCATCTGAACAGATACGGCTTGTGTACACGCGGTTTGTCTTTGTGCAAATACATGTTTGTATGTATGTGTGCCGAGTCCAGTGATACCAGCACTCAGATGGGCCACAGGGGAGATAGAAGAAGCTTTCCTTTCTATAGAGCTCACTTAGAAGCAGAACTGACAGATTTAATCTAGTCAAGTCGTTGAGTATAGAAACGGCTGTTTGTCATGTTCTGCCTGATAGTATTACGGTTACAGGATACTAGACTTAGCCGGACCATAACAGGAATCTCACGTTTTCACTCCACTATGCAACGTTATTCTATTAAATTCTGCTTTATATGATTGAATTCTTATTCTATTCTTAGTTTGATTGTGTCCATAGAGATGTTAGTGATGAATAATTATTCAATTATATCAATCTGCCCTCTTAGTACTGAAATTTAGCCTATATTGCAACATACATGATACCCCTCAATACATACAGTACATCAGTATGCTATTTATTGATTGAAAGCCAAGTAAAAAGCTGACCTATGATCCAGAGGATGAGCAGGTAATCTATCATCTCCAGCGCAGGGCCCATGGTGTTTTTCTTGCCGTCATTGTAGACCAGAGAGTACAGGTTTAGCAGCAGCAAGAAGGTGAAGTAGGAGGCGCTGTGGATGATGAACTTGACGAAGGGCGTGTGGATGATCTGGCCCACGCGGGAGCGTGGCACCAGAAGGTAGCAGACGGAGAGCAGCGGCCAAAGCATCGCCACGCTCAGCACCGTGGCCATCTTTAGACAGGTGTGCTTGCGCCGATAACTGGCCGTCTCCCCAAACCAGACGGTGTTGAGGAACTGTTGGCAGTTGGACTGAGCCACGAACTGTAAAAGGGGGCGTCAGGAAAGAAATCAACACGAAGAAACTGACAGAAATGACAGGTTGAATTAGCAAATTCTGTTTCACTTTCTTGCCCAGAGTTGGGTGAGATGAGAATACTGATGCCTCTCTCATTTCTCTAGGATGAATATGAAGCTGCAGCCGGTTAGCTTAGCTTAGCACAAAACACGACAGGAAATGGGGGCAAACAGGCCGAAGGAAAAATCTGCCTACCAGCACATTTTCAAGTGAGTCAGCTACAATTATATCAATGTTCTCCCTCCAATAAAAGTCCATCAACAAACCATAAATAAGACTCTAAGTAGTAGTTATCTGACGTGCAACCTTAAGGCAAACCTTATCAGTGTTTTTTCGGTATGCCACTAGCTGTGCTGTGATGGTCACACTTTTCATACTGAGCCATCCCAGCTGTAAATCATCACTGGGGTTCAAACTTCCAACTTGAAGTTTGTCTTTGACTGCTGTTGCCCTGGAGGAAGTGCTTTATCTTGCCAAAACTCACATTTCCAAAAGACAAGCACATGGTGTGCTGGAACAGATGTTACGTCCGACACATCGTACGGTACATAAGAGGTAATTGATAACGGATAGTGCGAGTATTTTCTCTCCACTGATCTGTGGAATTAAATGATCAAGTAATATATCAACCCACATCCTCAACCCACTTATATTAAAGATTGGCATGCTACATGACAATGCCAAAAAACATGAACGCTGCAGACTTTGCCTGTCGAACCTCTTTTTGGTTGTACTTGATGGCGAGCTTGAGTCGACTGAGGTTCATCCGCTCCTCGAGCAAACCCCTCTTGTCAACTTGATCCTCACTGGATGTGTGGTTGAGGATCACTTCTAGCTCTCGAGAGTTCCGAGCCTGAGCCAGCAGGTCCTTGGCAAACATCTTACACTGCTTTGCCAGATCGTCATAATCATTCCTGGAACAAGGAAATGAAGACACAACCAGACCACATGAAATATTATAACTCTTATCCGTTACATTCTATAAAGGAAGGGGGTTTACAATCGCACTGTGTGCATGCATGTACACATGTCTGTGCGTGTGCAACACGTTTCTAATCTTCATGTGCAGAGAAATGAGATAAACATGCACTGACATGACGGACGGACATGCAGCAGTTGATAGGAAGCGTTACCTGAACTCCACCTCGACCAGGCTGAGCTCCTTGAGGTCTGCACTCAGCTCAAAGGCCCGAAGTATGGGATCTTCTTCAGTCAGCATGATCAGAGAGGGGCTGGCCAGGCAGCGGTAGATATCCAGGCGGAACCTGATCCAGAAGTGTCACGTTGGATGAGGAGGTGAAAGTGGTGGCAAAAAGAAAGGGAAGATGAAAATGTGAGGGAAGGCACAGGAAAAACCAGAGGTGTGTGGATGAGGGGAAAAAAGGAACTGTAGAAACAAACGTACAGCCATCTAGCTGTTTCATTTGTACCTGCTTTGACCTCGGAGTTGTTTGTCAGCCAAACTGCAGCCTGATTCATTTAGCTTACTGTGTGGGAAGCTAAGAGAAGAATCTCATCTCAAAATGTCATCTGCAAGATGGTATCAGAAAACCAAAGAAGCACTGCTTGTCTAAGGAAAGAAACTTCCCTCTAAATTTGTAGTGATATTATCTTCTGGTGTAAAACTACTACTTATATGACCAGTACTGGTGAACAAAACACTCTCTATACTGCTAGATAAGAAGAGCTTGGCAATAACAGAGAGCGTTGGGAGTCCTCTTTGGGACAAAAAAAAGCACTGTATTCATGGTACTGTAGAAAAAAAAGCATCTACAATAAGTCAATGCATATGATAGTAAATCATTTCTTTCCAGATGTTTAAGATGACATTCTCAAGCTGATGCTATCATCAAAACAAGGTGTCTTTAACAAGAACCTGAACTTGACAGACCAATTCGATTCAGTGCTGCTCTTGAGCCCCTACATGCCGGAGAAAGGCCAAAACAATTGCATAAAATGACACAGGCATCATCTGGAAGACAAATCCCAAGTTACAGTAATTCAGTGCAACACTAGTTGTCTGGTTTAAATCAATGGGAGCTTAATGCAGCCATCTGGGGAAAGCAAACGGCATTCACACGTTTACGTTTTCTGTCTTCTAGGTCACTGTTTGCCTGTACCTGGAGTGCCGTAAGCTGTCCTTTTTGTTTTTAGCGTTGCAGAGCGTGCACTCGCAGCCCACAGCATGGGGCCGGGGAAGCGAGATGTCCTGTTTCAGCAGCATAGTCAGGATCTCATAGTTGTTCCTGTGGGCTGCCAGGATGACTGGAGCCACGTCCATGGTGGTGGAATACTCTGGGTTCTGAATACGCTGCATCAGTTTCTGAAAAAGATAGAAATATATACGGATGAAAAATCTGTAATACTGTGCAGAAATTATACAAAAAGATCAGTTTCATCAGCCTGTTCTTTGCATCTGAAGTGTTTTTCTTGCAAAAAGGGATTTATAACAGTAATAAGAGGAGACTGACTGCAATGGAGGGCTTGGAGGATCTCCTCGGCCTATGGTTGAGGAGGATGTCCACAGCTCCCACCACCTCAGAGTCTATGGCCACCAACAAGGCGTCTGTCGCCTACACAGAAACAAGCATTTTCGAAGCCATCGGGTAGCAGGATACGTGCCAAAACAACTTAGATAACAACAGTATTAAAAAAAGTGATGTCTTGTACATGCATTGTTTTCTTCTGAGTGTGTGTGTGTGTCGCTACCTGGCAGCCATGTTCCAGAAGAAGCTGCAGGATGTCTAGATTCTCGTTCTCGATGGTGATGGTGACAGCATCCCGGCCCAGCACGTCCACGCAGTTGAGGTTGAGCTCGCCGTGGCGGTTCTCCGCGAGCAGCTTCTTCACCATGTAG
The DNA here is from genome assembly GCA_032191485.1 of Leptoclinus maculatus. NCBI lineage: Eukaryota > Metazoa > Chordata > Actinopteri > Perciformes > Stichaeidae > Leptoclinus > Leptoclinus maculatus. Next base: position 6,318,069 of record JAVDOI010000013.1, read on the forward strand.
TAGTCGCCTGAGAAGCACGTCAAAGACAAAGCAGCATGAAGGGAATCCACTTCAGGGAATTATTGCAGAGTCAGATGATATCTATAACAGCACTAAAGTGTTATCCGCGGTTTGAGGCAAACGCTCTTGCAGGCTCAGCTCCAGCAGTCCTCTCAAACCTCAGTTGTGTATAACAATAACATCTCCCTCAAAGGACACTTTCTGTTGCTGAGCCATGTTTATAGAGATACTTTATATGGTCACACTGGCAGTTGCTGGCTGTTCACCTAAAACAAGCACTGCCTGGTTCTTAACGTATCAATGAAACATTCTCCTCCCATCTGATGAGATGAGAATGCCCATGCCTCTTTGCTAGGCGTGTAGTTTCTCTCCGGTTCGTGTGCATTAACTTTGCTCCGAGGAGCTGTGAAAAGTCAGCAGACCAGGGAGAGAAACTTTTTAGAAGAGCAGACGTTCAGCTAATTATATCATAGCCCCTGGGGGCACATTTCCACAGTGGCCAGCGTGTAGGCAGCTGTGAGAGGTATTCACTGGAAGAAAAAACAAGTGCTATGACTGTACAGTTTGGTGCCTGCTGCAATGGCCCTGCTGGAAATCTGTCAATTTGTCATGGTGTATTTTATCTACATTGCATGTCGGCCAGCTGATCACACAAAATGCTTAAGTCAAATCTGAACTAATCAGTATTATAAGCCCACAGCAGTCATCCGATTCCAACAAAAACAATGCATATGGGATTGGGTTTACTTTGGAGGAAACAATGAACAGATAACAACAGACCTTTCTCGCATGCCAGCAAGAAGAGCTTCTCGTCCAGCGTAGTTTCCTCTTTCACCTCTCTCACGTCTTTCAAGGCCAGAAATTTATCCGGAGAGCAGGCGTCCGTGCCCTGGTACAGAGCTGCCATTACGACGGAGAGCGAGTACGGACAAACACTGATGTGCATCCCACTAGAAACCAGCGACCATTACACAAGAAAGCCTGTCATACGTGGTGACATGAGAGGGTTGCTGCTTTTGTTGTCTGTCGGCAGCGCAGCAGAGGATTTAAAGCGTCGTCATGCGGCTAAACCGATTTCATCTTGTGTTGTTATTGTCGTTGCATCGCTGCCGCTCCGTTTGCGCGCGGCTGCTAAGCTGAAAATAAGACCTCCTTTTGTCTTTTTTTCTCGCACGAAATGAATTCAGATTTCGGTTTCATATGCAAGTGGCGACTGCAGTCCGACAAAAACACACACAGTCATCTCACTCGGCGTGTTTACATGCACCATCTTCTCGCATCGCGGGCTCCTGTGGATCTTTTTGGTCCTGATGCTGCTGACGAGGCTGCTACTGCGCATGTTTCCTCCTCCACCTGCTCGTTCATTTCGCAGGCTCTAAAAGCATGATTATGTAACAAGGCACGTCAGTGCAGCTTTGTAGGCCACTGACCATCTCAGTGTTGTATACATGCAGAGATACTGTGTCTGGTCCAGCATTCTTCATAACAACAATCCTCTTTGGATGTGTGTATGCTATTGCATAAACTCTTAAGCATTAGCTAGATGAAATGCATATGGCTCAAGGTAGTCATGCATATGATCATCCGATGTGACAAAGGAAAAACATACTCCTATGGACTGTGCAGGATTGTGTGTGCCTGTAATGTGTACACACAGTAAGGTGTAATGTCCTTAAAATTGATGTTTGGGCATGCATGGGTGAAGTTTACCGGATATGTGGAAAGAGAGCCAGACAGTGCCTGGGAGACATATCCAGCTGTCCTCCTGGCTCTGATTATCATATGCATATTAGTCTGCAATCACAGTCCAGTGAACATCTATGTAACTAATGACAATTATAATAAGGCAAGTGAAGCCATTTGCTGGTTACTGCACAGTTCACAATGTTTTACATTTAAGTAACATATTTAATCCCAGCAAAGAAGGTTATTGAGAAGAAAAAGTCAGTGTAAATAATATTGTTTAATATGAACTAAAAATGAATACAACACCGGGAGTCAAACCATACTGTACCTTACGTACTGGGAGGCAATAAAGCAATATCTTAAAAATGGAAAAAGGAACATTGAAGATATCATATCATACCTTTTTCACAGAGGACTTGTAAAATGACACAGGTGTTACTAATAACAATGGCTCCGCTCAAGTGTCCCAATTAGCCATGGCAGTGTGACAGTGAGCCAGCTTGTACAATAGGAACCTGACACTGAATCCAGCATTAATTCTAATATTTACATCCCTGTTTTTCCTACTGGGGCATGTCCAAATGTTTTCTGGGAAAAAAAGAATATCTAGGCTATTTTCACAGCAGCCATTTTGGAATGTCATAGCAGGGTAAACACAGGTGTTTATGGTCCCGTTTCTATTTAGTGTGACAGCCATTACAGTGAGCCAGAATGCAGTTTAGAATTGTTTGATAGGCTGTTGTAAAACCAAATCCTACATACAGTGGGATTATGTACTACAAGGGAGCGAGATTTTTGCAATGTAATAGAAACAATCATTTATTTATACTGTTTTATATTATTTGAATTATTTGCTCACTCTGTTGCTCTGTGGGGTAATACGGTATTCTCTTACGACTTTTCATCACCATAAAACTTAGTCTTTAGTATTTCAAATTCATAGAGGAGCTCTTATATTAAATTAATATTTTCCAGTCCACTCTATTTCTAAGCAATTACATACCCAAGTGGGGAAATTATCCAACAATACAGCCTCCCAGAATGGCCTTAAAGAAAAATAAACAAAAAAGAACATCATGTACAATATAGGTGGGATACATACAAAGTGCTTTTTGGTGCGATGGAATTACAGTGTCACATTATCAGATTTTCATAAGCAATCATAAACTAAGGGAGACAAGAAGAAGGAAACTGTGACAGAAAGTCTGAACCATTAACAGTTTTCTAAACTCTTTATATAAAAAATACATCATTATATCACATATAACATTTGTTACATCAGTTTTTCAATCGGCCTAAATGTTGATACAATTGATCATTTACATAAATGATGTTTTGGAAATGTAAAAAGTTGCTGTTATGTCAATCATTTTTAGGTCAAAAGAGAGAAATGTCTGTTTCTTTTGTCTCGATTGGAAACAACATGCTCCAGCAGAGGGCAGTCTGCACTAAGGCTTTTCTCCTATGTGTTGAATGAGTAATACAAAATGAGTACATATGGGGTAGAAGCATCACGGTACACTTAACAGAGCATAACATTATTCACTGCATAGTTCCATAATCCAACCTATATCCAAGCACACACAGCTTCAGTTGTAGCAGATCTCTAGAAAAACAACAAGTCTATACTGTTTTGTATGATCATATAATCATATATTTCAGATAAGAAGATTTTGGTGTTACAAGATATCTAAAAAAAAATACACTAAGGTCACAATAAAATCACCAAACATTACTATAAAATAATTGAATCCCGATCTGACTATTATAGGGCCGTAGATTGCTCATCGGGGGTCAAAGGGCCTAACCCCTTTCACTCCGTTTCTTGTTGCCGTTCAATTGTGCGGAGCTGTAATGCCAAACTGGCAAGCCTCTTAGGAAAGATGATTTTCAATCTGCAGAGCATGTGGTTTCAAACACATCATGGCCTTACAGCTTCCCAGGACTTGTCGGTTCCTCGGGAACAGCTGTCAGATGTCACAACTTATCTGATTCCTCTCGGGAGGAGTGTCACTCACTGTTGCTGACTTTTTACAATACATTCATGACAAAAAAAAAACACTGCAATCTTATTTTAGATCTACTTTTGTAGATTATTTTCAATTATTTATTTGAATCTTTCATCTCAAACAATATCCCTGTGGTGATCTAATAGGAATATACTTTACTTAGAAGTGTTTATAGTGTACTTTTGATTAATCATAGGATTTTCTCTTCAGGGTTTGGAGCTGTTTTCTTTTTCTATAGATCTGGATTACCCTCTCGAGGCTATAGCGGGGGAAACAAATGCATTTCATTTGAAATATTGATTCTTCTCCGCACTATAAAGAGAACATACATAATATGAATGTAAAGAGGGGGCTCTTTATAGAATAACAATTTAAAACAGATTAATCTAAACAAAAAAAGAGGGGATTTTAAAGACAATGGGGATGAGTGAGGTTGTGATGTTTTAGCCAAGTAACCATCAAACCCCTATTCAGCACTTGCACCTGGTATAGTGTGCAGCTGCGTGTCTTAAACAAAAGGGTGGAGCGTGGTTACAAGGGTGCAGCAAGTGAGGTAGGCCTCTCTGAAACACAACAACAGCATCATCATTTCCCACAGTCTCCCATTGCTGCGATCTGTGGGAGCCAGAATCGAGCCTGCAGCGAGACAGACGTGCAAGCAGATCCAATGGCGCGGCTCGCTGACGCACGACGCCGCCACGCGGGCCAACGGAGCCCCTCTGTGGGCGGGCCTTTCTCCCTCGTATTCTTGATTGAATCGGTCTAGTTTGTATTAGTTGGACGGGCAGAGCAGCGAGAAGAGCGAGGGACTCTTGGCACTAAACGCGGTAACCGTGGATACTGGCCGTTCACTGATCCGTTACGGCAGATGCGGAATGATGTGAGCTCCGAAAAAAAAAAGGCGCGTCAAATCGTGAGGGTTGTTTATTGTCTGCGATGCCTGAATCTTAGCCAGGCTGCCTTTACAAGGATGCATCAGACGGTAACTGCGCAGGGATGCCTCCGCTGAACATGGACAAAAAGGGCGTCTGTTACAATGATGAAGGCTTCTTCCTTTTTGTTTTGACCACCCACAGAATCACCGCACCGCTCGCCGTGGACCACTTACGCGCTCGTCTCATCCATTCCCACGAAGAACATTGCGCAGTGCAGTGAAAACGGGATATCGTGTTTTCGAATTGGTGGTGAGTATATTGCCTAATGAGCTGCTATTCAACTGGGTATCAAGTCCCAGTATAGGCTGTGTACATCCTGCAGCGTGGTGGTGCACAGTCGATGTAAGGAGCTTCGTCCAGTGGGTGAGAGCCACTCTCCGAGGGCACAGATGAGAGGCAAACAATACCATCAGCCACTGAAGTTGACAGCGCCGTGGGAGAAGGATGCCTTCTTTGGGAGGAAGCTTAAAACCTACAGGAATCATACCAAGATAATAGCGCAGCCTGGGATCGTGATGAAAGTCCTCCGCAGGAAGAGGATCGTGTTATTTATGGCCTACTTCTTACTTCTGGTCCTCACAATGCTTAACTTGGCGAACTATAAATGGACTAAAGAGCCTCAGCAGTGTAATCATCAGATGAGGAGCACCACATATCAAAGCAGATCTGACATTCGCTTCCTGTACAGGTCCTCTTTGGCTAAAAAGAGACAGCTCATCTATGTTCTGACCACCTGGAGGTCGGGCTCGTCCTTTTTCGGGGAGCTTTTTAACCAAAACCCTGAAGTGTTCTTCTTGTATGAGCCGATGTGGCACATCTGGCAGAAACTGTACCCGGGCGATGCGGTGTCTTTACAAGGGGCAGCCAGGGACATGCTTAGCTCCTTGTACCGCTGTGATCTGTCTGTTTTCCAACTTTACAACAGCCCCGGGGGCAAGAATTTCACCTCCCTGGGACTATTTGGGGCCACCCTCAATAAAGTGGTGTGCTCCTACCCCCTCTGCTCCGCCTACAGGAAAGAGGTGGTGGGGATGGTGGATGATAAAGTGTGTAAAAAGTGCCCCCCTCAAAGCCTTAGACTGTTGGAAGAGGAGTGCCTCAAATATAGCACCATAGTCATTAAAGGGGTACGCATTTTGGACGTTAACGTGCTGGCCCCGCTCATGGAGGATCCATCCTTGGATTTGAAGGTGATACACCTGGTCAGAGACCCGCGGGCAGTGGCCAACTCCAGGATCAAATCCAGACACGGCCTGATACGGGAGAATTTACAGGTGGTCCGCAGCAGGGATCCTAAACTTCGCCGGATACCTTTTGTGGATCCTGGTCACAAAGCCAACAAGAAGGATGGCGCAGACTACCACTCCATAGGAGCCATGGAGGTGATCTGTGACCGCACCTCCAGGACTTTGAGGACTGCCTTAAACCCACCCAGCTGGCTGAAGGGGAAGTACATGGCAGTGCGGTACGAGGACCTGGTCGAGAACCCAGTTAAGACCTTGCGGAACATCTACCGCTTTGCCAACCTCACCTCCAACCACGACATCGAGTCATTTGCACTGAACATGACCAGCGGCTCCAGCTCCTCCTCTAAGCCATTCATAGTCTCGTCCAGGAACGCCACACAGGCTGCCAGTGCATGGAGGACAGTGCTCAGCATTCAACAGATCAAACAAGTGGAGGACTACTGTCACCATGCCATGTCTGTTCTGGGGTACGAAAGAGTCAGAACAGCCGGGGAGGCCAAGGACTTGAGCAAATCACTACTGACATACTCCAAACTGTGAAAACCTACTCTCCACCAAAGACCTTTTAATTTAATGTTCATTTTGCATCGAGTGCCGTTTTCCTCTTATTGTGGAATTAAAGCTTTACTTTAACTCCGTGTTGGAGGAGCTCCACGGGCCACATTTGGAATGTATCATGTTTCTCTCTCTGCTGTGGAATTTGAAAGGACCACTTCTTTTATACTGGAATATTGGATGTGACAATGTCAGGCCTGTGAACAATGACTTAGTGAAGCTGCAAACAATGAAACTACAACTGTATAATTCATGTATCTTGTTATGATGACACTTCAAAAAGTGAATATTTTGAGGTTATTTTTGAATGTTTTTTTCAGTCTCCATACTGTCTGTAAAAGTGAAAATAGTTGATGACAGAAAAAAAAACAAAGAACTGATTAAAAAAAAAAAAAAAAGCTCATTGCTAATGTTTATTTGTAAGATCTGGTTCAAGTCAGAGACAATCAATGAACTGGTTTGTTGATGTGCCATAGGTAGAGGTGTGATAGGCTACATCAGAACAGCAGTAGTGATATTTCTAGAGTTTTGATTTCTGTCACCAAGTCCTCGTAGGATGATATCATACACTGTGGACAATGTCGTGGCTCCGGAGCTGGAGCGTCTCTCTCAGTGTCGGTGTAAGCAGCCTGTTCTACCATTTCAAATGTTTACAATTGCTTGCTCTTATAAAAAAAAACACACACGATCTGGGAATATTGCATTGAGTAAAGTTCACAGTTAAACAAGACAGTTTTTTTACGCATCTGTGTTCAACAACCCCCCCCCCCCCCCACTGCTGTACAGTAACATGTCGAAATCCTGATCAAAAACATAAGCACGAGACCAGTGGTTCTCAAAGTCCGGTGCATGAGGCAAAGTAAAACAAAATCCAACTCGGCGAGCCACCTGGCTTGAATCAATATTGTGGTATCAAAAAAATGATATGCTGTTAACACGCATCTTTATTACATAGAGGGTTTGTAATCATTTTCTTCTTTATATTTATGAGGTGTGTTTCAATGCATCCCTTAGTTCAGTGCATTATGCATCACTGTGCCTTCCCTCACCATTTGAGAACCATTGTGCTGGAATAGCATCACACATGTGTTGCTATTCGCTGTAGCTTAAAGGCGCCCTGTGGAGGTTCTGTTTACATTCAGCGTTTCTCACCCCCAAACGCGTTGAGTGCATTTCATTCTTTATAAAACGATTGCAAAGCAAGTATGAAACCTGCATTAACGTCAAGGTTTTGGACTTGGATCCGTGGAATACTGTGAAACCATTAGCAGAAATGTGTGTCCCGTCATCCTCAGGCATGGGAACGAACAAAGCAGGCACCCACGCCTAAAAAACATGGCTCTATAATGTTATTAGTGGGGAAACACTCTACAGGGTACCTTTTTGAGTATGTGTCATAAACATTGTTATTCATTGTGGTCAGAAACACTGTAAATGTTGTTTACAGTACAAGCCTATGTCAGAGAATTGGCTGTAAAAGGGAAATACACCAATATCAAATCACTTGAATACAAAGTTAAAAGTATAAACGTTTAAAGGGACACTTCATAAAAACAAGGCTGAATTTCCACTTCAACTCCATCCAGATTTTGATACGATTTGCTGAGGTTTAGAGGTTTGATTGGTACAAAAATGACACTTGAAAAGCTCAACAAGCAGCGTCTTTTCTTCCTCAACAAGGTTACACAGAAACGTTGTACGCCCTTGTGAGCGCTTTCTTCTCCCCTGCACAGAGACAGATGCTGTAGCTGGTGGGCGTACTTCAGTGAGTACTTCTCAATGAAGTAGCTGTCATATGCCATTGACTTTACAAATTTGAATGTTTTGATATCGATAGCTTCCAATCTCAGCAAATCACACCAAAACTAGTGCGATTGTACTCGGAATTAGACCAACAATGAGAAATTAAATTGTGTTTTTTTTTGGGGGGGGGTAACTGTTTCTTTAAGGATTGAATTAAAGCTCCAGCGTCTCCATCTGAGGACTCATGATGCTATGTTGCCATCACTCAGTCTCTGGCTCAGAACAAAACTGAATTCAAACATCATTGCAAACAAAAGGAGAAAGCATTGTGCTTCTCTGCATCACGTGAGGGAGCGTTCTACTAATGCACCCGTGCATTCACAACATCAAATGGAAAGCCCTCACTTTCAAGGACAATGACTGTATTAACAGTCTGCATATTCACAGAGCCTAACCTTCACAGATCTGTGTGCAGTACACAACATCCTGCTCCACACAAGGCGAACGGGACCCAGAGATTTATAATGATGTACTCAGAACGCAGCAAAGTCCAATCTAGAGAGAAGTCAGAGGAAAACCTCACTCGCTAATGGTCTCTGCAAAACGCTGTTAATAATATACTTTAGCATTTGGAATTAATTTCGTCTGCCGCAGAATGAGCAAGTCGTGAAGGGGGGGGGGGGGGGGGGGGGATGTAAATTCAGTGGAATACATTTTTGAATCGGTTAAAAGGATTATAGCAGAAAACAGTGCAATATAAGTTTAATAAGGAGTTGGGGAAGAGCAAAGCAAAGATGGCACAAAAATGACCATTTAGCGGATTATGGGAAATTTAGTAGCTTTCAATTCGAGAGCAATTCTTCCGAGTAGCATGAAGCTACTCCACTGGCATTGAATGTGTGACTTAACACGCTGTATTTTAACCAGAACTGTTGCATCATCATTTTACTTGCTACACACACACACACACACACACACACACAGGTCAGTTTCTGCCTCCTGTTGGTCGTGTTAAACATTAGGCACTCAAAGGCAGAATGAATCATTCTTTTTCAGCTATTACATTCCTTGAAACTGGAGCAAAACAAGCCAAGAAAATAATCAGCAGAGCTACAGACAGAGGGCAATGGCCTTTGTAATTCCTCCCTCTGCGAGTGTGTCTTTGCATGCACGTCAGCACAAGGGGAGAGCGTGACCTTTTTTTCGGGAGCCACTGTAACGCCGACTCCCGGTCGGCTTCTCTCAGATGCCCTGGCCAGTGACCCCATTCACTGTGGGAGGCAGAGCGCTAGCCTCAGGGCAGCACGGTCTGATGAGCTTGGCTTGTAGACGACTCCTGGAGCGTCAGGCCTCCCTGGCGAGAGCAGGAGCGCTGCCGAGTCCCAGGTCTCCCTCCAGCAGGTCGTCCTGGTGCGCTGATCCAGAGTCACCTCCTAGAGATCCAAGCTGGTTCTCCGTTTTCTCCAAATCTGAGGTGGAGTCATCTGGTTCAGTCCCACACAGCTGCTCTTCCTCCTGAATGACAAGTAGTAACTTTCATTTCCGTTCTATTCTCTGAAGATATTTACAGTATTAAGGGAAGTCTTACCTCCTGGACATGGGGGCTGAAGAGTCTGGCAAATGGCCCACACCACTGTGGCAGTGAGTCGGTGAGGGGGGGGCCACAATGTGTCAGCACCGGCTTTAGATATCTGTGGCCTTGTTAAGTCATAGTGGCAAAGGTGTGTAAGTGCCAATGACTGTAAACAACAGAGAGGAACATTGTTTTTAAGTATGTTAAAAATGGGACCAAAGGATTTTGAGGGGGATGTTTATTGTTTAGCCGCAGATGTGGGAGGGCAAATCAGGACAGTGGCCATGTTGGAATAGTTAGAGTGAGTAATTCTTTGGGTAGTTGTCTTCAGAAATAAAAGCCCACAATAGAATATGCAATAAAGAAAGACTTTCCAGGAGTGGGTGCAGAACTGCAGGGAGCTTGACGGAGATGCAAATTATTTACTCATAGAAAAAAAGGCATCAACGCAAGAGGGGTCACTCTTGCACTTGTTTAAAACTCGAGGCGGCTAGTGTATATAAGTGTTGATTCAGTCCAGGCAAGCGTATTTCTAATCAGTGTTGAGAGCTGGAGTAGAAAGGGCCGTTTTCAGATGTCATGTGCAAAAAAAGTTCTGATAATAATTGCCCTTCAGCAGGCGTTCACACTTTGCTCTCATTGCGCCTCGGAAAAAAGACAAAACAATGTTTACCAACGCTATGATTTCTGAACAACAGCAACCTTTGTACCTCGGAGTCTATAATTTAATAATGTGGTACTTAGGCAGCACAAAAGTACACAATCCCTTGGCACATAAGCACATAAAACAAAGAGCAGAGGAAAATGATCGAATATGTTATTTGGCACCAACTCTTATATTCTGGTGCTGTTATCAGCAATATGCAAGAGGTGGGAATTATGGGCCCTATTCTGCCAGCAAAAAAGGATTTATTTATAAATATCTCAAATGAGGGACAGAGAACGAGCACAGGGATGAAGGATGAAGAGGTAGAAAGGGGGGGGGGGGAATAATGACTTCCGAGGGACCTGCAGGAATGAGTTGTCGTCTTGTCGGCATGGTGTCCTCCTGTTCCACGCTGGCATAACACTAGACAGCGATGGTAATTATAACTGCTAGAGCTGCTTTCTGCTCCACAATGGTGTCAGGTTGTGTGTGTGTGTGTGTGTGTGTGTGTGTGTAAAGGTGCTGAGTAGTTGTGTAGGGGTAGAAACCCAACTGCTGCCTCCGTCACCATCACAGCGAGCATCATTCCCTACCTGAATGTACCACACGTCACCTTTTCCTGACCTCAACTATTAAATGGATGAGAGATAAATAGATTGATACAGATACAGATTATAACAGGTCAAATCATCTTGTTTAATCATATTTCATAACATGGAGAATGTAATTATTTCGAATCTAAGAATATTCTTTGGCGGCGACCATATTCCATATAGATCAAACTACCCAACCGCGTGTAAAGCAAATACAGTAAAATTAGCTTCACTGTGACCACCTACAACAATAAAATGCACATACAGCCCTCTGAAAGGGGGGGCCGTACTGCATAATGATAATCTCTCACACACACAATACAAAATGTCAGCAGCACATACAATTTACAGTTGGTGCCACCTCCGTCTGTTATTTTTTTGCTTAGCATTGTTTATGCCTTGCTACTGTGGTATATTATATAATAACACAAATATAGGGAACACAAGAGATTTAACTCCCAAGTCACAACCACAGACTCGCAGACCAAGCCAACTGCATAATGCAGCCACCCCGGGTGGCCTCCGGGAAGCCAGACTCAAAAACAAAAACAGCGGTTGCCAGACCCCGAAAACCACAGTCTGCAAACCACTTCAGCAGGAAACATCAAACAGGCTTTGATGTCCATCAAAAACACTGCTTAAGAGTTAAATGTTTGTCCTAATGTGCCTTGAAGCCAGGCTGACAGGGAAACGTTTAAGGAAGCAGCAGTGTCTTTCGGATGAGACACCGGCAAGCCAAGCTGAGGTTCAATTACCTGGCAGCGGGTTCTCTCACCTGGTCCACATCAAAGCATCTCTATAATACGATTTTCTCTTCCATCAATCGGAAACTATGGCCAGGTCTGTGCCTTTCATCCTACTCACAGCTTCTCTCATGCCTTCTCTCTCTCTCTCTCTCTCTCACTCACTCATTTACATGCAGATTTAAACAAGAAACAACACACGCATTCTGTCAAATGCACGAATAAACACACTACGTAGACATCTAACTAAAGACAAAGGGTGTGGGTACGTAGTGACTATGGCAACACACTGCAATGTTGCATTGCAAGCAATGAGTGGGTGAAAATGAAAGTATCATAAGTCGAATGTTTGCAGCGTGTCATATTATGCGAGTGTGTTTTAGCACAGTTATCAAGTCTCTGGCTGTCTCAGTAGACACAAGTGCTAGCACGAGAAGCATGTAAAGCGCTAAGAATGAACACATTTTCAATGGTTTTCCTAGATGAGTGTAAATGTGTTCAGTTGTAATGTGAAGCGCAACGTGGTGGACACGTGGCAGAACACTCCTCTAACGCCATCCTGTGAAACACGGGGGTGGTGGCAGCATCACGTTGTGATGAAGCTTTTCAGCAGCATGGACATGGAGACTTGTGAGAACACAAAGGAACAATGAAAAAGCACTTCAGAATGTTAGACATTAGCGCAAAGAAACAAGTCACTGTATGAAATGATCCTTTCCAATAACTAAGAATCACCTGGAGGTAGTATTAACAGATCTTCCCTGTCGATTGAATTTGAGATGACATGCAAAGAACAATCTAGAGGGGCCGCGTTAATACAGATATAAACAGGAAAACCGGAGGCTGTATTCATTGCTGAAGTTGTTTTGAGAAATACTTTGGTGGAAAACTGATATTTGTTTTTTCCTACGTCAATTTAAAATGTAATTTTATTGTATTTGCTATCAACATAATTGTAGATGAATTCATTTGTATTCATCTGACACAATGAAAACAACTTCAAAGGAGTTGAATACTTTCTAAAGACAGGTGCCATTACCTCATATACTCTCCTCTTTCTAATTAGTGTCGTACTGTGATTATGTCAGAGAAAACTGACTGCAATAACATTAATCAACAAGCCAAAGTATGCCGCTTGTTTCTCACGCTATAGGACCCTTTGTTGTAAACAGCTACAACTGTGAAGAGCAACTACGAGATTTAGATTTTTAGGACAACTGGTTGACCCAAGACTGTCTTGTCTTGTCGCCACAGAAGGTATTTCTTTCCATAAACAGCTCCATTTTGCCTAATACAGTGCTAAACCTGCTCTCTTCCCCTCACAGTTACTCACTTTAAATGCACTTCTCAAAAACAAAAAAAATCTAATATCAAATATTAACACAGCCATGCATAAAACGAATACTCTAAATTAATGCGCTAGCAGACTCGCTTTCATTGTTTTGCAGCGGAGATAAGAGTCCATAAAATAAAATGATGTGCTCCCACTAAGCACCAGGCCAGGTCATGAGGCCATTAAGTGGTCAAATTAGATTAGCTTAAACTTAATGACGTCCGCATGAAATTCAGCAGCAGAGGACAGAAATGATTTAAATACATTCGCATACAGCATTCCAGCTCACCATGTAGTCATCAGCAAGTAAATGAAAGTCATTTTGTTTACTGCTGCAAGTTAGATGACAATATCAATGTTACTTACACGTCTGTAGGGTAAACATAAGGCTGCAGCTAGCAGCTTGTTAGCTTGGCTGGGCAGACTGGTAACAGGGGAAACAGCCAGCACGACTCTGTCCAAAGCTAACAAAATCAGGTTGTGGTTATACCTCTTTTTATGCACTTTGATGTTGTGTGAAACTTACTTGTGAACATAGCCAGGATTGCCGCTTCCTTTATGCTGGAAACTTGGGGAAACGATCCCTCAAATATGCGTACATAGACCCACCACGCACCTGAAGCAGCTCATGAACTTCCTGTTTGTTCTGCCATCATAGTACACAAGGGTCTTTCTTCACCTTCCCTGAAATGAATCACTCTGCTATTTTCCCTTGTACTCCCGGTATGGTATCACTCGACAGACCAGTGCATTAACCATTGTGAGTTTGAGCAGATGTGAGAGTGCTTTTCAGGAGAAAGCAGTGAAAGGATACTTGTAGTCCAGACGGTGCCACAGGCCTTCTGATGTGTCTGGCCTCCCTGTAGCAACCTGTAGACCATGAGAGAACCACTGTTACTCAATGACACATTAAGACCCTCGGGGGTGGCTACATGCGCTGCCTGATGGAAATGTTGAAAGCCTGCACCCCTGGATAGTCAGCGGGGCCATATCCAATGACCTCAGCTGTTACAAGTGGGACCAAGGGCCCTGTGCTTCAATAGGAAAATCTTGTTCGAAAAAATGGTACACCCCCAGCAGTGCCGGTGCGGACTCTCACTTTGGGCAAGGTTACATTTAACCATTTCCATAAGAAAGGGCCAGAGACTTGGCCTCACCTCTCCCCCCGAGATCCCCTTCCAGTCTTACCTGCCACGCTGCCTATTTTGCCTGCCCCCTGTGGCCTCATAATGCCAGGGAGCTGCCCAGACCATGTCCCATTCACAGCGTGCAGATAAACCAGGTCAAATAAGAAGATGAAAGAGAGGGGATGGAGAGCTGCTGGGAAGCACTGGCGGAAAGGTGGGAGGGGGTGAGTGTGTGTGGACGTACCTGCACGACAAAACAATGCACACTCAGAAGTGCCTGTGTGCCGGCAAAGTATGTGCTACAGACTGTCATTTAGCAGGAAGCAAAAAAGTGCATTTCTCCTCTTGAACCTCTTCTCCGCTTTGATGGCATGCAGTCTTAAAATAAACAACAGAGCTTAGATGAAAGGGTAGAAGCTTTATGTGTCCGTGGAAGAGGATGGCAGGATATATACTGTAAATCCTTGCTGTGCACACAGTATGTGTAGGTAATCTAGATATGCTGCATATTGTTAGTCCCTGCAATGTACAGTGTGTGCAAAAATACTCTGTACTAGTAGCCAAGCACACACAGACTCAGAATGTGACGCAGTACAGCCCTGCAGCACTTTAGTGGTAATTAAAAATAGCTCTTAACCAAATGAAGTTTCATTGTCTTCGAATGGGATCGAGCCGCTCTCACTTTGTTGAGTTCCCTCCGGTGGGGAGAGCTGTAATGCTGGCAACAAAGCAGAAAGCACAGCTTTACAGCACGAGATCCTGAACACATTACATATGTAGAATCACTTTGTGAACAACAGTGACTACGTTTACATGTACACTTATATTCCACTATTGTGACAATATTCAGAATTTGATATGGCTCAGGTGAACATCATATTCCGTTGAAGAAATGAAAGAGGGAGACTGACTATGTGTTCTCACAGTTAAACAAGCTGGCCAACGGTGGAACATGCAGTATGGGGTTGTTTAAGTTAATCAGAATATGGCTATATGTAAACGCCATATTTTCATCAGCCATGTAAACAGCTTATTAGGAATATTATCTTTTTCGGAATAAGGGCAAAGACTTTAATATTTGGTGCATGTAAACGTAAAAGTCAATGTAATTTATGTCACGAATTGTGAATGAGATTAAAAGCTGTTGGGCTTCCATCTGCTAAAGACTGATCTGGAAAGCAAACAAAGCTGCAAAGTTTATTTTTAAATGTTATTTTGTAGCCGTCTATAGAGATATTATTATAAAGATCATTTTATTACTGATTATTGCATCTTTGAAGCCTTGACAGCTGTTTTCTACTGACATCTGTAATTCTTCTATTCATGTTTTGGGAATTGGCTCCTCATTTTTAAACTTTAATGTGTACTGGCAGAGACTTTTTATGACAAAGGAAATCATATAAAACTCTAGATAGTTGTGGCAGTGCAGATTCAAATACATTTCACTGCCAGAGGGGACAAAGGCTGCAGCAATATAAACGAGAAAAAGAGCGGATAAAACATGGATTACTGAATAGTGACAAAGTGTTTTTACCTCAAACGAAAGGTCCTCTGGATTTACATCTTCATCCACACCCACTCTGTAGAAAATGAGAGAAAGCACAGTCAACCCCGTCTCCATACAATGCAATGAAAAAGAGACAGAGACAGATCCCAGGGGTTTGATTCCCCACTACATGTGAAGCTACACCCGTTTTGAAGTCAGTCTAGCGCTGCGTGCGACTTGGCAATGAAAGTGAAAGTCCGCGTGGAGCCCGGCTCAGTTTGAACATGACCTTTCGAAGAGTTTCATCGAAATCAGCCTCGTCTTCCACACCAACACCTAGAAAATGTCAGCCGGGTAAACTTTTGACAAACGTCAAAACGACATTGCAATTATGCTTTGATATTCTGTGCGTCTGCAATTATTACCCTGTCGAGGTGTGCAGGCCGACTGGCCGCTCGCTCGCTCTCAATTGAAATAAAGTGACTCAGCACCGGCCGGTGACAGCCTAGTGAGCTGCTTCATTGATGAGACAAAGGCGTTGTCTCAGTGTGCGCATGCATTCCTTGCGTCTACACATGTACTGAACATCCACACTACAGCTTTGTAGCATTTTCTGAAGACGCATGATGATAATTTCTGATACATTTTTCCCACTTGACACCCAAAATCTATCATTTATGGTTATACAACAGCCCAAAAAAAACCTCCTTTCAGTCCACTGAAGGTATAACATTTCCCACAGAGCTTAGCGGGATGCTGTCGATGCTCGTTCCTAGGTCAGCAGTTAACTCTAATAGCCTAGCATTACTGCTGCAAGGCTCAGGACATTTTGAGATAGCCTACCACTATCTCTGTGCAGAGTGCAGTTTGAATGTGCTGACACCGAAGCCTTGAGAGGCTCCTGCAATAACACAACAGAGAGAGGAGGATTACCATCAGAGCGCTAAAGTTGTGCAGAATTTTGTCTTGGCTGCTTTCCCTCCACAATACGTCTCCGGTGTCTGTCTCCGGTGTCTGACTCCTGTGTTTTTTTAATATCTCCCTTTCTGATCATTGCTCTTATTGTTATTGGTTCTCACATTTCAGGTTAGTCTTTGTTTTGACTACAGTATGAATTGAGAGGTCCGTTGATATGAAACTCAAGATAACATCCTGGACATTGTTGTACTTGGTAATTAATATAATTTTGATCCTGTGGTCTATCCCATCAAACCATTCATCGTTGAGCCAGCTGCTGTCTCTCCCTCTGTTTTTTCCCTTTAAGTTCCTCTCTACACCCATCTTTATCTAAAAACACATCCATCTTTGTCTTTCCTCCTCTTTTTTACCAAAGAGTTTTTGAAAATCTTTCTGTCTGCTCTCTGCTTTCATTGTCTTGATCACCTCCTACCTCCTCTTATGTCGGTTTCTTTGTCTCCTCCTACCACCATATCCCTGCTATTGTCTTTATTGTCTGCCCACCACTTGTCAGAACAGTAGAGAGAGGCACCGAGGTTGAAATTATGCTGAAACTGCACAGGGATGAAGGCAAAAAAAAAAGTTTTTTGGAGATCTACCTTTATTATGCAAGGTCTTTCTGGGTTTAAACCGGAGCAAGTTGTTTTGGTGCAAAGTGTTGTGGTGAACCCTCTTGGATGGGA
The DNA here is from genome assembly GCA_032191485.1 of Leptoclinus maculatus. Lineage (NCBI taxonomy): Eukaryota > Metazoa > Chordata > Actinopteri > Perciformes > Stichaeidae > Leptoclinus > Leptoclinus maculatus. The sequence goes on from JAVDOI010000013.1 coordinate 6,335,385, forward strand.
CAGGCTGTGACAGGCTCAAACGGCTTCCACTATGTATGACGCATCGCCTTCAGCTGGTGGGATACATTCCATGGCGACAGACAGGCTGAGCTAAGCCGATAGAAAAAGGAAAGGGCAGATAAGGTGCGAGTCGGAAAAGCAAGACAAGCTGAGGGTAGAGCTAAAAAAAAAAGAATAAGGGGAGGAGAGCAAAAATAAGAGAGAGTTCCTGTTTTCTGAGCATGATGGTGATTGAGATAGTCTGCGGTGACATGAGAGTGACAGAATGAGTTGGTGACTTTGTGAGTGAAAGATTGACTAGTGGAGACAGGACAAGACAGCCAGCGAGACAAAGAAAAATACATAAAAGAGAATAGAAAAGAGCTTTATCTCTCAAAACCAAAGCAAGAGAGGAACAAGGAAAACGAGGCAGGGCGCGTTTGTGAGTAGGACGACAGTTTTGTGTGTTGCGTCTTGGGGAGAATATTTTGCCGTCAGCCAGCCTGCTCTCACGTTTTGAGATTGATACGACCCCTGTGAGCTGTTACCCTTATTTCCCACACACTGACACTCAATAAAGACAAATCAAGTGCAATCATATCTAACAACTCTGGGACCGTGAGTTCACGGGAAATAAATCTGCAAATGAGTGAAAGTGGACCAGCCTGAAGCACACGCTGGGAGAGGAAAGAGAGCGCAACGGAAGAGGAAAGTCTGTTATCTTTGCATACAGTTATATATCGACTGCTAGGGTCCTTGAGAACTGCTGAGTCACAGATACTTCTGTGATGAGCCTCTACAGGAGTCTGCGGTCCTCCCATGACCCAGTTACTTCCCAAAATGAGGTGGAGTTCCCCATTCTGCAGGGAAACAAAACCCTTGTCAGAAAAGAAATGCACAATAGAGTAACTCAGTCTTCCACAATCTGCCAACATCGCAAGTTTCACTTGTGGCTGCTATCTTACCAGCATCTGCAGCCTCCAGAATCAACGTCGATACTTCCTTTTCTGTTAGTGGGCTCTTTATGTACCCGATACAATCTCCTTGTGCTGAGCTACGCTGTGACTGAAATATCTCTGGTCACGTTCCAGGATGACAAAGCGCTCTGCACGGGGCCTTCACTGACGACTCATCCAGGCTTTTGGGGAATGTTGCTATTAATATACACACGTTGTAAAGTTTCTAGGTTTGGGCTATTTTTTTTAGGAGGGATAGAGAAAGTAGCTCCTTTTTTTTGTTTTTACTACGTATATTGTCCAATGCATTTAGTAGAAAAAAGGATGAAATAACACTCCAAGATCGATGCTGAAAGCACCCGCGGTCACCCATAAACACCTCCTTACGAGACAATATTTTAGAAATAGCTTTTGCTCTACCGCACAGAAAAGAGGAAGAGCAAAATAACTTGGCCTTGAGCAATGGTGCAGCCTGTGTGTGTGTGTATGTGCACATACGTGTTTGCCTGTTCCTCTGTAGCGTTGTTATCTCAGACAGTAGTGGGCTGGTGAAGCTGTGCTTGCTCTGCTGTAGGCACACTTACACGAGGCCTCAAGAGAAGACATCACAACATCACAGACGCGTCAACTACTTTGCTCATACGGCTCATTTATCAAACATCTTACCTAGGAGGCAGTCTACGGGTAGAAGTTAACCGTGTGTACGTGCAGGCAAAACATTTCCCTCGCAATCGTTTCCTCAGGAGGAGAACATCTCCTCTGGATGTGATTAGCAGCACTAGTTAATAAACATTCAGATGAGTTCAAGGACTCAAGTATGGCATACACTCAACAGGCAGGGAAAATGAAGTTACAACACTCCCCTCTGCTGTGCTCACTCTTTGCACTTGCTGCTCAGAGACGGAGAGAGAGAGAGGGTGAGAGAGAGATATAGACGGGGGAGCACAGAGAGATAGAGACGGGGGACAATCAGAGACATGCCAGAGTCTCACAGGGACTGTTTTCTCTGTACTGTGAGTTTAGACAAGAGGAAAGCTGTAAGTCATCCTTCCAGTTTCCTGTTTGCAAATCCCATTTGGTTGTTCTTCTCACCAGGGATTCACATGGATTTCATATTCGACAGCATACACTCCTCCAAACTCAAATCTCAATGTGGAACCAGCATCAAAATGAACACCATGCACAACATGAATATATATATATACGTATATATATAGAAGTATAACCGGTATGACTGGCAGATCGGTGCGATGATTTGAATCTGGCTCAACTGTTTCCCACACAACATGGATTTAAATTGTCACATTCTATACATTAAACAGCCAGATAGACCACGTGAATGTTAAGCCATCAAGAAGATATCATCTAATCATTATTACATATGTACATCGTTTAAAGCTGTATTTGATGTTGTAGCTAGCTTGTTGAGTGGGAGCTAACTGCTTTAACGCTATAAGCTGCTGGGTAGTGTAGTTCATAGTGGTGGAAGAAGTGGTCAGATAGTTAGCTATAAGCAGCAGTACCACAGTGTAAAAATAGCCTATTACAAGTCCTGCATTCGGACGTTTTATGAGCAAGATATAGACTAAAATGCACAGCCCGCCATTGCATTGTATTAAGGTGCATTGCAAACGCAATCAATAAGAATACATTTATCTGCAGACTACACAGGGCAATAGTTGTTGTCATTAGATGGCAATACAAGCAACATCTTTTATCTACTCAAAAAGGAAACATGTCGGTGAATATGAAGAATATGCTCCGGCACAATACAATAGCTCTAGCAGTCGTGTAAAAAACAAGAAAAAGTCGACAATGCAGACATCAGTGCCTGCAGTGACTCAGACACTGATTGCAAGATCTCATTGTATTGACTGAAGTGATTAGAGTGAGTGATAAGAAAAACCATCAGTACAAGGACTTTACAAAAGGTTGAAGTGAGCATTAACGCAAAGACATGGCCCTCATTCAAACTGTTGAGACAGATGACTTCAAAGGAGCAATCTGAAATCTTTTATGCTCTCACAAATTAAAAGCACATTTGAATATATAATTGAACAGTTTGTCGTAATGATATTTGTTTCTCTAATTACAACTGAAATCATTTATAACTGTTGTCTAGAGTGAGTACATGTATTAAAAGAGCTGTCGATCAAATTAGGAGTGACTGCATATTCCGACCCAAAGAATACATTGAATCTGTGATATGTAGTAACAAACCACAAACATTTCACCCAAAACTAAATCTTGAAGTTGCACTGTAGATGTTGTAAGAAAGTGGATCAAACGGTACTCTCACACAAACACACACACACACACACACACACACACACACACACACACACACACACACACACACACACACACACACACACACACACACACACACACACACACACACACACACACACACACTCTAAGTGTCAGCTGCAGTGTGATAAGCTCTTAACTTCCACCATGTATAAAACGCTGAAACGCTAAAATAATTACTATCACAGCATCTTGAACTGCATTTAAATCATATTCTTTTGTAATTATATGAAGAAAAAAATCATATACTGTATATTGTTACAATCCCATATTTATACTGGATATAAATTTGAGCTCATAATGCAAAGCTTTGCAAGAGAGTTGTACTGCAGGAGGTGTAGTGAGCTTTACATCTCTCAGTATTACAACTCTGCATGAGGATATAAAACAAAGAGCAATATAACATAAGCTTCCTTTCCTTTTACTGCAGTGTTACAAAAGAACAATCCATATATGACCAAGTCTCTGACTGCAGTATTTAGGTCAATCTACTGAAACCTAGAGTGAGGGTCCCACTCTCTCTGCAGTTTTAACCTAAATTTCACATCCTTTGAGCTGGTATAAAAATAAAATTGGCAGAGTCGTGTGTGTGTGTGTGTGTGTGTGTGTGTGTGTGTACATGAGTGTGTGTATGCTCTCACATGCACGTGTGAAAGTGATATTAGTGAAACATCCATCTGTGCATGTTGCAGTGGGCTGCAAAGCATTTACATAAGAACACGGTTCATTGTCTAAGAGATAATGTCTTTTGGTAAATATCTCATCTAACCAGACATCTAACCTGCCAACTGATAAATGATCACCCACTCAACAGATGTCCACATATCACGTTATCATTTCTGTTGTTTAATCGGAGGCATGAGGGATAATTATGTAATGTAATTTAAATGTATTCAATACTTCACAGTAAAAGTATAGTTTATCAATTTATTTGTCATGATCAATGCTAATTGACCGACAGGCTGTAAATAAACCAGAGTGAGGCATATTTATTCTGAAGAATTGATCTTTCTAGTGTTAAATTATTTACGTGGTATTGTGTTTACAGTATCTAGAGAGAACCTGTAAAGCTCAATGTTATTAGTATGTTCGTATAAACCATACAAGAAACAAAGTGTAAGAAGAGCCAGGCTAGCCGTTTCCTTTTGTTTCTTTGTGTTAAGCTAAGCTAAGCTGTCTCAGTTTGAGTCTCTCCTACATTGTCTCGCTGTGTCAACTGTTGGGGAGGAAGACACTCCTCCACCACGGAAGCTGCCAGACATCAGTGTTTCAAACAGTGTCAGTTTAGCAGGAGGGGAGTCCTTTAGCCTTTCAGCCAGCTGGATCCCCGTGGACAGACGGGGACAGTTGGGAGCAGGGGAGGCTGTGGGAGCCCAAGATATTTTTATCACACAGAATTAATTTCCCTTCTCACAACGATCACCTGGATGTCTCAGCATGACACAGGGAAGTGGCCCAAATTTAGCCTGGTGGAGTCAGCGGGATACGGAGCATGGCAAGAATTGTCTGGATAACACCGGAGGATAACCTTTATCAAACTAGTAGTATGTCTTCTTTAATGCAAACTATATTTTGAGTTAGTCGTTTGTCTTTTTTTTTGAACAGGGGAATGAGTGTTGAGTTACAGTTTAATTTGAGTAACAAATCAAAAGAAGTCCTTTCTTTTATTTACTCACATTATTTTGTTCATTTTGCAATGTTTTTAGACCATGCTAGCTTTTTAAGATGAAAGAAGACATCTGTGCCACTTTGTTTCCCTGATTATTCAAAGGAATGGAAGGTGAGATATTACTTTCAAAGAACAGGAGCTACAACCACCAGCCAACCAGGTTTGATGGTGCAGATTTACTGCCTTTAAAAAAATAATAAGATTACCTTTGACAGATATATTACTAGTTAGCTATATTACAAGCTCAAAAGCTCTGCTTAAATAAAGAAACTTTGACCATTGGCATGTAATCAAAGCCATGCAGTACAAATGTATGGCTATTCAAATGGTATGCATTGCAATAGGGAAACAATGCTACAAGATCTACACAAGGGAAATTAAAGAAATGTCATGTTGCATTTACCTCCTTAAAGGGATAGTTAGAATTTATCCACAGTCAGTGTAGTTAGTCTCTTAGCGCCATGGCAGGTCCTTGTTGAAATGCTATAAAACCTCAAGCAGTTTAATGATTGTTAATGACTAGCAAAGTGTTTCAACTGAAAATACAATAAAAGCCTGTTACATTACTGCTCACTGATGTGAGTAATGTGCATGGCCAACTGGGAAATCACTGGTTGTGGTCAGTGAAAAATCACCCAATGTCAAAAACAAGATTGGTAATGAAGCTTTCAATAACTGGACTAGTCTGATAGCACTTTGCCTGCGGGTCTATTTTAGCTTCGACATTGTTCATAATTGTGGAAAATCCCTTTATAACGCCGGTGAAACTCTGAGGTCTTGATGCCGAGTTTCATTTTTGGACAGTGCCATTTCCATATTTTAGAGAATCAAGGGCAGTTGGCATAAGCTAAATATCTCAGGAGAGTCTCAGAGAAAGGACTTAGTGGAATAAGGATTAAGATGACGAGGCAGTTGCAACAACGGTAGCCTGTTTTGTGTGTTATATATGGCACTGGGCTAATGGCGCACTGTTCCCTGCTGCAGAGCTGACTGGAGGGATGTCCTGCTCTTTTTTTTTTTTTTTTACAGGAAAATGGCCTGCTTTTGTATTTTTGTACTTCACCTCAAGCGTAAAAGAGACAAGTAAATTAAAGCTGCACTAACTCAAGACTTGAAAGGAAAAACTGGGACCGCTGTGTTACGTTCAAGTGGAACCGACACAGGTAAGATGGCAAGAGATGACAGGAGTGGTGAGAGAAGATGAGGAAATGTATTTCTGTGCGTCTGCTGCCACAGCAGCAGCCAGCTGGTCAGGATGACTATTAGCCGAATCCGCCAGATAAATCAGTGTCAAGTCACTGTCTCACGACCCCCATGCAGGGAGCTGGTATACCGTCGGCATATCCATGTCTGTAGACCCACACATGCATTTGCTGCATAAGTGGTCAGTAACAGTTGATTTGGAGAAGAATATAATCACTTCCACCTGTTCACTCATCTGGTGCCTCATCTCCCTCTCATACCAAGACATTCTTCACAACGCTGCTGCTATTGTTCTCTATATGTAGGTGCTGATGAAATTTTGAGGGCGAGTGGTGAATTATTTAAGAGGGAGGATTATGAAAGCAGTTTCTTGGCGCGTTGCAAGCGGGTATGAATCGATATGAGCCCCCCCCCCCCCCCCCCTTTTTTTTGTGTTGGTCCCTGAAACCGCAGACCCTCTGAACAGAAGTCCAGACACATGGCCACGGGATAAGGCAGACTGGACAGCCAGATGCACTGTGCCAGTCAAGAGGCTTGATGAAATGCAGTACATGAGAAAGCCAGTTAGAAAGAGGCTGGGATCGTGTATCTGTGTGTGTGTGTGTGTCTATGTGCGACTAGACCGACAGAAGGGCCTAACTCAGACTGACCACATCTACAGGAACAGATGGCCAACTCAAGGCCTGCCAAGTCTATTCTTCTTTTCCTCCGAGTGAATACGACCGAATAAATGACCCTCGTTCAGCTCTCACTCTCTCATTTCACTTGATTGTTTCATAGTGAGTTAGTCTATGTCCATTTTTCTCTCTGTACCCCCCTCCCCCCCCCCCTCTCTTCGCTCTGTGTGTGCCCATTCTGCTGAACCATTAAATCCGCCTCTCTTTTCTCATCTGTGTATTGGGGAGGCTGTGTTTGGCCGACACTGTTGTTCTCTCTCTCTCTCTCTGGCAAATGATTTCCTGCCTCAAGAACAAGCAGTTGGGGCGCAAACATGAACCACCTCAGGGAGCTTACATTTCACAGCACCGATCAAAGGGAAATGGACAGGTTTCACCCTTGTGGTTGCAAGGGCAGAGCGATTCATCATTCACGAGGCAGAAAGAAATCATAGTGGCTCACAGAGATTGCATAGTGTTACCTTGACAGGTACCTCAAGTATGCATGCGCCTTGACATTTACAATGAGTGGAGGAAAACACAAAACTAAAAAAATGCAGAGACCGACGCATCCTCTCAAGCTGTGGACCTTGCAGATGTTTCACAAACTGGGATTCATTACTTAATGCAGGAATAAAGTCATACAGGGCAAGGAATGCTCGCCATTAGATCATCAGACAGTTTGGAAAAAACAAAACAAACAGGAAGTCCAAATAAATTAACATTCTTACAAAATTTGTTTTCTAATAATGAGATGTCCATTACATATTGCAGACCAAATTTCTCTCTCAATTTCTACAGCGTAGAACAGCATGAGATCAGATGAATTTAAAGCTAATTGCTCACAGAACCTCACAGAGCTGCTAACATGGCTGGCGAGTTCTTACGGAATTATGGAAGGATTTATGGAAAATGTGCAAGAAAGACACAAAACACCTGCGAGAGAGCCATTAACCGCTTGACGATTTAACAGCGGGACAGCCCTGATGAACTTTGCAAGAACGCGCCTGAAAGTCTGACTACATTTTTTCTTTTCTTTTTTTAATGCGGTGACATTTGCACAACAAACATTTTGGATGAGTTCACTTCCAAACAAGCGTTTTAGATAGTATGGCTAAACTTATTATTCACTGACCTTTCTTGTCTCTTCCTCCAGTCTCTCTTGTGCTACATTTCAAGGTCTTAGCAATTAACTTGGTGAGTAAAATGTTTTCAGGCAACTGGAAAAAAAATGAAGGCCAAAACTATGAAGAAAAAAAAACAGAATTTTCTTTAAAGAGTATAAAAATTAACTTGCTTGGATGGATTTTTTAAAACTTTTCAGGCTGTCTCCCTCTCTCTCTCTCTCTAAATTTCTGTCTCCATCTTTCTGTAATTCCTCTAGAAACTAAGGGCTGAAATTATGGAGGGCTAAAAATAATGGCTCTATAAATAAGAGGTGCCCACTGGGAGTGATTGAGAGGCGAGGTCGCTAGGCAGCTGGGGATGTTGGGTAAGTTGGATTCATTAGCGCTTTCGGCTTCCAAAGAGTGGCCCCCACAATCCTCCCACACAAACACAAGGCACGGTTTCCTCATAATCAACACACACACACACGCACACACACACACACACACACACACACTGATGCAGCGTTGGGTGTTCTATCTCTACCGCAGCAGCTCTCTGCAGTGTTGCAAATTTAGCCCCATCAGTACCATCCATCAACCCTCATTACCACTTCCCCATTCCCTCGGAGGACTCCATGCAGGCCACATTCTTAAAGCATTGTTTATCCAGCAGCGGAGTGGAAAAATGTGTGTGCATGCGCGTTGCTGTGCGTTTGCATTTATGCATGTGTGAGAGAGGCACCCCGTGTCTGTTTTATTATTCATACTCATGCGTGGATCCTCTTTCAGCCCACAGACACCTGCCGGAGATACACACACAGCACATACTGATGTTCTCACTATATTTCCTCTACCATCTCTTCCCCCCTCCGTGGTGCTTAACTGAGACTTTCTTTAAACAATAAACTCCAAAATACTACTCAACAAATCACTTTGTATCTGTGTGTGTCCAATTTGCATACGGTGTTCATGCAAATTCTCTGGTTTTGCATTGAGAGCATCAATCTGCCCTCATACACCCATACAAGTACACACACACACACACACACACACAAGTGGGCACTTTTATAGCCCTGATGCTCTTTTTAATGGCCCTCCTCCGCTCTCTCCGTATTGACGTCACGTCCATTAGGCCGTGCCTCTGGGCCTTTTTAGTGGATGCTGGAGCACAGGACTCCAATGTACGAGACCCTCGTCCGGAGTCAATCTTCACCTGATAAACTCGCCGTATTGGCTGATCTGACAGACGCAGTTACCACGGCAATCTGTTCAGTCTCTCCGCACACTGCCATGACTATCAATCCACTGTGAGAGGAAACACACTGAACAGTGTGTCAGAGGGGAGAGCTGCTGTTAGCAGCAGCAGCGCATGCACTCTGTGAGCTCTCACCTGCTTATTGTCTGTACACACACACACACACACACACACACACACACACACACACACACACACACACACACACACACACACACACACACACACACAGCTCAACTATCAACACTCCTATGCGTGTTGATAGTTGAGCTGAGACAGGACTATCTGTATCTGGTGCCACAGAGAGTAACCCTGGCAGTCTAATGTGAAGGGATAACGTTTCACGTCTGATCAGCATCAGAATCATAATTCACTGGCCTCCTTCGGCCTCCACCTCTCTCGTGATGTTTCCAACAGCAACATCTCCAATCAGGGTCCCACTTATCCCAGTAACAAGCCTGTGTTCAGAACCCTGAATATCGCACTTACGTCTCAGCAACACCCAGCTACCCTACTGACTCTTTTCCTCTTCATGAATATAGAATGAGTGTGAAGTACATAGGCAACTTCAGTCTTAGCAAAACAGAGTTAGCTAGACTGGAGTGGCGACAATGCCTGGCGCAGACATAAATGTCAAATGAGCTGAGAGCCACTGCCGAACGAGGACAGGCTGAATTTTGATGGCGGAGCCTTTTTTCCCCTGAAAGAACCGTCTGAAATGTTAAAATGAAGCTTGGTTCTTCAACACTCAGGAGACATAATCAATGGTCGGTGCGGCTGGCTGAACTTGCAGGGCTTCCACTGTGACTTAGTGCTGCACATCTAAACCCTGTCGCCCAACTGGAGCTGAGCTCAATGTAATGAGAAATGAGACTTAACTTTCAGTACAGCGAGGGAGCACAAATGGAACAGAGGAACAGAGGAAGAAGAAAATTGAGGAAGAAAAGAAGAGAGAGAGAGAGAAAGGACTGCAGGTTATTTTGATATATAACAGCGACAAAGTGCTCTGGGAGAGTATTTTAGCTCCAATCCATCACCATATCATCAGACTACATCAATAATTAATGTGTTTTGTAGATTCTGTGTACAAATCAGACTGATGCCTTTTGCTTTACCGACCACCTGACCCCCTTAATCCATCCCCGAGAGGACAAAAAAAGGATGGATACTTTTTCATATTCAGAAAGATATTGTAGGATAGAGATTCCTTTGGAAATCCCTTCCAGGAATATGTTACATTTATTAAAGAAAGAGAGAAAAGCCTGCAGTTCCCTGTCAAAGTCCCAAAGTCATCCCTTGTTATAAATTGGTCTTCTAATTCACATCCATCTCCGTTTGTTACAAAGCAATAACTTTGACTGGACAAACTAAAGAATAAAGAAGAAGTCAGGATTTAAGCTTTTCTCTCTCTCTTCCACGGTCTTATTGCCTCCTTTTCTTATCAGTAGGGGCAAACCTACGAAGGAGCCATTCCTCTTTGGAGTCCTTTGAAGTATCTTCTAATCTGGTGGACATCCTTTTATTATGGTCGTGTGTATTTGTTTGTATACGTGAGGATATGTGGGTGACTTTCCTCTCCCCTTCAGTCTGCTATGCCTATATATTTGAAGGGAGGAGGTGTGTTAATGTGTGTGTACATGTGGCCTTATTCTTGTATTACACAGAAATACAAAATAGGAAAAATGTTATCAAAGCTGTACAGGCAGATGGATGGTCAAAAAAAGGGAGGAAGGGAGTAAGTGGGCGAGTGAGGGAGAGACAGAGAGAAAGAGAGATAGTGATAAGAGGTCAGTGGGGCATGAAGGAGAGTGAGTGACATCAGAGACATGGTTTTCCACCCATCCATCTGTCCACTCAAAACAAAAAGGCCAGTCATTACCCGGTTTCCAGCTGTTACATCTTAGCCTCCAAGTTTTGAACCCTGCTCATATACATGTGCATACACACACACACACACACACAGACAGGGCCTCCTGTCCGTCCTACAGGACCACCATGACATCATCTCACAAAAACTGCAAAGAGGAAATGGCGTGCACGTGAGCTATCTTCTCATCTTGTCAAAATCACTCTCACTCATTGGAGTATGCAAATTAAACAAGACTAAACGTCCACAGTCAAGCGGCTCCGTGAGGCTTTACTGCAGCACAGTGGTGCTTTCAGCTAAATGCAAACGCCAGCAACGCTAAAAAGCACCCAGTAGCAATGCTGAGGTAATAATCACTAGTAACCATCATAGTTTAGGTGATTAGCATGTTAGCCGAGTACATCTTCATTTGATGGGAATATCATTAGTTGTCTGGACCAACCAAACGACCAACCTTGTTTCCATAGAGTCATGCCCCTAAAGTGGCTAAACATCTACACACAGAACACAGTATCTGCCCTTTTCATGATATTAAGCGAGAATGGAGAGCAGGAATTTATGTTTGAATATACAGCAAAGCTACAACTGCAAAATAAAAAGAAAGAGCAGAGGCAGTAAGTCCATAGACTTTGTGATCACTACAGCGACACTATCAATAAGCACCAATGCTAAAAGCTAAATAAAATGATTCATCTGAGCTGGGCTGAGGAAAGAATAATGGTATTCAAAGTGAAAGGGCTTGAAGAGGACACAAGGACAAATGTTCAAAGCCTAGGGGCCCCAGGCTGCTCATTGTGACTGGGTCTCAGATCTCCCCAGGGGTGCCCCTGCCACCTCCAGCCCTCATCAAAGCCAACGAGATAGACCGAGACTGAGAACCGGCGGTGTTACATTGTGTGCGTGAGCGCTCGTGATACTGCTTGGGCATAGAGTTACATGGGCAAAAGAAACAAACAGAACACTGTGACACGGCGTCAGTGTTTCTTCAGCTGAATAGTTTAGTCTATCAAAAGCCTCTGTCAATGTGTGACAAATAAGAAACGTGAATCTATACAATCATTTCAGTGGGCTTCAGAAAACAATGTGCAAGTGGCCCATTATTGCACTTTAAGCTAATACAGCACTGTCAAGACTGAGAGCCTTAAGAAGACATCATATCAACATGAATACTCAAAATAGTGGCGGTGAACACAGAAACAAACAGCTGTTTTCCATAGTGCAGACTGCCCTCATGGCTCCAAGTTAGGGTGGAGAACTGAACACAAACACAAGCAGTTGGTGCGGTTGTGAGGTGTACACACACACACACACAAAACCTTCTCAATATCACATAAACCTCTTTTTACTGACCAACAGCCAGTAATATTCCATCATTCATTATTAATTAGCACCAGGTGTGGTGCACCAAATACTCAAACCCAACCACCATTAGTTTAACTCATTGTCCACTCCACAGGTACATTTACATTCCGTTAGTTAGAGGTAACCTCTAATAATAGACATATTGCCACATTTAACATATTTATCATTTCCACAATGCACCCGTTTAAAAAAATGACACCATGTAACCCTTAACATATACAGCTCTGCTCTCTTCCAGACTGGGCTGCACTGCACCAAGGTTGAGCTTTCATCCTTGGACACCAAAGCTTGTTAATTGGTTGAGCTTGCATTTGCATTTTTCTCACATTTCTTTTTAATTTTTTCGACAGATAGTCCTCTTGCAGAGTAAAAACCGCCATTGACTGAAAGGCCGTTGGGGTTGGTCTTAGGCAACAAGCGTGACAATGCAGATATGAACACGAGAACCAGAGAAAAGGAAAGTGACCTATATACAGTTTCATGGTAAATTGGGATGAGATATATTAGTAATTACCATCAATTGCACAATAGTGGAAAATACATTTTCATTACTGTATGCAGTTTAGTGTAAATAATCACTTTATTTTGCAGCGGCACGGTGAAACTCTCAAGTGTGGGCAATAATGTACCTTGAAATTGAGAATGAAACGGAGAGGAAAAAGAGAGGAATTGGCAGGAGGAGGAGAGACAGACAGTCTCGGCATTAAAAGGAAATTTGCCTTTGTTTGTGTTCAAAGTCTGATGCCTGACTGAACAGTAAGCGGAGGCAGTGTTTGTTTTCATTACTATGTCGTCCTCTTCTGGTTTGAGCTTTAATCATCTATCTAAACACGAAGCACACACACATTTCACATTGCAGTCTTGACAGACGGCTCGGATTACCCCTGTATGGCATGCATTTCTGAGTGCGTGTTTGCATAAACGTGTTTGTGTATGTGTGGGCCGGCTGTGTGAGTCTTGCGATAACCGAGTAGTGGAACAAACAATGACATCCTATATTGACATGATGTGTTTTTCCTTTTGAGCCTCAGTTATAAAAGGGAATAAGATCTAGTTTGCCGTTGGAAACTTTCTTTCTTGCTCTTCTAGGTTATTGGGTTACCTCAGCAGGACTGATAGTGATGAAACCAGCGTACAGCATGAACCGCAATCAGTAGTTTTTTAGTACATCTACCTTTAAAAAGGTAGGTCTTTTAAAGTTACTATAGGGAAACAGACCAGAGTACAGCAAGGCTCCTCCACAGAGCCATTTCAGAGATTGAATGGAAGTTAGATTTGCTCCAGGTGAAGAGATGTAATGTATTATTCACCAAAATGAAGCCTTTCAAAGTTGTTACTTGTCCCTTTCGCTTCATGCAATCAGATGAGGGAAGGGAGATGAGGAGGGAGTTTGGGACGGGAAGTGAGGAAAGCAAAGCTATTCTCTGAAACATGACAGCCCAGAAGGCTCGACGACAGTGTACTGTGATGGGTCTCCAGAAAGACTACTCACGAAGACAGCAGTGTCATGAGGGGGATAGAAATATGTGGTCAATACAGGTGTAGTATTCAGGTCCACATGTATGCACACACATAGGCATGAGGTAAAACAGTAATACAAGTGTGGATATTTGGGCTTATACAGCATGCTGGTAAGTGTTGCAAAAAATCTAATTAAACCAATAAATATATTTTAATAAAATATCTGTCACATTATGCATTTTCATTATGGTTTTCGGCTGCACAATCAGCCATTGTGTGCCAATTTAAAGGCCCTGGATGCCAATTCACTCAATAAGCTATAACCATAAGCAATAACCTACATGATTTTCTGCTCATTATGTGCTGTTTTACATTACATTTATTATTCGACAATTTCCGTATTCTGTGCTTCTCTCATTCTATTATCATAGTGTTTTAAATATCTTATAACACGTCAACATTAATATAGCCGCAAACAACTATTTGCTATTTAAAGATAGAGTGGAGTAATGGCGTCTCGAGACAGAGAAGTCGAACCCCGTCTGTGTGTGTTGTAATCTGAGCCTCTCTGTTGTTGTTTTTTTTGGTAGCCGGGCATCTTAGTGCATGCGAGTCCCTCCCATCATGTCCCGCTGGCTGGCTGGGGCTGATAACACCGCCCCAGCACCCACAGTGGCGTTTCCCGGCATAGCTTCTTTTATCTTTGCCCGCATATTTAGTTTTAATGTGATATAAAGACAGGCAACAAAAATCATGAAGTGAAAGTCACTAAGTGTAGAGGCAGAGCAACAGGCCAATCAGGAGCAGGAGAGACTGTAACAGTAAAGGCATTCATGCATTATTGTTTTAAAAACTACTAATACCCCTTTTGGAATTCATCGTCCGGAAACAGATTTCACCAGCATTTGGAAGCTCTTCCTTGGCTATAAAAGCTCGAACAAACAACTTGCTAGATTGAATTACCCAAGACAATCTGCAATTCGTCGACGACAGAGCACCTCCAGGTTTTGTTTCACATCACAAGCTGCTTCATTGTCTGTGTTTTGTAGCTCAGAGAGAGAGAGAGAGCGTTTTAATGCTCAAAAATGGTCCAGAGTTTGCACTTTTGGATATACTGTATATTCTTTTTTTTATGTTTTCACTTTGAATAAAGTTCAGAAATATCCAATTGGGCAATTTCACTGTTTTACTGAACTTGATTTGCTTCTTGTTTTTTACCAGTGCTTTTATTTACTTCTTCTAAGACATTTTATGTACGCACACACACACACACACACACACACACACTGAACTGAAAACCACTGGAGATTCAAAAGCACTGCCTGTGGCTGTCAAATACCACTGTAATCTGGGCCTTAGATTCCACATTAATAATTTAAGTATCTAATTACTGCCTTGCATCCTTTCACGCCATCACAGATAGTACGCAGACTTGTAAGACAATGTGTTCTCTTCATACAGCTACAGAATAGTGTATACAAGAATGTCTGCGTACAGCGTGGCAAGCTGCACACAGAGCTAAGAGCCCATGTACGTCTGAGCAGCAAGGGGATGAGGGAGAGGCATTACAGCATCCAGAGAAAAGCTTTACAGAGAGCTGTTGCATATTAAGTGGGGTGAATACTTAATGTGAGTCTAATTAAGCTGTGTGTGTGCGTGGGTGTGTGTGTGTGTGTGACAGCAGGATGGAGAGACAGAACGATTTGACTTGCATCATACTGACTATGTCACTCGGTGAGGTGGTGGCACTGACCTGATGTTCAGACGGCGCAGCATGGGATCAGCAGCGGTACCCAGCACCCAGATGGTGAAGCCGACCAGCAGCAGAGTGGTGGTGAAGATGGTGCTCCTCACTTCGGTGGATGTGTCTCTTATTGCCAGGCTAAACGTTACAGCCCCCCTGAAACCTAAGAGCAGAGAAGACATTTCTAAGCAAACAGCTGTAGTACTGCCATCCGTCAAACTACCAGACAAACCAACTACCAACCAATTATTTGAAAAGGGCAGGAGAGAGCGATCCAGCTAACAGCTCCGTCCATGGGTAACAGATTACAGCCTGACTATCACTAGTATTGACCATCTGCTCACCAGCAAGCAGCCACAAAACAAACTTCTGGATCGCTGTTCAGTGGTGACATAATACCTTAAGCCAAAACAATTCACAAAGCAAATCCTTTGCTGTCATGAGAAACAGATTGGGGAGGAGGTAGTGGCAGTGGGGGAGTTTTGAAGAATAGTAAGGCAAGGTTTTTACAAAGAAACCTTCTTATGTAAGAGGTAAAGTGGGTCAGGCAAGCAGCAAAACATGCTGCTGCTGCACTATCCCACATCACTTCACATTGAATATTCCTTTCTCCTGCATCATCAAACCGCTCACAGCTTCAACCATTAGACACTTAAGTGAGGCGATACTTTATTTAGTGTTCTCCAAAATACAGACACAAAAATAGAAAAGGCTGCGGGTGAATCATTAAGATTCGGACGATATCGATTTATGTAAAAAATGTCTTTTGTAATGAGGGTAGTGAGGGGACACAATCTTTCGGCATCCTCACTAATGCGAAAACCTCCTAGCAGTGAAGAGAATTAAGTCATTTGAGTTTTCGGGTAAATTGGTTTTCTTGCAGCAAAAAAATCTCATCGACCCAACATTTATCAAATAAAAGGCCAGAGATTTGAATTTTTTCTGTACCTGCAAACATCATGAAGTGCTGGAAGGTGCGAGGTATCTTGGTTGTTCGTCCCAGGTTTAGGAGGAATGAAAAGGGGTAGATGTTACAGGCTCTTGATACAAAGATGGAGAGCTGTTTGTAATAAGTGCAGATTAAGGAGAATACGTATATGACTTATGAGTACACTTATGAGTCAACATGTTGTCATGGCAATATGGTTATTTTTCAATGAAAATCACAATTTCTTTGATTCATATAAGAAAAACTGACAAACAAGAGACATTTGTCTGAACTGCATGCATGAGTCTGCAGTCTTGGTTCAGGTAAGTTATTGATCGATACGGTTTGGCTTTATTTATTCAGACAAAAATACATGCGATAATTGCGATAGTACCTATTCTATGCGAGACCAAGCAGTGAAAGTACACCCCGTGAATATCAACTTATATGCACGAGCACACACGCATATGAAAAAAATGATCTCTGAAAATGTTCTATTTAGGATGCAAACACAGCAGTGTGGCACCATGCCGAGGCATGAGGCCAATCAGGCTCTGCCAGCTGTCTCTGCCCTCCACACACACTTTGATGTTTCCACATAGGATGGGACTGAATGCTAAGTGTCCTGGGCAGGAGTTAGTGAGAGGATATCTGTACAATTATCGGGGACATAGCTGCCATCCTGGATACACTTAACATCTTTTGTCATACTTTTAGGAAAAGTTACTGCAGCCCATTAAAACCTCATATGCGCCCGAGTGCAGCCGGAGATCTTCCGATAGGTTCTTGTTAGTGTCGAGGCAGTAAACCGGGAGGAGGCCGGGGCTGCAAGACATCAGGCAAGCTTTTTACTCTTTTCAAAATACACTTTTTCAGATCCTCTTTGAAGTTTGGTGCAAAAAAATAATCTTTGCAGATAGGTACCCCTGCTTTAGCATCATGAGGGGGATGTGATTTAAGCTTTTCTACAGTATGTCCAAAATATGTCGCCTGGAATAATAAAGGGACCAATATTTTAGGCAGGGGACCTTAGTCTGACAGGGCTTTTACTAAAACAGAGCTCCCTCGCACCCTGCAGTCAATATTAGATCTTAGCACCCTATGGATTATCAAAAGCAATATCCTGCTCCCAAAAGCAGTCATTTCTCTTCATCAAAAGGCCTCTGAGCTATTTGAATGGAGGTAATTAAACACTTTCATCTCAGCCTCATTTCCAATAAAACCCATCTCTATTGTCACTGGCAAAGACTAGCTATGGCGATTACAATCTACTGCATAACCAAAGAGCGATTAACAGGGTTGAATCACGGGGGTTATTTCATGTTTATAGACACTTTTGAGAATTGTACAGGAAGACTTAGACCTCCACTCTTTCCTGTTTGTACAAATCCGGGTCAGATTCCGGTAGGTTATTGATGCACAATTGCGGACAAAGCTAAACAGGCTCAAAGCTCAAGTCAAACATTTTCTCCCTGGCAGACCCTCACGCTGAACATAAGAGGATTGGAAAAAGAATCTGCTCCGTCGACTCTTTCTCTGGCCCCTTTGACCCTATGGTGGAAGATGGATTGTAATAATAATTGCTGGCCATCTGGGCACTGGACTGTGAAAGAACAGCCCCTTGGAGTGCGGCCACTAGACTCTTTCCTCAGGCATACGCTATGGTCATGCCAGCTCTCGGGCAAGGACAACCAGCAAGCCCATTACTACCCCTCTGTTCCCCTCGGCAAGTAAAGCTGACATGTACAACAGCAGCTGTGAATGCCAAACATCTGTTACGATAGTATAACTTTAACATGTGATGAGTATCATTATGGGGCTGATGGCTTTGTGTTTACATAACATGCATTGTTGCTGCATTGCATTCTGGTCTGCAGAAACTCCAGCCAGAGGGGGCATCTTCTGGCATGAATTCACCGCCATGGTTTTTGAGTCTAACAAGTTCTTGCTCTTGTGATTCTGAGCATTTTCCCCCCAAATTGCCATTCACGGTTGATGTTTTAGATGGCTGTACATTTGTCTTCGGGCAAACTACATTGAAGATACACTGGAAGTATCTGGATGTATTGTCAAACTGTGTCAAATTTATATAAATGAATCACATACATCACTTTGAATAACGTAAAAAATGCGCATCATCACAATTTCCCAGAGCCTACGTTGCCGTCTTCTAATTTCATGTATCATTTGAAAAACAGCCCAAAACTTAAATACATTCACGGTGATCTAAAACTGAGAGAAATCATTTTTCCTGAACCAGAACATGGAACATGGAACAGAACCAGAGCAGCAGAAACCGCTCTCACTGGAGTTTCTAGATCGAACAAGATTTTGATCTTCAAACTCAACAGGGATACGGTGGATTAATCCACCTCAAACTTAAGTACTCTGAGCTCATTTCAAACAGGCAAACATCTTTATTCCACTGAGCTTTGCTAGAGAACAGAAAACAAGCAGCAGTAACAATAATTAAAGATCTATTGAAATGTCTGTTTTAAAAGGCGTTCCTCAGCGCAAACTATTCACTGCAGTATGTTAATCTGCAGAGATGGTGATCATGGGAGACCGACCGAATGGCATTTGCAGAGCTCACCGGATCAAACTTGTGCAATTTAAGTGCTGAGTTTTTTTTTTGGACTGGGGAAATAACTGCACTGCAGCAGAGAGGAAGGATAGAAAACAGGAAAACCACTCTAGTCAAATAAGTGGCAGAAGATTGTGCATATAAGGATTGTGGCAGAAACAGAACAAACCGGAACAGAAGAATCATTTCTGGGATCCAAAGGCAGCACAGCAGGGACTGAAGAGGCTCCATCACGTGGAAGAAAAGGATACAAATGCCCCAGTAATGAAGAGAGCTTTAAAGACATGGCGAGGAAACGTCAACAATACATATCCCATGTAGCTGAAGATGAAAATCTCCCCCAGGAAGTTGAAGACTTCGAAGAGCTGCAAATTATAAAAGGGTTATAGAGGATCATGAGGGAGAAGGTCATCCGAGATGGGGAGGGGTTCAGGGTGGATGGAGTGTGTGCGTGTGTGTGTAGTGGGGTGAACGTGAAGGACTCGGATCATATCTGAAATGGGTAAACAGGCTTAGATTTGCACAAACACAACAAATCCAGTGTAGATGATCCTGATCCTATGAGGTAGCAAATGCCACCACCTACAGCTACCTAATGTGGCTGCATGTAGCACCCAACGTGTTTTTGTCATCATTCTCTTGTTGAGATTTACACTTGAAACAAGTCAGTTGTGGAAATGTGAAAAGAGTAGCTTTATGGACTTATAAAGACAGCTATGACACATTCTAATATTACACCCTAGTCCTACATTTCCTGTAAGGATCCAGGCCTTACCAAAACACTTACTCTGGGAGAAAATAGAATCTGAATTATTTTAATGGGGCATTTCTGCATAAGAAATCTAATATTGATTAAGGTCCTTATGTTGTATTTAATTAGAGCAGATGTTATGATTCCCTTAATGATTTATTATGTTCTGTTTTTACCAGTTAAACCAGCTGTACCTTCTCTCTTAACAGGACAAGAGATGCCACAGAAAAACATATTTCTCCTACTGGCTATTTAACCAGTGTCTGCATACACTGACTCCCAGCTGCATGTGTAAATCATAGAAACAGATAAAGGCATTCTGCCAAGTAAACATACTGCACCATACACATGCATAGAGCCAATCCACTTTATAGGCAAAGGCTTCATCTGTCCTGCGTAGCTTTTTTTAAAAGCATTTTCTGTGATAAACAGTTAGCCCCACTGTGGCACCGATAATGAATAATGAATGCATATATGAGTACATGTGTGTACTTCTGATTTATTTGGTCCTCTGTGAAGCTTGCCGGTACAGTATGACAGTGCGCTTGCCTCCATCTGTGCTCAGCCTTTTAAGCAGATAGCCAGAGACTGGCCTCCCACACAGACACACTGGACAACCAGAGCACTAATGGCAATTAATGATTGCTTGCACACACACACACACACACACACACACACACGCAAGACACAAACACTTGCATCAAAACGGCAATGTGAACAAAGTGAGTAAACTGAAAAATGATGTATGAAAACTACTGCTGAATAGGCCTCAATCTCCCACCATGAACCCACCTGCCTGGTCCTGGTCCTGCCCTCAGAGGATAAATTGTGAATCGTGTACCTTGCCTGGCTCAAGCCACAAGACAGCACTGCCACAATACCTGAAAGAAAAGAAAAAAAAATGCAGGGGAAATAAATGAAAATTCAAAAAGAGGAAATAGCCAATTAAGTATTAAACATCCATGACATCTGTTAGTTGTAAATGTGAGCATGAACATTACGTGTGAACAAGTCATGGAGGACTATTATGTAAACAGAAGGGAGTTAAACAATGTGCTGTATCTAATTAGTGCAGAGTATGCGATGTAATCAGGTTGTGAGCATGTGTATGTTTGTGTGCTGGTTCACACACCGAGCCTCGGGGCCTCTCATGTGGAGAATATGCTGTCGGAGGTTCTTCCATCGTAGAAAAATGATTTGTGAAAAGAGTCTTTATCTGTGTGGTTCAACCCAGCATTTCTCAAACCAAAGCAACTGACCAGAGATAAACTGACTTCTAGTTTAGTTTTCAAATGAAACGTCAACGTGAGAATTAAAATATGAGAAATATTAGCAGAACCCAGAATCTTCCTGTGTGCAGCTACTAATTGAGTTTAAAATATGTGATACCAGATCAGACTGGCCAAACCCTGTAGCCACCCATTGTCCTGGTTCCAGTGAAGTCCAGCTGTAAAAACAGCTTAATCAAAATGTGCTGCCCAACCCAATCCAAGTATCCTCATGTTTCTGGCCAAAGACGTTGCTTCCATTTCTACTCCAGAGACGTGAAGCTCTGGGAATGATGAACGCTAAAGAATGACATCATCGCTGTAGATCGTGCCAGATGCGGAGGAGCAGAAATTAACAAAAAGGCAAACACATGACAAGCGAACGTAAAGAAGGGAAAGAAAAGCAGCTCTACGGAGAGAGGAAACAGGGTGGAGGGAGTGATTAGGGCCCCTGCTTGTAAAGAGGAGGCTGGCTGGAGGTGAGTTGATGCCTCACAGGACATGCTTGCTTTGTTGCAGACGTTCAATTTCACATGTTTGCTCCCTTGAAAGAAAATCACAGAAGATGGAAAACATGTGAAATGATTGTGATGGGGAGCAACACTTGGAGGTATGAGCGAGCAGTAATACATACGGCAGCAAAGAAAAGATAGCACGTGTGGTTCAGACTGCTCAGTGAAGCCAGTCCATTATTTTCTCTTCCCATTCGCCCGTCACACTAGAATGCTGACCTGTACCTGCACTATGCTACCTCTGGTAATCCCCGTCCACAATGTCCTTTCCAGCACTGTTCAACAAAGACTAATGGAGCATGCCAGCATGGCGGATCTCATTTTGGTTCCTCCTTGGTTTACATAACACTGACGGAGGTAACACATCATCCACATTCGAGACTCCCCCCACTCGGGGCACTTGGCAACAGATGAGATGCATCCCATAATAATGAGGGGCATAAGATTAATGATCGCAGGGCTCCCTGCGAGGCTGAGGGTCATTAGGCACACCCTCGCTAAACTCCAGCAATTAACAGAAAGCGCCTTGATTACCAAAGGACACCAGGGAGGAGTCCAATCGCTCACTGGGTCGCTCTGTATGAGGTGCCGCTTCACCCTAAATGGATCATTAAAAGGCCTTTGGATGGAGTAGCACTCATCAGATTAGTTCTGTTAGGGTCTAGCTTTGTACCAAGAACATTGAAGATTGCAATACGACTCATTTTTAGATCACTGTGACAAAATATCCGCATCAGAATCAGTTTTCGAAGGCAAAATTAAGTATTTTATTATTAGCCCTGGTAGTACAGTATCAATACAGTACAGAAAAGTTGTATCTGCACTAAAAAATACCCGAGGCTCTGCATCAGATACTGGAGTAGAGACAATCACTGCCCTTGGTTTTTTGCTGCGGTGTGCCTCCCACGCTGGGCAGCATTCACAGTGGTGTACTTTATAGACGGGGCATCTGGGTCTAATAGAAAAAGGTTGCGCTCTTTCATTAAAACCATCGTCTCCTCCTCCACAGGCTACAGGGAGTATTGCCAAGAAAGAGGGAGCTCTACAACATCCGCTGAATGAGGTCGGACCAGGAGGACCAAACAACACTAATGTGTGCATATGTACATTACATTCATATTTCAGAACTACATTACGACTGGCTGGTTAATAAGAAATAGATGAAGACAATTCCAGGCAGCTGAGCCAAGTAATTGTTTTTCCCCCCCCCATACATAAGCTACCCAAGATTCCAGATAGGAATCAGTAGAGTGAAAACTAAAACAATGTAATAGGAATACGACCTCCCCTTGGTGATGGATAAAGAAAACAAAAGCAAGGTCATGTTGTGTTGATTTTAACAAAACCTAGGCACGTCTTGACTTTCCAGGATATCTGTACAAACAGCTATAGGGCAAGAATGCTATTATGCCATTATGGCTTGCTGCTTATCTGTGGCCATCTCCAAACTAAAAAGGTACAAACATGCTCTGACAGAGTAGGGCGGACACCATTTTAAAATGAGTTATGGGGGTTGAGCCCAGAATGGGATTGGTACCTGCAGTTCCCTGTAGAGAGGAGATGGCTTAATACTTCCTCATCTGTACATTATTGACTCGCTACAATGCCAAGGACTCTCAGAGGGTAAAGTATGTAAGGGAAAAGGCCTTCATCTAATGCTGGTGTAGTTTTTCCCAATCTGTTCTTGTGCAAGGAATTGTGCAAGATGGTTCAAGTCTAGACAGCAGACGAGTGCACATATTATTCCCAGGAAACAGCAGAGTTTGGTAATCAAACAGCTGCTTAAGCCACTGATATTGCGGAGGAGTGAGCGAGTCAGTGCATGCAGTTGAGAAGGTTTGCACGAGGGGGGAAAGGGCAGCAGTTGACTAGCACTGACATGGCCACACACACACACACACACACACACACACACAACATATAAGTCATACAGTGCTCACCTGAAAGTCCGCTGGCTTCAGCTGAGAGGAAGCTGCTCCAGGACAGCAGGAAGAAGACGGACGTTTCCAGCAGTGGATTCTCACGTAGCCGAGTGAATTTGGTGAGGTGGAAAGAGAGTTAAAGATACACAAGAAGGTAGTCAAACAGCACTCGACACTTTGCACCAGGCTAATGCAACTGCAACACCAATGTACGGCTGTTGTGGCAGACGACATGTACCGAAAGATGCAGTATTTTTTCGGCAGCCTCTGCGAACAAAAAGCATCTGCAGAAGCTGCTCGCTAAGCCAGGGAATCTGACATTTAGACTAACCCACTGGGTCTTTTTGAGATCCTTTCTGCGCGTTCCCCAACAGATAACATCGTCCACATCCCACTCCTTCATTCTCACTGTCCCACATCCCCTCTGGCAAAGCTTCATTGTAAAGCATACAGTAAGTCTTTACACAGTGTTCCAGAGAGGACCACACAGGTAGAAGGTTTAGCATTTGTGATAGTCACAGGAAGTGAAGATGGGTGGGTTTAGGTACTGTGAATGTGACAATATTAGGACTTCTAATTGTTTACAGAAGTAAATACTCTGATTGTTTCAGGTACAGCAGTAATTCAAAGATAAATGAACAACTGCCCGTCACACTGAGTCTCTTTAAGAAACTACCGTTTGAGGACACGGCACAAAAGAGCAGGCTGTTGCTATGGTTAGCATCAGCTAAATCAAATATATGCTCACTTTGTGCTTTGCCCTCAAACGGTAGTTTCTTAAAGAGATTAGTCACTGTGAATAAGAGCTGAGCTGTGCTCCAAAGCTCTCGTGACACATCCTCATTCTTCATCCTAAAGTCTTATAACTAAAAGGAGGGGAATGCTGGACAACAAGCGCAAGCCCAAACTTCATCAGAGGCTATTGGCTTGATTGACGACCTTTCTGCAACCGTTAATGTCGCAGGAGCACTTAAGACTTAGCTGCGATGCGTTTCTTCAGGTGGTACAGTAGGGGTTTGTTAGAGAAGCAATTACAAAGTCGAGGATGTGGATAGATTGCAGCGGATGCTGAGGTGATAATTGAGTTTGGGGTGCAGAGGCAAGAGATGGGAGGGGATGAAAGGATATGAGGGCTGTTATGACTGTGAATATGAACCCCAGGAGGAAGGAGCCGGCAAGCACTCCAAGAAAATAACAAACGCAGAGGAAGAAGGCAGGGGGGTCGAAGATATGTCCTGCACCCGTCTGGCTATAGGTGGTGATGGCACTGGAAGACAAATTGACAAAGACTGAAAAAAAAAGGGTTACATACATGAAAAAGAGACAAACTGCTGAGGAACAAAAAAGAAAGCAATTGCACAATTACTACAGAAATAAATATGAGTGTTACTGATAATGAACCATTAAAGCGTCAACGTGGTTTATGGCTCAGAAAGACAAATGCAGTCGTCAGAAATATGGCCCACTTGGTTCTTGGTGTAAACCAGTCTGCAGCAGTGAGCATAAATTCACATGCTTATTATGCTGAGCTAAGCCTTTAAGCAACATTTATTGGAGTCACTCCTAAGAACACATTCCCTTCTTTAGAAGTTAAATCCTTCCCTGAAAACAATCCATTCTGAATGATTTGCCTTAGAGACGTCCCCTAGTAGTTAGTGGGAAACAAGGGAAATACTATTGTTGCTCACAAAGACAAGCAGCATCGTGCTATTCACACCGCTATAAATATTTAGTTTGTGGGGGGAAGGGGAGACTTCCACATGGAAGTCATTGAGTGCAAAAGAGGCCTCACAGGGTGGAGGGAGAGGGGGAGGGAGGAAGAGAGGAATAGAGAGAGAGAGAGAGAGAGAGAGAGAGAGAGCCTGAGGTGACGCAAGCAGACACAGGCACCCATGCGAGTGGCTGATGCAGCAGGCTCCCTTTGTGGAATGACAACATTTCTTTGCCCACCACAGACCCTCCCTTGTACGCCCCTTTGACGTCAACTGTTCTAAATTAATGTCAAACCATTGAGTCAGTAAAACAATGTGAAAGTGGCGGTTGTTGTTGTTTTTGCTTCCTAAATCTGGGACACACCTTCTTACAGCCAGGGTAAACCCCCCGGAAACTTGCTTTATACTCCAGCCACCATGGAAATGGTTTGTTGAGGATCCTTAATGGTGTCCAAAAAAATACCTGACAAATGAAAGCGTAATGCAACTCCACTTTGCATGCTGTCAGGTTGAAATGAGCTAGCACACGCCACAACATTCCTTAATCTCCAGAGCAGAAAGGGACGAATCAATCAAGCTGTCGCTAATGAGCTTAGCAAATTGAAAGGGGGGGGGGGGGGGGAATCTATTGTCCCCTCCATGAGAATAAAGACTCCAGTTGTGTTTGCACATTCACTTTGGTTACTAGTCTCTTAGTCAGTGTGGCCCTCTAGAGACTATATCTTCAGGCATCTGCAGGCTGTTAACTCCCAGTCAGAAATCTCAAGATGTCAACACAGGACCTGGCTGAATGGTGGCCGGGTCGGGGCTGCTGGAGCAGCAAGTTTAGTGCCTGTTAGAGGGCACATCAGCGTAAGGTTGAGCTGGTCTGGGAGCTTGTTAAAATTCCAGTGCCAGGGCCTCGTCGTGGCTCACTAATAAGGGCGAGCTTTGTGCGTGGAGCCAGGGCGACCGGCAGGCTAAGCGAGCCAGTCAAGTAGACAGGAGATGGCATGAAGGCCGGTCACGCCACTCCAGGAACAAACACAGCACTATCTGACTGTTTGCCCGGGGAAGACGTGCAGGCTCCCTCCTCTGCACTTCAACGTACACAGAGACAGCAGCCACGGCGTGAAACACAACAATCTGCACAATCACCTTCTTTTCTCTCCATCTGCCTGCCTGTCTGGGCCCCATTTGTGCGATCGGAGAAAGAAATGTCAAGAGTGTACAAGTACTGTACATGTGGTGCGTCAGTCCCCGTGTATACAATATGCAAATATGGACACATAACTTATCCCCGACATCTCCCTTCCATCTCCATCTTTTTTCCTTTCTCATCTGCCTGCCTCGCCATAAATGTGGACCTGTGTGAGTTGTCGCTTCTCTCCGTCTCCATCTCTCTGCTCCCCATCTTGCCATCTGTTAGCACGTCTACTGGAATGGCTTTTGTTCACCAGCAATGTGTAAATACAGCCAGACAATGACTGCAATGTGTGTGAGCAGGACAAACATGCATATTTAAGTGCACTGCTGGAGAAAGGGGGAAATGAATGAAGCAATTGAAATGCATGAACAAGGCATGCCTGCATCATGGCTGCTTCACTGAGCTTCCTAGGGTTTTATTTATGCCGTATTTTGTCAGAATTTGACAGTAGCTGTGTTAGCCGAGTTCATTAGCTGGGAGCGCGTGTCTCTACCCTGGAAGTGAGTCTCTCCACTGAGCACCTTAATGAGATGCTGACAGTGCCAGGGGCAACTCGCTTACGCAGTCCACTGCATAGCATCTGAGGCGCTCATGCGGTTTTGCCAATCACACCCTTTCCTTTAAAGCTGGCAGCATCCATTCCCGCCTTCACTCGCCTACACATCCACCCCCATGATGCCAACTGGGAAAGACACAGTTAAACCTAGAAATATAAAGCACTCCGAAGGCAGAGACGAATCCTACAGCAGAGCACTCACTGTGTCAGGGCGATGGCCACGGCATCATTCAGGACACTCTCGCCAAACAGCAGGGAGTGCAGATCCAGGTCCACATGCAGCTCTGACAACAGGCCAAGGACTGCAACTAAAAAAAAAAAAAAAAGAAGAGAAAGAAAAGAGGATTTTGACACTTGGAACAGCCAGAGTAACTAAACCAAGCAGAGACTTGTGCAGCTCAAGCTGAAGAAAACACAGAATGCTTTGGAAGAGACCATATTTTGTGTCGGCAAAGGAAACGGAGCAGAACCAAGCTGCTAAACTGACCGATGTCCTTTGTCAGTGACTCATTAAGAATAATATACATGTTTGAAAATGTAGTAGCAAACTCAAGATATCTGGATTTTGATGATGCTCCGTGTGTATGATGACATTTTCATGCAAGTGCACAAGAAAACAAATCATTAAAATAGATAGTTTGGCCTTTTTTATGTTATCACTGAATGAATGAACATACTGAGTCACTCTGTACTACACAGAAGCACAAATCAAAGGAACACATAATTAAGACACTTAATTGCATTTCAAGTCCAGAGAACGGATCAACAAAAAAAAGAATCTTAGTCTGCATGTGTGTTTATTTTATAGGTTACATTTCCTGTGTGGACATAACGCGGCGGTCTGTGATTTGTCGGCGGCAGTATAAACGGCAGATCATCGAAATCATCCAACTACATAAAATGACTTCGTGTCAGCACTTGCAGGTGTTTGTGTTGCACGCGTGTTGCTGAGCATGAATATACTGTATAGTGGGAGTGTGTTTATCAGCTTGGAGCATTGCTGCAGTTGTCACTATAGGAGGGAGAGAACGACTGGGATTCTGGGAATCTTGAGAGGACGCTGGTTGGAGAAGAGGGGAGATTAGAGCGAAGATGCTGCAGCTGATTAAAAGATCCAAAAAGGAGACAATTACAGTCTAATGTAGGGGAACTGGCAGCGAGCGCCATGCTTTAAATAATGTAAGATTCACTTACTGCTCAGCAACACAGAGAATTCCTCCCCACATAATTCAGTTTCTCACACAGGTGCCTCTTGCGAGATGACTTTAAGTGGACGTGGATGTTTACAAAAGACAGAAGCTGCAGTTGTAAGTGTGTTTGTACTGAATACGATCGAGTGGAGTGGAACACATAAAATGGTCATGTTCGAGGTTTACAGCTAAACTTACACACAGCACAGACACAGTGATAACTGATACCACAGCTATGAGGAGAATTAGTATTGAACTTAGCGTCTCTGTAAATGAACGTGGAACGATCACAGCGTTGAGACAAATAACAAATGCCTGGTACAATCTGGGTTGAGCTGCAAAGTTGGACTGATTTTCCAAGTGTGTATCTGAGCCTCCAGTCTAGCTTAGGACATGTTGTATGGTTTTGAAAGCTGAGAAGAATGGATGTTTACTAACAGTTGAGCGTGCTGTGAGTCTTATCTGTTTCACCAGCACTGATGACTGGGAGGAAGTCTCCAGCATTTACTGTAACCTCTAGAGCAGGGGTCACTGAACTGGCGGACCGCGGTCCGCACCTAGACGCCGTTTGTTTCCTGACTCGAGTGAGATGTACACACACACGGCGTGACACACGGGGGAGAGACGAGGAAAGAGATCGCAGTTTAAAAACAGTATGTCTCATATGGAGCAAACGTACCCACTCACATCTGAAATGAAGACACAGAAAATAAATGTAAGAGCCCAGTATGATCAGAAACACATGAATTCACTGTTCAACAATGATGTTACCAGAGAGGAATACAGCTGAAACAAGTGGTCCATGCACACACATTTCTCTTTTTAGAAGATGAGAAAAATATAATATTGTATTTTTTTTTATTGACATCACTTCACCCTGAATGAACTGAATTTAAAGCTGCAGGACAATTCAGTGAAATTCATTTTTATAAAATTAATTACTTTTAAGATGCACATTTCAAAAGCTTTCTGTTCTGTAATTTATTCTTTAATCCGGCCCTTATTTTACTGAGAAGAACATTTATTTATGTATTATTGTATGTATTATTTATAATCCATCCAGTTAAATTTGAAAACTGAGAATAATAATTGTTAAAATATAATTGATGTGTACTTTCTGTAGAGCTGATGAAACCTCTTTGAGCAGTGGCAGAACATTGGAAGGCTATGGAACAAAAAGTCCAATTGCCCTTGATTCAAACCCAGATGAGCCAAGATGTTGAAGCTTGCAAGCTTTGGCACCATATGTGAAATCTGCAATAAATATTACAGTAACTTCCTTGTTATGTATTTTATGTTTACAGAGGTTGTGACTTAGTCAGTAACAGTTTTAAAGTAGTAATCAATAAAACGTATACACATATGCTGTATAAATAAGGTATTCTGTGCTAATTCTTCATCCTGAAGTGGCCATAGACAAGTTTTCAACTTCCAGAACAAAGCAACTACCAACAACACAGGACACGCTGCCCAGGGTTTCCACTGGGGAAAGTAACTTACATTGATACTTTTTGGTAACTGAGGTTAGCTATCGCTAGCTACAGGGAGAAAAGAAAAGCGCTATCCTCTTCCTGTTTTGGTTTCGCAATGATTGACGCACTTCCTGTGGGCTGTAAATCAAGACTTCATTTTACAGTTTGATAGTACAGATTGCACCGGGTGGAAGACAGAATTGCAGAGTGAAAGTGAGGCTTATGGGGAACCAATCTAACCGACGATGGTGTCATCATTCTATAGCAATTACATCATTACAACAATCAACATTTACTTCATAATTATAAGTTAAAGGGAAAAAAAACCTTAATGAACTCACAATCTCTATCTTACATCTCACGACATGTCTTGAAAAAAAAATGTATCAGATAATTAATGATGAAACTCACAATTTGTGGTGAAAAATATAAACTTATTACGCTCTCGTTTATGCAGCTGAACCTCTCGACATAATGCATCTGCTTAGAAATACGAGCTGAACTCCGCGGTGAGTTTACCGACAGTAAGCAGATGATGCTTGAGCATACGAATGAGCGCATGCACACACACACAACATGCTCGGCACTGCAGGACGGCGAGGTGGTGACACTGAGTGACAAGGACAATACTGGCATTGACGAGGAGGTGACATGCCTGTCAGCTCAGCACTTCGCGACACCTCAAGTATCTCCCTCTGCAAGATATTGGCTGTAGCATTGTTTACAGATACGGTAGATACGATTACATTAGATTTAGGATAGCAATATACCACATTGGATAGATAGATGGATATGTAGACAGAAATATACACTAGATGGAAAAAAAACATACTGGCACAAAAGAAACCCGTCTGAGTTTCAAACAAGCAAAACCAAAGTATCATATAACAAAAACAATGTCAGATATGGAGAAAGACAACAAAGACACAAAGACACACACACACACACACACACACACACACACATTCATAAGGATATAGACAGGAAAAGAAACTCTTTTGACAATATCATATTCAAAACAATAACAGCTCCCGGTAGATTTATTTTCCACCTGTTGACACTAAGATGCTAAAAGAATCCTATAAATTAGTCTCAGAGAAACTAGTGATATGATTGATTGTGAAGCTCCGATGGCGACGTTTGACCCTTTAGTGAATACCAGGCCAGTGAAAGCATCACAGCCAGTATATACGAGCAGACTGATAATAAGAGCAGTGGCAAGAGAGCAGCCTCAGGACTTGTTTTGACGGATCTGGCTCTTTGGTCTTTGACAGGTTTAAGGCTCCTGGTTGGGGAAAATCCTTTATCTGGAGAGGGGGAGGTTGGCCCTGGAGTCAGGATCGTTCCATCTCCTTGCTCCCATAATGCCTGGCTGATGACAGCATGTCGTACACTACTCACACTGCAAGACGGAAACAAATAAAAAAATAAAAAAATAGAGCCCACCCCAAACACGCGCGCGCGCGAGGGCGGGTTAGCTGTGTTGTCATGGCAACCCCGTCCTACAGCTGTCAAGTGTTCATCAGTTTCCACAGCAACACCATAAGGTGGAGAGAACTAGGCAATTATTTCAGACATAATACAGTTGAAAGGGTCCAACGGAAGCCTCATTAGGTCAAATTACCCTGCTGCAGAGGTTTAGCAGAGGCAAAGCTCACGGCCACATCAGTCAGAGAGCACGGGATTTGCTCGGTGATTTCACCAAATTAGGCAGATATAATACTGAAAGTGATCCATGAGGGAAGCCGTAACAGTCAACAGGGAATTACTACAATCTCCCCAACTCCGCGTAAGAATTGCTCAATTTTGTAGGCATTGACAAGAGGACAAACAGGGGTCACGAGACTGCATTCCTTGCCGTTTGAAAGCCCGTTAAAGTAAACCAGCACTTTATAATTAGTAGTTTTCCAGTTTGGTTTTGCGCCCTCTTAATCTCACAGTAGTTCCTTGGTATGTCACATGCATGTTTACATACAACTGTTTTTGTATACCTATGTATAAACTGCATTTAAATTACTGTTAACATCTGGCCTGGGACTGAAGACGTAAACAATTAATTTCGAGCTCTGGCATCATTTCCAGCTCTGAAATACTAAGAAATATGTATGTGCAGTGTCCATGTCCAAGAGAACTCCTGAAGAAGGAAATAAATAGAAGCTCAAAGATGAAAGAGAAAAACTACAGAGGCTCCCACCTCACTCCCAAAAAAAAATCCTTTGAGAAGTTAAGTGAGGGTTTCACTGACCTTTTGTTTACCATCCCTGAAGCTAGAGGATGCAGCGCAGCAGGCGTTCTACATTGTGACTTGAACCATGTGTCTTATTCTGAGGCTGAAAACAACAGGCTTTCATGGCTACAGAGCTTTGGGGGCTTGTATAAAAACCCGCAATTTTAAATCAATAGATGCATGCTGGACTGAACGATTAAGTAAATGCTAGGGACATTTATGTCCAAAAGAATATCGATAGGGATATTACAGACTTAAAGGCCGTCTCTACTGTCTCAAACTGATTAATAAAATCTAGTTGCTCAGGTAGCTTCTGTCCACCTCTTACAAAGAGAATGTAAAACACTGCAAAAGAAATGGTAACATACAGGTGGTCATTGTGACTGTGTGTGTGTGTGTGTGTGTGTGTGTGTGTGTGTGTGTGTGTGTGTGTGTGTGTGAAGGTAAGTCTGTGCCTATTTCTGGAGTGTTTCTTTGCTTTGGCCCCTTTCAGAAAATCAGAAAGCCGGCGCTATATTTGGACAGCTCGAGATAGAGGAAGCCAAGGGGTGTTTGTGTTTAGGCCATCGATGCATTGCAGTGTGATTCCAATCAAAGTGACGAGGGCGCCGGGGGGGCCGACAGGGGAAGAGCACATCGCGGCATTGGGGAAAATAACGTCGGAAGTGACAGCTGCGCCATAATCTACGGCTCCTCTTTGACACTCAACCAGATCAACCACCTATTGGCATACATAATTCATCAGCAAATGAGGACATTAACATTACCACTGCCGCAGCGTCGCGAGATGCTTTATGACATCCCACTTGACTCCTCTTGAAGAACACAGATTATTTTGTGGTTCCACTTAGGAAAAAGGTGCGCCGAATTTAAAGCAGTTACATCGTCTGCCAGGGCATTGTGACTTTGTGCGTGCATCAATCCATGTTATTTATCTCTGTGCAAAGGTATGTAGACAGCGAAAAGGATGGCTATACATAAAGCAAGAAGGGTATTTCACTGAGGTAGAGATGTGTGTGTGTGTATTAAAAGGGTTGACATATCATATGTTTTCTGATACTGCGGAGAACTGCTTGAATCCACAGGACCAACTCAAACACCAGAAGTTGTTTGAACAGGCTTAACACGTTAAGCGTCTTTGATATTTCTTTTTTATTAGACTTCCACTCATTTGTATGTGTTAACCTCAGGCAGATCCCTGTGATGTGTGCCATCACAAGTGCCAAACATTCCTGAGAATATTTCTGGCTTTTTTTTTTTTTTTTTTTGCTACTAGAAGTAATGAGAGTTACACTAGGAGTTTGTTTATAAGTGCCAGCTACCTGGGTCAGTGGCCGACATAATGGCACCAAACAGGAGGCAATCAGTGAGGAGGAAGTCTCCATCTGCTGCTTGGCCCAACAGCACCATCAGTCTGGTGAAGCCGTAGACGCAGGCCCTGGGACAGAGGACAAAACAGACAGAAGGACACACAGCGAGGTCATCAGGGAGCGCCAGACAGAGCAAGGCCTATCAGTCATCTCTCTAACCGCAGCAGGGCTTCCCCCAGAGTAGTGTGGGTAATGGGGCCAGATGCTACCAGCAGGTGAGTTGACCCGTTTCCAGGCAGCGGCTGCTTAACGCAGGTGGACACACAGAGCTGTGAGTCTGCAGGGCAGCATTACATTCTACCCCATTTACTGCAATATGAGTGTATATGGATCTACATGACCCTCCATTCAACTACATAATATATACACACACACACACACACACACACACACACACACACACACACACACACACACACACACACACACACACACACACACACACACACACACACACACACACACACACACACACACACACACACACACACACACACACACACACACACACACACACACACACACACACACACACACACACACACACACACACACACACACACACACACACACACACACACACACACACACACACGTCAACTAGTTCTGTTAGATGTATGTGTGCTGTATGAGCACAGAATCACCCGGAAGACTAAAAACCACGAGGAGAGTTTGTGAAGGGCATTGTGACAGAAATAAAACCAAAAGCAGTGATTTTATCTGCTCTGGGGCCTGGCAATAAAACAATTCTACAATCTAACTGTCCCAGAATGCACCACTGTATGCTCTCCCTTATGAAAATACTGCACTTTTTTTTAGCAAAAACTTGCTAACATGTCCATTCTGCATTCAACACTGCGGTCCAGCTCTCGACTGGTAAATGATGTGTGTTAAGAACTAATCCTGTTACTGTGAAGCATCCCATAATAATCAGTTTGCCAGCTTGTTCTCTGTCCCCAAGGCCGATATTTAAAGTAGTGTCCTCAGGTTGAGCGACTAAGCCGTCTTATTCATCTATCTTTAAGGGAGATTTGTGGTAATGCCGTACATTGTGTGAGTGAGTGAGTGAGTGAGTGAGTGAGTGAGAGATACAGCTGCAGTATCTCTCACTCACTACAGTGAGACAGGCGGACACAGAGAGAGAGAATGAAAGGAAGT
Source organism: Leptoclinus maculatus (assembly GCA_032191485.1). Lineage (NCBI taxonomy): Eukaryota > Metazoa > Chordata > Actinopteri > Perciformes > Stichaeidae > Leptoclinus > Leptoclinus maculatus. Next base: position 6,369,792 of record JAVDOI010000013.1, read on the forward strand.
GGATGTACTTTGTCAGTGGAGTCATTAAGGTTCACTCACTCCCATGAGACTCTCTTTTCCCCATGGGATGTGGCAGACTCACTAACAAGCAACAGGATTGGTCAGGTCTGGTCCCTTAGCATCAAAGAATGTACACGTGACCCAACATGTCAAACTGCGTCCTGCGTCCGCGAGGGAATTGGGTTTGAGTTTGTCATAAGCCGATCCTGGGAGAGGAAAAAGGACTAATGTATGGAAGAAAAGAGGGAGGGAAGCGAGGAAAGACAACATCTTTTACACTGGGTTTCAGCAGGTTGGAGACGCCCGCAGGCTGTAATATCTAGAGGGCATGAGCCTTTCCCGTGGATATAAAACATTGTGAATAAGTTAACAACGGAAATAATAGCATGAATAAACAACACACACACACACACACACACACACACACACACACACACACACACACCAAGTAACCGCTCAACCCAGCAGCAGCTTTAAAAGTATCAGAGTATGGGAACATATTGACATGTTATCTATTTTATATACAGGGGGGGAAAAGGCAATTTAAACACACAGAAGCCACTTTATTAGGTTTTATTCGGTAAGTCCAACACAATAGAGGTCCTGCCATTACAGGTATTTTTACAAAGCTCATAAAGCTACGTTTTTGGTGACACTGTCGGAAATTTGTAAATGGAATCATGTTTGTTATTGAGGTCATAGTTAAAAGGTGTCGTTTTACTGAACTACATTAAGTCAATTTGATCTATACAGCCTATATCACAAATTACATATGTGCCTGACGATACAATCTATCCATTTGCATACATGAAGGGGGGCCAGAATATTAGAGACACCTCTCAATATGATGCAATTTGAATCCTTTGAAAGGGCTTCATAAAATTGAAGTCTGTTTTTCTGATCAAAGTGGATCCTGAAGTCATAACAGGGAAACAACAACTGGAGTTATGAGGTTTTCACATTGTCTTTGTGTGCAGCAAATTAATACAAGAGAAACAACTGGTGTGCAAAGACCTCGATTTCCTCCAAAGTCTGAGAGTGCCATCTAGCGTTGTGAGGCCAGAATAGCAACCCAGCTCCGTTCTACACACTAATGCTCAGCAGCTTTCGATTATTTGATCATCTCAAGTGTGCTGTGGGTGCACACTACAGAACTGTTCATAGCAGACTGACTATAATGGAAAAGGCACCGTTGTTATTAATAACCTTAATAGTGCCTCTATTTCATGTTTGCCATTCAGTTCCAGGACCTTGCTCTTGTGCATTGCTGGCTCACTATTATACCTCACTGGGAAACTTGAGCAGAGCAGTAATTAATGTTATGAGGTTACACATGTGCTTTTCCTGCTACGACAAAGGCCCATTGTACCTCAATGCAATGCACCAAGCAAATAGAGAAGCTACTCACAGCTGCAGAGAATTTGACTTAATTGCAGATGTTGATGACACAGCTGCCGAAAGATCTTCATGAAATCTTTGTACCGTTTACCTCTTCGTTCTACCATCTTATATTACGTTTACTTAATGTCAGACATTAATCCAGGACTTTATTGCTCTATCGTTGACGAATTCTCATATGTTGTATTTTATAAGTAAAATTAGAATGGTATCATTGCCTGGGTCCAGACCTACTGTATGCATCCGCCCACTCCACCGAGGTTGTGTCGACTGATTTGTCAGCGGCAGGGGCGGGACTAACACCGTTGTAAAACGTTTACACAATAGATGCCGGATCTATATGGGAGAATAACCTCGGCATCTCGGAATCATTCACTCAATGGCCTCTCTTCCAGCATATGAACTAATAGTTTTGAATTTGATATGACCCCCTTGATCAACTGAATCATTTCCAATATATACTGCTTGTCTTCTACATGGTGGAGGACCCACTCCCTAATGGCTCGTTTTCAGCTAACTAAAACACGATTCTTAGTGCTTATACACCAATGCAAACATAGCTATAATTATTATATTATATTTATTCTAATAGAGCCCCCGAAAGGCTACACACACTGGCCATTTATTTATTTTAGATTAAGCACTGTGGAGCTCTGTAAAGAGCTACTCTCTGCAGGATATGCTGCGATATCCATTATCTCGGCCACTCTCTTACTTCCGTGCACCTTAACTCTGTGTGTGTTCAATGTATTTTTGATGTGTTCATTTACGTGAATGAAAAAAATTAAATAAATGCTTACCCTATAGTCATACAGCTGATTATGGTTCCCAAAAACGCAAAGGTCAAAACAGATCCAAGATTCCCAATGAATCGTTTCTAGAACAGAAATCAGTAAACATCAAAACAAGCAGCGCAACAGTATGCAACACATTTACTTAAATTCCATGTAACCGACAGCAGCACACGCTGACGAAGCATACATAGAAAAGGAGCAGTCCTTTGATGACGTTGTTTCCCCCCCCGACACTGAGGCATGTCAGGGCAGCAGTCTCACCTGATTAAGGGTGTAAGCTCCATGGAAGATGATAGGTGGCAGGAACAGATTGAAAAGGACCTCGGGATCAAAGGTCTCCTGTAAAAGACAGAGCTGTTGTGTTGGTGACTGACATGGCCTCCGTTTACTGGATGTGACTGACTGACAGATATTACACACACACATTGTTCACTTCAGCAGCTCTGTTTTGCAGACAGGCAGCAGCTCTTTTTTCTCTTTGAATCCCACTGTCACAATGGTCTCCTGGTACACCGGGACAACCTTATCTGTCTCCCATGAACATTGCAGTTGGAAGCATTATAGGTACCATAAAGTAGGCTCCAACCTGTCTACATACAAAAATCATCACATTGTAGCTTATTAAAGAAACACAAACATGAACCTGGTTTAACTGCTTTGTCAGGAAACACTACAAATTCCTCTCAACAGCATACTTTGAATCTTCAGTACGGCCACTACTTCGATGGTGCATTATTACAACAGCCCTGTAATTGAATTACTGTGTATCTGCATTAGCATTCTGCACCAGTGCCCTCACTCAGACTGCCTCAGCTGATTAAAGCAAAGCATAATACAAAGTGAGAAGTCGAACACATTGTGTAAGTGTTCACCACGGAGGCTCCCAGTGTTCTTTAGGATGGGAATAAGCAAGAACCATTAGTAAAGACGCACATGTTGAGACAATGGGTGGATTAAAATCAAACTAAATCCAAGCCGCTGATCGCAACGACCTACATTACCTTCAACACAAAACAGTAGCCAGAGCTTAAGGCTTTTCTTAACATACCGTGCACGTTCTTTGTCCGTTTCTCATCCCAGCCAACATGATGCAATACAAGCTGCCCAGAAAGGTAGCCTGTCATGTCCTTCATCCTTGAATCCATATTATATCTATTGTGGGTACCTTCTGAGGATCAAACGGCAGCGATATTCAATTCAGATTCAAAATTAATGTTACTTTCTCCGGATTCCTACATCCCGCAAGGTCTCATTACATTGCTCAAAATGACATTCCAGTTCAATTAAATTTTCAGATATGTGGTGATGATGCTTGCAGAGGAAATATTGAAGCAGCCGGAATAACATGAATATTTGGACAAATGAAAATAGGCCCGTCTCTGTAAATTCCTGGAAGCCTTGCATTTTGGTGACCATTTTACATATGTGTATGTGTGGATATGTGGAAGATTGCATTTTTAATCATAATTTCTGACGCTGCAAAGCCCCCTATAGTTTGGAGTGACTATGCTTTCACGGTAATTCGCACTTGAAATGGTTGCCAGCTCTACAAATTGCTCCCATCTTTCTGCTACCATCACCCGGCTTAAAATAAATGACTTTCTCGTGACTGCAATTACCCACAGAGCACAATATATATATATGTATTTTTGCAGACTGTGCATGACAAATACAAAATGGCATAACAGAGACTAATACAGACACTGTAATCAATTATGCATATGCTAGTGGTTTTATTCTAAGGGCCACCTGCGCCACAGAATCGGGGATGGAGGTGTGTTGTATACACTAATTGCCTCTTCAGCTGAGCAGCACTAAATTTAATCAGACCACAAACTTTAATGCTTTACTCCCCAGCGGCACATAATGGACTCAGTAATGCAATGAAATTCTTATCTCTCTCTGCTAGGCCCCCTTATGTATCAGGCTTAATAGCGTGAAGGCTACACAGAATGGTCTGACCAAAGTAATGGCCTTTGTGGTAGCCTCTGCTGGTTTGCTAATGAGACCCCGGCATTCAAAGGGGGCCAAAAGAGTCCAAGCCATTAGTGAAGAGTTACACTTGGCCTGGATGATTTGCAAGGGTCCACGGGTCACTTACTCCCTTTGTCTCTGGTTGAAATATCGCTCTGAGATTTAAGAAATACATTTTCAAACACACTCATTCCACATCCTCTCATGCTTGTTCGCCATCGTGTGGCTGAATCCCCGGCTCGTTTCTTTGATACGAGAAGTCTCCCTGATAGCCACAATATGAAAGCAAGCCAGAAAACAGTAATAATACTAATTACAACCAGAGGCGCCCGTCAAAGCTTTGGCTCGTCTACTTAGCGGTTACATTAGGGTTCTCTAACTAATCCCTTTTCCACAAATACTTTCGAAGAGAAGTTTGCAGCACTATGGCTTTAGGTCCAGTTGTAACGTTATTCCTGCTGCATCTCAGTGACAAAAACAATATCACAATTCTGTTTAACAATCCTTGCATGTGGAATTCAAATGAGACCTTCAGCATTAAAAAAAAATCATAAAGCTCCCTCCTGATTAAAAGTGATAATACGTATCTAATAAGTATTCTGCTGAGAACACATTTTTTAATTGGATGTTTATTATTTTAGAAATATACAAGAATATTAGAAAACTAAGGTTATGATTGCAGTTTTCACTTCACTGCGTACAATAGACTATATTATACAATGTCATATTTATGTTATATGTAAGTACAACATGAAATAGCAAAGAGGTTCAATGTTGTGCTTCCAACTGAAACAAAATAGATCTCTTAATTGTGAAAACTAATTTACAATTCAAACACTGTGCTGACTAACCCTCTATTTGAGTCAGCAAATTACAACTGCTTATTAAACTCCCAGCGTCAAATCATGAGCAGCAGTGCATCTCTACCACATTCAGAAAACATCAGTGATGTACTTTTTTTGCTCGGCAGATTGTGATTTGGAGAATATATATATTCATAGTATCATAGTTCCCTCCACTTTCGAACAGATGGGAGATATTCACATCCATTACTGTGTTCTGTCCGTGTCACAGGTTGAGATGTTCATCGCTATCTAAGAGGGAGAAGCTGCATTGCCTGTTTAGATTACCGAACTATCTCATGTCTTTCCTGCAATGCAGAGCAATCCAGCACCAATATCACATGAATCTCATTATGGGAATTCTGCAAGTAAACAACACAGGAACCCAAATTTCAAGGAAAGATGAATTGCAATTGTATTCACAGATATTTTCAACCTCTCACAGCTCCAGTCTGTAGTCCCCACGTGTCCCAAAAAGACCAGAGCCCTCTGCCTGAACAACTACCGCCCAGTACCACCCACCTCCGTCTTCATGAAGTGCTTCGAGCGGTTAGTCAAAACCTTCATCACCTCCTTCATCCCTGACTCACTGGACCCACTTCAATTTGGAGGTCAAATAGATCTGTCACCCTCGTCTCCCACACTGCCCTCTCCCACCTGGAAACACATATGTGAGAATGCTGTTCATTGACAATAGTTCAGCATTTAACACCATTGTGCCCTCCAGAAATTGTCATCAAGCTCAGAAACGTGGGGTTCAACACCACCCTCTGTGACTGGATCCTGAGCAAACCCCCAGGCGGTGCACATCGGCACCACCACATCCTCCACCCTGACTCTCAGCACCGGAGCCCCTCGGGGCCGCATGCTCAGCCCCTTTCCTGTATTCCCTGTATACCACAGCTCCGACAACATCATGAAGTTTGCTAACGAAACGACCACCATCGGCGACGAGACAGCCTACAGAGAGGAGGTCAGAGCCCTCATATTGTCAGGTGCCTCGACAACAACCTCCATCTCAATGTCTAAACTAAGGAGCTGGTTGTGGACTACAAGGAGCGACAGCGGGGACCATCAATGGGACTACGGTGGAGTGTCAGTAGCTTCCTGTTCCTCTGGGTGTACATCAGTGAAGACCCGACCACACAGACACTTCTTCCTCCCGGCACTATAATATAGGTCAAATTGTTTTCTTGCCCTATTTCTCTCTTGCTTCCCTAACGAACAGAACATGCAAGTAATTTAGAAGGAATCCAATAACTAAGCACCTTTAGAGGATCTTCTGTTGATATAAATACCCAGCATACACAAGGGACAAAATATAGGTGTGATCAAAGGAAAGAAAATGAAGAAAAGATTTGTTTTTATATATATAAAAGTACATCAGAGGAAAAGAAAGCATCCTGTGCGGTGCAGTTTGTTTTCACATGTTCCCTCTGTAATATTGATTGTGCACCTTTTGAAAGTAAATGTTTTATTAACAGGTTGTTCCACTTTCCATTAGAGGCTATGTTGTGTCACAACCTGCACCACCTATCCACGTAAATAATTCACTTTTTGTAACATTTATTTGAAGCGCAGGTCAAATTAAATTGCCATAGTTACCGTATGAGGGGTTGAGACTCTCCCAACATGTTTGAAACGGTCAAAGTGTGATGTAACGTTGATTGTCAAGAGGAGAGGTGTGCTGTTGAGACCAACACAAGTGCAAACCGTTTCCTTGTTGTCTCCCCAGTGAAGTGACAAGCATCTCACCATCAACCCCACAAGCATACCTGCAGAAGAGCACCAAAAACACAGACGAAGCTGCAGTTATGAAAACTATGTAACATACATGTAAATAAATCATAATGCAGCTACTGTAATGCAAAAACATCTAAAACACAACGTTATAATGAAATACAAATCAGGTATAGGCAATTATTGTTTTGGTGTAATGCCTAAATTAAAAGTTTGCTTCCAATATCATGCCATAATGCCTTTATCAATATCCTTATCATTCATTTGGCTGTGAACAATGTAAGCTATAACATGCCTCTCATTCATTGTGGTTGTTGTGTTGATTAGAAATGTCCCTCATAAAGATGAATGATACAAATGGTGACAGGAGCCAAATTAGATAATGTGACCAATGCGTTCTTACTAAGGCCCAGATTTGACAAATTGAACCCAAAGATCATCATTCTGATATATAATGTAAACTGTGAGTTCCGGAAGTGTTGATAAATAACGGCTTCCGTGCTCTTTCCTCTAAATTGGCTACTTACCATAAAACATTGCACCTCCAGTTTCAGTTATAAGTCTATATTTAAACTGTTTTAACTTCCACACACTGAGAATGGTAAGAAGTGCCAAGCCAACAGCTGCGAGTATCAACAATGCACTATCTTGTTTTTGCGTGACCGTGGCCGACATCTTCAAAGCCGAGGGCAAACTTTTCGGAAACAACTGTCTTACTTGAGATTCAATTCAGCAGCAGCAACATCCGTATCAGCAGCGCTCGAGAGCTCGCGCTGCGTTCAGTGCTGCTTGGTATTCTCAGCTTTTGTCCAATTTAAGGGGAACTACTAAATTGATTAAGTAGTGAAGGTATTTTTGTGAGGACGTTTATTTTACAAATCAAAAGATATAAAGCTGTTTTGCTAAAGTACCAATGCAACAGATGTGTGTATGAGACGTGCGTGCAAGAGCACTGAAACATAACATCTGGACAAGATCTAATTACTATTGTCTTAGAAAGCCAAATTAAAGCCTGTTTGCAATGTAAAAACAAAATAGATCACATTTTCCTACTGACACGGCTCATGACGTTATATCGTTATATATTCCGGTATTTCCCAAAGCACCTCGATGCCTCATACTTTGGATGGCCGCCTCTGATTTTCCAGCAGGTGGCAGTATGTTCAAACTAATTCACGCGGAGCTCGTGGGAGCCCACTGCAAGAGGCCGGACGGAATCTCCACTTTCTGTCTCTTAGCTCCAAGTGAATCAAGGATGGGCTTTAATTAGCACTTAATTAAAACGATTGTCTTTAGGTAGTACGGTAATGATGATTTACTTCGATTGTTATACAAAAATAATAAACATGTAAAAACCTTTTGAAATGCCTAGAAATAGGCTGCTGTATGTGTCACCAGTGTTGACTCCAGACTGTCAAATTAAACATTGAAATTAACATGGTTGAATTAGGCCCCCTGGTCCTATTACACATGCAGCTGATGGTGTGGACAAGTCCAACTTTCAATTATGTAAACCAAGGGCTGGTTTTCATATATGAAGCTGGGCTCACAATCCAATAGAATATTAATGAACAGTTATCTCCATTGCCTTGATCAAGTTGTTTTTGCAGGGTGATCTCCTCATAATCAGGTATTCAGTGCAATTTTGACACTGACACCTCTGATTCCGGTTCAGTTAAGGCCACGTGCTTCCAATGCTTGATTACACTATGACTGCAGTATGTCTGTAATATTGTGTACAGAATCTCTTTAAATCAACAGCAGTCTTTTATGTTGAAAGTTTCTAATACATCTACCACTTCTTGTTCAGCATTTCTATTCTAAACACGTGCATTTGTGTTGCATGGTGAGCTGTTAAAGTTTATTTTTAGATTATGTCACTATCTTCTACCAAACAGTCGCTTTTAGACTGACAGAGACACGGAGAGAGAGAGAAAAATAGAAAATTGGGCAAACTTTGCTCTGGGGGCGGTATTCCAGACAAGACAATATTAGAATACTCGCTTAGCAACCACTGCCGTAAACCCTACAGCGGGTGTCGTAAAGGGTAAAGAGGCTGGTGTTGAAAAGACTCGAAACAGAACCCATTGTGGTTGTTGGAGAGGAGTGAGCCGCTGCACGAGAGAGGGAGAGAAGAGGCAATTCCGCGTAACACAAAGGGACTCGCGATAAGCGGACAGTTACGGACGTGCACGCACAACACATGCGCTGGGGGTCTTTTGTGAAGAGGACCTCGTCGTCCAGTCGGAAAGATCCGGTTTACGAAGAGTTAAGACTCGACATCCCAAACTGTTTATTTCTGCAGCTAGCAGGGCTAGCTGGCTCGATACCCAGGAGCTAGAAATGGGAAGCCCGTGTGAGTTTGCCTGATAGCGATCTTCGTCGAGCTTTTTTTTTTTTTTTTGAAAAAGCTGTTTCTGCTCCGCGTGCTGTCGGCGATGATTTGAAGTATCAGCCGCAACTTTAAAGAATGATATCGACGGAGCGCTAAGCGTTACACTACTACCGACCCGGAGAGGAGGAAAGTCACACAGGTTTGTTTCTTACTGTTTCTTCTTCTCACTGCAAAACCGTGTGCACGTTGAACTAAGACTGTTTATAATGTGAACTTTGCACGGGGGGGATTTTGTGCAACCTCGACTTGAATAATTGACAAAAAAAAGAAGCATGAACTCTTTCCATTTCTTTTTTAGTTTTTCAGTATATGAGAGCATGCTTGACACTTGAAGCGTCACTGTTGCTAACGTTACCTCCGAGCTGATGAAATGATAATCAGTGTTTTTGTGGAAACAAACTCTCTTATCAGATGCCCACATGTTGGGGATGTTATTTTGTTACAACAGAAACCATCTTTGGCATCTCAGCGTTACGTTACAATTCATCTTTTTGGCAGAACATTAGTCACTGGTTCCTAAACACAGCTTAATGACGACTGCAAAACAACATAATGTACCAAACTACAATGGAGTGTCCCTTGTGCTTCTAAACGTATATGCTTTTGGTCATATGTGTGCAGAACATGTATTATAGCAACAAGAAGATATGAAATAAGATGTTTATTTGCTTGAGGCACCATTAACATTAACAAGTATTTCTCGAACAAAACATGTTTTTGCATTGCTTCCTATTTACTTGGGTCATTTTTGGATACTCCAATTAATGTACCGCCACCTCCCATTGGCCACCCCTGTTTTGTATTGATTTGATTTGTATTCTTGTCGACATGAGCAAAACCGCAGGTTGAGACGTTTGCTTGTCAGGTAGAAAAGCTTGAAAATAATGGAGTAAATTGCAATCATGGCTAAATGGACTTGGCCAAGAGATTTCTGCGATTGCACGCTCTTTGCAGACTTCTGCCCTTGATTGCTTCCAAGAAAAATATATTATCACAACAGTCCTACTGTTTGCTTCAGACAGCGTCTACATTTATCTTTACTGTCCAATGAATAGAGCGGGCTGCTTTCATAATGGGAGACTAATTGTGGAGCCTTTCTGCAAGGTTGGTCGAGGGAACTGTGAAAATAGACCGATTTGCTCCACTTCAGACTTCCTGCTGGTGGTTGATTTGAATGTTTCTCAGAGCAGTATATTAGAGTTTTTGACCTTTTTAAACTCACCAAATCAAACTCCGATAAAGCAACTTCTACAACAGATGGAGTGACTTTAAATGAAATAATGAATGTTTGTCAGGTAATCAATTTTACTCCCCCCCCCCCCCCCCCCCTCGCCAAACATATCTTGTTTAAACTACAGCTTGTTTCGACAGCTTGTTTTAATCAGTCCAGGTGTAGCTTCCATTAGATGACACTTTTGTTTAAGCAATGGAATTAACATGATATTTAAATGTATGACAACTTTTCAAACTCCTGCAGAACGATGCTGGCTTGTTAAAATGTGCAGCTGTTTTTAAATGAAACAAAACAAACGTGTTCGTCAGTGGAAGAATCCAGAGCAAGTCTCCCCGGTTCGAGTGTGCCCTTTACGAACGGCTGCATCAGTTTGGCGCAAAAGCCAGATGCCATTGATATTGTCATTAAAGCCTCCGCCGTTTGGTTTTGGCCAGAGATGAATGGACTAATGCTCGTGTGGGGTTTCTGCTAATTGATGCTTCTATTCCGAGGACTCACTTTTCCATTAGGCGGACCCGAATGTTGCTGTCGTTTGTATCTACCCGTCACCGTCTACGTGTTTGCTGTACTGAGGAAATCCGATGGTGGTGGCTGAATGTTGTTTTTTTTTTTTTGATCAAACATTATTGACTCCACCGGTCGATAACCTTGGCAACAGTAGTTCCTCTCTCCAGCTAGATCCGCACATTGCAATGGAAGGAGGGGGGGGGGGGGGCTTTTTTTCCCCGAGCTTGGTGGCCATACCGACGTTCTCGTGGGTAGACGCGTCAATGTGTGTGTTTGTGTGCATCCATTCAGAGATGGAGACCTGCTGCTCTGTATTCGTGTGCTCTCTTTGCATTCATCTCCATCACAAGAGCAATAGCTCAAAGTTCACCTTGCTGTCCATTAGCTATGCATTAGTGGTATCTTTCCTCTGTATTTCTCTCTCTCCCCAAACCCATCCACTGTGTCCTTTTTTTAAACACTTCGTCTTTGCACTCTCTTTTTTTTTTTTTTTTTTTGCACATCCAGTGGAATTAATCAAGCATGTTCATGTGTGGCTTGACTTCATTATATCCTAATGAAGTTTAGCCTCAGGTGCAGTGAAGGAAGTGGGTTAGTCCGAGAGTAGCCTGGCCCTCGTACGCCATTATCTGAAAGCAGCGCTGCACAATGAGCTGTGGAAAAGATTATTCATGATGGAAAATTTCCTTTTTCAAGCCCTCCTTTCTTATCTTGGTTTAAATAAAAGTTAAAATATTACGATTTTATCTTCCTCTGTCTCGACCTTTGTCATTCTGTTTTAAGCCAACATGGGGCCTATTGCTTCATCTTGTGCCTTCTCTGTCTCGGTAATGAGCCATTTTGCGGCTCTTAACATCTGCCAAACTTGGAACATTTTTGAATGCGAGACTCATCTCCCATGCATGAGGAGTCGGGCTTCCTTTGATTTGCCCTCTTTTCTTTGCCTCCCTTTCGAAAGTGCTCACCGCAGTACTTTGTAGACTAGAGTACGCTGAAAAACTTTCTTACCCCAGTTTTGACGGTGGCTGTGTGTGTGTGTGTGTGTGTGATGAGAGGTAATTTTGGTGCTTACTCTAAACAAGGTTTTCCTCTTGGTATTGTGCATCCCTCCTTCTGGCGGACTGCAGAAGGAGCAGAGGCACCGTGGGGGAGGAATGGAGGAGGGTGGGGTAATTTAAAACACACGTTTTCTGTGGTCACAATGAGGTTTGTCCAAAAGAAAACACTGCTTTAAGTTTCACTGCCCGTCTATTCCGGTGGGGTAACATCTGTGTTGGAATACAAAGCATCTGGCTTCAATTTTCGAGCTTTAAGTGAACTTTACCCACGTCAAATACCTGTATAGGCAACCTTGAGCTCTATACAGTCTGCCTGTCCTGTTGGATGACTGTCAGCCTTGGGGTGGCATGCAGCAACAGACAGCGAGGGAGTTAAATAGTGATGGTTTTGCAGGTGTAGAAATTAATAAAATTAAAAGCCATAGTCGGGTAATCGCCAGAGAAAATCCCCGTCCTAAATCATCATGCAACCTTCCAATGAAGCTGAATGTTTTGATCTTATTCACACTATTACTCTGTGTAGCAGCAGCACCAGGCTATAAACCACTCTAATCTAGTAGCATTTCAATTCTTATACTCGCCTGCCTCATGCCAAACAAAAGTACAGGATCAGGGGTAAGCCATCGGTGGCACATTCGTGCAATTCATTGTTAATATTTTAAGCATTTTTAAACACCATGGCTGTCTCTCATTCACTAGCAAAATGCAGCGTGTGGCTTATCCTTGCACCTCAACAATTAGTCCGATCATTGACATAATCCAGGTAACGCTCTGGAGGTAATTGAGGCCTAACTGGTTTCTCTCTGGAGAAGAGGAAGAAGCCACGCCTCCTCCGCACGTTAGCCGGCCAGCTCGTGCATCTCATTCCTCCGCCGTGTGTCCGGGTCATGTTCGTGGGGCTTGTTCCAGCTCGCCCTGGCTCTCTGCTGCTCTCGCTAAAGGATGAAGGGGCTGATCGTCTTCTGCGCCTGGCTGCGGTTATGTTTTTGTCCTCTTTGAGCCGTCTGCTGATCCTAGTTAAATCTCACATCTGCACTCGAGATCTCGCAGCCCCGTCTGTGCTGCGACTGCCTCGGTTAGACGCTAAATGGCACTTGAATCGAGATCTTATAGCAACGGGATATTCCGTTTTCCCCTCAGGCGATGAGCTTCCTCTCGCTCCCTGTAGTACGAGGCACAAGGCACACGTCCTTTTGGCTTCTATTGAAGTTGTTGTTTTTTGGGGAGGTTTCTTCATACAGACCTTTTTCTTTATTTTCCATCTTCCTTTCCCAATTTAATATGAATATCTGGCAGAAATTGAATTAATTTTTCACACTAATAAATTATTGTGTTGGCCTTCTTGTTGGCTCTTTCTGAGAGGTTTTTGTTAATTTATCACACTAGAGGCATTTTGTTGAAGTCGGCTTGATGTGGATTTTGAGTTCCTTTATTTAGTTTGCCCAATGAAATGCTGTTTCAGACTAAATAAGTAACCATTGCGTCTGAGATTAATCAGATTAATGTAGGCATGAAGTAATATATTCAAGAAACTGTAAAATGACCATTATCATCGTGCTCTTCATTATAATGATTAAATAAATCAATGCTGACCCATGTCTTGGGGAAATTGTGACGCATTACCATTAAGATTTAAAGCACCTATTTAGTTTTAAAAACTTCTATTTAATAGATGTAAAGTAACTCATTATCCCGGCCTTACTTTTGGTACAGAGAAGAAGAGCATATGCTCATCGTTGAGTCACATTGCTTGACTTTTAGATTTGTGGTGAGAAAAGAAATGCATGAATCATATTTCTCTTTTCTTAAAAATGTATGTAGTGCAGCCGTCTGTAGTTTCCCCTTTTTTTTCTTTTTGCATCCGATCTATTTTTACATGAGTGATGTTGGCCTGATCTGCTCAGTGTATTTTCAGACAGGGCTGTGTGAGGTATAGGAACCGGTGCGTTCGGCTTCTTATCTGACACTCCGCAGCCGCGCATCTCTCGCAAGCCGCCGCCGTCTTGGCCGCCTCGAGCCCCCGTGTCTCCCCTTCCCCCGATCTCAACCACTTCGATCTGAAAGCGAAAAGCGAGGAACCCATCGACGCGCACGCTAATCACACTAGCGTGCCGGGCCCTCTCAAGTCGGCTGTCCTAATAGGCACGTCCTAATGAGCTCTAATTGAGGATTGCTAATTTGCATGGCCCGAGTCATTGTCTCTCTTAAAGCGACTTAGAAGACTTACAAGGCTCATTGCTAAAAAGCTGATTGAGGGGTCTAACATGGCTTCACTGTGGGCAGGGGGGGGGGGGGGGGCTTGAGAGGCCTCTTAGATTCTTCTTGTACTGTGAATCCAGATTGTTGTCTCTTTCTTCCATGCTTTACTTCCCACTATTCTGCTGACATCGATGTGCCTAATGGAGGTGTTCACCGATTCCCTCCTTCACCCCCTCAACCACGTACGTTATTTTAGTGACACCAGCCGTTTTTCAAAGAAACCACTTCAAAGCCTGATTGAAACGAGGCAGGGCAACTCTGATCAAAGGTTAAACTGCGCACAGCGTGAATCTCCACCATGCAAAGTGAGACTTCTCCATTTGAAGCGAGGAGAAGGAACATTACGTGTTCTGAGGAGTAACTGTTGAGGTATGCAGGCGGATTGTTATTTTGCTGTGCATCGGGGGAAAAAAGTGATGGATACTTCTGTAGCGGCAGAGGAAGGTCCTCTGAGGAATCATCCTCGCAGTGCAGCACATTTTATTTATACGAGGGGAGGATGTTGTACATTTCCTCTTAATTTGATCATTGACACTGTGTTTTTCCCTTCCCCATACTGTTATTTATCTTGTTTTATTTTGGGGGGGGGAGTATACAAGATATCATTTCTCAAAGAGAAAGTGCTCAAACGGGCACAGGCAGGTTTATTGCATTGGCTGAGGGCCATCTTATTTCTCCTCAAAAAGTGATGAAATCTCTTAAATGACCCTCGCAATTAGAATTTGTGTATTTAAAGTGCTTTTTTGTGAGTTTTATAGGAGGTATCACATCCTAGGACTTTGGTGTTCAAGTTGCAGGTCCAGCAGAAACGAATGAGATAAACCTTTTTATTTGGTCTCCGTGTTTTTCCGTTTTGTGAAATGTAGCTTTTTTCATTTCCCCTGATGTAATGAGTTCCCCCTCCCCCCCCTCTCCCTCTCTTTGCTTGATTTCAGGCCTGCTGGCTCGAGGTTGCACACAAAACACCAAGAAGGGAGAACATGACTCACTGGCCCCTACCAGAGACTGGCACGGGGCAGCTGTGCCAACCTCGCCCCTGCCTGCCGCTTTAGAAGCATCCCCGGTACATCATGACGGAGAGGCATTGAGGTTTGCTCCCCGACGACCGTCTCAATACCTCTCCTCCTCCCTATCCCCTCAACAACCCGCCCCTCCCCCGTCCCCATCATGCTGCGCTTCCTGCCTCTCAAACTTGGCCGCCTGTACCGCTGTCTGAAGCTCTTGTTGGTCGTGGGGCTGTTTGTCATCTTGTTGATGAACACCCACAACCTGTTCGCCTCCTTCCAGAAGAATGAGCTCACCGACAGACGCTTCATCAACCTCAACAAGTGTCCCGCCTGCTTTGGCACCAGCTGGTGCCGCAAGTTCATGAACGGCCAGGTGTCCTTCGAGACCTGGGGTCGCCTGCGATTCCTAGACGTCTTCAACGTCAAGAACGTTTACTTCGCTCAGTACGGGGAGCCCCGGGAGGGCACCCGCCGCGTGGTGCTCAAAAGGCTCGGCTCCAACCAGGAGCTGGCGGAGATAGACCAGAAGATCTGCAAGCGGGCCACGGGCAGGCCCCGCTGTGACCTCATCCAGGCCATGTACAAGACCGAATTTGCCCGGATCAACGGCGACGTCCGTCTGCTCACTCCGGAGGTGGTGGAGGGCTGGTCGGACCTGGTGCACTGCCCCTCTCAGAGGCTGCTGGACCGCGTGGTCCGCAGGTATGCTGAGACCAAAGACTCGGGCAGCTTCCTGCTGAAGAACCTCAAAGACACGGAGAGAATGCAGCTGCTCATGACTTTGGCATTCAACCCGGAACCACTCGTACTACAGGTCTGTTGAAACTTTTTTTCGTTTGTGTGTGTGTGTGTGTGTGTGTGTGTGTGTGTGTGTGTGCGTGCGAGATGCCATTTGATGCTTTTAAGGCTATTTTTTTATGTGTTGTTGACTGATGTTTGACTATTATGATCTTTATCAAGATGCAATATTTTCTTCAAAGAGGTTTCCGCCAGCTGATATGTGGCCCCAGGTGTTTTCGGAGTTGTTGATAAGGATTACCTTTGCTACGAAGAGGATAAGAGCTCTTCAGTAAGCAAGCCAGGGTGTTGGCCCTCAGAGCCCCCAGTAAATTACAGGCTGGGAATCCTCCTCTTCCTTCCTCTTCCATAGATCTGAGACGAGCCATTACACCCCTCCCTACATCGAGACTATGCGTCCGCTATCTGGAGCAGGAATATTCCTCTGCTTAGAATAGAGAAGGGTTTAAGAGTTAAGAGCTGTGGCCTCCCGAAAGATGAGAGTTTTTTGCTGGCGGCAATACTGCATATTTAACACTATATAGGGCAGTTTTGAATTATTCAAGTGTGCATCTTTAAATGGTCCGCGTTGTTTTTAATTTGAATATACGTCTGTGTCCACTGGACTCTCTTCTTTTGTGCATGTGGAGGAATCTTGTACGGGGCTGCTGACTGGTATTAATACCAATATTCTTGATCCTTCGCTAATCTTCCAAAATAAAAGCTTTTAAGCTAGATGTAGTTGGAAAATCTTCAACTTGAACGAATGGACATAAACCCAAGACATCGTTGCCTCGGAGTGTTTAGTTCTGATGAGACTGTGACAGATTGGAGCGTTTCGTGTTTGACATAGTTGAACAAATAATAATAATAATGCGCCGCAACATTAGAAATCTTTAATTTGACAGAGTAAAGGATACATGCTGCCTGATACAAACGTAATTGTCTTGCTTTGACACAGAGTTAGCAGTAAAAACAACCACACATCTCTATTCTTTCATCCTGCATGTCGGAGCAGCCGCACGGTTTGTCATACATGTCTGCATCCTTTTTTTCGCTTACTGATTTACAATCGGCCAATCAATTTCAATCAGGCGTTGGCCGTGTCTGAACAACAATGGTCATGGCCCGTGTAGACATTCAATAACTTATGCCGGCCTCCAACACCCCCCCCCCCCCTACATTAGGGCCGGTGCCTCCAGGCATTTCAGAGGACAAAGGGCGAGATCTGCCTTTTATTCCGGTTGATCTATAAAATCTGATTAGCCTTTGGGGGGGTCACTTGCCCTCACCCTGTCTACTCTTTTCTTTCTCCTTTCTGTTCTCTTTCTGTGTCATTCTCTGCCGTCGTTCCCTTTTCCGTTCGTGTGCGCTCCACAAACTGCGGCCGGATGATTCCATCTGTGATTTTAATAGTATTATGCCACAGTTCAGAGGCTCGATGAATCACCCCGCCCCCCCCCCCCCATCCTTATCTCACACACAGCTGCAGACATCTCACAGCAACACATAATGCACACACACACATCGTCCACGGCTCTCCTTGCACCGCGTTGCCTCTGCATGTTTACAGGGACTCATGAATTGTTGATCTCGTGCTGAACTTGTGACCTGCGGGCATGAGAGAGAACTGTAGGTGCCGTGTGCGCACTAACAGGTGTAACGGACTGTGGGCGCGGATTATGTGGATGGGTAATATACACAGGAAATGTGCCAGAGATCTGAGAGAATCACAGGGTGCCTTGACTGCTCGTCGGCATCGCTGAACTCAAAAGGGGGCGAGGAGAACATTTTGCCGAGAGACTGGGAGACCTATACACAAGGTTGGGCAGCAGTAGACCGTAAAGAATTAATGGCGTCGTCGTCTATAGAGCTTGAGTAAGAGACGTGCTCTGCTACAACACCTCCTGTCTCCTTTTCCGCCAGAGGTGAGCGCTACCGTGTGGGGACTGGTTTCAACAAAAGGTAGAGGAATGTGAGTTTTATGACCGGTAATTTAATGAAACCTGATCCCATTTTTGCCTTCTCGTCGGGGCCGACGTTTCATTTTGCTTGGTTGTAGCCGATCTTCAGTAAGCCGGAGGAGGTCGGTGCCACTCTGCGTAGAATAAGTTTGCTATATTTAGTGTAAATGATTTCCTACCGTCATCGGTTACCCGTGTTGTGGTTTTGGATTTCTTTTTCCAACTCTCTCTCTCTCCCCTCCGGCTTTATACAATTTAATAGTGTCAATAACGTTTCTGCTGTCTGCTCGGTGAGCTGCACTCTCTTCCGTTCCCAGTCTCGAAGCCACAGGCAGTAAATCGGCCCTGTTTCACCACGAGAAAGCAGACCTTTCTTTGTCAGCGGGAAACAATCTGCGGTGTTGTTTAGGGGCCGTCCAACAATGCGTTTTCTGTGTGATCGGCGGTACACAAGCGTGCACTCATATATACACACACACACACGCACACACACCACCCCCACTGTGTCACGTGGAATACAATTTAGCTTTGGGGGGAGAAATATCTTTGGAAGACAAAATTATGTCAACCAAACAAGAAAAACCTTGTCCAATGAGGGGCACATTGTGTTCCTCTTAGCCCATGCTGTTGTCTTTAAGGTTTGCCCGGAAAGGTTCTGTTGCTGTAATACATCTTATTTGTGTCAAGGGGTTGTCTCTTTGCCAACCAGAGAATCTACACGACGCTGTTCAATTCTTTACCTCTCATTGGACAGTAACTTGGTTTGCATGAATATTGAGTAATTAATTCTTCTCCATTTCCCCGACTAGAACCTCGTTCGCCATCCTTGGCTTCTCTCCGTCGGCTATATACGACTCACTGATTCATCAGGTGATGGTTGCGTTTGATGGAGTACATCCGGAGCCCGACCTTAAATTAGTTTGATTCATCCCTAGTCCTCTCTTCCAAATCATTAAGCTTGGTGAGTTAGCCCAGGAGCATGTGACTGCGCTCCCACTCTTTTTTGGTCCTCGGCCCTGTGTTGCTCAGTGAAGCTGAGAATGGGATGTGACAGGCCTGTGGGGTTAACTCAGTCATCTCCTCCAGACTCAAATCTGTGCTCTACCAGGCAGCCTCCCTCCCTCTTTTTTTTTTTTTTTTTTTTTAACACCTCTCTCCCCACCTTCCACAAATCCCCCACCTCGTTCTACACACCTGACACAAAGACGCACTCGTCAGAAGGCACGAACCTCCCACGCAACACCGTCTTTTTTTTTTTTTTTTTCTTCCCAGAACACGGCCGTGTTGACGCGGATACTATTTCGGAGGAGAGGCGGAAGGGAGAGATTAGATGGATGACCTTATCGCCGTTTCCTCCTAACATCTTTGACAGCTGCATTTTAACGCAAATGTGAAGTAAACATTCGCAGCGCTTTGAGCAACACACTAGCAGCTTGTTTGAATTTTTCTAAAATGGGGGTGGTGGTGGTGGTGGGGGGGGGTAGCTCTTTGGTATGCTATTGATTTAATGAGACTCTGCATAATCTATTAAGATGCTCATCCACTTTGAGAAACGAAGCCAAAGTAAATAGTATAAATTCAGGGCCTTTCTTGGCACAAAGTGAGGAAAGTAAGCTCGACTGTGACCTATTGTTTTTCATATAAGAAAATAAATTGAATCGGGTCACATGCAGATGCTCAACTTGCCTACACCAGCCAGTCACATAATCATATGTATAATTGTATAATAACTGTATAATTTGTAGAAAATGATTATTATTGCATTGCAATAAAAAAGCTCAGTCCTTTTATGAAGATTTTTTTTTTAGTTTTATTCTGTCATTTGAGGCCATGTCGGAGACCGTACATATAGTTTTTGGTAGTATTGGATTGTGTAAAACAAAACAAAGATTTGGTCTATATTGGTCAAATATTAGAACATACAGTTGTGAAATGAGACGTGTGCAAGGTAACTAGATGGATCCCAAAATGTCTAGAATAATGTATTAAAACCTGGTCATGTTCAGACAAATGATGCACAGAATTTCAGCCTTTTATATCGTCTGCAATTGTCTGCTCTGGCTTTCTGGGTCATGCCTCTTCACAAAGAGGATCAAAGCCTGTTTTGTTTTTGGTTTGATTTATTTCTATTCATTTAATCACAGACACTGCATGCTACCCCGGCTTAAGTGAGAGGCTTCTGTCTCTTAAGGCCGGCTCAGTGGCCGAGGTCCACCGGTAAATAGTATTTAAGTTGCTAGTCTGTGATTAGAACCTTTTGTTTTTGGGTCTGGGGGGGATTGTGACGCTCTTAGCACATAAGAGAGGAGGTTGTGTACGCCGCTTAACCCTGCTTCAAGTGCTCCCAAACCCCCTTTCATTATTCGTATAGGCCTTTGTGTACAGACTGAATCCTGTTAGGATAAGACAGGGAGTTATCTGGGCCCGACTCCCCTCTCTTGGCTGCCCTCGCTGGATGGAGGCCCTGGTGGAAAGGGGGGAAGAGAAGGAGGACGAGGAGAGGAGTGGAGGGTGTGTGTGTGTTGTACAAACCAGAGCCTTGTGGTGTTTTCCCCCCATTTGAATGAGCCAGACTGCTTGTGTTACCATAATCCTTTCTCTCTTTCTCCAGCTCTCAAAACACACACACACACACGCACGCACACACACACACGCGCATATATATATATAGATACACATGCATGACAGCTGTGTTTGGTTAGTTAAATGCCTGTGGCTGAGACCCCCCCCACACACACACACACCTCCCCTCCACTAACCCCACCCACCCACCAGCTCCTATTTTAGATTTAGCCCCCCCCCCCCCAGCTTCCTACTGTTACAGCATGCACCCCAACCTACCGCATGCCCAGATCCCGAAGACGCAGTTCTGCAACGCTGAAGAGTCGGGAGAGTTCACAACTCTCCCGGGGCCCATTAAGATGGCCAATATGGATCGGGAACAAGTGGTTCTTTACTGTGCGCTGTCCCCCGGAGAGCCCGGGGCTTATTGTGAAGCAAGATTATGCTTTTTAGCACATCAGCTTGTCTGCAGTAATAAAATCGTCCACTGCATTAAAGCGTCAGGCAGCTAGTTCCCGTCAGAGAAAATATGAGGGGTCTGGGATACACTGAAGTATCTTCGAGTCTCAGAGCATTTTCAAACTTTATTTAAACTGGTAGTGTAGATATTTTGGAACAGGCTGTGTAGGCTGTCACTTCTTATTATGTATGTTGAAGTCTTCTCTAGCATTTGAGACTTAATTGGACTTTGTTGGGGGCTAGCCCTGTTTTGCAGAGAGGTTAGAGTGCGGGGTCAGTGACAGCAGGCTCCCTGCTCCCCCCCCCCCCCCCCCCCCCTCTGGCTGCCCCCCGAGATAATTGGCGCCTGATCTGAAATACACAACCCTTGATGTAGGCCTCCAACCCACAGCCCTCAGGTCCGAGGCCAAGCTTCACTCAGGTTCCTCCCCAGCCGTGCGGGCGGCAATACCACCTAGACTGAGTCAACACCGCTGCCCGTGACTTAATACATTCCTCGTTTTCCAGCGGTGGGGGGGGATTATGAGTCGGCTCTGTGCGCAGTGGCTCGGGTTCAGGTCGGCAACAGGGGGTTTCGGCTAGCAGCGGAGTGCGTGTGCTAGCAAACCCCGGGCAGCACTGCCCTGTGCTCTCGTTCATCTCCCTGCTCTCATTCCCTCTCGACGAAGCAAAGGCTTGCAGAAATCAAAGACCGAGCTAACCCATTTCCATCAGCTCACTGAATCATGTGCATGTTCCTTCACGCTGCACAAGCCGTCTTGCACATGGTCTTATTTGGCCTATCTACCCGACCTTTTGGTTTTGATTGTTCATCTGTGCTCGGTGTTCATGCACACGCGCACACACACACACACACACACACACACACACCCAGCAGTCCTTTTCTTGTTTCAGTCCTCTTCACTTAATGATTTTCCTGTTTCCCAAGACGGCTGCCAGCTCTACAGACTGTGACTTTGCACTCTTTGAATGGCACGTCTGGTAAAGAAAGGGGGCAGGGCCTATTCTAAATTCAGATACAGTCTCTATCCCTACGCTTCCTTCTCCTCTACACACACACACACACACACACACACACACACACACATGCATTCTCTCCTCTCTGACCGGGCATTTCCCAGCTTCCATATCTGGAACAGGCGGCATCACTGCCCCGCGTTGCAGGTTTTGGGGTTGGAACAAAGAGAGCGCGGTGGAAGAAGCAGGGGGTGAGCAGGAGAAGCAGCAGGAGACGAGGGCAGAAGAGAAGAAAGGGAGAGCGCCCTGTGTGTGCCAGGATGAGGAGTTAGCGCCCCGGCTCCCCCTCTGGGGCCTGAGCTCTCGCTGCAAACTAACCAACTGGATTTTAAACTTAAACGGCCAGCAAAAAGACAAGACGGGGTTCGCCACACATCCTCCAGACACACGAGGTTAACAGGAAGAGCTGCACAGAGGAGCAGCGTTTCAAGTCCAGCTTGGCAGCCTTAGCCTTGCATAGCAGATGTGACCCCTTCTTAACGCTGAGCCCCCTTTTGATAAACAGGCTGAAATGAGTTCATTTTGCAGCATCAGGGTTGAAAGATTTTAGTTTTTGTTCATTTCCATTTTTTGCTGCCGTTGTGTCTCACTTGATGCGTCTGTCCGCCATGCTTCCTCCACTTCACCGGTTCATCCCCAGACTCTTGACGAGTCCTGTCCCAACTCGTTTACAATGAAGCAGTGCGATTTTGCCGAGGACAGAAAATGTTGAGAATTTACACCGCACCCTGCTCAGGGCCTTTAACACGCTGCACACATGAAACCCCTCTGTGGCAAACTACTAATTTAATTGTTGCTGTTGGTAGTTGTGGTGGCAGGATGAAGGCAACTGGTTCCCTTTTTTAAATCTTGCATTTATAAACACCGCTCTGTGTCCATCGTGTGTGTGTGTGTGTGTCTGTGTGTATATATGTGTGTTTGATGGACCAGTGTACTTTGCAGAGCAGCCAAGGCAATATCTTGGGAGCCGTTTGTGTTTACTCGGCCCCTGAATAGAGGCTGTTATCAGCCCTGGTCACGTTGCATGTTCTCATTCACATGCACTTCGATACAGTTTCACATAGACACACGCGGACAAAGAGCCTCTTTCCAACTCTCTCTCACACATGCATGCACACACACACACACACACACCCTCCCCCGTGTGGCCCAATAGAAGGGCATGCCTTTGTCAGCAGATGTCAGGACGCAGGTGTGTGTTCCTGTGCCTCTCGCTCCATTCGTTTCATCCTCTTCTCCAGAGGCTGCCCATTTGTCTGTGGCCCTGTTTCATTTCAGCCCACTCCAATCTCTCCCCCCCAAGAGGATGCCAGTGTGTCTGTTGTATTACAGGGAGGGGAGTAAAAGCACCCCCCCCCCCCCCCCCAGTCCATGCTACTGTAGTGCACCAGTACAACCTTTAAGATTAGATTAGTCAGACTAGGGCCCAGAAGTCACTGGGAGGTCGCCTGTAATGAGTCAATTCTGTTTTGTTTTCCATTGTCTCCAGGGCCCGGCTCATTATTTCTGTAACGCTGCAAGAAAGAAGTTCTTGTAAATAAAATGGTGTATATGTACGGGAAATAAGAAAGAGCATTTGGCTCCAGGTTTTAGAGTTAAAGGTTTTTACTAAGCAGGAGATACAAGGTTGTTATCCAATGACAGGAACAAGAAGTGATAAGACCTTTTTAAAGCAGTAAAAGTCGCTGAGACGTGACATTGGCAGTTCTGCACCCTCAGCATTTTTCAATAGCCCCAATATCATCGCAGGCGACCGGCGAAAATTCACCACCTGTGCAGTCCTCGCACATACAAGCGATCACACATGCAGTACCAACCGGATTCTGCTCGTAGGGTGCAGCGGGTGTAGCGTTAGGCCGGGCTTTCCAATTTATCCCCCCCCCTCAACGCCTCATTGCAGACGTTAATGACTTCTGCAGAGTAACCGTTTAAAGAGCGCTAAGGGAGAATGATTGGTAGGACGCGTAGAGTATTTATCAAGCTTTGCAAATAGGACTTTGAATCCAAAAGCTCAGGTGCCCACTTCCATATGCAGCAGCCTACACAGCCTACAACTTTCCACCTTTTTAGACTTATTGCATATGAAACTTCGGGAAGCTCGTGACAATGGGTACGAGTTGTCGAGACCCCGGTAATTGACGCTGCGCAATGAGCAATGAGTCTGAGCAGTGGATGAGCGACATTTATGTTAAGACCCGCGGACGAGGACTGGACAGACACGAAGGCGTTCTCGTAACAGCCGTTGACAGTAGCTGAAAGTAGCCTTAGGGCATTCATCCCCCCCCCTCACCCCCCCATCTGCCGTCACTCTACTTTTTGCTCCCATTCAGGCTGCAGCCTGACAACAAAGCGAGAGATGTGTTTAGCAGGCAGGTCTTTGCTGGTTTATTCCTCCTGTCCACTGGAGCGGAGAAGTGAAAGACACTCTGTTTGTCTCTCCTGTTTGCCGTCTCCGTCGCGTTCTCTCCCTCCGCCTCTCTTTCTCTCCGTCTCCCCCCCACCACCACCGCCTCCCCTTCCCCACATTTATCCGTCCACCCCGCAGGGGTGAAAGAGGGAGAGGGAGAGGGAGGATGGTGTTTTACAAAGCAGGTTTGGCCATGACATCGGACAGGCTAAGTTTTGTCAACAAGACCGAGAGCCGCTTAGATTTTGCAGCAACATAAAGCGATCTGAGGTTTGAATCTGGGTCAAAGGGAAGCGGGACTAATAGGGATGTACTACCAACTGATCCAGCTTCAACCTAATCTTTATATACCAACCTCAGAAATTAGAAAGCCATTTTAGATATTTAGCCTGTTAATTCTCTAATCCTAAAATCTGTCATGTAGGAATGCCCATTGGCTCGCAACATGTCAGTAGTTTGGGATTGTCTCCTTTCCAGCCAGTACTCAGTGTTTTGGGGGGGGGGTGCAGCCACTATTATACTTTGTTTCTTCGTATCTGCTGGATTTTTCTCACTTTGTGAGACATGTCTTCTTCCTCAGATTCTCCTTTCTGTCAAGTTTGCTATATCAGAAAATGAGGTATAGTATTAAGTGAGGAGTTTTTGGGGGAAGTTGGAATGAGTCATTGCCAAGTCTAAGGATGACAGGCGCAGACAGACAGACAGGCGGACAGGCTGCTGGAAGCCAATACCGCTTCCTCAACAGACTTTTTGTCTGGCCCACAATTGATTGGGCTCAACCAAGACCGCATTGTTTGCAACTTATCATTGTCCTCCCCCCCCCGTGGTGGTGGATCTTTTTTAAGACTGATGGGAACAGCAGATACGCCTGTGGTATAGATCTACATTTACACGCTGTAAAGCTCTGCCTCTCTGCTTCTGGTGTAAAAAGGTTGTGAGTTTGAAGAATCTTCATCTTCAAAGATTATTCCAAGGTTGCAAGGTTTCAATAGCGCAGGTGGGATCCCGTAGCTTCGGCCTTCAATACGCTCAGCAAATTACAGCCTGGTCAAGGGATGTAATGAAAGAGGTGAAGAGCAGCACACACACGATGCCTTCAACACTAGCCAATGCTGCACGAGTGAACCTTCCGATCGCTGCATAGCTGCATTCGTTCAACGAGCCAGCTGTTGTCTTTGAGATGCAGCAGCTGCGTGGCCAGCAGGGGGGTTAAAGTGTATGTTTTTAAATAATTTGTATTACATTAAAATTTAAAGGGAGTTAGGGCAGCCATGCATATTTTAACCCCCCCCCTCCATCTCGACATAAATTGAAAGCTGGTGAAGTATTGAATTACCACTAGCGTAAAGTGAGACGCAGCAGTCCTCGTAGTTCACACCTTGCCTACAGTGCCGCGGTGTGTTCCCTGCCATATCTGCGATGCGATCGGGTTTCAGAGAGGGAGGGTTTACTGAGGCTCCTGTGAAATGTGAGCACTCGTGATTCCGTCTGTGTCTGTGTTGCGGCTGCCTGCAAGAAACGGCAGCCGAGGAGAGATTTGTTACATAGGCAGGCATTGTGGGCTATCATTAAGATAGCGTATGGCTGGGGGGTTTATTGTAAAAGATGGAGGCCTATGGGCACAGGGGGTTTATTGTAAAAGATGGAGGCCTATGGGCACAGGGGGTTTATTGTAAAAGATGGGCGCTTCTCGCTTGTAGCATAACTAGTGTGGCCTGCTAAAAAAAAAAAGGGGGGGGATTTCATTCCCCCCCGTCTGGCAATAAAATGGACCAAGAGAAAAGAAAGTGTGAGACACCTGAGCTCATAAAGAGAGATGGAAGCAGTGAACATACAGAATCTAGTCCCTTAGCAGCCGAGCACGTCTCCCAGATGCAGCTGCTTCACACCCAGCTCATGTAAGTGGTCAGTGTATATATGTGAGTGTGTGTGAGAGTGTTTGCCTGTGCAGACGGTACCGCTCGACTTTGAGTGATTTGCAGATGGTGCGTGTGTACCTGTTTTTGTTTGGCCTTTTTATAAAGTCGAGTAAATCTGAGAGAGATTAGGGTTTTGTGCAGCAGCAGTGATGCCACTTCCTGCTAGCGTTATTATTACTATTATTATTATTATTATTATTATTATGAGTAAACTGATTAATAATAACAAGGTAATACCGCTGGCAGGAATACCACTTCCTGCCAGCGGTATTGCCTTATTATGAATCAGTTTTAACCTTGTAGTACACAGCACACTCTCTTGTCAGCATGCCCAAACTGCATCAACGCGGTTAGCCAACATCATGCAGCAGTTTAAATCGCCCCGCTGCTGCATCACAACACATAAGGCTTTCCTGCTAACTGCTGCTACCACAAATCACCTCCTATCAGTTCTCTGGAAGCACTGCAGCGTGCGTCAGCTCATAGCTGTGGGGCTTCAACACAAACTCTGGCTCCTTTTTTTTCCCTTTTTATTAAATTGAATCCGTTATACCCAGCGCGGGCTCCGTTTCAACGTGATCCTTTTGGCAGATTTTCAACTATTGTGCTTAGAGTTGTGTATCAAAAAAATTACCCAGGGCAGCACACGGGAACTTTGTGTTTGATGTCTGGGGATTCTTCTTCTTTTCTTTTGTCTCTCTTTATTTAGAGGCTGTGCAAGTTAAACAAATATCTTTTGACAGTGTGAAGGTTCTCGCTATTTATGTGTTAGCCTTTTGCTTTTAAAAGCCAATGGGGTGTTTCTGTTTTTGTACATTACACAGCCTGACATCTTTTATCAATTTATTTATTTTTCTAATCATTTGTTGTGTTTTTTCTCCCCCCCCCAGAGCTTTCCGTCAGATGAAGGGTGGCCGTTCGCCAAGTACCTGGGAGCGTGTGGGCGCATGGTAGCTGTCAACTACGTGGGCGAGGAGCTGTGGAGCTTCTACAACGCGCCCTGGGAGAAGAGGGTCGACTTGGCACGCCAGCTCATGGACATCGCCGAGCAGCTCACCAACAACGACTTTGAGTTCGCCCTCTACCTGCTCGACGTCAGCTTCGATAACTTCGCGGTCGGCCCGCGCGACGGGAAAGTCATCGTCGTCGACGCCGAGAATGTCCTCGTGGCAGACAAAAGGCTGATCAAGCAGAGTAAGTAAACACGTGTGCTTCTCTGTATGTGAGGATGTATCTGCACGTGTCTGAGAGGTGCTATGACAATTCCGTGTGTGTTACACCTTTTAACTATTGCTACTCCTGGAGCTACACGATTAGATGAATGCACCCAATTTCACAGTATTTACATTAACTATGCCACCCTCAAATTATGGCGCTGTAATTTGGTGTTTGTTTACTTGTAGTGATCGGTGCTTCTCTAAAACTGGAAGTGATAATTAACCATTAAGTGTATTCATGACATGTCTACTCTTTCAGCGGTTGTTGTTCCTCCCTCTTCAACCGTTTAGCACAGAGCTCCTCAAAAGCCAAAGTGTGACTCAAACACGGATCACAGCTCGGAGTCTCTAGAAAAACACTGTGAAAACTACCAGGTGTAGCTCGTGAGTCGGTGACGATGGTTCGAGAGAAGTAAAGGTCTCGAGGGACAGTTGGCTGAGGGCAACTTAGCGAACGCTCGAAGCTTCCTCTCTTCTTAGAATACACTTCTTCAGCACCGCTCGTTCCTCCGACACGCTCGTCCCCATCAAAGCAAAGATAGTTCAGATAACAAGCCATCTCCGCTGCCCTAGTTTTTTTTTTTTTTTTTGCCTCTCAGAATAAACCTCATAACAAGGACAGAGAGAGCTATACATCACACACTTTTCTATCCCTCTGTCCTCCATCCTGGGGCTACTTCAAAGAGAGGGACGACCACCCAGTCAGGCTCTTAGATTTATCCCTTCCCGCAGAAATCCCATTAAAGTGATAAACTGTTGTGTCGCAAGGTGTTGAGGTTCCACCATTGTGCCCTGTGACAGATATGAACTATTGTCTGGATCTGTGTGTGTGTGTGTGTGTGTGTGTGTGTGTGTGTGTGTGTGTGTCTCTGTGTGTGTCTGTGTAGGTTTCAGTTGGAGGGGATGTTGTGTGATGAATCTATCCTGAGATTAAATGCCGCTTTGCCAAATTGCAAGATCTGACACCAGAAAACCGCATATAGATGTGTAACATGTCAAAGCACCACAACGTGCCCTGTGGTCCCCCCCCCCCCCCCCTTGAGTTTGTTGTGGATTTCCTGAGCAATTATTTTGGTGCGTGTAATGCGCCATACTCAAAAGTCTGTATTTTCACCTTATTACCAGTAGCTGCAATTTCCCGCCCTGTCCCAGTAGCCCTTTGCAAGTCCCGAAGCATGATCCAGGTTGAGACTCGCTTTTGTCTAGCCGACACATTTAGAGCTCGACAACTCAAGCTGCTTACCCCTGGCCATTCAAGAGTGTAAGCCTCAAGAATGTTTACGCGCTTCTCGCGTGTTTGTGTGTCTGATCTGTTCCGTGTGTGTGTGCCGGGCCGCGGCGTGAAGAAGGGGAATGGCGGTCGGTAATGAGCATTACGAGGTCAGGGCCGTGTGTCGGAAAGAAGCCGGAAATAGGCGCGGTAACCTCCCGAGGCTCCCCACACACACACACACACACCGAGAAGCCGATCCCCACAATTAGAGCCCGAGATTGAAAGCGAGCTGAAGAGTGTGTTGCGGATCTCATCGGTCTAAACTGAGGCCAATTGATTTGCAAGTCAAACGCGCAAAGAAAGTCGCTGCGCAGTCCTGCCCTCTCGTTAGGGGCCATCCATATTGATACGGCGGATTTCGGGCGAGATAAAACGCATGCCGTGTTCGGTGTCGCGGCGCCGTGTGTTTGCACAGTCCAGCGGTGCGGAAGGAGTCATTCCCCATCATTGAGTTTATAGTGTTTGAGGATGGTTTCACCCCTAGTGGTTTTTTGGAAACGCATGCTGTATAATGTAACGCACACTTCACTCACTCTCAGTCTATTCTCTCCCCGACAGGATCGCTCCCTGGCATACACAAATACAACCGCATCTGAAAAACACACACACATTCTCTTTCCCTCACATTCAATAATGCACTCTAACACAGGCATGCATTGTTAAAACCGGCTCGTACTCCTTGAATGCCACTAGTAAGGCCACGCTAACAAGCATTGCAGGCCCTATGTCCCTTCTCTGTAGTCCTGGGAAGGTGGAGGAGTGAGGTGAATGTAAGTCTGACCGGAGCTCCTTAACAGGGAAGGTGCAGGAGACGAGAGAGGCTACGCGGCCCGCCTCACCCACGGCTCTCCCACCTATTTGAATTGGAAATAACGTTGTTTGCTTTGGAAATGTTGTAGCTTTGTTAGGCTCAGGCCCGCTGTGAGAGTAGAACAGAAGGGACCGGGGTGCAAATACAACAACCGTAGACCTCTTTTAGCCTTCAGCCGAGTCTCAAAGTTCTTTTTTCTTTTCTTTTTTTTGTTGCCGTGCTCATCGTTGTCCTTGAGTACGAACCTTCTCCTCCCTGCTTGTTCTTTTTTAGCCGTTCTTTCTGTGCGTCCGTCCGTCCGTCAGTGCAAGCGAACAAGAGTGGGACGCTCTCCCGATGCCATCTGTCAATCAGTGCTGAGGAGTGATGCATGGCCAGCTCTGAAACATTAATTGCTTTCAGCTCACCTTGCCGCTTGTGCGCGCACATCTTTATATGCGAGCGTGTGTGTGTGTGTGTGTGTGTGTGTGTGTGTGTGTGTGTGTGTGTGTGTATGTGTGTGTGTGTGTGTGTGTGTGTCGTTCACAAACGGGCAGATCCATCTCCATCACCCTCACTGATTGAGGTTGATGTGCCCCTCCTCTTCAGGGGGCCACAGGGGCCCCTTGCTAAACAGGGCAGCGCTGGATGTTTGATTGAGTTGTTCTGATGAGCCAGAGGAGAAGTGCATTACAACGCTGATACACTGATTATGTGTTTGCATCCTCTGGGTCCACTGCCCCCCCCCCCCCAACAATGTTATTGATCTGCTTTTTAATGCACAAACGAATAGCTCTCTCATCATTCCAGGTTATTTCCTCGGCTCCCTCTGTTCCCAGCGCAGGTCCCTCCTGAAGAGAAAAAGCAATGTGAAATGAGCTGGAGAAAGACTTTTATTTGCTCGATAAATCTGGAAAGTGTTTCATTTCTGTCAAATGAAACTTGAGATTGTGGAGTTGTTTGGCTGTGTGCTTTTGAGTAAGAATTTCATGTCTGTGCCCCCGTGGGTTGTCAAATGTGGCACCTCGGCGCTGTCGGGATTCTGGTCGGGATCACATTTCTTTTGTGATCAAATGGAGTCAAACTGTTCGTCGGTTGTCCTTCAAATGTCCCATGTATAGCGGCTCCACATTCTAACGGCGGATAAAACAACATTTCGGCAATTTGATTTTCATCAAGTTTGCAGGACCCCATACATCCCGACCTCATTACATATTCACCTGATGAAGGCTGTAAGAAAAAAAAGCTTATGACCCAATAAATGCGTTCGATTTGAAACGAATGTTGTGCACCTCCGACCGACTATGTTAATATTATTGACTCTTTTATGACCAGTGTGTTTTTATTGCGGCGTGTTCATTAAACTCCCTGTCTCTCTCTCTGCAGACAAGCCGGAGAGCTACGACGTGTGGTACGAGAGCCGGTTTGAGGAGTGCGACCGCGAGGCCTGCCTGTCTTTCTCCAAGGACTCCCTGTGCTCCAGGGTCACAGTGGACCACAACTACTACGCCGTGTGCCAGAACCTGCTGTCGCGGTACGCTACATGGCGGGGCACCACCGGAGGCCTCCTCCACGACCCCCCTGCCCATATAGCCAAAGACGGACAACTCTTGACCCTGTTGGACGAGTGCACAAGACCCCAAAAGCGCTACGGCCGCTTCCAGGCGGCCAAGGAACTGCGTGAATACCTCACACAGCTAGCCGCCGCTTCCTCCTCTGCCACGGCCAGGTAATGAATGGAGTCGGCGTTCGCCGGACGCACTGAGAGACTGGATCCTGTACTCCTTTTATCTTCCGGAACTCTCGAGACCCCGGTTCTTGTACGTGATGCCACTCGCTCCTCTTTGCCCGCCGGAGCAGGAAGGTGTTCGAGGTCTTGCATCAGGAAGTGTAAGAATCCAAACTTCAAAGCCGATTTGTTAAAGCTCCAGCTTTTAACCTGTCTTTGCTCCTGTGAGAAAGAGGAGCGTGGCGCTAAGAGATTCTGCTTAGAACCGGGATAGAGAGGGGATAGAGGTAACCTCTCCTCTCCCAGGGTGGGCTGCCATCCTTGGGGGGGTTGTGGGGGGGGAGAAAGGGCTCTGGTAAACGCCTCCTGCACTGGACTCGGGGCTACCGCAAACCAGAGCAGCAACAGCCCTGACCCCATCCATCCTCCTCAATCCATCAGAACTGTTTTTGTTTTAGAACATTAAATCTTAACACCTGTTTCATTCTGCCCCCAGGATTTCTTGTTTTATTCCATTCAGGGCTGAATTCAAGTACATTGGTGCGTTTACATTTTTTTGCTGTGCCACGGCTTTTTTCTTTCTCCGTAGCATGGCTGCAGGGAAGGCGGAGGTTGCATGAATCTCCTACTGTCAGGTGGCAGGGAAGGCCGAGGTAGAGAGGAGAGGCGGCGGGGGGGGGGGGGGTTGGTTTACATGCAGGAGGAAAAGATAACCCTTGACGGCTATAGAAGTCTAATTTCCTGCTACTCCAGTCAATCACTTGATTTCCAGGTTCCAGGATTGTGGCAATCATCTCTTTTGTGTGTGTGTGTGTGTGTGTGTGAGTGTGTTGTTTTTTTTTTTTTTTTTCCTCTTTTCAATTGGAGTGAGACAGCTGCACATAGGAAAAGGAAAGGAATAATTGGACAGTGGTGGTCCCTTGATGCAGATGTGCCTATACCAAAGAGGCTATATGTAATATTAAGTACCATGAGCAGTACAGAGTGACGGCACCGTTCCCTCCAGATGTTCCCCAGTAGAGCTGTCCAAAGGAACCGTAATGTGTACACAATCCTATGCGAGCCGGCAGGCCTGCATTCTGATTTATCTTTTTCAATAAGAGCTTAATCCAGAGGTATACGAGTCTACGATTGGGCATACATAATGTCACATAACACCCTGTGCTTTAACCTTCCATACCATTTGATAAATGATGGTCAGATTGACCGAGGGATTCTTTTCTTCGACAAACGAAATGAAAGGAGGAGAAGAAGCGATTGTTTGGAGGACTAGAAAACACAATAAAGCAGCGTCGGAGTGGCCTCCAGTGCCGAATTCTCTTTTAAGTGTCTGTAATTGATAAATGAATCCTTTCCTCAAACTTCTCCCACTAGTGCTGAGCGCACTAAGCTCCATCAAGTAAATGTTTTAAAAAAAGGGAATGAAGATATCCTAAATGACTTCCTCGCTCCAGAAGACTGCTTTTGACCTGGACTGTTACATCTTGCAGCCCAGATATTCCTGTTGAATATTTAAACACTCGGCGGACCGACGAATTAACAGCATAATCACAAATGCAGCCTCGTTTGGTTATGGATTATGAGAGATCTTAACTCGAATAACGTACAAAAGCAAAATCCCCTCTTTGGCTGCACATGTTTTGTACTTCATCTTGTCTCGATGTGGTGAAGCAGATGCTAAATGCCCAGCGGAGTGGTTGTGTAGCAGACGGACAACAGACAGCCCAGAAGATTAAGTAAATATGAGCTACTCCGTGAACAGGGAAAGTAGAAAGCACAGCAGTTTCCTTTTTTGACCTTCTGCAAAGACCCGGGGAGCTGACGAGATCCCCGTCGGTTAGGAAAAAGCAATAAAGAGAAGTTTGGCTAATGGATTTCTGGTTTTCATCCCCGCTTCCTTTGTTGTGTCCGATATATATATATTTCTGTCCCCCCCCCCCCCCCCCCCCCCCGTACGGAGGACGTGGAACCTGGAGGGATGTGTACGTGCGTAACTAACTGTCCACTTTTGTACTGTAATTTTCTTTTGAGTATATCAGCATTGTCTGATTTTTTTCCTGTGCCTTTCATTCAAAAGTTGTATTTACAACTTTTAGTGGGTTTAAATATTAAAATAAATGAAGATATATATAGATATATACACATACGCTCTGTGTGGACTCTTCTTGATTCTGTCTCAATCGTTTTCCGATTTTAAGTTGGGGGGCCATTTGGCTCTAGTTCATGTTGCCTTTTCAAATTTGATTCAGTGTGGCACAGCTGGATGTCGGTGTTTGCCAATTCCTATTCCTCTTTTCTCATTCCTCCTCGGTTTTGATCTCTTCATATCTTCATCTTTCCTCTAATTTGGATCCCAGCCCGAGTTCCCTTTGTTGTGCTCTCAACTAGCATGAGAGTGCTTCTCTTTTATCCATATTTGGGGAGATCATTTTTCCGTCGGTATACTGTGGCTGTGTTGAACTTTTGTGAATTTTAAAAAGCATAACGTTCAGAGGCGCTGTAATTGTAAAAAGAAAAGAAATAAAAAAACACACGACAAACTATTTGTAAGCAATGCAAAAATACTGGTAACCACTTATTTTTTGACTCTAAACTCTTTTCCTACTCATTATTTGGTGTGTGTGTGTGTGTGTGTGTGGAGTGTGGTCTTTGCTAATTCAATAGCTCTTGTGTGCCTTGAGCCAGCTCATGCTCGTAGCATAAAAGCCTGCGGTGGAACAAAGTAGTACTCGAGCCAGAACCAAAATTAGAAGCTACATGACTGACACTCTCTGCCTCTCTTTCTCTCTCACTCTTTTTTTTTTTTTTGTCCTCTGTTTCTCTCCATGGTCATTTATCCACCTCTTCCCTTCTCTTTCTCCTCTGTAATTGTGCTTCTCTTTGACACACCCGCTGGTTTGTGTGGATAGTTGATGTCACACTCATTGTGGTGGAGTGCTGTTTAGCCCTCTGTGCTGTAGCTACACTTAGCCCAGCTGATGAATGGCCCCGGGGTTGGCCGGCTATAAGAAAACACCACAGAAAACGAATGGAGGCCCTCCGAGTTTAAATAAACATGAGGCCGTTTCAAGGGACAACCACCAGGGAGCTTCTGCATTGGAAATGGAGATGTAGGAGTTGGGGAAATTAAAAAACAACTAATGAGACAATATGCTTGTGGAGGGAGAGCATCGGGAAGTGTGGAAACTCCAAACTACAGCAAATAGAACCCCATAAATGTCCTCCCTGCATTTTCCAATTTGCTGCAAGTGAGCCTCCGTACATTGCAGTCTAAAGTTGTCAAAGCTACAATGGCGGCGAGAGCAGCTTATTTCTGGGTATTGTGTGCGGCTTTGCAGCCACTACCCAAAGGAAGAGATATTGTAATTTATCTGCAACTGGTTGAGGGGACAGGTAGCATTATAAACAGGTAGGGATATAATTGCGCTGACTGTCGCGTGACTACCTTTGCACATCGGGGCATTTCGCAAATCTGAAGCGTTTGGAAATCCACTTCTGAGTTCCTGTTTATCAGCGTTGGAGGAAGTCTTGAAAAGGCAGAAGTGGGAAGCATTGTAAAAATGTTTCGCAAACCATATTATCTAAATCTCTACATGACTTTAGCCTCGCCTGTCATATTCCAAACCTGGAAAACTGCTGATATCTTATTCAGGTCATAAAGTGAAAGGCGGGGGGCGGGAGTGGAGATAGAGAGCCGCCATATGTTAGATTACAGCAACAAAAGGGGATGAAAAATGAACGATGGAAAAAAAAAAAAAAAAAGGGAAGTTTCTTGGTTGCCGTTGCTTGGCTAACGTGATGTAAAGTCTATTTCATGCTCTGGCAAGCCCCAGGGAGAGACGGCCATTTTTAGAACCGGAATGACCTATATATATTTTTTTTAGAAGTGTGGGGGGGGGGGGATATAGATTTGGCCAGTGTTGAGGGTGGGTTATGAATAACAACGTGTGAAGCGGTGTCAGGGAGAGCTCGCCTGTGTGCACATGGCCTGTTGTTTGGGGGCTTTTCCGGGTTTGGCTGGAGCTCAGCAGAGCGCTCTGAAGACTCTTTGTGGGCTCCTCCTGCAAAATCATCACTAATGCAACACAGGAGTTGCTAGAAGCGATGTTCCTGTCAGGCTGCTTACATCCCTTCAACATGGTTATGTCACTCTCACATCTAGTATGCCTCATTTAGATAGCGCTCTGTTTCTGAAGCTTTTTTTTTTTTTTTTTTTAAAGCTGTCGCACACTTCAGCTCAACACACAAATCTTTGGCTGACGTTTGAAAATACAGTATGCTTTGACAAGGACCAAAAGGAAGCATCGTGGGAGCCGGGTTTTTTTGAGTTTGTAGTTAATCTGGTTTCATTTTGATCTTCTCGTCCTGTGCGTTTTGACATCAGAATGTGCCGAAAGGGAGTCGAAGACACAATTCATGTGTTGGAACCAAGCTCGTCACTGAAGGCCAAGGGTATTCAGGACGAGCCACGCCTCTTTAGCACTTCCCCTTCAAAGCGCAGCTCAGGAACCTCTCTTATCTCGACTGAGCCCAGTCAGCCAGGTATCATCAAAGCTTTGTGCTGAATTTGATGATACCGATATGAATAAAGCTTCACATGCATACACACTGTGCGCCGCGTCGGCAGTATTCACTTCACTTCGTGACCTTTTGAGTTCAAGAAAAATGACTACCTTTGAATTAATCACATTTGCAAAGGTGCGTCGTATCAAGTTGGAATGCTTGTTAGCTGCATATGTCAGCTATTAAAGAGGTCTGGCAATCAGCAGTTTGATATGCTTGATTTTCAAAGGAGCAAACGGCTTCCAAAGGGGACAAATCGTCTGTGTCCAAATCAGGAAAAAAAAAATGCAAGATTGCTCAATATGTCTGTAGAACCATTGCAAAATTGGCCATCTGACACAAACTGCTTTCACAAAGAGGAACGACGGTCTCAAGTTAAAACTAACCGACGGAGAAATGAAACACTTATTCCGGAGGGCACGCAGCCTAATATGACTCAACTTTATGTAAATGGTGATTTTTTTTTTTTTTCCTATCTTCAAAATTCTAATCCTTATAATTGAATCTGCTTCCTGCAGTCGCCCGAACAAGAATCCTCCTCGAACTTTGATTACTGGTGACTCGGTGAGACCTGAACAGGAATCTCACAAGTTTACACAATAAATATGCCCCCCCTCCCCCTCCTGAGCCTTCATTCCTGAACTGTCCTCCCTTATTATTTATTTGTTCTTCCCCTATACTTTTCTGGCTGGGGATATGTGCACACCTTGTACCTCTTCACCTCCCCGCCTGCACACCTACGGTTGCTCTTTTCTCTCATATATGGCACCTGCAACCTAAACACACACACACACACACACACACACACACACATGCACCAAATAGAGCTGCACTGTGACTCCCTATCAGGGAAGGGGTCAAAGGCAGCTATCAGGGGAGCTTATCCAGCAGGAGACCGGCATGCACACAATCCCATTACCCACCCGTGCAGCTGTTTAGACCGCGCATTATCATCTGCCTTGGAGGGGCCTGCTTGGACAGATGATTGCAACTTCTCATCTCCCAACCCCCCCCCAGTCCCGTCCCCCTCCGTCTCCCCAGGCGCATTAGCTGGCACCCAGGGCTATGATTATAAACATCATTTTTTTTCCAGCAGACTCACTTATCCAGGCTTGCATACATCCCCGCTTAAGACAACATATTATCCACCGTGCACGCAGATCAGTACGAGCACCACCAGCCGTCTAGATAGCAGAGAATGCCAATCGTGCATTCCTCGCTCAATGAATCACATTCTGATGGGCACATCTGTTCAAAATCCAGGCTTTTATTTCAATGTATTTTCCAGAGCGAAAAGCCGAAATAAGTTTTATTTTTTCTGAACTCTTGGCACTCGCCATATGGTCTCAGACGAGATGTAATAAGCGTTTAGCAAGTCGGAGATGATACGAGGTGACATTTGCACTGATTGCGGTAAACTATTCACGCTTCCACTTCAGAGGCAGGCTACAGAATGTTGGAAGGGGCGGGCCGCCGCCACTACCACAGCACTCCACTGTAGATGAGACAAATCATATATGTCTATACGAACAAACTGCATGCATGGACAACCCTATAACTCACTCTAGCATTAGGCCAGATGTTTCTCTTGTCCTGTCCTTGGTGGTGCACCCAAATGATATACGCTTAGTTTTCCTGCCATTCAGAGCATGAACAGGACGTCACATCTGACATGAGCCCCGGACCAAGACTGAGGTCTTTAACACTCTCCTCGCTATATTTACCCCTCTGTGAACTCACACGGCATCTCCACTATGCCTGTGAAAAAGGAGTGCTAAAATCCTCGGTGCTTTTCACATTTGCTCGGCAAGGCAGCTGCAGAACTGCAGCCCCCGGCTCACTCTGGAGGCGTCCATCACTTAGTGACACTTGAGTGGACAACATGGAACATTCTCTCTGATAACTGTCGCCCTCATTGAGTGACACGCGGCCAAAGCTGTTAACACGGCGGCGGGTTCTGCCCGGGATTTTGTCCTTCTTGCTCAATTTTTTTCCATGTGAGCTTGTGTAAAAGAATTGCACATCAGAGAGGTTAACCCCGGACACCAAGTTCACCGCACACTGTTTCACCATGCATCCCCCCTCTGCAAGCAACATGATAAAGTTACTGGCTGTCAAATGTATTTATTTCTGCAAGAGAAAGGGGAACAATGGGAAAACATTCATACTCCCTTGTTCCTCTACTAATGTGTCATGAACAGTAGTTCCCCTCTGACAAGTGTAACATTTATGAAAAGTTGATTACAGCTATTCAAAGATTCACAGCTCTGTACTTCTTTGATGTGAAGCGAAACAGGAGTAAACATTTCAGAAACAATGCTTGAATAAACTCTCGACACTCACATCCATTGTCAGGGTCGATTTTTTAGATCCTAGAGTTATTTCCTTTACTTTTTGATTAATGCTTCAGATATGTTTACTCAAATAAAAAGAAATACAAGTGTCGAACACATCATTACATCCGCACAAACGGAGCCTTTTTGCACATTCGCAATTGATCAAAATAGAGCAATTCATCACAATGCTCGCCATGTCCAACATCAAGCAGCAGGTTTCACACTCTAAATGGTAACAAATGCTTGGGTGGACACAACAGCTTGCCATTGTATGGGTGTTTGGCCTGTCTTGGAATGTAGACAAGATGATATTTGGAAAGAGAAAAAAAAAAAAGAAAAGAATCTCCATTCAGAAGCTGTCTTGTCCATCTGCCGGGGTCAAACCTGCAGCTATTATGCTCAGCATGCTCTTCTCCCCAAACTCTCATCTGCCCACCCAGCCGCTCCGACACTGTGTGGAGTCGTGGAATGAACCACAGATGTGAACTTGCATGTGGCGGGGCGCTCTCTCGCCAATGCGACTTCCTACCACACTAACGGAGACTTCAAACAACTCTGTTAGTGCGCCACAAAGGGATTCGCCAGACGTCAAAAGCAGCCAACGAGGAACGACAAGACAATTATTTCCACAGTTTCCCTCGTCAGCTGCTGCTGCTGCTGCTTTGCACAGAGATTGCTGCTTGCATGTGCACGCAGATCACTCCGGAGAAACTGCATAATAAGCAATTCAAAGCTGTCGTTCGAATGCTGAGACATGATGCACACAGGCCAACAGCAGCCCTGACGGCAATTTGTTGAGTAGTTAAGGTGTCTGACTGCCAAGTTTTCTCTCTTTTGCGTAAGGGGTGTGTGTGTGTGTGTGTGTGAGAGGGAGAGAATGGGAGAAAAAGGTACCGCGTATGTGAGTGCATCCACGTGTTGAGACAAAACATGACCTTTCTCCACCAACAGCCCACCTGTACAGTTCTTCAATTCGAGAATAGACACTTTTAATGGAGCTGCATCCTTATCAATACTCACAATTGTTGGTGGTTAATCATATATCTCCAGATGATCAAATTGGTGTTTCGTTCTCCACGTTTTGCAAGTTGGTGTCAAAAACAAACGGGACAGTTAGAGTCGAGAGAGGATGAGATTTGAGCACCGTGGAGCGACGAGCGAAAGTCTGACCTTGGAAGTGAGATACTGCATGAATTGGATCTCGAATTGGCCATTCAGAGAGTTTGCAGCGAGGAAAAAAGAGAAGAGAAAGTTATGAAGTAAATCTATTCAGCGTTTTTTACATTATTTTATTTGGAATGTTTACGACTCCTCCGACCTCGTGAGACTACTGGGTTCAGTTATGCAGTTTCTACTACGTGTGTCGAGTCGGCCTTCACGTCACACTTTAACCGTCTTTCTCCTCGCAAGAAGCAAATGTTCCAACTTGTTGGGAAATATGGAAACCAGTAAAGCATTGCGAAGCCAATTTTGCAATTGACTGTAGGCATAAACCCCTCCCCCAAACAACAGTTGTCCAATCATAACTTAGCAACTTTAGTTTTTTTAATATGTGCCATAAACAGTGTTTTCAACCAACTCAATGTGATAACCTTAGCTTAATTAACTAGCCATTGATAGTTAGTGGTAAATCTACCACTGATTACATTCTATACTGCTATAATGTCTACATGTATAATGTGTATGCGTATACAGGACCAGAATCCATTAGCTGTAGGTTCAGTCTTCTTTTTAGTCATCGCTGGTCACATGGCCTTGTGTCTTACACGGAAAAATCTGGCTCCTGTTCTCATATGCCCGTGACGGTGACACAAGGAATTGCTAGACCATTAACAGTTGAAAGGGGCTTGTGAGCTTTACACACTATATTTTAATCAAGTCTGTGGAAGTACCTTCACTTCCACTGGTCATGAAAAGGTCATAAAAGACAGAAAAAAGAGCTGATAAAAGGAGGTGAAGGGCTATTTTTACTGACAGATATAGCAGAGCAAATAGAGGAGGAGGATATATCACAGGCTGATCATCTCAGAGGGTTATGAAAGATATGGTTGGCATAGGGTGTACTTTAGTTATAGGAGAATTGTGTATTTGTGCAGCATAGTGCACCTTATTACTGGTCTTTAAACATTTACTTTCTTGTTGCGTCATTGTTTTTATGGTCAACTCAAGTCTGTGAATTCTGCAACTGATTCTTCACTTCAGTACAGCATTGGTTTAATACTTGATACCCCTCCATATGTAGTATATGTCCATGTATAATAGATGCTGAAAGCTTTATTAATTTATTAAGGCAGATACTGGGTTAGCTGTTGAGGGGCTCCAAATAGCTCAAGGGGCTCCGACCAGTTAAACTCTTGGTTGTGTGTGTGTGTGTGTATGGTTGGGAGTGTGTTTGTGTGTGTGTGTGTGTGTGTGTGTGTGTTTGTTAACTTGTGAGAATGAGATGAGAATAAATATGGCGTATTCTCTTTGTAGTGTCATTAAAAAAACATTAAACCTGAAAGCCACCATGATTCCAATCACCATCAGAGATGTGCAATCCCGTCAGGTCACTGTAGCCCAAACAAGAAGCCAGAAGTCTTTTCCATATTTCATCCCCCAACTTGCCCTTTCCACGAGGAGAAATAGAAAATGTCAGCATTGATGTTTCACAGTGTATTAGCGGGTTGTATTGAACTGATCAATCAATTGTTGGCGGTTATTGTAGCGGCGCATATTCCTTCTGACACGCTGTCTGGAGTTTTGTAGGAATCAAATTTTATAAAACAAGTTGTTGTGAAACTCATGAATATGTGAACTAATGATGTAATGAATGCCGCACAGAGTTTTTAAGGGGATCATATATGAAGTCACTGTCTGAGACTGGTCTTCAGGGGTCATTCTAGTGTTTACATGCAGGGTAATAAGTCATTGTCCGCTAATCTGATGTGCTTTGGGTGATGAGGTACGATGAGATCACAACATAACACTTCAAATGACCAGAACTCCTTTTCTTTCAATTCGAGCCTATACGGCAAATTGAGATTCAATGCTCATCCAAAACCAATTGATAAGGGGAATGAAAGGCATCGTCAGGAAGATGCATGGATGAGATGAAATCTAATGCTGAAATAAAGCAGCACAAAGGATCAGATGGGGCTAGGTATTCAGAGATCGCAAGAACAAAAGGATTTAGCCAGAGAGAGGGATGTGGGTCACACCAGCCAGTCACAATGCCCCGAGCCCTCGCCATAATCCATCATGGACGGTGAGGGTTGTGCAAGGCCGCGTGCCCGGCAAGACTGAAGGGGAGGGTCGGCTCGGGTTTTACAGGGAAACATAGGTCAGTAGAAGCCAAAGAATCATTTGTTTTCGTGCACTTGCTAATGGCGCTCAGATTGTCGTGGAGTTGTCTGGAGGGTGGGGTTTTTACCTGGATCGTGCACTTTGACCCCGTGGCTCAGGGGATAAGTCCTGAAGAGCACAGTCTACCAGACTGCCGTCCAATGAGGATTACACCATTAAGCTCGTTGTTAACCCTGTGGTACGAAACAGACCTACGTGTCACGAGGGATGCTTAGAGGGATTAGTGTTGAGGATTCCCTGGTACTGTCTGAGAAATGATAATATTACAGGCAGTTTGAGCGGTGCTTCTCATCACTTGTTTATTTCGGATTTATTCATAAAGATCATACCAATTTCTAAAAGAAAATCCTGTCACATTCAGAGAGAGAGAGCAAATAAAAGGAGGCCAAACTACTGGGATTTAGCTTCTATTACCATTAGGGGATGAGTGGGGGGTAGATGATATCATGGTGCAGTAATTACTCTGACATGGCCTCTCCAGTAGTCTCAAAAGACATGGCTTTTCCTCAAACACAGGAAGTAAGATGGGGCTACAGATCTGATAGGGTGTCGTGCCGGGAAGCAGCCTTAAAAACAACCTCCTCTTTATCTGATGGGATCAGTAGGAGCGCAGGAAAATCAGTGACCTACATCTCCTTCGAAACAGACATCTGTTACCTTCCATTCCTCACTCTGGGCCAAAGTGAAAAGCACCAATTACTCTGATAAACCACTTCCACGTCTGCCAACTCTGCGCCTACTGTAACTTTGAATGTTCAGGCGATGTATACCATTCTGTTGTCCGGAGAAGGGGGCACAAAGCGTGATTTTTTTGGAGAGGATTTTAATCAAATTTTGCCATCTGCTGGCGGAGAGATAATTACAAAGATCCACGGCGGCATGTGTTGCAGGCACGGGTACGAGACAGAAGGAGGAGAGACGATTATTATTATTGTATCATCTGAATAAGATTGGTGTGCTCAGTCTTGTGCTCTAAACCCTGGAGGTCAGGGTATAAAAAAAAGAGGATTACAACCTAGGAGCCAAATGGATTAAACATCGACTGACTCTCTGCTACAAACTCATTCCTTCAACCACACTCACGGCAACACGCACAGCGGTGACTTAACGGTTACACTAATTGCCACAGGTCACATTTTGAAAGAGTACGTGTGTGTGTGTGTGTGTGTGTGTGTGTGTGTGTGTGTGTGTGTGTGTGTGTGTGACTGCACTCTGCCTGTAGCGATCACCAGCAGTAATCAAAGGGAACTAGTAGCTCGAAGAGAACAATCACCCAAAGCAATTCTGCTACGTCGACAAGGGCCTGATTGTGCCCTAGTGGTCATGCAATCAATGGTTATAAATAGACTTTGGTCGTTGCTGGAATGTATTTCTAAAAATATGCACAATACATCAGAAGATGGGACTGACGTTACGTTTTTTTTGTGAGAAAAAGTCATTACAAGAAGAGTGGATGAGCATTATGTGGAGAAAACATACGAGATTTTGTGTGTTTTCTATCATTTCTCTAATCTAATCACACTGAGAGAGATATATAGAGCGGATGTTCTGTTAAACTTCTGAGCTCATATGAGTGACATTGTGTCTAAAAATGACCACGTACAGGCATGTTTGCAAACCTCTCCCTGCACACTTTAGAATAATTTCGCTAATGAATAACTAACGAGCTGCATTTGCACAGCTTTTTCAAAAACAAACTAAATGGCATCTATTGCACAGGGAGTCGTGTGCTCGCGTGGGAGTCGTAGAGCAGGAGAAGTTGATGCCTCTGAAATAGGAGGTGGATGTGGCCTCTCAGAGGACACGGAAATCACACCGCGGATGACATTTTCTGCTTTGCATCATGCACAAAAGCGATTTAGCTGATGCGGTGGGCAATCTTTCAACTCTGCAATTTAACAAGCTATGATGAAATGGCAGCATGGCCTATGGGCACTCGATAATAGAAGGAACGCATACACAGAGTGGAACTGTATGCCTTGAGGCTGATAACAAGGTTAATAAGACGATGCAAGGCCCAAGAACACCAATTCAACAACCTCTTTATCCTCTCCCTCTTCATCGTCGGACGATCTTCCCTTAGGTCATCCCTCAAGTGTTGCTGTAGCGGCCCTGAGTTCCCATGAAAGACCAACCTAAACACTAGCATTGCCTGGAATTAAACGTTATCCATTATGTAAAAGATGAGGAGTGTTACTAAAGGGAATAGTTTATTTAGT
The DNA here is from genome assembly GCA_032191485.1 of Leptoclinus maculatus. Lineage (NCBI taxonomy): Eukaryota > Metazoa > Chordata > Actinopteri > Perciformes > Stichaeidae > Leptoclinus > Leptoclinus maculatus. Next base: position 6,413,577 of record JAVDOI010000013.1, read on the forward strand.
GAAGAGCACCGAAGCCATGAATTTCTAATGCCCTTTTGTTGAAAATTAGTTCTAGAATCACTTGTAAGGAAACGAAAGGGTTAAGACATCTATTGCCTATTGTGAATGAAGGCGAGTCTGAGCCATGGTAAACACTTCAACACACTCAAGCGACTCCTTATCTAAGCATGGCAAGTGTGAGGGTTCATCTTATTAGACTTTCAGAAATAGACTGGAGTGAATCTCTCCCCTCATATGGAGAGATTGGCAGTGCAGTCAGGGAAGTGATTTCAGCACTGCATTGAATTGAATTGCTGGGGGGGGGGGGGAGGTTGGTTAAGCAAGGGGTTTAATTTGCTCTGGAGTATGTATTCTCATACTGATATGCCAAAATGTAATTGGAGTCGGTACAAGAGCTGGTCGTTTTCATTTGAGATTTGAGGGTGTTCGGTCTGGAATTTCTTTTCCCAGTGACTTGTATCGTCTAAACAGCATGTTTTCCCCCGCCTGTATTATCATTGTGCATGGGGCGAAACCGGCAAAAATGTAGACTTATCTGATAGGGAATGTAAATGAACCCCTGACTGTGGAGATACAATCTTATCTGGTGTGTAAATAAATGTATAACACGCAGCTGTCACAGGCAACTGCATGTGTTCATTTCCCCCCCAAAACCAAAGCCATGGTTCCTGATTGGCTGGGATCGTGACATATGGAGATGAATATCAGTAAAAAAAAACTGGGGCGCACGCGTTGACTCACAGCCACTTCCTAACACACACCTCCCAGTATGATTCCTGTGTAATGATCTGGGGAGTCTGGACAGCCGTCTGCTTAGCTCTGCCGCGCCGTGGGGTGCTGAGCTGTACGTGAGGAGGAGAAACAAGACAAGGAGGAGATGGCTTCCTTTTTTTTCCATCTCGGCAACGCTCTCTCTCCGTCCTGCGCAGAGATGTGAGAAATTAACAAACACAACCGCCTGCGGAGACGAAAAAAAAAGGTTGAAGTAAAAAAAAAATCCTAATAAATGACGGCGGTTCATTGAACTCGCTCCGAAAATCAGCATCCACCGCAAAGATAAGAACGCACAAAGAATCATCTCACTTTGACTTATGAGTGTGACTTCATTGGGAACATCATTACAAACAAAGCTGATGGTGATTGCAGTTTGAACCAGTTGCACGATGATACGAATCACATTATTCTAGATGAAAAACAAAGAGGAAATTCCTTGGCTCTACTGATGCAGAAACATGAATGTCCTCTGTAGCTCTCAGTCCCTTTATGAATATTTCAAATGCATTGTTACAGTGAAACCAAAGATATTGAGGATAAAAAGACACCAACTTGATCTTTTTTTGTGAGGTCTGGGCCCTTAAGACCATTCAGTGGGGTCTAAAAGCCAAATCTTTCTGGAGCTTGCTGTTGTGAAATCAGTCAGACGGAAGGAAGCACGTCAAACTGCCCGCTTAAGTAGGCCACTCCTGCTGAGTTGTTGCTTTATTTTTTGTGCTCCGGCCTCACATGTACTGGTGAAGCTGTTGATGTAGCAGAAGAACAGATTGTGATATGGATGTGCATCCACTTGGAACAGCTGAATACTGAATGCCAAGTGTAACTACTGATAAATGTGCACGGCAGTTGTAGGAAACGCTGCCCAACACGGCCAAGGCACGACGGATATACTTCTCCTGGATATCATGAAGTTCTTGCTTCGTGAGGACACGTAGAAAAAGATGGAGGTTTGAGGGGTTTGGAGTAAGAGGCTTATTGGAAATACTATCTAAGGAGGAGAAAGAGAAAGGGAAGGACAAAGAGGAGGAAAGTTGAAAAAAGGAAAAAGAGCGGAGGCGGAAAAAAACCAACAACAAACCCTCGAGTGCTCTATAATCCAAAAATGAGAGAGCTGTGACTCGGAGACAGTCATTCTGACAAGATGCATTTGAGCAATGGAATAAAGGGAAGCGGCAAAGCCAGTTAAGAGGGCTACTTCCAGGGGAAAAAAAGGAGAGATGGATGATGAGCTGCAGATGTGACAAAGGAGATTGTGCTGGAAACCAGCCATCAATAGATCCATGAAACAATGGCACCATCCTGGGAAGAGCACACAATCACTGGGATTATGCTGCGTGACACACTTTCAGTCCATCTCTACTATGAACCTTAAAAGAACACGTTATGTCTCTGTTACAGCAGATATGTATCTGTATTATAATGCACCTCTTTCAAGGAATAGTTTGACATTTTGGGAAATATACTTATTTGCTTCTTGCAGAGAATAAGATGAGAAGAACAATGCCACTTTCATGCCTGTACGGTAAATGTGGAACTACAACCAGCAGATGGTTAGCTTAGCTTAGCTTAGCTTAGCTTAGTTTAGCAGACAGACTGGCTGCAGGGGGGGGAAACAGCTCGCCTGTCCAAAGGTAAAATAAGACCATGAATCTTCAGTCAAGCAAGCGCCTTTGTGAGGCTGATGTTTACCAGGTAATATTTACCAGGTTTACCATCTTAGTTTAGCCTGTAGCCTGCTAACGTGCCATTTTGCACTAAAGACAAAGTACAGCAGAGGCTCTGAGTGTCATTGATTTAGTATTTTCCACTTGCATGGCAATCTGATGTGACTCCAAGAATGCTCTGCACACGAGCAATAATTTGTTCTGCGTATAATCAAAGTATACGCTAAATGGTGATTTTGTCCTTGGAAGGCAGACAAAAAGATAAACGGGGCGGACACATACATTTCTCCACAAATCTTTTCACGGTAATATGGCACGGAGAAATTCTCAGAGGAGTAAGGAGTTGTCTTTTGCTCAGGGGCACTTCAGCAGGGTATGAAGCATGAAGCACCTGAGCGCCTCTGTGCCTCAGTCAGCATGAGGCAGAATGAGCACCAGAGGATTCAAACACTAATATGAATGGACCCACAGTTCTGATGTAATTATTGTGTCATTCCAAAAAAAATGTTTCCGTGTCTCTCAAAAGACAGCCTGTGGACTGCTTAACAGGATATCATAAAAACAAATTTGTTTGCTTTGGTTTGATGTTAATTTTGGGGGGAAAAAAACAAACAACTCACACATGCAACAGGAAGCCGACAACCCAAACCTATGCAAAGGTTCACAGGAAAGGAAAACAAGCATGCTGGGGTTGAGGGTCAGGCTAGAAAAGCTGTATCATTCTGTCAAACCGTTTTATTTACCCTGCCCACGTGGTTAACGCTGTTGATGTTTTAAGTGGGAGCAGGAGGATTTCTGGTCCCTGTGTAAAGATGACAGTAGAGACTCATTGCCCAAAGAGCAGTGTCTGTTTATTCCAGATAAATCTTGCCCACCCTCCGGCATCCTTCCATATTAATTTGAAGTGGTGGATTTTTCATAAAAACTGTTGGAAATTAAATTGCTGAACATTTAATATCACTCTTGTGTCGGTTATTCCCATTTATTGTGCAATTATTTGATATGAAGACTTTCTTTTGAAACACAACTATTTAATTTCAGTAATGTCAAGTACAGCAAGCTCTTGTCTTGGATCCCACATCTTATTATGCAAAAAAAAAAATATACAAATTACGTTTTCTAGGAGAGCTTTACAGGTGGATGGACGGTCTCCACGCTTTAAATGACAGGTAATGGAAATAAATAGAGGGTTTAATAAGCTTCGTGGGATGTCTCACCTGAAGTGTTTCACTCGTATATTTTTTAAAACTACAGATACATATTTTTCCAAATCTTGTAATCAGACAGATGGAATGGGAACATCAGAAATGAGGCCAGACAACTCGCTGCTTGACATCAAGAAAGAAAGAAAGAAAAAAAGAAAAAAGAGTAACAAACTGTTCGGATGACTGCGCTCGCTTGAACGCACACATCGGCGGTGTAATCTTTTCCCCAGCACAATGTTGTTGATGCAGATCTGCCTGTCGGTGACACGCAGAGAATGTTTTGCATTCATTCCTGCGTGAATTGGTGTCAAAAAGCCTCGGAGGCTTCTTAATCCTTCTACATCAAAATAGGACACGGTTCCCATAAATTACAACGGTGTACTCGCATAATTACTGTGGGCCCGTGTTACATAAACAACTGGATGTGCTGATGAGCTAGCATCCCCCGCTACTTTAGTTTAAAAAGTATAAAGTTATCCTTCATGGTGGATTTTTGAAGTCTCTCTGGTGACAATATGCTTATTACATTCACACATGGGACTTTTTGTGTAATGACAACATCTTATTAAACTCACATTACTCTACTTGGCCAGCACCAAAAGGCAGACAACAAAAAACAAACAAATTGTGGTTTTACGGGGAGTTGTGTGCTTCAACAATTTCTTGGTGAATTGTGGCCGAGAGCAGCAACACCTAAGACCGCCATTATATTCCACCTTTTATCACAAGACTACATGATAATAACTAAACCAGCTCCATCAGCTGAGCAAGGCCACAGTTTGAGGTTGGAAATATTCTGAAATATTCTGAAACTCAAAGTAGTTTTTTTAATTATCACTAGGCCTTTTTTTGGCTGCTGCTCGAAAATACTATACCCATACTCAAAGGGGGCCTTACTCTCTAACTACAAGGTCCATTTGAATAATTTCAATTTATTAATAACACTCAAGTGGGTGAGCTTTGACGAGAGGTGTACATATTGTGTATATGTTACTGGTTAATACCAAATGAAGATGGAACACAGCTCAAATGGAAAACAAATTTCAGGTTCGCCTGATTGATATTGATTGATTTATTTGAAATAATGCAGATTGTAGCCTAAAATACTCAACAATCATAGCACAACATGTTTGAAGTCTCCACAAAACAGATTTTACTTCGATTGAGTGAAGCAGGCCCACGTTATAAGGCTTCAGTACGGAGAAATCATGCGAGATCAAGCGAGGTCAAGCCAACATTCTCATTTTGGAACCAGCTGTTGCAGCTGTTCTATTTTAATTTGATATACTATACAACTATATATTTCACTTGTTTATCACTAATATTGTTCAATGACATCATCATACAGCAGTTTGGCATCATTTTGAGCCATTTTGAGCCATTGTGAGCCATTTTGAGCTCTCTGACGCTCTCATAATTCTCCTTCATGGAATTTTCTCGTCTCTCTGTTTGTGTATGTGGCTCTTCCTAAGGCCTGTGATTGGCGGATTTTCGTCATGTGACCACTTTTTCGAACCGGGAGAATGAAACGAATGCACCAGGAAGTTCCTTGAGATGACTCCCTGACTTTCTAGCCACTAAAAAGCCAAAGGCGCGCCGAGCCTCCCCCGAGAGTAAAATCATTGGCTCAACAGTAAAAGGCGGACCATCTCGTCATACATGCATTGTAAAAGTCCGCCATTTCGTCACAAACACACTGAAACACACAGAGACGCACGCACACAGACGAGAGAACATGTCCGAACACGTCTGAAATGGATTACCGGCAGTTTCCAGCGTTTTTCTTCAAGAAAATCATCTCAAGGTACGAAGCGTTTACATTTTGCGGAGCTGTTGTTGAGCCGTTGTTCGTCGGTTTTCTTGCTATACGTTTTTAATGGTTTCAAGGAGAGGAATATGAAAGATACGAGTGGATTCGCTGTAGAGTCCTCGTGCTTTCTGATCTACGGGTCGGCCATGATCGCAGTTAGTTTTGTCTTGGTATCTGAAAACGAAGTGCGTAGCTCGCCGTTTCCTGGCGAAAAAATACATAAAACTGTAGTAGTACTTCTGGTATATTTAATTACTTCGTGTATAACTGTATTTTGAGTGAGTAAAATTATTCTATGTTTTTTTCGGCCAGAATCTCATCGTTATATAGGTATATGGTATGTCATAAAATATAATTGTATTCGTTTAGCAAACGTGATTTGTACTACATGTGCGTACTACATGTGCGTTATATATGGGGCACTCGCGCCAAAACGTTTTTTTTAAAGCATTGCTTTAAACCCTTTGCTTTTTATATTCACAAGACTTGTGTTATGTCACATCGTGCAATTCATGTTGCACTATGTCTGCAACATCCGTCGTCTGTGCCTGTTTCTGAGCCTTTTATCCAAAATGTAAGGAGTTTGTAGCTGCACAGTGTCAATGTCAGAGCACAGCTGGAGCTTTTTGAGATGAAGTCGTGCTCAAAGGCAGTTACCGGTTTCGGAAGAGCTTGTGCAGTGACATCAGCAGTCAGTCACAGTCTACTCTAGCACTTGTTATTAAAGTAATAACCACCAAGGTGAAATCATTTGCAGGTCGGTTTATGTCTCCAGAAATGAGTCTACTTTAGATGAGCATTATGCTGCTTTCGTTTATCTTTCCACAGGAAGATATTCTCCTTTAGAGGTGTCAGGCTACAGGGATTGATCTGTTATAGTTCTGATATATTCCTCTCACCTCACGGCAGCTGGTCTTATATGTTACTGTCATTCTTACATTACTAATTTATACAGTGTTGCGTCTAACCTAGCAATGTAAATCCTCAGGCTTTACAGGGGATGGGGAGGGGGGGGGGGGGGGGAGTTCATTTCATGAAAATCAGCCAAAGTAAAAAAAGATGAAAAACAGAGAAGCATGACAGATTTTTGTATAATTACTTGTGTACAAGGAGGAATCCAGAAAAATTCTGGCATGCGCCATTAACCGCAGATACACGGATATAACGTCTCTGATTTATATTTTGCAGTATTAATGCTCATCAGGGTGATGTATTAATCAATTTTAACATTTTATTATATTTTAATCAGCCACATCATATGTTTGAATGTGAAACAAACTTTGGAATGTCTTCTTTGACGTTTGTTTCATGTATCAACATATGTAAAATATACACCCTGTTCAGGATGGTCTTCATAGGTAATATTAAACTTCAGAATTTGTACAGTGTCTGTATCTTCAGCAGTTTTAAACGTCTGCTGGGAAAGATGGAAAATATTTAGATGATTTTCTGGCACCGCTGAGAGAGCACCTCATGGTACCATGTTGTATAGTGGGATAATGGACACTGATAGTTGGCTCTTAGAAACAGATACGGGCTCACTCACACTGATGCGAAACACTCATCTGCGAGCCGAGTCCATACATTATGTCTAGGGAACACTGGCACACACACACACACACACACACAGACACCGACACCGTTTTTTTTGCGGCGTGCTAAATTTTAAGCACTTTATTTATATCCATCAAGCTAATTAGTGCGCACCGTTTCCAAATACTGAGAGGTTCTTACAATGTTTGGACAATTATAAATACATAAAGCGCCATCTGCTCGACACTGCTAGGCTAGCAGTGCCAGCTGAGATGGAGCAAAAAAATTTTGCCAACTACCTACTTAGATCTGAGTTATCATCCTACAGTATGAATTTATAGGCTATTGCAAATTACAGTGATTTATGTCAACTCAACCTGTGAAGTATACAGCCTCCTGAAATACATGTGCATTGTTTCTTTTGGATACTTTGTGCATTAAGACTTTTACAATATTTCTATCCCCCAATGTTAACTTGTTTATTAAAGTAGGGGGAAAGTATGGTAAGTACACAATAGACCTCCCTTTGTGCTTGATAATCGTTTCTCTCATAAATAATAGATCAACTTGCGTGGGAGCCGCAACACAGGGTTTAAGCATTATGTATTGTGAAAACACTGATGAAAAAGCAACAGTTGTTCAGTACAGATAATATCGTGTGCTCCGTTTTATTTAGCTCTCAGGTTACAATGTATGTAATGTATGTGGTTATCGAAGTTGAATTGCATGTTAAAGCTTTTTTGTATTAGGCTACATTGTAGTGTTTACAGCATCATGCTGCCTCAACTACACTAGACCTACTTTGAAATCATTATTATTTTGCAATTATTTTCAACTTTTATCTGATAAATACCTTACCTTATTATACCTTTAAAAGTTTTTCTACAGTAAAAAAAACAATAGAAAAAGTCCACCCCTCCTAGCTGAGAGAAGCATATTTTACAGGCGACCTCGAAAACGTCTGGCATAAAAAGGACGTTATTGGAAAGGAAGATTGGCAAGAAGTAGAGAAGACCTTCGAATAGTAAGTCGTTTTTGGAATTACGCTCATGTGTTCGTGTTCTATGGGCCGCCGTGTCATATTTACGAGGCTTTACTTGTGTGTGTGGCTGCAACATGGATACATAAGTTGCTATCACACCACTCGTACTGCCTCGTTACTTTGTATCTGTTTTATTGAGCTGTGGAGAAATGGCCGCCGTGCCTGCGCCATAACAGTAGCTCACCTGTACCTGTGGGACTTAAAGACCTGCAGGCCTGCTCTCACACTGTTCGTATTGTGACGTTCTGTTGCATTTTTATTGAACTGGTGGGATGGCCTGCTGCGCCTGCGCCATAACTTCCCCTCACAGTGTCGAGCTCACCTGTGTCTGTGGAGCCTGTCTGTGATTACACAGCAGCAGGTCACTCTCGCAGTGTTGTGCTGTGTTTCATTGTCAAGAGTGTGTGTGTGTGTGTGTTTGGATGAATACGTGATAGAAATTATAGTGGGTTTATTTTTTAAGCCTAAATGCTTGTGGCTTGAGAATTAATCAAACCATGTTTAAACACACTAAAGCGTATTGATTGTTTGGGGGGATTGCAAATGAAAGTTTGTGTAATATTTGTCTATACTAGTCATTTCATTGAAGTGGGCTTGTGTGCATTTGGTGTTATAGGGTCATTCCATGTGCACTCTTGGATGTGTTGCTGGGTGCTTCTCTTTGAAGTAAATAGTAGAGTATTAAGGAAATTCAAAGGAATAAAGGAAATTCTGAGCACCGTAATGGAGCAATAGGGCTGGATAAAAATAATGGTCTGGGGAACATTTCTGGCAAGAGAGCATCTTAGTGGCTTTTAAACCGATGAAAACATCTACAATGCCATAATGGACTTTTCTCTAAAGAAGGATTTGTGCATGATGGACGACGCTCTCAATCAGACCTCCGAAACAGTAAGTTAAAATCATTGTTTTCCTTTTTGTTGCGCACTAATTGCAAGTTGCTCTGCATTATGCTTCTGTTATGTTATGCTGTGTGTGTGTGTGTGTGTCGTATTGGCCTGCCGTGCCATCACCGCGCTTATGTTATGACCTTGCTTGTATGCCTCTGAAATTGTCTAGGCTTGAATGCTTTGTCTCAGTGAAATGTATTTTGGGATTTTGGCTTGTTGCACAGAAAACCATACGTGTTGCATAATTTCACATCCGTTGGCATAAACCTCCAAACAGTGAGAGAGTCACTGTTTGTGTTGTGTCTCTGTCATGTGGTTCTGTTTGTTTGGAATTGGCTGCCGTTCCATAGCTCGGCCTATGTTGTGATCTCTCTCTCTCTTTTGCCTGTGGAGCTGTAAACTGCAAAATCCTGTTGTCACTGAACCTACGATAGTTCACATCATTGTGTTGTGGGACAGATTAATATAATTAAGTTTGTTAAACACTGCTGTTAAGATTATTGACAAGAGTCCTTGTATTGAACAACGCGTTCCTTGGTTATTAGAGTCGGATGTGAACATGGAAAGTTATAATCATTAATAATCAAGGGTTATTATGTGTAAATCTGGCTTTGTGCCTACCAGCTGCTGTCTTGACCTCATCTCACTTCAGCTGTGTGTTGTCTCACTCTCATTCGTAGCAGTTGGCAGTTGGTGTAAAGACTGGCTGGTCTCTGCCAGAGGCGTCTTTGTATCGCGCACCGATATAAAGCTCCTTTCATGATTTCCAGATACAAACCTACAGCATCTTTTAGTTTACTTCGCAAATTTCCCTTTTACATCACCTCTCGTGAATACTCAACTGTGCTTAAAATGACTCTGTGGTGTGTGTGTGTGTGTGTGGGGGGGGGGGGGGGGAATGGAATCCTGCATAAGGCAGAGTGCCTCCTGATATTTTGAAACGACGCTGATGGTGCCAAAATATCCAGGCTTGGCCAAACAACGAGGGACGAGAAGCGTTAGCTGATTCCAAAGGGATTATTATTTTGTCTTGTTGAAGAGGTGCAAGAAGCAGAATTTGTTTCCGATAGCACCACTACCGGGGCTTACAAGGCACTCAGAGGTGTCAGATTGCCAAAGTGCTCATAAGGCAAGTCTGCAGCTCGCACCATATGGTCGGTACGAGCCGAGTCTCGTTCCACTTACGACGCTCCCAACACTTGACATGGCTTCACTCAAAATCTAAGATGTTCCAGTGGCATGTGAAGGGTGCATGTCTAATTTGATCATAAGGCGCCGTTTCTAAATAAAGTACTGCTACATCCTCTCCAACCCTCAGCAACACTCACAATTTCACAGATTTTCTTCCATGCTGTTGCATGTCATAATTTAGTCCCTGTGCTTAAAAAGGCATGTATCGTAAAGCCCTTAGGAAGAACAAGTGCGGTTCGAAACCAGCTGCTCTCAACCACTGGGTCGGGGCACACCGGTGGGCCTCAGAGCGTCATCTAGTGGGCCTTGGGGGTACCTATTAAATCAGAAAAATATTTGTTGGTGATTTACAAGGCTCGCATATCTAAATGTGCTCAAGATGAAAAAATCTAGTAATTCAAACAAAGCATAATATCAATGAACAGTTTAAGTATCCCCACAATCAAACGTGTTTAGCCACTGTTAGCTAGCTAGCTAGCTAGCGTTCCCCTCGGACGCAGCGACGCAAAATAGATGTTTTTTTTTAAACGAAAAGGGATGTTCGCGACAACCCTGCACCAGTAAAAGCACCAAAGCGTGTGTTGAGGAAATAAGACCCTTAATGCATTAAACCTGGATTCATAATGGCAGCAGTGATGGATGAGGGTAAGCAGCATGTTTATTACACTGGACAAAGGCATAACACAAATGTACAGCCCAGTTTATTTTTCCACTTTTTTTTTTTCTTTTTACAATCAAAGTGGGCCTTTAGTTAAAACCCCTAAACTAATATAGGCGTTTTAACTACATACTTGGCTAGAGTAAACCAATGGTCTTCCCTTTTTCTTTGTATTGTAATTATTGGAAACTGGAAACTGACGGAGGCAAGATTAATTTAGTCTTTTGGGACTTTCTTTCTTTTTTTTTTTTGCATGGTGAATCTGCAGACTGTGGTCGAAGCAGGTAGATGTGGGACTGCAGATGTCGATCAAAAAGACACCTGGCAGTTCATTAGTCAACGGTTCTTTCAGACTGCTTAAATTTGCATAGACAACTTGAGCTCTCCTTTCAACGCCTTCCTCTCGCCGCTCACCTCACACGTGTCCTTGTCAAAATGAATAGAGGTTGTAACTTTGCATATGAATATTTTGTTGCAAGTGGACTTTCACCACTTGGTTTCCTTTGGATTTTACCTCTTAAATCTGGCTGCATCCACCAGGAGGGTTTTCATTAAAATGCATGGAGCCTGGGACAAGCACTGTTCAAACCCACAGAAGTTTCTTTTAGATTCTAGTCACGACACAAACATTTCCAAAAACACCAAATATGTCAGGCTGAATACAGAGAAATGGGTAAAAAGGGATGCACAAGAGACAACAAGAGTTGGTCAATTAATGTTCGCATCCTGTAGGCTAGCTTCAGTTAAGACATGGAACAGGTTCAGAATATGCAGCATCATACCGTAAATATTAACGGTTTTCACTTTACTAAATGGGACATTTAAAGCAAAATAAGAATTCAGGGAGAGAGAAGAACAAAGGCATTAGCCCAAAGAACCAAAAAGCCAAGGGGAAATCTGAACCTTGGATTTGGTAGATTAATTAGGACATTAAATGGAGGTATAGGTACATTAACCACAGCCCTTTTCCTGAAGAACTAAGTTAATTGAACATCCATAAAGGTGGCATGATACGAATGCCCTGCAGTACATAAGCACACAACCACAAATATGTTTATTTCTAGTCTGAATATTGTTTAAATTACAATAAATAAGCAAAGCTAATATAGGATAAACATCACATCAGATACTGAATTAAAATGAACTACAACTGTAATGTCATCTAGAAGTGTTGATCATGTTTGGGAATGCACTTTAAAACCAGAGTCGTGTTTTTGTTTAGTATTTTATAGTGTTGTTTGACTCGACTCATCACAACTGAGGACCAGGATCTTAAACTCTAGTACTGTTTAAACAGTCAAATTTAGATTTTTCCCTTGTTTCTGGTCAAAAAAACAAAACCTTGAATGAGAAAACATCACGGAACACCTCTCCACAGTTAGACAACAGTGTGTGTACCTTAACGCAACAAGTGAGACTGTTGTAGTATTATACAGGGATTGTTTTATCAGGGAAAATATCATCTTTAAGGTGTTTCCCTGCAGATTATTTAGTTGTGATGCCATCTATTTTAATTAGAGCGCAGTGAGGTCACAGTGCTTGTTTCTAGTTAATATTAGAAACATCGTATCGCAGACATTGATACACAACATGTTTTCCCCAATGCCGTGTATATTTGCCATATCACGAACATAAGTCAATGCTAAATAATAGAGGGGGAAAATCATGGTGGTGCTGTGTCTTTTCAGTATCGTAAAAACAAAATGAGATGCAACATTTATATTCGGGGCTCCTCCTAGGATTCCTTTCCGGTGGCGCAATCAAGAAAGTGTATTAACAACAAGTGTTGTCAATGTGCTTCAGTTTGATCAAATAAAGCATTGGACACACTTGACGCCACAGTCGCGTACGATTATGCAGCCTCATTCTTTCACTCTTTAGGGAAAGCCCTGAGGATTATGGTATTAATCTGAAAAATTGCAGCTAAAATAAGCTTTAGATGTGAAGATTTACAAGTTCAAATATGTTTGCTATGATAATATAACCTTTGCTACTTTTTTTTATTAATTGCATAATCCTATAATAAAACGGACCAGATTGTGTGCTATTTAACACCATCCGTCGGAAAGCGTCTCCTCTTGACAAGCTGACCTTCGTTAAATCTTGGTGATGGCGGGAGTGTGGTCGTAAATTGATTTGTTTCGGGACTGTTTTCAAACATAAAAGTGTGAAAAGCTTTGACTGTAAGAGGATTTTAGTAAAAAAAAAAAAAAAAAAGGGAAAGCGTTATGTGTCTGTGATATGGAGATTGTTTCTTCACAGATAACTTTCACTGAAGGCAGAGATTTAAAATGCACAGTCCACTGGTGACTTACACGATATTCCTCTCCGTTTTATAAAACCATTTTGAGAGTTTATTCTTTTCTTTCGGCTTATACTCGCGCGCGATGCTTCCAAACTTTCACAGCACAGGCACACTCTCGTATTATCTGAGAAACTCAGGTTAGTCAGACTTTTGTCCTGGAATTTTAAACCCCTTTTCCTGTTTTGGTTGCGTAGTGAGTTGGTTGGCCAAGACAGATGCCTTGTTGACGAGACAGCTGCCAGCTCTCTCTCACTCCAGCAACTAGGTCAAGTCCTCCCCGACGTCCACGACGAGTCTCTGCCACGAGGGCTGTGCCACTGTCCCCTCGGGCTCTGTGACTTCCCCATGTGTCACCTGTGCTCCTCGGAGGCCTTTTTGAGGTGGTTCAGATTCGGCACTCGCGTGCCCATGGACGGGAGACGAGGCTCTGTCTTATAATAATTAGGCTCAGTGGCATATACCGGGGCATGCAACCTACGTCTGCCATTTAGGGATGAAGATGAGTGCTCCTTCCAGATCCGTGCTGCATTATTAAGGGTGACAGGACTCGTTGCAGAGTGTCTCTACCATTCTCTTTGTACTGCTTCCCCCTTACCCGCTAACCCTCCCCCCCCTCGGCCCTCCTCGACACCCCACCTCCACACGTGTCCTCTGTGAAATGGAAATGCCGCCCCATTAAAAACCGTCAACCTGAAGCAGATCAGTGCTGCACTTATGCTAATGTAGACACAGGAAAATATCACACAAGGAGAGGAGGAAGAAGAGAAAAAATGTAGAGAGGAAAGCAAATGGGATAACACTTTTTTTTTTTACCAGTTTCACTGGGGAGATGTAGTGTGCAGTGTCTCTAATTGAAGATGAATACTGTTGTAGTGTGTAGATAGGAAATTATTCACAATTGTGCGGGAGTTGTGGTGGGTTTAAAGTGAGAAGTTGAGGATGCACTAGAGAGGGAGAGGGAAGAAAAACAGACAACAGCAAACTTGGATGGGAGATAATTAGTCCCACGGTTTGCCCCTGAATTGAGCAGCAGAGTTATCCGCATACATCAACGGGTTCCCTCGGCCACAATGCTGTGGTCTGCGACAACGCAGGTTTGGATTTAAAGCTGTTTAAATACCTTCTTATGCCTTTCATTTATTCTAAGTTTTAAAGGCTAATGTTTAAAGTGGTTTCTGAATAATTGCCCACTGATTAAGCACAAATACAAAGTTGTAAAAATGTAGCCGTGGCTGCCGGGAAATGGGCCTTACAATCACTTAACAATTAAAATCTAACTAGACTTTGGTGTACAAGTGATGCATAAAATTACAGCAGAAAATAAAGGTCCTCTTACTAATCTGTTTGGTTGCGTCTTGGCGGCCTGGGATCAGCCCCCCTGACACCACGGAGAGTGACAGTAATGATAAACCGTAATCAAATCTGCTCCCGCGAGGGTCTGCCTCATTCCTCACTGCACATAATGGGGAGAGGGGAGGAAAATTAAGTGTCCCTTTGATCCATGCGGCTGAATACTGAGACTGGAGCAAATTAAAAAGAGATGCCTGCTGCACCTGCCTGGAGAATTGCTGCAAAATAATACTCTGACATGCTTGATTGTCAGTCTCAGACCTTAATTTTCTCTAAACGCAGCGGTTTTGGTCTCTTATTAGTCCTGAGTAGGATTTGTGTGCATTGTCCTTCTTTATCTGAGGACACAAACCAGCAAACTTTTCACTTAAAAGTCTGGAACAGTAAATACAGTTATTATGTTTTCCATCTACTTTGACTGTTTGACTCTTTGCCTCACGGTTTAGCTGTAAACTAGTACTGATGATGTTCATCACAAATGCACTCAGATATGCAAACCCCCGTGCTGAAATTTACATAATATGCTGTGGAGGGGGGGGGGGGGAAACAAGCAATATGTTTGCTGGATTTAACTCACGAGTGCAAACATCTGTACAGCTCTGTTGCCAAAGGAGGACATCTTGATCAAATAGGTGCTCCATTGTTACGGTTACCATGACAACGATACGGTTCTAATAGGATGAAGTGATTTTAATTCGCCGTGTGAGTAGCATCGTGTCACTGTCACACTGGGTGTTCCTAAAGGGCCCTTTTCCTCAGGTGATGGTGTGTTGGCATTGATTCTCTTCCTTGTTATACACACGACGACGACGACGACGTGTTGATGACTGTGGAAAAGATGATTGTTACTCTAACAGCTGTCCGTTCCCAGATGCACAATTCTGTGTACTATAATCACATTTGTGCCATGGCTGGAAAGAGAATTCATTTCATGTTCCTTGTTTTTATAGATACCTCCTAAAGGTTAATCACGATTTCCAATTAAATTAGCGAAGTAGTGCTGAAGTTCCTAGATAAATTAGATGGGATTAGTTGAAAAAAAATAACTTTAATGTTGTAATTTGGTGAAAACATATGAAAAACATGATATGACCCCCCTCCCCGAAGCTGCCAAAGTTTAAAATTGTGTCCCCATGAATAATGAAGTTTGTCTGACACCAACTCCATGAACTGAGCGTACATTCTGCTGACTGTTAAAGCTCTCCGGTTCAGATACTTCTTAACTAGACTTGTGAGTGATATCATGGTTAAGTATCATGGCCCAGCATTTGTCAGGCGGTCAGACCCTTCAGGGGGAACAAATTACTCCAAGAAATGTTTGGGGGGGAGGGGTGTGTGATGCCCAGCCATATTACACTCTACACGGGTGAAAACAAATGTATCGCTGCACATGAGAGTCATTGAGGCAGAGTTTTAATTATTGTCAGTGTCAGACTGGAGGATAGCCTCCACTCAGGGAGGCCAAAATAGAAAAGGAATTAGCCCCTTTCCACTACCCCTGACAGCTAATTACATATAAAATGGCCAACACCGCAAAACAAAAGCAGACAATTATACTTGGGCCGGAGCTCGAGCTGAACTTTAAGGGCTCTAACGCGGATCCTTAAACTTTGATTTTTTTTTTTGAAGCGGACTTAACGATCTTGTGAGGCTTCAGAATGCAAGCTGCATCATCTGAATCTTTGCATTTTCTTTTTTTTTTCTTTTTTCGAGCGATCAATATAAACCTGTTCAGTCTTGCAGCAAATGTGGAATACGCAGTTCATATTTGGCCTCGCTTCGTGATGCAGCCTTGAGCAGAAAGCGCTCGGGAAAAAGTCGACCGCAATGAATGCTAAATATGAGTTCAGCCAGGAGGACTGTTTTATTGGCCCTTATCCAGATGAACATTGACTCCTTCATCTATTTGATACATTTCCCACTCCACCCAGGGAACGATTAAGAGGTAGCATGACTCCAGGGCATCGTGAACGGATGATTCCGTCTTGTGTGTCTTATTCTAGTATTTTCAATTAATCATATTCAATATGGTCTAATCAATCTAATTAGGGGTCAATTACTTTCCCCCCTCTGCTCCCGTCCTGGATCTTGGCAGGCTGCTGTCTGAATGGGAAGTTGGTTTGAAAGGAAATGAAGGTTCTCTGTGGTTGTCGGGGCTGCTTGCTTTGTGTCCTTTCCCAGCCTGGCAGAGGCTCTCTGTCCTCCAAGTCAAAAGCCACCTGACCAGCCAGAGATGGACGAACAAAGGGCAGAGACCGAGAGAGAGAGAGAGAGAGAGAGAGAGTGGGCCTGGCCTAGTTTGGTCTCTGGGATACTGCTGACACTCCTGGGCCTGGGACTGTCGTACACATTTAGTGTGTGTGTGTGTGTGTATGTGTGTGTAAAGATCTATCTCCCTATCCCTGTTGTGGGCCAAGTTAGCAATATGATACTGCAGGTGTGCTATCTCTCCATATGAGTTATGTGTGCATGTGTGTGTGTTTAAGAGTTACAAGCCCAGGAAGCAGCTGTATTTATGTATGCGTGTGCGTTTGTGTCAGCGATCCCAGACCAGCTGTATCGCCACAGTGTTCATCCGGGGCTCTCATTGCTTGATGCTGGCATAAACAAGCAGGCGCTGATCTGCAACATCCTGACATGACAGCACAACAAAAGGCGAGACAAAGCGCATGTGGGCCTCGGCGACAGCCAGTTGCACACCCTCCCCGACGCACTGGCTGGATTCAATTTGCCCGTGAGGCAGCAAGACAAGCCTATAGAGCTCCATGACTGCTTTCATTATTTCAAAAAACGTGTTTGGTCTGCCCGACGTCGAGTCTGCATGTATCTGGAAAGTGAAAGCAGTGGTACCTCCGCATAATGTTTGATGAGCCAGCTGGACTCGGAAAAAGCTTTTGTTCTGTCGGAGTCTTTGTTCTCAGCCAGCTGTTTACCGAGGTAATTGCTGAGGTGGGAAAGGTAGAGATGGTGGCACAGTTAAGACAAATGAGCAAAAGTCACATGGACTATGTGATGCATTTTAATTTGTTGTTAATGAGACTGTTCGTGTGCCTCGAGCTGGTCCACTTGGTCCAAAGAACCTTGGACGTGGATTTTAATAAACGGTAATATTCAGGAGCAGAGAACTCTTTATATTGTGTTGCTGAAGTTACACTGTGATGCTGCATGGACTTGTAATGATTGACATCAATTCCTCGTTTCTAATCTAAGCTTCCTATGTTGGAGCGTGGAATTGGATGAAGACATAATCATAAGGTTTGTGTAAGTGCCTTTGTTCTGAGCCAATTCTCCTTTTTTGTCCTGCGAGTCTCCTGGGCTAGGGGGACAATTGTAATGTAGTTAATGCACACAACGAATGTTTCTAACTGATGCAAAGCAGCAGAATTATAATGCTTGAAAGCATTGGCAGTGATTGAGGCACAGTAAAGCGCCGCTGAATGTGTTCAGCTGATAGACGTTTAGGGGCCCATTAATTTGAGATGAAATAGTTGTGGAGGTGGGAAAACGAATTAGACTAAAAGCCCTTTTAAAGCACAGCTTTAGGTGACGTCCAGGAAAAGCAGAATAGTCTTTCCTTTCATGTCTCCGGAGAGAACTCGCACCACACAAGCAACGATACGGGAAAAAAAATGCAATCGTGATGTTTTTCCCATGTGGTTTTTGAGCTGAGGGGTCCACATTAGCATCTGGATGAACAGGCACGCCTAGTAACGAGGCTCCTTTCAAATATCAATCAATGTCAATACATTCCTGGCAGTGCTAGTCTTGGTTCACTCAAATGTTTCTTCTGGAGCATACAGTGCTATTTCACTTCACGATTTATCAAGAGAACGGTTGTCACTCTATCCAAAACATGTAAACAGTCCACAGTCTGACCTTTAACGTGTGTGTTGGATGAATAGCTCACTGCATGACCCACTGCATGACCCCCAAAAACAGTACACCTTTTTAAAAAAAAACACTCATAGGTGACATCAACAATGAGTCAGGAGAAATAGAAACGACATGTAAAGAGATTTAATAAATCACGGCAGAGGTTGCGGAGCAACATATGCTGATGGTTACCAGTAATGTTCAAAATTCAGCTGAGCTTGAAAATGTTATGAAGCGGAGGGTGGAAACTGACTGGAACTGACTTCTCCAGCATTTCTGTTTGGAAGACAGTACAGAAATTGAACCCGTTATGTAAACTTGCAGGTCCAATAAGGTTATCGCAGCATCTTTAGTTTCATCTTCTGAACGTCTACTGTCTAATGGGAAGAGATCCTCAGTTCATAGGAGCAGATTATTATCCCAGCGAGATGATGCTCGGTAGGTGAGAAGCAGTTGTGTGTGTGTGTGTGTGTGTGTGTGTGTGTGTAGCCAGGTACTGTAAGACTGATGAGGTTCAATACAATTCTTCACTCCTGCTGAGTTCACAGGGCACTGCTCCAGTTTTCAGTGTTGCAGACTCTAGATTGCACCACAACAGCCGTATACATCCTCCCTTCTCCTATAAATCTGTGGGTGTAAGCTTTAACAGGGGAGCACAGACAGCACATCTTAAATAGAGGTAACTAATTCCTCTGTCGCACTCGACCTACAATTCTGCTGAGATATTTATAACGGGGTGCAGCTGCCAATACCTGCAGAAACAAATGTATTGCTGGTACTTTGGTCACCATTTAGCGGGAATTAAAGCCCAAAGCCATTATTGGTTTAGTTGTAATTCATTAGTCTGTACACTCTTTGGTGTATAGACTGTTTGAGTAGAAAAGCAAATACAGCTATTTCATACTGGGGCCTTGAAGGGTGAGTCTGGTGGATTAATATTCTCTATTTTTTCCTATTGTCAACAAATCCATGAAAACTCCACAACCAACAACAAATTGATCCCACTGCTACAAGTACAGCCGGTGTATTCCGAAGCGTGATGCTGCGTAATCCTTTATGGCGTAGACCTCCATTGTCAAAGTAAGCCCCACCATTGCACTGGGTAACCTGTTTCTCCATTACGTTGAACGTAGTTTGGTGGTTTTGTTAAAGTTGATCCCATTAATTACACGGTTTTAACGTTAACCATCACAGTGTGAAATAAAGTTTTACTGACATCGTCATCCGCCAACACTCAGTAAAATGTGTGATCATGACATCATTGATGTTACATTTCAAAAAAACAAACGTGTTTATATTAACAGGACAATGAAGGTTCTGTTTGTTTACATTATGATGCGTTCAGGCTCTGTTCAGTGGAAATGAGTATTGGGAGAAGGTAAATGATGTCATCATGATGTGTTCACATGTAATCTCGTAAAAAGGTAGTTTTGTTGTTTGAAGGAGATGTTTTCACATAAATATAAAATAGATATTAGAGATGAATTATGAGCCTGTTTAACTTCCTAACACTAGCTCTAAGCAGATTATAATACATCATTAAAACTACTAATGACAAGATTTGTTTTTTAACGGTAAATACAATCTTTTATTTCCTTATCATTTGAATCGTGTGTTTTTATGAGGGGAAAAAAACCACTAAAGTAAAAGGATAACATTTAGAATTGTGGTTTACAGAATAATACAATAATAGTCTGGAGCCTTGTAGACCAGCTGTATAATCCAACAACAGAGGGATCTGTATCTGTCAATATGGATCTTCAATGACCATCAATTATCGGCGGGGTAGCACACATTCATCATATACGGGCTGATAGTGATGCTCTTTATTCTCTATGATCTTCACGGCTGTTTGAGTACGACGTGCGACCTCAGACTTTAACTGTACCGACAGGTCACCATACCCTACCACACTACTTGTATGCCATATCGAATTACACTCTACTGAATTGTCCTGACAGTCAAACAGTTTTTCTTCATTTTTTGTGGTCAGGATTTTTGCGGTCGAGCCTGAAACCATGGCACGATAACCGCACCGGAACCATAGTAACTACTGTGTAACCCCCCTGACGTGATTTTTACCGAGGTACTCTTCATCAAAGCAGCTAGCAACAGTCAGCAAGTCGCTGAAGCTAACGGCAACGTGTGACAGCAGACGTTGCGATGTGAGATTACAAGAATGTCTGTGGTAATCACCCACATGTGCATGAGTTTAGGTACATTATATGTAATTTGCTCTTAAATGTATCTTTATAGGTATTTTGTTGTCTGGTCCATTGCTACAGGTCACAGTAATCCCAGAAGCCTATACGCTTTTGGAAAGAGGAGACACGAAGTTTACTTGACTACGGAAAGCTCCAGTGAAGTTTGTATTCATCAGCTATAGCCGTTGGATGAAAATGTTGATCCAACAATACCCATATGGAAGATACATTATTCTATTCTTTAGCCTCTTTCTTTCGTTCAGAAGATCCCCTCGTGAGTTTTCAAGTCCACATTCCTTGGCAGGCAGAACACCATTCCTCCTTGCGACGGAATTATAAGTTAATTTATATTATATATGTATATGAAGTGTTGCCCAAGGCAGGAGCATGCCAGTTTGCCATGACTCTCTACATCATCTGTGGCATTTCTAATCATAGCATTCTTCACAATATCTTTTGTTCCGGTAAGGTCAAGCCTGATCTAAATAAGTGCAGGTTTTTGGTTTATTCCAAACACCGTGATCGATTGTTTTATGAGGTTGTTTTGGAAATGGAAGATTGTGACGAGGGTTTTGACACTGCTGTCAGCAAAGAAGTAGCCCTAACTGATAAAGGGTTATATTTGACATACAATGTAGTGTGTAACGTAGCATTCATTACATTGTTTGTCCTGTTACATTGTCATACTGAAGGACTATTTATTCCCTTCAACCCAGTTGATGAAAATGTACCTAATTTACATTTTTCTTTCCCTCCCCGACATTTCAAAAGTGCAATTCAGATTCTTTTGACAGTTTGGATTGAAACTGTAACGGAGTCACCAACTGAGGGCAGCGCGCAACTTTCTGACAGTTCACAAGAACAATAAAACCAGTAACGAGTTGGAAAAGAAAATAGGCATGAGAATTAGGAAATAGGTACATTTTATGATAATTTGTTCAGCTTATAGTCAGCCTAAGAGAGACGAATATATCTCACGGCTGTGAGCGAGAGATGGAAAAATGGAACATCAAAGCCCTGTAGGACTTTACCGTACGTCATTACTAAAGACTCAATATTTGAACTCAGAACTCAGAACTCAGAACTCAGAGGCAACACTGAGAGTGTCCGGAGGAAATGAAGTTCCATGACAACGCCGAGGAGTCAATTAATCGCAGGGCCTTAGTTCAGGCAGAATGATGAGTTGGGGGTTAAGTCTGCTGGGCCACTAATTAAAGCGCAGCAAAGCTCATCTCTGTCTCTGCGACACAATGGTATTTCAGATGGTTGTGCTTGTGCTTGCTAACGCACACGCGTACATGCATGTGCACACGTAAACAAAACGCACACACACACACACAAAAGTTAATTGTCATTGGACCACACTGCTGAAAGGCTGCTGTTCCACCGCTGTGCAAGTGCTCTGTGTGGGATGTGAGCAGCATAACTCTAGTCTAGTAAAATCCACATGATTATCCTCATCAAAGAGGTGATGGAGAGCCACGCTCATGTTGCCTAATAAACTCCGTAAATGCCCAACATTAATTCAATGGCAGTGCAAAACACAGCTACATGACATTGAGAAAGCAATTATCAGCGAGGCAATAATTTGGTTAATAAAGATCCCATTAACAATCATTATGCTACTTTGCTGATTCTTTTATCTCAAGGCGGGCAGGAGGGAAAGAAGACAGATGCCCTAACTGCTGACAAAGACCTTATTTCATTCCCTTTGTTTGAGGGAAAAGACTGTATTGGAGATAGCCACGCTTTTTCAGCCCTTATAATGTATTGGTTGTGTTCATTTTCTTCCTGCCTAATAAGGTTTTAGAGGACGACGGTGGAAGAATGGCTCACCTCCTCCTCCTCCTCTTCACCTTAATTTACCTTGTCCTCCATGAGCCCCCGCCTCCGAGCGCCGGTGCTTTGATTTGCATTAATGCAGCTAAATAATGAAAATGTGTGGTGTACTACATCAGCGGAGAGAACCCAGATTGCGTTTAGGCAGGAGGGCCGAAATGCAATCATAATATGCTTTGGTTACACAGAATCCAAGCACAATTCTGCCAGTCATGTAATGGACTAAATGAACGCCTGACGGTACCTTGTGCCTGACCACTAGCATGCCGTGGAGCAATGGTATGATGGGCAACTCCATGTTTTGTTTGTATCTCATGCTCTGCTAGCATATGGACGAGACTGCGTGCGTAAACATGGCCTGTGACACAGAATTATCGCTGTGTTGTTGTTTTCAATAATAATTAATATCTACTGTGACATGGTACACATTCTGCTCGTCCATTTCAAACTATTCCACCCAACAGTTGGTGGCGGTAACATGCCAAGAAACGTAGCAATGCATCAGCGGAAAGCAAAGAAGAAGAAGAAGAAGAAGACGGCTAGCTAGCGATCATGGAAGTTACCAGTACAGGTGGTCGAAATTATCAAAAAAATTGGCTTTGTAAATGTTGAATGAGGAAAGAAAGGGTTAAATATAAACATAACTGAGTTTATGAGAAAACTCCACAGGGTGGCTTTTTAAAATACCCAGAATGCATTTGTCTTTTAATGTTCGAAAATATAATATATAACAAGCCGACAAGCATCCTCTCTGCTCCGCACAAGGCAATGCAAGAAAGAATTTCCTGCATAATCCTGCTCATTCAAACAGCCAAGGACACTCTCCATCAGTTGTAACTCTTGAGATTCATGTGTTTGAATGGATGTGTGCAAAGGAAACGGCAATATTATATTTCAAAGGTCCACCGTAGCCCAGATCTGTGATTGAGTGTTTTTCCCTCTACTTTTAATATGTTCTCCTTCATCTTTACCACTGTTTGTAATACACGTTTCTAAACAACTTTAACAAACAGCCTTACGTCACAATCATACAGCGCCATGCAGAAGTAAAAGGCACCGCAGAGTTCAATGACACAGCAGGTAATAGTTAATTAAGCTATAGACCATGAAAGACACGAGAAACGACAGACAGGTCGACCAAGTCACAATGAACTAAGAGTATATAAAGTAAAACAAAAGAACATGTTATTGAAATGATAAAAGGCATAAGAGTTTTTTTTTAAGGACAAAATTATGTATTATGAGTATACTTTAGCATTTTTACTTAAAAATAACCCCAACCTCCTCCTCCGCCAGCTAGCACCACCATACTGAAGCTCGCACCCACATGTTTCACACAGACCGTGGATAATCTCATTTCCCCGTGTCTTCATGGATGAAGGAGTAGAATTTGAGGTACAGTGGCCGCTGGCTCTCACACACCGAAATACAGAGAATGATGGAGGAAGAATAGTAGAGTGGAGATGGAACGAGGGGAGTTATTATTCCCACATTTCCCGGGAAAGAGACTTCATCTGAGCATCATCTGTGGTTTTCTCCTGGGGGCCACATAACTGGTTGGCTAACAACAATAACAACACATCTCTCTGGAAGGGAAAGCCACTGCCTGGGAAAAAAAAAAAACACATTCTTATTACACACCAGTTATCTTTGTCATGGAGCTAAAAGTCATTGTGTATTGTGTTACACAGCGAAACAGGGAAGTGTTACATTACATTACATTACAGTCATTTAGCAGACGCTTTTATCCAAAGCGACTTACAGTAAGTGTATTCAACACAGGTATTCAAGAGAACTACTAATCACCAGAAGTCATAAGTACATCACCTTTTCCAAACAAGCATCTAAGAGCATAAACCAGAGCAAATGTCCAGCGCAGAAACAAACAAATGTAATAAGTGAAACAAGCTAATACGAATACAATAAGTGCTAAGTGGAAGTCTCAGGGTAGTACTTCTGTAAGAGGTAAGAAGTGTTGTATCCTTTGAGTTGTTGCGTGATAGGGGAGGAAAGCCAGCATGTTGTAGATTGAATTAAAATGATAAGTACGGGAGCAATCAGTTGAATAATTGACATCAAATTATTTGTGATGTATTTTGATAGCTACATATTTGTTTTAGTAATATATCAAAGAAAAATGACATTCGTTTCCTGCTTACAGCTTCTCAAATTTGAGAATTTTCTCCTTTTTTTTTTGCTTCATATAATTGGGTTTTGGAGTGTTTGTGATTAATAATCAGTTTGCCGATGTCACCTTTTTGTTATGGACATTTTATACTATTTGCTGCCATGTTACTGATGTTTACTGACTTCACAATAGGGCTGGTACTCAAATGATTATGAAGTAATTGAAAAAAAATGTAAGTCATTCATTTAAGTCTTTGTATGTAGTAGTATAATTGATAACCTGTGTAGCTAATCTAGTCATCTGTCTTCATCAAGCGTCCACGATTAGATTT
This sequence comes from Leptoclinus maculatus, assembly GCA_032191485.1. NCBI lineage: Eukaryota > Metazoa > Chordata > Actinopteri > Perciformes > Stichaeidae > Leptoclinus > Leptoclinus maculatus. Next base: position 6,438,374 of record JAVDOI010000013.1, read on the forward strand.
GCAGCGTTGATGCTCTTCACAGCCGCCCTCCTGACTCTGCATCCCTGCCCGGGGACAGTTTCAATGACGTGGCTCCCTGGAAACCTCGGCGCCGCTGACCTGGGTTCGCTTAACATCTTGATGGTGTCCAACCTCCCGGGGGCCACGTTCCTGGCAAGTAACTGATGCCTCTCTCACACGGCAGCACCGCTTCCTCTCAGCAAGGAGGACCCGCGATCAATAACTTAATGGCATCTTGCTGCGTTTGCATACGTACTCTACTCGACATGCAACTCTGGTGGATTGGAAAGTTTTTGCAGCGTAGAAGTCCTTTTAATGCACCATATGACTGAGAATATATAGGGAATATTTCCTATGGTGTAGCCTTCCTGGAAGTCAGGAACTAAATATTGACTACGTGATGCTCAGACAGAGGGAGATCAGCTAATCACCACTAATAACAACTTTATTGTTCCCTTCACGGGTACCTCCATGTTGCGTCACACTTTCTGTGTTGTGTCTGAAATTGGCTAAATTTCACCATGTCTGGGAGGGGGGGGGATCTGTGTGAAGCAATCGATTTCAAATGGCCACTGAGCGGGAGAGTGCAATTGATGTCAAGGCAGCTCAGAAATGGGTTTTCTTGGCTTTCCGATTGAAATGACGCGGAGCCATTGTGACTCGGAGCAAAGTGGGGCCAGACGAGGACCTATTATCAAGCTCTCCTCAAACCCAAAGCCATTCAGATTCAGAATCCGCTCCCCCTCTCCACTGTCCCACACTCAGCATCCTCCATGCATAGTATACATTCTCAATAGAAGGTAAAGCACATGGCTCGAAGCTAGCCAGTTTCTCAGGGCCAGAGTGGGTCAGGGCATCTGCTTTCCAGAGGTCTGCTCACGAGAGACGGCCAATTAAAACGCTTCCCCCTCTGCATCGTCTGTGGGGAGCTTAGCGGAGGCACCCAGTCGCACCTGTCAATATTTACTGTTCTAACAAAATACATCATTCATTGCCATCTGCTCTCCGGCAGCACGCATAGGAGCGCTGCTGCTGCAAAATGAATAGCACTTCTAATGCTCCTTTTCCTAATGCGCCTAATCAATTAATCAGCCCTTTGCAATCTGGAGGCCCCATTAACCAGTGCATAGATCCCTAATGCTGTCAAAGGATATGAGTCGGCCCCACTGCTGTAACACAACTACGAGTGCCTGTTTGGCTGCATTTAAAGTTATATCGCTTGTTTTCTCTGCCATTATACGGCTTAGACACAAATGTTTTTGGGCCTCGTGTATAAGCCAATACGAACGTTAAACGGTGTGCATATAGCATCTGGACGAGGCACAGTCAATACAGTGTTCACGTCCTGTAAAAGCAGCACATAATATCGCCGATGAGAGCCAATCATCTTACCAGTCCTTCTGTTAATGTGCAATGATAAGCACTGATAAAAACGAGAAAAAAAAACGGAATCTTTTGAGTTGACACAATGATTAAACGGGGCAAACATTGCCAGAAGAATTAAATGTTCAGATGCAGACTGCAAACATTTATAAATGCATAATCTATATGCTTGCTCTGTGTATTTATTATCAAAAAACACAAACCCACACACACAAACAACAAGCTGCTGCCGTTGGCGCACAGTCCTCAGTCCAAAAGGCTACATTTATTGGAAAAAAAGATCCAAAATTAACATGTTTGTCACGAAATATTTTGCCTACAAACCTGTTCAGCAAAATGACGAACAATAAGAAAGGCTTTGATACATGTACATTATTACTATTATTATTATTCACCTATAGAAAGTTTTGTCTTTACACCTTTTTGGAGTTTAGTAATAATAGTGTGTATATATAGAGTCATTTGATATTGATTGTCTGCTGATACTCTGCCCCAATCCAATACTTCTATTTTCCTAGATAATACAGCAGCCCAGTGCACACTTCTAATACATTGAAGTTATTAATCCAATTCATATGCTTGACAATTGAATAGCTCTATATCGAGAAAATGCCAGAGACGCCTGAATGAACGGCACTCTGTCGAGTATTTTCAACGTCTGTATGTCTTTTGCGTGGATTACATTAATAAGTTGCTCTTATTGGCTCCGTCAAACACTGCATCATACATGACCGCAAAATACAAGAGAGTCTCGCACGGAGCGAAAATGAAGCTAGTGCACATAAATTAGATAAATAAGCCCAAATACACCGTCTCATACTGTGCTTTGCTGTCGTTTATGGTTTGAGAGTTGATGGCTGCTGAACTTGTTGCGTTGCTGTGCATGAAAGCTGACGTAATGCGAAGGATCGGAATCCGACTCAATAGCTTGATAGCCAATAAGAAAATGCCTTTGAGATCAGATCGGGACATCCCTGATAAAAATGGTTACGAATTATGTGAAATTACATAGTTTTAAAGTCAAAACCTTTCCTATTTCTTTCAAACTTCCAACTCCACCCCCACAACCCCAACTGCTGCAAAGCACCTAAGTACCCTAAAAACTCAACTGTTTACTATATATACATGATTTGTTGCTCCTCAAGAAATGTTTAGCACCAGAGCATCGTTAGCTTCACTGCTGCTGCCATTGTTCCCTGGTGTGAGACACACACAACGCAAGCAGAAGCCTTGTACGAAGAAATATTGCATGGGCAGCCTGAAGCTTAGGCCCATAGGCTGGATGTGATGTTGCATTTTGATGTTCTGTTCTGTCCAGTGTGTCTTGATGTCCGGAATGCGTCTTGTTTTCGGCACCTCTGGTCCCCCTATTTCTCAATGCAAACACACACCGAAGCTGGAGAAGACGGAGATGTAAAATGATGTTCGACAAACATGAGGCAAACATGAGGCATCTCATTGTGATTTCACAACCTCAGGCCCCTCGGAGCGACGGAGGTCCATCTCAAAGCCAAACACCGGATTGTAATTTCAGCCCACTTTTTTTCTCTAGCATGTAGGCCAAACAGTCTGGGGATTAGTGTGTATATCCGAGTGTGTGTGTGGCTGTGTATATGCTAATACAAAACTGTCATTTTATCCGTGCACTCTCAAGCCATCAACAGTATGATCACACATCAAAGTGGCTGCTGTGTCTGACTGCATAATCACCAGAGCAAATCTCACTCCCATCCAGCCCAGAGTTATCAGAGAGGATATTGTTTTAACCCTTTGTCGTGTGGCTCTTGAGCGAGGATACGGGAGGCTTTTGTGCCGAGCTAGAGTTGATAGAGCTGTGCCATAGCTCTGAATGCACTGCGATAACCTTGAGCATGCATACAAACAGCTGTCTTACATGGACGTATTCAAGTATTCCCACTGTAATACTGGCTCTTTTCTCACACACACACAGCTTGTTCTCCTGCATCCCTCCCTCCACCTCAGTCACACACACGCACTTAAGCATTCAGCTATTGCTGTCTCTCTCTCTCTAGAATATATGCGCACACAAGTCTCTCACAGCTACCTTTAGTACGCTTGAATTCCCATGGTAATGCTGTGCCTCACGCTTAGATACACTCATACAGATATACGCAGCTGGATCTCTCGCATCTCGCCCACAGCCTAATTCACATGCACGACCATTCAAATATTCCCATATCACTTGTGGCTCTCTTTCTTTTGCGCCCACACAGAGACACACACACACACACACACACACACACACACACACACACACACACACACACTCTTGCCAGATGATCCATCCAAGGAATAGCAGTCAACATCTGGCGGACAGGGTTTTGTCTCCCGCTACATCTCCCGGGTTGCCCTTTACCAGACCCCTGTGCGTCCTGATGGATCACCTGCGGACTGGGATGGATGGTGCCCCCCCCCCCCCCCCCCCCCTGCACTCTCTATGCCATTTCATCCTATCGGGACCCGCTAATCTGTCATTCTCATAGGCCATTTGTTACTTCTCCGGGGCTGCCGTATGCTTTACATAAGCGCACGTGTTTGCATATGCCCACACAAGTGAATCGCTGACCCCCCGCTCGCAGTTGGGCTGCCGCTACACACACCCAGGGGAGGCGCTCTCTCTCTTGTAGTGATTTGTCTCATCTTTTCACATTCTTCATCTCAAATCGCCTCATAGCAGAGGGGCTCTTTTAAGCACATTCTGCAAGGTTATGCTCGGTGCTGTGCCTTTTGTCCTCCGCTCATCTCCCTCTTGTCTTTATGATGGAAATTAAAAGGTGAAAATTGGATGGAAAGGTGAAAATTGCTTTGTCTGGTATGGTCAGGGGAAAAAAAGTACATCAATTGACGCAGTTAGAGTTGAATGTTTAGTTTCCATCTTTGACAATGTTACACCTGAGGTAACACTTTATTTGCATAGACCTCTGATGCTGTATAATGTGAGAAAACATAATGCTGAGCAAAGTGTCACTTGGCTGCAGAATGTGACATGCTGTGTTGTAAACTAGGAATTGCAGCAAAGATAGTTAGTGCGCCTTATTAATAGTTCTGCGTTTGAAGAGTAATTATCAGAATGGATTACATGAAAAAACCTAAAAATACTTTTGTTTTGTAAAAGACTTCCAACTAAATCAAAGCAATTCCCCTCAGTTTGCAACTGTTCCTGTTGAGGTTTTTCTAGACTCTGATGCTGCACAAATGTGTGTTAACCGTCAGAAAGGCAGGATACCATGGCCAGAGGGGAACCCGTCCATCAGTCAAAAGCCTCAACTCGGAACCAAGGGACTTCCTGCATCGCACCGAGCTCTGCAATACAAACACGTGTTTAGCCCTGCAGCTGTGCAGAGAGGAAACTAAACAGAAAATCAAGGAAACTGTAAACAAAGTTGAGCCGATCCGTGTCAAACAAAAACCCTTAGCCTGGGGAAAGACGGCAAAGACCTGTTTTTGCTCCTCGGCCTTGAGTACAAACACATGAAATGGATTACCTGCCTCGCCCCATCCACATGTTCCCAGGCTGTTTCCATTCAGTAGCTTATTACCCAGGGTGCCTGGATGTGATTTTAAAGCATGGGCCTCTTTATCCACTGGAACCTTGGAGAGATGTGAAGCTAAACCTCCTCCCCTGGAGGTACCTTTTGAAAAAACATTTTGTTGTGTTGACACAAAAGTTTCCCAGCTTTTCTCATTTTATGGTTCATGTCGGTCAGCGGGCCCCGTTTCATCCACTTTTTGCTCCGATGGCTCGGGGGCAACGTCTCGGCCGCTCATTGGAAGCAGCACCGGTAGCACCGGTATGGATGGTCAGAGAACCGGGCCGGATTGCTTACAGTGTGTTTCTACCATCTAAATCACTTCTCCATTGCTTCTAAGAGGATGGACGAGGACTGTGGTTGTCTGTTGTCGGTGCTCTCTGGCAGAGTGGTACAAATCAGCAGTACACACGGCATTAATCAATGGCCTGAGGGGGTCAGCGAAGGCATGCCTGTCCCCTCACTTCTGGTGAGTCCTTCAAACTCAAGGCTGCAGCAATCAATCACAGATAATTCCGGCGTGAAGCTCGGATGATAAGCCACTTTTGGTTGTGTCGAGGAAAAAGTTTGCAACTGAATCTCGGACCGGTTTATTCTGAGCTGTGTCAGTCTCTGCTTCTGCATCGGTGATCGTGAAGCGTTTCAGCGCGGGGGTCTAACTAAGGTCAAGGCACAGAGGCTGTCAGAGCTCTGTTCCAACTCCCAGCAAGGCTTTTTCAATTGTCTGACAGTGTAATTAAGCTGCTTGGCTGTAAGTATGACAATGAAATGTAAATTATACAGTGGCAAATCTCACTTAGCTTGTTTTATGTATAATGTATGTCTTTTTTCCCTCACTTTCGGGTGAGGGAGTTACGATTCCCCTTTGTCCAGGAAACTCTGAAACGAGCATTGATTGACGTCCTTAAACACATGACATTACACTTCATGAGATAAATGGGTACTTTTACCACAAAATAGCTTGATAATTTTCGCCGGAGCAGTACGAGTCATTAATTAAATCCACAGGTTATTCCAGACTTATTTGATGAGAGCAGTGGAGGAGCTTCAATGTGCTTTATCTTAAATATTCTGTCTTGATGTTATCAGGTTTTCTTTTGTCCCCACCTGACAGGATTTGTCCCTTTTTTTGAGTCTTGATCTTGTGGCCAGATGCTAATCACCAGTCTTATCACAGAAAAGCACATCACTGAAGGACGGGACCCCGAGGACACTGGGGGACAACCTGATGCTAGAAATCTGTGGGAGGGCGAGAAAAGCGATTTGTGTTTTAGCACCGAACACTATTTGTTTTTTCAAGAGGGGGGGGGGGGGGGGGGGGCGGGGTTTGCATCTGCGACACAGCTTGTGTGCTTATTACATGATATTGTTTCTTTTGGGGAGAGTATTACATATTGCATTTCATCTCGTCATTAAATAACATCTTATCTTTTTCTTTGAAGAAAGATATTAAATAATGTAATGCAGCTTCATAGACGGACATTTAAAAAAAATAAAAACAATTATCTGTTCTATGTTGCCGTCTTTATTCCAGATATTTCTTTCAGTTACTAAACCTCGAGCTGAATTTACAACCAGTATTTCTTGAGTCTTCATAACCTTTGTTGTGTCAGATTGCAGGACTTGAAACAAGGAAAATCGGTATTGATTCATGATTCCTGCTCTCCAGAGATAAGACTATGGAGATGTTTCTCTTTTTCCCTCAGTTGTTTTTCGGTGGCGGTAGATTTATATAGTGTGTGAGGAAAGCCTAAAACTAAACTGTAAACACCGCTGTGGTTTCCATTTCCCAATGGACACCAAGCCGGGCCCAGCATCCACAACCTGAGCACTGGGCTCCTGTCTTATATCACGGCACCAGGTCACACTTTTGAAAAGGCATCCAAACCCAGCTGCAGCTGTGACTGACAGGTGCACGCTTTCCATCTCCGTGAACAGGGAAGAGGGGAAAGTAAGCTTCTAAAACAAAAGCCGGGGTTGACTGATCTGAATCTCCCTGCTTCATCCAACGCAACTGGATGAGGCTCAGGGTTCTGCAACAGCGATGGCTGGATATACATCTCTTCCCTGTTCCAAAGGTGATGTAGGCGGAGGAAGTGGAGGCTGTGGTGCTCTGCTGCTTTCAGTCATCAATCAGTGTGATGACCTCCATCCCCGATACCTCCCTCCCACCCCCAACCCCATCAGGCATCTAATGCAGATTCAACATCACACACCCTCGGGCTCTGACTGACGAGCAGAAATCCGCTGCTTTAACCCAAAGCTGTTGATACGGACAAGAAGCAGAAAAGAGGGGAGGAGAGAGAAAGTCTCTAGCTGTGATCGCCCATCTGTGAGCCCAGAGTGGAGGCCTGATGAGGCCAACAACACTGCTGCTGCTGCTGCCGCCGAGGTGGTGGTCGTGTCGGTGGTCTGATGGGCTAAGCTTAACGCTTGCTTACCGATTTGCAAGCTTGATGAAGACCAAATGTAAGGAGCACACATGGGGCAAGAGAACACAGATTAGCTCGCCACAGTGGTGTTGCCAGCGCAGGGGCCCTGAAAGAAGCTAGGGAATAAAGGAGAACAAAAAAAAAACCCTCACCACATGGCATCCCGACAAAAATAGCTCTTTCTCTCGCATCATCCTTATTTCCCAGTTCCGTCCCTAGCAGCTGCTTTGATGGATCATTTTGTTTCCCTAATAGCAGCTCCAAATCCCTGGATGCTCTCCATTTATGTTCGGTGGGAGACCATAACAATTTAGCAGAATCTATCTAAAAGATTAGCGCAGGAGTAGAAGAATAAGTAAAGACAGACATCTAAGCTTCACCCAAGAGGGAATCAACTTGTACTTTATTTAGACTTTCCTCTGCCTTTAATTTTTTTTTCTTAAGTCGATGCTTTGTCAATATTAACTATAGCTGCTGCTTGCCTCTTGATTTTTTTTTGAAGGAGCTCGGTATAAATGATGCAGTCCTCCAAGCTTGCAGAGGCCTTTCAATCATGCATGAGTAGTGGATAAGTGATGGAAGCTGCTGTGGCCCACCACTCTTTTCCTCCCTGTCTGGTTTCCATTTTAACTGGTGAGGGGGGGGGGGATGTGATGAGAGAGATTTTCTATCGCACTCACCGCTTCATCACAAATATCAAGAGCGGAAAAGAAAGCGAGTGATGTTTTGCACAGTGGTCTGTGCCAACCGCAGTAGATATATTTACAGTCTCGGAGACGTATCCGCCGGAGCGGATCATGTGCAATAACAGTCTGTCAATCAGCCGCGCGCGGCTAACGCTTTTGTTCAAGGTTTGTGTAGCGCATTAATAAAAGGCTCGGGACATGTTTGATCACACGTTCACGACGTGACTGTTCAACATTAATAACAACCTCATTACACATTTATACAACTTTTATCGTACATGACTGCGTATCAGATTTCAAATTAACACTCCAAGCATGCGTCATTTTTTTTTTTTTCTTCTCCTGGACTGTCAACTCTGTCTACATGTCGACCTTGAGGTCTTGACCTTTTACATAAACCTAATGAGACAACTAAAGAGACACCCTGTCTACGCTGTAGAAATAGCAGAAACCCATGAAAACAGCATCCATACCAAATATGCAAAATGATCATTATTGAACACACGTCTAGTGCGTCTCTGTCTAGTGTCTACAGGCCCTGTCACAGGATCTTCCACCATGCAGCATAAACACTGATGTACTGAGAACTTGGTGACAGTTTGTCATGAGGCACAAACTTCAGCAAATCAGTTGTAGAAGAGCTGGGCGATAAAACAATCCCAAAAATTCCACAATAACGATGATAGATTTATGACATTTCTTTTCTTCTTTTTAAAGCGGGCATCAGAGAAAACATAATGGAAATAGCAAAGATAACGTTAGCTAGCTAACTACTAACTAACTACACACTCATGTCTCAGGCGTAGGACAGCACTTTGTCATTAACACTCATTCACCAGATTTTGTAACGTGCTGATAGCTTCATTTCCATTACACGCTGTCCCAACAAGTACCGACTGTGGTTTGGTTGAAATAAACATAAGATAACATAACATGTGAAAATATGCTGGCTCTACATAGTCAGACCTATCTGCACACGATGTACTCAGCCAATATTAGATATATCTGTCCAATCGCCCAACCCTATTGGATAACAGGGAATTTGTCCTTTTTCATTGACATGTTGGTTTTTTTGGATGCTGGTCTGTGTCAGGTCTTTGTAGTCAAGTCAACTTGTCTAGATGCAGAACCTCTTTGCACTTAAAATATTTAAATAACACCTGGTGCAGAAGCGCAAAAAAACGTTTTTTTTTTTTTTTACTTCGCACCATAGGTGAAAACAGCTTTGGGTGTTGAAGAACATCACAGCTTGGCTGTGTGGGTGGGTGGAGACGGGGGACATTGTCGGGCCGCTCAGATGGAGCATGTTGTGTGGGACACCACACCGTCGCATTATATTATGGACAAGAAAGGAAATGAAAGGACGGCATCAGCAGGGAAATCACTTATGCAAGGGAACATCTTGTACAACGGCAGGAAAATTGATGGCATTGGTCCCCAATGGACCGAAATTGCAAAGAGAACGAGGAGGCAGAACCCATCTTCGTCTGTCGAGGGATTAGATTCCAAGTTTACTGCAGGGTTTAATTTGAGTTGGATCCAGCCGTAACAGGATTCTGGCCCGTGTTCCAGTGTCTTTTTATGCAAATGCACTACTGTGTGTGTGTGTGTGTGTGTGTGTGTGTGTAGGTGTGTGTGTAGGTGTGGCAATGTCCATAGCACTGAAACAGACCGGAGGACGTTGCTAGACAGAAGGAACACGTCACATTTCTTGACATTACTTGAGCTTGCTTGCTTTTCGTGCTTGTAAATTTTAATTTTGGCCCTAATTCCATTAGTAGTAGTCCAGTTGTCTCCAGGCACTGTGTGTTTTTTCTTTCCCACTGACCCGCCGTAACAGCAGCCTCTGTGCGCGGAGACCTCCTGATTTACGAATGCAGCACTGGTCCACTGTAAACACACCAGCAGATAACACTGGTAATAAAAAACATAAACGGTTCTATCTGCTTGCCTTAATTAATTAAAAATGATCCACAGTCTCAGTGGCAAGTATTAGAATAACCATGCAGCTCTTTAATCGTTATAATATTCCTATTAGAGGGAGATTTACAGTACTTTGTGTGCCTTTGAGACAGCAAAGCTGTAAATTAATTTGAACACGTGCATTTTTTGTAAATCATTGTACCCTGTGGTTAGACAAAGCAATGGTTTATGAAAACTGTTTTACTGAATATGCAAGAAGTGTTCCCTGTCAAATCTCTTTGTCAAATGACCTCCAGAGAGACCCAAGTCAACATTAGGTGTAACTTATTCATTTCATATTGTCTTTTCATTCTCAGATTTGGGACAAAAACTAAGTATTTGACATATAAATGAGTGAATAGTTTACATGTTCAATATCTGCCATGTATTTAGTGTTGGGCGATTATAGGATTTGATCGCAGATCGCTATAAAAAAAACTCCTATCATGAGTTGATCGTGGTGAATTTCCTGGTGAATATCCTCACATGAGCTGTCTACGTCGCTATCATACTGAGAAACAGAGCCTCATTTAAAAAATAGAGTAAGAAATAATAATTATTGATCCTTTATTGATGCAGCAGACCTTATGATTCATGATCACTTTATTGAATTGATTTTACTTTTGATTGTTTTTCCCTGAAAAAATATTTTTCCTCTCTGTGATGCAATAAGATATTTACGACATATTTTCATATCATCTCATGCCTACATGGATTACATGGATTACATGTTGGGAGACGATGACGGTTTCTTTTCAGTGAGTAGCTACGTTTTAAGTCTGCTGTAGCTTCCAGATGTGATGCACCTAAAGCAGAAAAATTAAACTGAATTCAAATAAGAAAGATATCTTCTCACCTACCTCTAGTTATATCTAGCCATGCATGTAGTTTGGTTTCAGTGCCCAGGTTTGAGGTATCCAGTAAATCAACAGCAATGTGTCCTTCCAGTAACAATACTCTGGGCAATTTCTTCTTTAGAAAACAGTTTCCAATAAAAACTGTTCACAACAAAGTCTGCGGATTATCCAGAGAAATCTTGACCTTATTTCTGCAAGAGTTGATTTTTTTCAAATGTAATTTTTGAGGTTTTGAGCCGCCCCCCCCCCCCCCCCCCCCCCCCCCCCCCCCCCCCCCACACACCTCATTCTTACTGGGGTAAGAGCTTGAATCAATAAAGTGTATATCTGTAAACCTCTGCACATACAATAAAAACCATCGACATTGCAACATGTGGAAAAAAGCTTTTAAAATCTGGATGAAATGATCCCTTTGAAATAGCATCAAACAGGAACTCTGGATAAATAGCATCACTTACACAACGTCGTCTTCCTGAGTGCTTCCCGGGAATACAAACGCCAAACAAAAGCCAAGCCAATTTAGATGTCCTCTCAAACAAACAAAGCAGGAAGCCGGGGTCAAGGGGCCAAATCCTTGGTTTGAAGTCCCAGGTCCTTTCCTACAATGAGCGACTGCATTCTTCACTCCCGCAATCTCCTCCAAATTAGGCCATCACCGCGGCAACGCAAGGAAACGGCCAAAAGTTGAGGGGATTGTGGGACGCAGCAGTACAGAGAGATTGAGGTCAATTAAGAGGTCAGCATGCCATTTTCAGAGCAAAGTTCCTGTTACCCTTTGGCAAACAATTTCTTGTCCCTCGGCTACCAATCAAAGTAGTTTGTGAGCCCTTTAGCTTCCGTCAAAAGTAGTCAAGGCTCACTCAGTGTTAAGCCCTTTAGAATTTAATTAGAGCTAGGGGCTTGTGATATTGACACATCTGTCAAATTTCCCCTTGGAAAACCACTTCCTGTTCTGTACAGGTCTCTACGAGACCAAGACTCTCTTGACTGCCTCTTGGAAATGGCAAGATATAAAGACTAAGCATGTTTTCAGCTGGGCCCTCAGTTTGTAAGTGGTCCCGTGGGATAGTGACAATACATCTGTGGTCGCAGTTATTAAAAAGCTGCAGAGTGGCATTTAGAAAATGACATAGGGTCGTGCCGTGGCAATAGTGGAGACTTCAGCACCTGGCTATAGTTATTTGAGCGTGAAATACACTCTCCTGTCTGACAACGGCGAGTGAGCAGGAGCTCGTGTAATATGGTAGCCAGGACAAGTTGCTGTAAATATTTCATGGCAATAGGTCAACGGGATGTTAATGTTGTTGTTCTTTTGTGCCGTGGCCCCCTGGTAAGCTTCGTCAGTGACAGATTAAGTGCGCTTCAAACAGTCACTTCTGCCCTGATGTAAACCTGTAGCTGCCACATATTAAATTTCCGACGAGACCTCCGCGTGCTGGTTGGTTTGAGTAATTTAATAGACCTGGAGGAAGTCTACAAACACACCCAGCATGTCGTAGCTCTTCTCCTGTGCATCGCTTTATTAAACATCCACTAACGTATGCACACGAGCATTCTGAAGCCCCTAGATTTAATATTGGATTAGACCTCTGTGTTCTGGTTGGTTTGAAATATTGTGACGGACCCAGAGGAACTCTAGAAACACGTAGAGCATGACATTGCTGCGATACTTTATTAAAAATCTACTTATTGTAAGTATGCAAATAAGTGTTATCAAGGCCCCATATTTCCAAAAGCTAATATTAGTCTTTCATTCTACTTAATCATGTTTTGTATTGACAATTTTGCTCATTTAGGATCTGTGGCTTGTTTGCCTTTGTGGTAATGCTGGGCTCAGCCACTTGACCATACGTCTGTTACATTTGAGGCACTTTGTGGATTCATTTGATTGTGACCTCTGATTACTTGAGTGTGATTTTTTTTTTTTTTTTTAAATAAGGGTGGCGGGTTGGCGAGAAAAAAGCGAGATGAATAAAAAGCACACCCTTCACAGAAGGAAACGAGCTTTGAATGTCCGACCAAACCTTCTAATTTTCCGCTTCATTAAGAGCTCCGGTGCCGTGAGCCCAAGGCCAGAGGCCGCCTGAGGCAGAGGCAGACCCTTTAATAGCCTGTTTACGAGCGGACCGGTGTAACGTCGGGAGCAAATGGAAGGACAGAGCTTGTTAACAATTTTAATAGCTGCATTGACTGATTTAAGGATTTGCATACTCACAAAGGTCATATTTGTTACGTTCTTCGCTGGGCAAGACTTAAAGCCACATTCACTGAGGTTTGTGACCCACACTGATCATTTTCAGGGATGGCTGATTATAATCACGCATAATTGGAAACTACTTCCCTCCTTTGTGGCCACTCGACAGGTCAGAAATTAGTGTTCAGTACAGCAAACAAAGACCAGAGTGGTGCCAATGTTTTACATTGCTGTCAAAACCAATTAATTTGTGTGTAAAAATGAAAAGGCATACAAACGCACTACAAATGTACCAATGGTCAATATATTTATCATTGCAGATTTATGTAACCAAGCCCACAATGGCAGCTGATGGTCACTGCACTGTCTTTGCAGCATTTCTAGGCATTTGTTACATTGAGTGGAGCTATGAATAATGCAGCTGCAATACTATCTTATTGCTTTTCATCTCACCGGGGGAGCGCTAAGAAGAAAGGAGGAGGTCTTGCTTTCTTTATTAAGATTAAATGGTGTAATCCCTGACACGTGACTCTGAGGGAATGTATTTACACTCCTGGCATTGAAAGGATGGCCGTAGGAATGAGACCGTACTGTCTGCCATATGAGTCCTCGCACCCGTATGCTGGTGTTGTTTACATTCCACCATCTGCTGCGCTGGCCGGCGTGAGTGACGTCATTGTGAGACTTCCAATGCAACACCCCAGAACCCTCATAGTGATCAGTCAGGAATTTCATTCATGTTTAGCTCTCTCCTGGCTTGAGCAACTTTAAACAATCTGCAGCCTGTGCAACAAAAGAGAAAACAATCCTGGACCTCATATATAACCCCCCCCCCCCCCCCCCCCCACACACCTACAACTGTTACCCTTTGTTGCCACCTACAAGTCACTGGTGAAACAACAGGATGTCCCTCCAGGAACATTTCTATGTTACAGACTGGGAAATGTTCCAGGAGGACTACGGGGATTAACAACAAGATCAAATGCCTTCTGCACAGGAAGAAGAGGGCTTTCATGGCAAAGGATCGGGAGGAACTCCAGCAGTCCAAAAGGAGTCAAAGAGGAAAAAACAACTACAGGGGGACGATTTATGCCAAAATGGTACAGAACGGTACAGAACGCCCACCCCCATGTGAGGAGACAGTGGTACTAGGGAATCTGTTCAGACCTGGCATTAACATGTGTCTTGGGTGTTGCAACACAAGTAGTCAGCTCTCAGTACTTCAGCTCACATCTTGCATTAGTATGCATCTCCACATGCGTCTCAAGTGATCACTTATGATCAGACCTCACTTCCCCGCTCCATATGCAAATAGACAAGTATATTTCCGTTTGCAAAGACCCAAATGTCTATTTTTGATTTTTAACCAGTTTGTTACGAATTATTTAATGTACTTCTTGTGTCTAGCAAATGAAGCAGTTAGCTAGCGAAAGTCTCCTCTTACAGAAGAGACGGTAGCCAGTGCTCTGTTCTTTGCCATGGTGTCATCAAGGCTCGTAAATCCTCGGACGTTTGGTTTTGTTTCAGCTCAATGTCAGTTTTTACTGTGTTTTCCTGTCATTTACTGTCGTGCTTGTTTCTTTCCTCTCCTTTTAAGCACACATACACACTCACTCCATTTGCACAAAGCAGAGAGACGGCATAAAGATATTGTGAAAACCATGCTTAACGGAGTGGGAAACCATCTGCGCCACAATATGCAACCAGGGGCCGAATTGCTAATAAAATGCCACTAGCTAACTAAACACATCAGATTTCAGCATGTCAAAGGATTATTTTAGCACCATATGTCTACCAGGGGGTGTAGTTGTAACTAAAATGTTAAGTTAGTTTTCCTTTGCAGGAAAAGCCTGACCCTTTTAGTTTAGATTGTGGATGAATATTTAAAAAAAAAAGAAAATTCCGGCAAATTGAGGAAGCGTGGCATACATCAGGCGTCCCTGATTTCTTCAAACTTCCTTATCTCGTCCTTATCTCGTCCTCTTTTTTTTGTATTCTGCAAGAAAGCAAAGGGAGATGGTGACATTAAGATTTAAGAGAAGCCTGTGTTTTAGCACCTTAGTGACTTCTGACAGCTCTTTCTTTCTCCCTCTGCCTTCTTTTTTTCTCACTTTCCGCTCGGCTCTGTCAGACCATGTAAAACACACAAGGTTACACGATGTCTGGACAAGGACTAGGGGCATACAAAGTCAATGGACCTTGACTGAAACGAGTGTGAAGTTGCAGCAGAATGGAGGGAAAACTAGAGCTGCCTAGTGTGGCCAAGGCGGCCGCCGCCGCTGTGATGTGAGTTCATGTCTGAATAATGTGTGGGCTGAAACTGCAGACTATAAACAAAGGTGGAGGACCCACTGTGCATTAATGCCATCTGACATCAGATCTGACCCAGGGCACAATTTGACTAGTGGAGGTGTTTGAAGGGTTGGGTACACATGCTGCATTACCGTACCAGCAACTTCATCCCATTATTTGTGATTTCTGTCCTTTTCTCTTTACATTACTCTCATCAACCTTTGTATGATGAATTAAAAAGTCCAGCTACAACTACAGCTCTCAGATGACCTGGAAGGAGTTACAGGTCATCTACAAAAGCACGCTTGTGGCCTTTTTGTGATACGCCGTTTCTTTCTCGTTTTGTTTGCTTCCGACCGGCTGCATGCCTCCACCAACGTAATTCGGCATTGAAAGTCCTTCCAAGTCACCGGTTGTGACAGGCTTTCCCCGGGCTCTTCCTGCTGCCCGGGGGGTGACCCTAATACCCTTTCATACCACCATGTGGAACCGAGGGCACGCGGCTAGGGCCAGCGTGTTGGGAGCTGGTGGCAATTCTCGACTGTAGAGTGTCGTAGGAGTTTGTGACAGGGATTGAAGGGATGAAGCATGACAACACTAGAAAATGTTGTCCATTTAGGGTTAAAGCTTGGAGCAAAAAATTTGATATGGGGAACATATGGGAGAGTTTACCGAGTAGCAATGCAGGAAATGTTCAAGAGACGCTGCTTTTGAAAATAGACATGATGGAATTGTCAGAGAAATAATGACGCAGTGGTGAATGTGAAGCAGCTGTACCCTTGGCCTTGGCCCTTGAACCGTTCATCAGCCAGACCAGCGCTCTGGCTGTCTGTCTGTCCGCTGGTCTTTTCGGCCTTCTGTCGGCTTCTGTTAGGCTGTAGAGCCCCAGAGGAAAGAAATCCTGACCTCCCCAGGCTGGCTCGCCTTTCGACGGCCTACTGTCAACATCCCCGTGCACAGCAGCATTGCCATCTGGAGCATCCTCCCTCCATCGTTCATTATTTTCTCTTTTTTTTTTTTGTTCACACACACATACCGGCTCCTTCTCTGTTGCGCAAACACATAAATATATGCGCAGTGGTAGAAAGGATACAGTGAATACTCGGTCCAAACACACCCAAACCACTGTAAGGCAGGCTCATTTGGTTTTGTCTAGAGATGAAAGCCCCGCATCATGTGGTGGTAGAAAGTCCGTGCACAGGGCAGTACATATTAATAATGGATATTTATTCTGTTTGGTATTCTTTTCATGTGCTCAAAGAGATAATCAGGCAGTGGAATCCTTTCTGTGGTTGCCTGGGAGGACAACAGCCTTTTTACAGGTCAACAGACATCTATTTTGATTTCTGCTCTTCTAAGGTAATAAAAGTTGATGTAAATAAAGCACAACCCTTCTCCCGTCTCTTAAAGGACATTGCTATACATTTATATTAGCATAGTAAAGGTCAGTGTTGCTGCTTTTCATAATTCCCACATCTCTCCGCCGTGACTCACTTGTGTTAAGTAGATTTGGACATGCATTCATGCTTTTGGGCATTTGCATTCAGTCCACGGTGAGTCACTGTCTTTGTCATGTTTTGACAGTTAATTTAGTGTTCGGGATTGTCACATTATGCTTACTTTGTCTAATACAGTGACACTGCCAAAAGCTCAGAAAAAGATTCAATGCATAATACCTCACACGTCCGATAAGACTTATATCATTTCCATCAGCTAGAAACCCATATTAAAGCCGTGTTTAATCCACTTGTCCTCACGTATTGGTTGCTTCACACAGCTTGCCGCACTGTATATTGACTGCACGATTGGAAATCCAATAATTGACAATCCCTCAGTGTCTGATCCAATGTTCAACCAGGAACAATCACTTTAAACCAGCAGTGGCTTGCATGACTAGTATGCTAGCTATTGTTGTGCTGGGATTTCATCAGGATTCAATAGCCTGCATCTCCAGCGTGTGAGCGATGGTGGGACGCGACAGGAGGGACAAGTGGAGGAAAGAATAATTACTGGGCCCGTTTCCTCCCCAAGTCATTCACGCGCCAGCAGGCCCAACAAAAAGGACTCTTCCCCAGCATTGTTATTATGAAATGAAAAATGTGCGGCGGATCAGTACAGTGACAGGCCGCTCGGTGTATTTACCTGTCATTTGTCTCCTTTTGGACAGGAGTGGACACTGTGCAGTTTGAGGCGCTTTGCGCCCACTGATGATATCAGTTTCTGAGCTCCCGCTTTGTGCTGTAGATGGATGTGCTGCACTGTGCAGTGTTGGCTGTAATCTAGCCACATGCCGGCTGTCGGACACCGAGAGGAACACCGTGTATTTCAGATGTAATATGTTTTGAAGGCGGGGCCTAATTAAAAAGCAAACAAGCAAGCACTTGGCACGCATTGATTGTTTGTGTACCTGCACGTTGAGGATAAGGATGAGGCCATTCAACTGCAAGGATACTCTGTATTAATCAGTAGCTTGAAGCAAATACCACATTTGAACATGAAAATGAATTTGCATATGTTGTAACTTCTTCTCCTGCACTTATGTCACGAGCCCGGGTGGAACCCTGTATGTTTGCGGATATTGGCCGTAAATAGTGATTGAATCTTTATAGGGAAGGTACAGTGAGCACGCACATCAATACACATCAACTACACCCGGGCTCCTTTATTAGCCATAAAAATAGTTAAGTTAAGCCATTTCCAATTTTATTTTTTACTGCATCAATTTGCAACAGCTGTCAGGCTTATGAGGACTAATGGAGGCGTCATGCGGGGTTTATTCATGAGCTGAGAATTATGTGATTCTATCTGCCTTCAGGACTGGTCTGAGTTATTGAGCTTAAAGGTTTTCAACATTGTGTCAAATGGCTATTACACACACACACACACACACACACACACACACACACACACACACACACACACACACACACACACACATGATTGCTTTCGTAAATTCAAATAACACCACAATGAAATTAAATGGTGGGTCCATTCACTGACTTGGTTGATGTGAATAACTCGGCTTGGACACAAAAGTGAGACAGAAATTTCAAAGTTGGCAGTAAACTTGTATGCAGTGAAATTAACAGTAAGAATGACGCTAGTCATCATCTGATTGCTGCCAATACTCTTCACTGTTGGATAGGCTAGAGAAACTTTTTCATCTTTTGTAAATTTCACAATATGTACTGTCCCCATCGGCCTTTAGACATAATAATGGATTTGATTTTGTATTTATGTCATTTTAAACTTTAACGTTTACTTATCGACACATTAAAGGCCCCCACAGAGAGACCTTTATAGAGAAGGAAGAAATGCAACCTCCTGTAGAGCTCCTGTAGAACATTTTTGCCAGACTGTTTAAAATACGCCGCAATATAAGTCAGTCCAAAGTACTGACGTTGGAATAATGGACTTCGGTAAAAATGAGTATCGGGCGAAATTATAATGCAAACAAGATATGTTCAAATTAAATCTCGTGATCTTGTGTATGGGTGTTTGTCGACTCAGGATTTCTTTGGTCAACGACGGCCCAATTGTAATTCATTCCCATGCATGATTATGAGTTATCGCAATGACCGACAGCACGAACTACACAGCTGACGTTGAAAGACGTCGCATTGTTTTTATGAACTACTAATGCCACGATGTTTCTTAATCAAAGCAAATATTTGAAAATACAATAATGTGTATATGTGTGTGTGCAATCTTGTCTTTGGTAGTGCAAAACTTTATCGATTAAGTTAAACATACATTTTTGTTTTTTTAATCTAAATTGAGCCGAGTTGAAGTGTTTTTATTTGTCAGCCTCCGGGGCGGATGATCTCGGCATACACAATAATAACCTGTCTGAAAAAAAACAGGTTTACTGTCGGAAGTAAATCCGGAGCGATCAATCTCTGGTTACGCTCGGAACGACTCGCCGCCGTCATTTTCTAGCATCGGCGGGAATGCTGAAAATGATAGTTCTATATGCACTGAGAGGAAAGTCAATTTGCTCCAGCAATTTGCAGAAACGGATCATATCAGTCAAACAACATGATGTTGACTTTGATGGCACCAATCACAGCAGCACAGCGACACGTGCTGTGAACTCACTCCTACGAACTCTGTTTTTTTGGGAGCTTTCAGGCTTTTTCCTTATTCTCTCTCTCTCTCTCTCTCTCTCTCTCTCTCTCTCTCTCTCTCTCTCTCCCCCCTTCGCCTCCTCTGTCAATACACTCTGCACACGCGTCACCGGCACGCTCTCCTACACTCAGCCCCTAGGAAAACACCGTCATAAAAAAATGAACGCATAATGCCGATGGCAGTGAAGCAGGTGGGAGTGGTAGCAGCGTGAGCCTTTAGACTGACTCACACTGACTCATACTTCTGCCCACTGACTGACTGCATTTACTCAAAGCTGCCGCAGACTTTATGGATTTCAGGCATTGATTTCCCTATTTTGAAACTTAATTAACTGTAAAGAAAAGAAAGAGAAGAAACAGTTCCCCTCATTTAGTGGACTGCTTCCCCCTTTTGTTGCTGACATTAATCAGTTAGTTTGCCATGCATAATTGAAAGCTTTATGATTTCATTAATGGACAAGGTGGGTTACAGTAAATGCCCCGACAGCCACGAATACTTCCCAAACACGCATACAAGCTCAACAAGTGCATTTGCAATATAATTATGCCATTCTCAACTAATGTTGTTGGGGGGGGGGGGGGGGGACAAACAAAGGGAGGAAGAGATGGACCGACAGACACAATGTATAAAAAATAATAGATTATTTTTCATATAAATGTTTGGAAGATCCCACTAACAACATTTTCAAATCATATTTTAGCAGCTTTTTGTCAGTTGATGTTAAATGTTAACTTATTGTGTTACAAGAACTCCCACTCTGTTTATACTGCCTTAAGATTTGGTCCCTGACATTACCAATAGTGCAAATTGGTAGTATCACTTTAAATTTTATAATACAGTGATATAATACGGTCACTGCAAACCTCCCTCCCAAAAATACCATTATATTAATTCTAGGTCCTATCGGCGACGCATACATAATAACGCTTTAGTCGTATTAAAGTATTTATCACATTTCCCTTTTTGTGCATTGTGAAAGAAGCAGGCAGGATCATTGTATCTCTACCATTGTCTTCTTATTGAATTAACCAACTGTTTGTATCTCTGAACATTTTATCTAAGCAAATATTCCTTCCTCTGAAGTTACTCTCTGAATATCTTGCCGTGGCCTCAGCTCTTCCTAATTATTGCATTCTGAACTGTGCAGCATAGACAGCCACAGGTTCACTCGTGGTGTTTATGCAGGGCCTTCTAAATGATTTTGTTCTGCTCGGCTGCACACTTTAATGAAAGTGTAAATGCTTTTGGAATGGTGGAATCAGCCGAGTTGGGCGGATTAGCACTTCCTTTTGCCACAGCCTTGATGTTTAATTACCACAAGTTTGTTGTTTTCGTATTCATCTGTAACTTTTTCTTTTTCAACTTTTCGACAGCTCCCATTTAGCTCCGGGCCTGAGTATTTGGTGCGTTTGGGAGGGGCGAAAGGAAAAGCGAGGAGGCAGAGTCTGTCTGGCTTCTGTGCTGCCAGACGGTAGATGTGTAAAGGTAGTTTTATCACCGCAACACTTTCCACTCGGCAAACCCCGGCTGAACAGACATTTATATTCATTTTTTTAATTTCTCTATCTCCTTGTCTCTGCTCTCTAACCCTACCGTCTTTCCCAGCATGCATCCTCTTTCCACACACACACACGCACACACACACACACACACACACACACACACACACACCTACACACACACAGACGTGACCTCTAGATTATCATCACACCCAGCCGGTGGAGTGTGTTTAGGTCATTGGTTGGCTCTGACCTTATATTTAGCATTTAGATCAGGCCAGGGTTGACTTTGATCTCATTACCAGGCCACCTGACTGGTTGTGATGTAAAGGCCCGGCATTAATAAGGATCCCTCAAGGGTTTGAGGGAGGGAAAGACGAGGCTTGTCCTGCAGGCCAGGTAATTTACTGCAGCAGAACAAGATGGAGAGACTGTGTTATTATAGACTTGATCGCTTGGCAGGCCGGCTTGTAATTGATCTGTGCTCTGCAGAAGTGCTCAGTGGTGATGGAGGGTGCGGTTGTGGAGGAAGAATTCGATGCAGAATGGAATACATACTGTATAACAGTGAGACAGATCCATAGTTTGAAAACCAAGAGGAAAGGCAGAAGAGGGTTAGAGAAGTGAATATTGATTCATTTTTTTTTTTTTACAGTGCTGCTCCCTGTGACATATATTTAGAAAATTCTATGAGAGAGAAGGTCTTTAAAGTTTGGCATATGCTCATAACGGCTCATCCAAAGGATAACTTTGAAAATAATGAAGTAATTTGGAAGAAATAAAGTAAAGAGCTTAACCCAGTGCTGCACTACAGGAGGTAGAAATGAGCTAGAAAGCCGTTCACCTGTGTTCAGCATTCATCTCTCACCTTTTCCTCAAATCTCAAAGGTCATAAGGAGATGAACATCGTGCATCGATTGGAAATCTTCCCTCACCCTTTATCACCGAGAGTGGTGCCGCTTTATTTTACCGTTGGATGTTACAAGTCACGATAAAACATAACATTGTAAAGTATATTTCAAAATAACTATGTTATAGCTAATAAAATGCCATTATGTCCTTTTCATTAAAACCTTAAGCTCTCAGTAGTCGTTTGAAAGCTGGTCATGAATCAGGTTTGATGGTTTTGAGAGCTGTTAGTGCATGTGTTCAGGCCCTCGTCGGTGAAATACAATCCAGGTCACCTCTGTCTCGGTGACGACTTTCCATTCGTTGGGGAAATTTCTCCCGGCATTAGACATGATGAAGAGACAGATAACGGATAAAAATAAGATGATGCGCTTTGGCCACAAATATTTCCGTGTCCCTTTTTTGTTTAACTACAACACCACAATCAATTTTTGTCATTGTCGTCAGGAAAACGCGAAATGAACTGATTCAAAACACCATTACTCTGTCCCTCAACACACCAGAGTAATACGTCTTGCTCAACAAAAGCATAGATGAATACCAATCCTGAAGGGCTCTCTATAAGATTGCATTTCTTTACCGCAGCGTCTCTCATGCGCGATGTAATGTCTTTTGCTTTTCGTGCGTTTTGAAGCATTATCTTCACAAGAGATGAAGGAAGCAAATGAAACCTCCCTCAACACTTGCCAAAACGTTGTTTATCGTCGTCGGTGACGAAGGCAGAAATCTCCAAACGTCTGCAGCTGATGTCAGAGTGGTGGCAAAGCCTGAGAGTGCAAATCTGGCCACACAGTCCTTCCTCTGAGCATCTGCAACAAGGCTCTATCGATCGTTGTGCTAGAGGGAGTCAAACCTGCACGAAATAGACAATCTTCTCGAGGCTCATCTGAGCTAGTCTAAATAATTTTGCTCTCTTCATCATGGCTGCTTACAGCAGGGTCCTTCAGGGAGCTCAGAATCAATCGGGCACTGTGGAGGTCTGCTTATTATCTTCCAATAGAGGGTCCAAGAGTTATTTCTGGTGCAGTGGAATACAATGAAGTCATTTAATATCTGGGGTGGGGGGGGGGGGGGGAGATGGGTGTAAAGGAAACACAGTTTGTGATGAAAGTGATGCTCGTCTTTTGAAGTCTGCAAGCTGTTGGCACCCTGCTGCAATGTGGAACGCTTCCTGCCTGAATCACAGTATTTGGACAGAATAAGTAACGGCAAACAGCATTTAGAGTTAGCCGTGATATGGCAGCGATGTCACTCTGTGTCGGAAATGTTTTTGGAAATAAATAGAGATGTCTTTTCACATCAAGTACGGCTTTGGCTCTAAATTCAATTTAGACCACCAATCCACTCTTCCGTTGTCCTTGGTCCACTGGTCTTGCTGAATGTCTGGTGAGGGTGCAAGGAAGGGTGACGTCTAGGTCAGGATGAGTGACTCAGACCTATCGCAGGAACACGGGGAGTTTTTGGAGTAGGAGGTGAAAAATACAACCACAGACACGCAGAGCCTTCCGCCTGCCATTTTCCGTTCCTTTTCTGAACATGCGGCATGAATGTTCTGTGACTAAGGATGTGACGGAGCAAGGACACATGCTGTAATCTCGACACTCTGCTCTGAATCCATTAGCGTTATACTGTACAAGGATCTGAGGCTCCAATTTATTTAATCTTTATTTTTCATAGCAGAAGGCGATACAGATAAAAACCCCAAAACCCCACGGCTCTCCATTATTGTCTGCGTTGACTTAATTTGTCAATGAATCTCACAAGTTACCTTGAGAACAATATTTAGTGTGGCAGAAATTCATTAGTGATGCCTTTTTTTTTTTCCCGTTCATCAAGCTTTCCCTTTTCAGATTGATTATTCTATGACACTGTCCATTAAAGCCCGATTAGCCACCATTATGCCAGACTGTCTCCACTGCCAACAATAACACCAGAATGCAGTGGGAAAGAAGCACAGCATACAAGCACAGTTTGACAGTAACAGGATTGTTCATCATTAGCCGACATTGTCTACGAGACGCGGGGATATGTCATCCGCTAAAGGGTCCGCGGTCCGTCGTTCCCAGCCGGGTGGCTTTACATGACGGAGGACGTTTCTCTCTCATTCCTACAGGATTCTCAATCAACACCGTCAATAAGGGGGAGGGGAACAAAAGGAGGACCCGCTAATGACAAAAGATGCGATTCATTTGGTTTAAGTGCAAAACATCCATCCTAAATATCCTCTGCCGCACTGAGCCTTTGATTAAGAGAAAACCGCTTTAAAAGGAGTGTCGAGAGGAGAAATATGGGCCATTTCCCGAGCGCCTGTAATTCCTCTCTCTCTCTCGTTCTCCAGCTGTATGATAGGTAAGCAAAAGGTGGATGCATGGGCATTACTTCAGGCAAATAGAAAAGTTGAAGTTGCCAAAGTCACTAATGATTCGTTACACCTACCTATTAGCTGCGAAAAAGGCTACAACTCATGCACCGTGACCATGAATAATTTAATCTGAAAATGGCCGTCATATCCAGGAGATTGGCCATTATTTTAGTTATTAAGTGTGAACACCCTTTATGCTGTTGAGAGCTACTTGTTTTTCTCTCTTGTTTGTGTTTAGGTTTTCCACTCGATGCCCTGCAAAACACTAGAATAAGGATTTAAGTGTATTTGTCTGAGTTACATTGCGGTCATGGAACCTGGACGCTGGGTCTTTCTTTCTCGTCGTCTTTCACTATCACAGGCACTGTATTGCCTTTTATCTCCAGAAGGCATTGTGATTACTGACAACAATGAGATTAATAGCAGTTACAGTTTCACAATGTAGATCAGAATGTCTAACACATCCTTAGCATTGTTTGCACTGCATCTTAATTCGGGTACTCTAATACGGAGCAGATATACTTTTGCTGTTTATTATCTAACTATGAAGAAAGGTCTATCTGTATGTATGTGTCTATGTTCTTTGCATATCTTGAACTGTTCATCTGATCTAATTTGCACTTGTGGATGTATTACGTGGGACCCAAGGACATGCAGTGTCGGCGTTGGTGCAATTGGGACGTGCAACATGTTCAATAATAATAAACTTGGGGGCGTGTGGGGGGGCTTAAGGCCTCTGCGGACCTTTACAGGTCGTGGCTTTTTGATCGGCGTTCACTTTTGCTGCTGGATGCTAGAGATACGAACGTTACTTTTCCTCACTTCCCTGGGGTCAAAGAGCACGCCCCTCGCCCCCCCCCCCCCACACACAACACTGCAAGCAGCAATACCAGGAGCCAAGAAATCGGCCCACACAAACGGGCAGGGCTCTAGTATTCATTAAATGCAGTTATGAGACCAACATGTGCTTCTACTGTATATGATGTGTGTTTTCAGGTTTGCAGTCAATCTACTTTGTTTAAAATGTTTCAAACAACCATGACAACTAAACTTCTCAATTCTTTCTACATGGATCAGATGTTAAAATCTGTTTATGGAAAACAATTTATAGTTAATGGAATAAAGCGACATGAATTAGCTTGCATGAAATGGTGTCATTGAGTGTTTTTGTTTGTTATGATGTGCAAGTCTGCACCAAATTCATAATATCTAAATAACCTGAGCATACGCTGGTGAACAAAACTACTCCGAGGTGTCAGGTTGAAGACTTGGGATGTGTCTCTGTGTGTACTCTCGGTTGCTAGGCATTTATGTGCATGTATCTGCAGGTTTTATGGGACGATTGAGTGTCATTAAGTCGCTCCTGCAGTATGTAATTGTACTGCAAATGTATCGGTGTTTAATATGCATTTAACATATATTTTAGGAGAACAAATAGGGAATAACAATGTGCAAAGTAATTACATGGTGGGTGGCTCCCTCCCTCCCAGCGTCTGTCATTTCAATCACTGTGTTGAATATCCTCGTGTCTGTTCCGTTTCTCACCCCGAGCAGAGACTGAGAATTTTAATTTGCATTGTGTCCTGGCCTTGGCACTCGCGCTCATTGACAATAAGCCAATAAAATGAAACATTTTGGAGACTGTCTAATGGTTATTCAGGAGATGTACATAGTATTTGGCGGCATGAATCCCTCATGATCGAGCATCAATAACTTTCTGAATGAATATCTTTAGTGTAAATGGCAGGAAGTCACCCGGAGGAATGGGCACCGTATTGTGATCAAAGGGAAAATGACGAGGGGAGCGGCTAGAATGGTGGACAGTGGAGGATGTACAAGGGGAAATAAAGTGACGCCTTATCACTACTGACATCCTTTGTGGACACGACCATCTGAACTCTTAAATATCTGTGTGCTTCACAGTAGCGAGGGGGCATTCTGCATCCTACAAAATACTGATTTCCATTTGCTTTTACACAGGTTTAAGTGGAGACTATACACCCTATGTTGGTGGTCTGTGATGATGTAAATTCTTTTCATGCACCATATTAAAACCATAAAGTATTCCTTTAAAAAAAAAAGAAATCTTGTCACGACTCTGATGCATGCTCAGTACTTAAACTAATTGTGTTTCCCTGTGGTGAGTAATGTTAAAGAGCCATTTGAAGAGAGTGTTCGTGGTACTGCTTGAGCGTACATGTGTGGGACTGGAGATGACAAATGATGCAGCGTTGAGAAATTATTGACATGTGATACTGACTTCAGCACTTCAGCGGTCGTCGCTACATGAATAAACTTTAGTGCAGCACTCATGACTGTGAACAGGCTTTGATTTGCGGGGCATTGCTCTGAATGGTGAAATGACTACAACCTATTTCTCTGTCACACTTTGTGATATTGATGTTTCACATGCGCCGCTCCCCCTTTTGAAAATAATTGATTACCGCTGGCTACATTGATGCCTGCACGTTGTTTAGCAATGCAAGCGTTTTTTATTGAGGTCGGTGTTGTGAAATGCTGTTTCATAGTTTTTTTCATGGCGAGTAACTCCATACGTCTAAAAACGCACAGTAGTCTGACGTCATCCAGCTAATATCCTAAGCTTCTTGTCAGCAGTATTCTTCCGCAATGGCAGCAAAATACATGCTTATGGAAATTGATGAATAGAAAATCTACGTTTTCATGAAGCCTTCCTGTTGGGATATATTGCTGTGAAAGATTCATGTTTGAGTTCAAGATGCATCAATCTTTCACACAGCCAGACCGGGCTAAACTGTTCTAAAAGCCTAGGGCTCAAGATGAATATCAATGAGTGAACCGCATGATTCTCATCTGAGCCATTGATGTTTTTGAACTACAAAGTTTTTCTTCCTAGCATTACCATATTTTATCAGGGTAATTGACAGATTTTGCTACACACAATTATGTTTGTCATTACGTTCTCAATAGATGCTTTAACCGAGTTGATAGGATTGCATATTATGCAAATCCATACGGGAATGCACAAAATAAGTTACAACTAACTTTTTTATTAGTTCTCAAAGCCAAGATGTGACTGTTCAAAAGTCTGATTTTCAACTAATTTCTCGACAGAGCCTGCTGGCATCTCTATTAGCATCCGCTCAGCAGGCCCAGTGGAGGCCTGGCACTCAGTGCCACTTCTTCTAGTGCAGAGGAAGAGATGCCAAGCCGACTTAATTACAACACAACTGGCTGCTGGCTCCTTAAACTGCTATCCACTTCTTCTCTTTTCATTTTCCACTTGAATGTTTGCCTCATCCTCACTCCAGCCATCGAAGCAGGTTTTTCTGTTTCAAAGCTACTGTACATTGGCCGATATCGTTGATGTTCACAATAAATCAAATGACTCCCGCAGTGTGGGAAGTATACTGTTTTTGCTGAGTCCACTTAGAATCAACAGCTAAGTCGGCATCTCTATGCATGTGTATCAGATGTTTCAAGTCAGCTGTGCATGTACTGTTGGTTCCGTTAACTTTTAGCTGATAGCCAAACACACCGTCCAAAGCAATAAAAGTGAGCAAACTGTTTTCCCATCACGGTGTCTCACTTGCTTGCGGCCCCTACCGGCCGGGGGCTGGTTTAGAGTAGTGAGTTAGGAGTCAGCAGTCAATCAATGGCAGTAACAAACTGACTCCTTGACAATGCAGCTGTAAGTGAGCACCCAAAATATCATGCAGTTTGGTGCGACAGTATGTAAGATTAGCCGTGGACAGACGGATGTACTCACTCACTCACTCACTCACTCACTCACTCACTCACTCACTCAGAACCAATTTCATTATCTCCTGGCTTGAAGAACAGGTACATATGAGGTCTGACACTCATTAGTGTCCAGATCTAAAGCCTACATCAGATACTTAAAGTAAACTAAAACAGTGTTATATTTTAAACAGGCAGAAGTACCCAAAAAACCTGAAAAAATGTGCTTCTTGGCCCATCACACATTTACTTTTTTAAACAATGTCGACGTATCCACATTCTTTTGCAATTTACTTTTACTGAGTAAAATGTTGTTGTCAAAGACGGGAATGATGGCCCTTACTAAAATAAAACAACCCAGGTTGTGATGAAATGCCCCGTTAAGCAGCTGTAGACTGCTCATTGGTGGATTATGTAAAAATAGACGGAGCTAGAGATGGCGAGCAGTCACAGGGCAAATGGTGTGTGTGTGTGGGTGTGTGTGAGTTCATGCACTGCTGTGTGTCGTTATTGGTATGTTGTGTCAATGACTGAGTGAGTTGGCTTGACTAAGAATACAGTTAACACGCTCAGCTGAACCCTAAATGCACTTAAAGCCATGATAAGCAACGTCATGGGCCATTTACTTCATATGCAGAAAATGAAATCTACATTTAAATCCGACAAGTTAAAAGGTAGCAGTAATCCGACTCGCTGTGTCTATGTAATTGAACAACAGACAGTAGCACATCTGCTTGCAGAGATATCACACGATTCCCATATTTACATTTGTTATCCCTCGCCTTGCGCTATAGAATTAATAGGGAAAATTAGGATCCTGCCCGAGGCAGTAAACAAAGAATTAGATATCGGAGCAGCACAGGGCTTCTGTAAAATGTTGTCAAACCTCCTTTGAGAACACGAGTGACACAAATTCCCTTTTGCTTCATCTTGACACTCGTTGGAGACTGTGATGCCAAGGTGCCATCAATTAAAACATTATAATTTAGTATTAACATTAATGAAGTTATTTATTTGAATGTGCTGTGAAGAGGAATCTCCTCTGGATGCTGTGTATTATGACACGAGTCCTTGATGTTGTGACCCTATTCCAGACAGATCATGTCCTTTTTTTAAAGGAGTCAATTTTAAAAGCCTCAATATTGAGCTCATTTAGCATAAAAATGTCTTCAGCCTGTGCCCATAGATGGTTTGTGAGTGATTAGCTTCCCCACTGGCCTGTGGGTGAATTCCACCTGAGCTCTCTCTCTCCATCACCATCTCAGAGTAAGTTGGAAATGTCACCAGAGGTTCTTTAATTTATTATAGAGCTGAAAAACCAGGGACAAATGACCATTGTTGAGCATATTTAAACTGAAAAGTTATCGATGGCCTTAATTTTTCACCAGCCAATCACGTTTGTGTGCTTTTTTTTCTCCTACCAGCGCATTTAACTCATGATGTCCCGTCTTAAATGTGCAGCATGGAGGAAAAATGGACTACAGCCGTGCAAAGTTCCCCCATCTTCTAAAGTTCCTGTTTAACTTACAGTACAGTAACTTTGCTTGTAATGTCATATATGTCAATATCAAAGAAGACCCTTTAGAATGCCAAGATGTCAAATATTAGCAAAATGTCACTCTGTTTGGACTGGTTATGTTAATATAATTAAAGGTCACATATTTAGCCCTTTGGCTCCTGTGTACAGTGAATTCATAAAAGTAGTGTTTCTTTTTATGATTACCTACTCAATGATCACAAATGAGCCAATTGCCTATGTGTAAATGTCTGCTGATGTATTTCTCTGGCTCAAAACGTTAAGATTAAAGCGACAGTCATACAGCTTGTTTACCCCCCGGTGCATTTGGCTAATCAAATGTACATTATTCTGTCTCTCCTGCCAGTCTGTTGAGATTTGTGTGAAGCTGTGGTCTGATTTCCCAGCGCTTGATTTCAATCCTGACTGTGAATAGGTTCTTGGGGGGAAAAAGGCTGGATTCTGCCACAGTGTTCTGCCATCTACCGTAATTAGACTTCCGGCGCTCATTTTATTTAGCCTCAGTATTCAACCTCTATCTGTATGTTTCTAGAGAGCGCTTGTGGAGGCGGCCGGAGGGCTTCCTGATTGATTAGAGTTCTTCAGAGGGGAAAAAAAAGCTGAGTGGTTCTGAGGCTTTTAGTTTGCAATGCTGGGTGGCAGAGGGCGCGGAGGTTGCTCCCAAAAATGCACACCTTGAAGATCCTGTTTACTCAAACAAGCACAAAGTGTGCTGATATGGGTTGTGTTGAGGGCACCATTTCACGGAAATGCACAAGGGATCATTGCAGGTGTCTGTGCAGGTGCTTTTAGACCCGCTAGACCAGTCCATTCTTGTTCTGAGCCGTGGGACATTCTGACACTATACTATTCAAAGCTGGATACATTAAATTGCTGACATTTTGTTTTTGTCTTTTGTTGGGGAGAACAAAAATGAATGCCTTGTAGGATTCTTGACGAGGACAAATAACTGTAGCACTCTTAAAAAAAAATCATACATGACTCAAATAGGCATGGAGGGAATACATCTACATCAACGTTTCAAACAATAATAGCTCCATCAAAGGCACAAGTGAGTTTAATGATGCTCTTGTACTTATATAAGAAACCTTACAAGTAAATGCCTCTCATTCGGAATGATTACACAGCTTGCCAACTTAAAGGATTTCGGAATATTTACATATTTGGGACATTTTTGGGAAATAATATCCATAAATTAACATCATGCCTTGACTCAGATCGATCAGACACCAGTAAAGTGCTAAAATCGGCTTATGAATGTGCCCCCAACGCGAGTACCTGTCGGCCGACTTCGAGATAATGAGCTAATAGGTCACGTGACTAGCTGTGAAGCTGTGACGTCATTTATTCTAACTGCCTGTGGGAGTACACACGCTGTGTACAGTGCAACACATAGTCGTAGTGAAGACAGCACGATGGAGGGCGCGGATATTTCTCTTGATTTCGATTTAGATATAGCACCATACCAATTCGAACCTCTGGCAAGGGATTGTCCGGCACATTTTGATTCAGATCAAAGCGAGAGTGACACGGAAGAAGCGTCCGGTGACGAGAGAATCGGCAATCTTGATTGGTAAGTGTAGCCGATCTCTCGAACCAGGAAACGGATGTCGCTACAGGAATTTGTAATTTAGTGAATACAAATGTAATTCGTTGTTTTAAAAACGATTCCAATGCGTATATTTGTCAAACAAAATAGCTACTATGTGATCGGATTGTTTGCTATACTATTGTCCGATTATAATCGATGATTTTCAACACGAGCGTACGTCTGTCAGACTGCCTCGCTAATTTTACCACGAGCACCTGTCTGTCTCTCACTCTCTCTGAAACGTAACATTACCAGATCTTACCACAAACTTCAAATTTCCACCTGCCATTAATTTGTTGTATCGACCAATTGAGTAGAAAATTAAAAGAAAAATATTTGGGTATTGGACTGGTGGCGATGTCTCGACGGGTGTCCGGTGGACTAGCGATGTTGTCGTGGGGTACCGGTGGACTAGCGATGTCGTCGTGGGGTACCGGTGGACTAGCGATGTTGTCGTGGGGTACCGGTGGACTAGCGATGTCGTCGTGGGGTACCGGCAGACTAGCGATGTTGTCGTGGGGTACCGGCAGACTGGCGATATTGTCGTGGGGTACCGATGGACTAGCGATGTCGTCGTGGGGTACCGGTGGACTAGCGATGTTGTCGTGGGGTACCGGCATACTGGCGATGTTGTCGTGGGGTACCGGCATACTGGCGATGTTGTCGTGGGATACCGGTGGACTTTCCTTCCCGGTCCCGGCTGCTATTTTTTCGGGATCTCCAGGTCGTATGCTAGCAAAAATGGTCGGCACGGCATCGGGATTCAGTGACAACTTGAACTTCCCATAATCGTATTTTGTCAACATGTCTGGGTCTTTCACATAACAAGTCTTTTCAAAATGAAGAGAGCAGAGTTTTGCCGTCTTACTCGGCTGCCAGTTCTGCTCACCACGCCGGCATCTATCGACCCAGATTTTCCTCCGTTTCTTGTCTTTCTCCGAGGGGAAACCAAAAAAACGTATGCCTGATCCTTTCTTAAAATCACTATTACACCCCCAGGCTACACAGTGAACCATTATTTCGGTGACAAAGACCTCCTAACTGATCGATTTATCGGCTGAGTGACTAACAATATGGTCAATGTACAATACAAACAAAGAAGCAGGTGCCCGTGCTTAGAATGAGTGACGTCACTTCCGGACTTGCATAGCGAAATAGACGGGGCGCGAAAATAACGCGATTGAAAAATGCATATTGCAGACGGACCATATCAGGAGTATTAAAAAGCGCTGTAATTGCTTAAATAGGCAAAAAATGAGTTTGCATAATTTTGTTTATTAATTTCTAGGCATGAATCTTGATAAATAAGCCAGGAATTGGCAAATATTCCGAAATCCTTTAAGTCCAGACTGAAATATCACAACGATTACCCGTCAGATAGGCACACATTTTGGTACACACGTTCATGGTTCCCAGAAGATGTATTAAGTGTGTGTCCAATAATGACTATGACCAAATTCTAAACTAAACTAGGACGGTGAACACTGCCGTAAGTAGGCCTGCTAAATATCAGCATATTTGAATGCTAATGCTAACGTTTAGCTCAAAGCACCACTGTGCCCAAGTATAGGCTGCCAGAGCTGCTAGTGTGGCTGAAGACAAATGGCTACAGATCACTTTGTTGTCGTTTTTCTAGGATTGTATCTTAGAACAGACTTAGACCAGTCCTGTGACTTCTGACTCCTCTTAAGTAGTGAGGGCATTACGTATGTGACAAGGATGAAAAACTGTGTTACAAGGCCGTCAGAAAGTCCAGTTTTCCATTCCCCCAGCCTTCGAGTATCATTCCCGTCGGGACAAACTGGGGCTCCGTCAGGCAATAATCTGTAACTGGAGGCATTTACCCAAAGTGGACATTGATGTCGGGCCAAAAGGAAAACCCTCGACTACATAAACTGTGACGGCAATTCCGTCTCTGTTTACTGACGCTTCTGCGCACCAAATTTTAAAGGTTTACTTAGCAGCGTAGCAGCTGCTCAAACACTTGCTGTTGGACAAATGACATCATGTCAAATAATGAGGAAGAGCCAGTGTACAGGAGCGAATCCATAGCTAATTAGAGCAGCTGGCTTTTAAGCCGGACAGTTTGACGAGGACATTAAGAAAGCATGTAGCCGTGAGTCAATACTGTTTATGTTGCTCCCTCTTGCACTCTCGCACCCTGCTCAGCAATATTGGATGGGTTTCATCTCCTATAAACGGACTGAGTAGACAATGAATGAATCCCACTCCGTGGTTACGGAGGCTTCACCGTAGCTGTGGCCAAAACGGTTCAAGTAAAAGCAACTCATTGCAAAGTTATTTCATAGATATAACATGTGCTGTTCACCTGCTCCTGAAGAATCTGATTTCTTTCCTTTTTTTTGTTTTCATCCTTATTGAAGTTGACATGAGGATTTCTTGACATGCAGGGGGATAACCACTGTTAGTCATGCTAATTAAAGTGTTATTTATTAGCATCAACTTGAATGATGGATGTAATTATTTTAAGGAATTGGCTTATTGAATGTGTCTCTCATAAAGCTTAATATATATCTAATGAGCTGCTAATGCTCTGCCTGTAGAAATCACACTGATACATATTGACATTGTCTCTGCTCTGCTCAGCCTGAAGGGTTTCATCATGAACATACCTGAGCATACGCTTACATCGTCTCCCACAATACGTTATTTTTCATTTGATTGCTGATTTAATGCGTTTCATATATTCCGGTGCAGTAGATTGCCTGGAGTAGAATTCAGAAGCCTTCAGTCTATTCAATGAAAAATTTATATTTTCTCACCAGGTCACGTGCGGTCTCTCCTTCAACTACAGCGCTCTCATTAAACACTCATTTTCCTCAGCCGCGTCCTGTGCACTGTGTGACTGCAGTCCTCAAATAGAAGGGAGATGTTAATTATGAGGGATGAATTCTATCTTTAATTAACCGTGAATGTTTTTTTTTTAACATTTCAGTTAAATTGGACTTGGCAGAAGACGTATCGAGTGTTCCTATTTTCCAAAATGATATATGCTTAAAGATTGAACTGGAGGAGAGGAATATTTTTGATAATTAGTAATTACTCCAGCCTCATATATATATATATATATATATAGGATAACTCCTGAATTAATGTAGTAACATTTGGAATCTTTATATCACTTGTCTGTTTATTTATTTTTTAGAGTTGAATAGACCATTGCTATGACACAGATGATTGGAAATATTCCCCGAGCTGTTTCTGCAGCCGTATTACTAACATTTCCATTTCTGTTGGTGGATTTTTGGAACTAACATGCAAATATCCTGGTTTTCCACGGGGACACTGCTCACAGAGTGTGTTGATGAGTATCCTTTTTGAGTGCTGCATTAACAGAGAGAGAGAGAGAGAGAGAGAGAGAGAGAGTGCTGGTAGAGATTTACAGGGTATGAAATCATCATATAATCATGTTTGCAAGGTCTTTGGCAGGAGGAGAGCTGTTCTTCTTTCACACAGCACCTTTGTAAAAAAATATCAGAACCCGTGTGAAGAAAATGAAAATGCAGGGGGAAGTGCAAGTGGACCGACCTTGAGCTAATGATGCTTTTATCGGTGAGGGAAAAAAAATAACTGGCATAACTGGCCATCCTTCCACATCATAGCGGTTTCTTTGGAGGACACTGCTGAGAACTTGGGCCCCAGTGCAAAGAGCTAAAGTCCATCTGTTTCCTTTTCCCAGTTCCAGACCAGAAGTGGTTTTCCTCTCCCCACCCATTTGTGTGGGATTCTTAACTATTGATTTTGGCAGCTAGGCAGCTCCCGTAATTAAAAAAACTTCTATGTGGAAGATGGTAAACACTGCTCAAAGCCAACTGTGGCGGGGGCTCTTCATCCCTAATGAGCTTTCAGTGGAAAAGCTAAGCTACCAACCCGAAGAATCAATCGATTTTCTCTCTTTCTCTCTCAAAATGCTTTTGATAATCTTCTCTAAGGCTCTGATCAATTTGGGCTGATGCAACTCATTAATAATACTTGTCCGTGTCGACTTAGATTATGTTGAAGTCTTAGAAAAAGATCAGAAACGGTATCTTTGTCATATTACATTCCGTGGCGCTCTGGGAACTTTATATCTCTCTGCAACCGTGAAATAATCATTCATTTGAAGTTTCTGTAATTCCTCTAGATGGGGATAGGATCAGTCTGTGGGAAGTACAGTTGCATGCATCCCCCAGCAGGTTGCTAGGCAAGTGTGTAGGTGTCATCTCATTAAAGCTTCAGTCTTTATTAACATCTCGTCTCGTGCTATTATGTTCTGTCAGAGGGAGGGGCAAAATCAATAAACCATTTACTTCATTTTGTACTTCGCAACAGCTAATCTGTACACAGCTCCCTCAGCGGTGACCTCAAAACCCGACTGTACTCTTACATTAAAGAGGGTGCTGTGAATTCAGCAACGCAACGCACTTCTCCACAGTACGTCTACTTCAGGCCTGTGCATGAATGCCGACGGCACAAACGTGAGGAGGGGAAGGAAGGAGCGCATTTTTTTTTTTGTATCGGGGGGTGAAGAGCATTTAATGTCTCTCGTGCCTGTAATTGAGGAGCATCCTCCCATCCCTTTAACAATGAAAAACAAACTCACTCATTTCCATGTGGGTGAGAAATAATTTCCCTGAGGTTAAAATGCACCAGACAATGATTAACACAACTCACTGTTCCTTTAATTTACAGCCCTCAAAATCGTTTTCAGCATGACAACATGCATTCATCAAAGAAGGATAATAAAAGTGTGTGACATTGCATATTTCTGTGTGCTGCAATATTTAAGCCTAAGCATGTATAATGTATCATTTGAATAGTATTTGTAAGAGAGCAACTGTGCAATATATTGAAAAAGGTAATGGTAGGAACAATGGTAGGAAGAGTCCCAGAAGACCTTAAAGGCTCCGAGGCAAAGTGTGGAAAAAGTACAGCGGCCCACAGCTGGAGATAATATTGTCGGTAATTACTTCCATCCCTACTGGGCAGAGGACCTCAGTGTTGTCTGTTTCTCTGTCATATCTGGGCCAGCCGCTCATTCCAGACTGCATCAGTTCTGTCAAGCATCAGCGAGGGGGAGGAGGAGGAGGGGGGGGGGGGGGGGGGGAGGCGGCATTAGTAGACCCCGGAGAGGAAGCGGGATGAGGTGATAAGAGCGTCACAGGGAATCGGCCTCATTTAATGCTCCACACTGCTGCATTTAATGCTCCACACTGCTGAGAGTTGTGCCCCTCATCTGTACAAACAAAAGGTGTGCGGTGCTTTGTTTTGCGCGCATGTGTTTAAGACATTCATAGTTTGTGTATATATGTTTAATCCTATTTAAACACAGTTTTGTGCATTTTTGTCACCTGCATTTAATCTCTAGAGTAATAAGGCATGCATGAATAGTTTGTTGTACTGAATCATAATGCAAAACAGGCTACGTTGTTAAAAACAACTGGTAACAGATGGTCAAAACATGCTTAACAACATATCATTCAATACTTTTAGTGTTTCACATCAATGAAAAGCCAGAAATATGGGAGCTATTTTACTCACTGAAAAACAGAAAAGAGCAGGAGCTGAACAATAAAAAGAGCGAGTGAAAGATGAATAACAGCCATTGTTTCACTCTGTTATGTTTGCACTCAGCACTAGTTTAGACATTTCTCGCTTCGTGGGCTCCATATGTTTCAGTGCCATGGAAGCAAAGTACTTCATTAACATTACCCAGAGTTATTATTTTAACATCTGCTACACAACTCAGTCAAGTTGTATTCATATTTTTTTGCCATGTGCTAGAAACGCACATCAATATGAACACGACATGTGCGGAGTGGAGTGTTTCTTTAGCAGTGGGTAGGCGTATCAAGTTCTCCGCCTGATATGCAAAGAACTGCTTCACTTGCTCAGTGTAGTTTTGGCTCAAATATTTGCCTTTTAAAAAATTGCTCATAAATGAACCACCAAGGTCGCAATGTTATACCTAACTCAGAGAGAGAGAGAGAGAGAGAGCATATTATTTGAGAGCATTTTGCTTTTGTGCAAAGTGTAAAATGTGCAGAGATACCGCTGTACGCTGCCTTTATGATTTCACCTTTATGAATGTGTCGTTAAGAGTCAGAAGTTAACCTAATTGCCTTTCCCCGAAATTCCAATTGGCACCTGACGACATGCCTCAGTACATGTAATTTCATATCTGCAGCTAATGAAAGCTTGTCGATCTCCCACACACAGTCCAACCCTCCAATGCTGTAGTTGTACTGACAGTACTGTGTCGGGGTTATTTCATTTGGGATTAGCTCAGTATTATTTTATGTGGCTCGATAAGAATCCGCTTCAATCGCCATCTGCCTCGTGGAAACGGGTGTTTTTTGACAGCTAATCTTAAAATGATTGAATCATGAATTCTTAACATGTAATACTATTTCTTAAATATATGCTTATCAGTTTGTTCAAATATTTCATAGTCAACCAAACTTTTTAAAGAGCAGATTTATTGCTTTTTTTTTGTTTTAAACCACTGTGTGTGTGGACTTGGACAAACTAACCACCGCCGCTACAGATTTAGTTTAAAACCACCATTTATGTTTTCAGTGTGAAAACGATTCCTTTGCAGGATTTCCAGAGCACCCGGACTACAAGAGTATGAGGATAAAGGCTGGAGGAATCTCTGTGGCGTCTTGTAGGGCGGCGGTGTTGCGTACATCCTTGACCTTTTTCCTTCTAAAAGCCAAAGAGAGAAATCTATCAGATAATTACTCGAGGCTTTAACAGAGATCCTAAAGCTCATACCTTCAACACAGTAATAGCTAATGGATATTTTTTCTGTAGCATTCATACATACACATTAAATCCTTTCGCCATGTGGTGGAAATAATATACTAGAGGAAGGCAATATTTGCAGCTTAGTAATAGATTGTTGAGGGTGTTGGGAGGAGGATGACCTCAGAGCGGTTTGCTTCATTGGCTTGAGTGCGCGAGTGAATCGATACATTGACACCGGGGTAGTTCTTGCACCATCAGTCAGCCAGCCCATCTCATCACACTGTTTATTCAACCGCGGTAAACAATAACAACCTTCATACTAGCCTAGGCCTCTTCCTCTAATTACTCAAGCATATAGGACCAATATATATATATATATATATATATATATATATATATATATATATATATATATATATATATATATATATATATATATATATAGGCACCTGTGAGGTGTCAGTCTGCTCCGGCTCTCACAGAAGAGCAGGTGCTGTAAATGTATCCTCACAGCAGATAATGGGCTCATATGCATAATACTGACAACGGGGTTAGATTGTACTCTTCCTGCTCGCTGACAGCATGTTGTGAGCCGTTCAACAGAAGCCTGGATTCAGGTGGAATTAGTCAGCACTTCTTGCTCAAAAGGCACGGAGCAAGCTGAATATATTAATCTTTTGCCTTTTGCACCTCATTAATGTAACACTTTTTGCAGACCTTAAAAATGACCTATACTGTATTGTTGTTTCTGGTTCAGGTACAATATAACTGACAAGCAAGCATGCAGGCTGCTTTAAAACTGGTGGACATTAAAGTGATTTATTTATGCATAAAGCTGAAGCTGAATAAATCATTTTAAAATATTGCTGCTTTGACCAATTTTGTCTCTTAAAAAATGTGGTATTTGGTCCTTTTATACCACCGGGTTAAGTAGGTGACATGGCCTTTACAGTAATTTGGTGTGTTAAATGTGAAAAACTGGATCATTACATTCAAAAGGTGAGTTTAATATAGGCTTTGAGATGGCTTTAATGGGTACAGTAGTTTCCCCAAAGGTGCAACATGTGTCATAAAGTCAAGCAGGTGACATATGAAGACCAATTACAGCACCGGTGCTGCATGAAACTCGGTGTGTTGCACCACAGAGTGCTTCCCTAATTCAGGAGCGAAGATCCGCTGCTATTAATATTGCACTTCCTGCTGAACGGCAAAGGACATCACTGCATGAAATTGACAGAGGCACACAAAGGCCAGTAATCAAAAGCCCTTACACTGTAATGAGGCAGAAATATTAAACAGTACATCCCTTGCCTTTTGATCCACGGTGCCACCTTTGGGTATGATAATAAGCCGGATGCTAATGTCTGAAGTGCTGACAATAGGGACTAACTTCTCTGGATAGGGGCTGGATGCTGAATTTGAATTTAAGATCTGGTCACACAAAGTTGTTGTAGAGCATCCAATCAGATCTGAGCGAAATGGTAGAGAAGGCCTTCAAAGCTCCGTGATGGTTGGCTGATCTGCACTGTGCCTATGGCGGGGGGGTACACACACAAATGCATTGCCAACCCAGGGATGAATATTGACATACATGAGGAACGCTGCTAATGAACCAAACTAATTTTTTGGCAATGTGCAAATATCAAAAGTCGCTGTTGTCAGCCTCGATAATCTTTTCACTAGACTAAGCACAACAAAACACCAACAAATAAATTTGCCAGCGCAGTGTATAAAGCCACAAAGAGAGCTGCTTGTTCAGTGACGAGGTGCACGTTTCACTGCTCGGGCGTTCATTTAATGTATAATACAGCACAACAAGATACTCTTGTTCTCATTTACAATGAGATGCAGTTGGCTGCGAGGATACAAGGTTAAATGGGCCAATACTGGTTTTCAGTCAAGTGCCAAATCCAATGGGTAAGGCAGTCAGACAAGCCTGACAGCAACGCACCAATATCAGCTGCAACATGATTAAGCATCATCCTCTTATTTTCAAAAGGCAGCTCAGTTTTGATTGACCCGTT
Organism: Leptoclinus maculatus; assembly: GCA_032191485.1. Taxonomy (NCBI): domain Eukaryota; kingdom Metazoa; phylum Chordata; class Actinopteri; order Perciformes; family Stichaeidae; genus Leptoclinus; species Leptoclinus maculatus. The sequence goes on from JAVDOI010000013.1 coordinate 6,478,251, forward strand.
CTTCTTTTATATTTAGGTACGCACAGCCGCTCCTTTGATCCTTCAGTCAGCGCCAAGCAACTTTTTCTCGCGCTGCAGGCTCTGCACAAAGCGAAGCCTAAAGGGTTTAGGGAAAGGAGAAAAGTGACTGAAAGTCTGTACTTGACACTTCACTAATTCTGACTGTAAAAATGCACCGGCAGAGAGACAATTACACCATTATAAGGGTCCCCAGTGCCTTTTCTGCTTCGGGACAGTCATTCTAAATGACACGCATGCCAAAAACACACGCTTCCTCACTTTGCTGGATCATTCTCCGACAATATTCTGGATTTACTGTTTGTTTGCTGTCGGGTTTGTGTAAACACTGACTTAACTGTCTGAACTGCATTACCGTTGGATCACCTGATTCTGGATCACCTGAAATGAAGATCTTATCAGCATTCAGGACTGTTTGCTAGTGCTAAAGAACAGCTGTTAGCTTCTCGGCTTGTGTGAACAAATCATCAGCTTTTAGTGCGGTCGGCTGTTTGCTGCTATAGACTTGGTGCAACTAGTTAGCCGGGAGTTCTGCTACTGTTTACACTCTCATAAGGATTTCAGAAGGGTTCTTGTCTAACCTGCGCTGTGATTTAGTCCCATGTATATTGAAGTAGCCTAGCAGTTGTATCAACATCTGTATGTAGACAACAACTGACTGTCAAATCAGATAAAGAAAGTTCAATTGAATAATATCTTAACAATATTTATTGTTCGTTTTCAAATTGAACTGGATGAATTGTGAATAATATATACTCTAATAATAAATAAATGAGTTGTCATTTCATGTAAAATCAGGGCTGCATTAAAAACTCATAACAGAAAGCTTTGGAAAGATGTTCATCTTAAAATAAAGTACTTAATTTTAGTAAAATAAATTGAACTGAATTGCCCTGCAGCTTTAAATTAAATTAATTCAGATGTGAAGTGACCAAAAAAGGTGTGAAACGCTATTATATTCTTCTCATCTTCTAAAAAGAGAGAAAACTGTGTGCATGGACTTTGTCTGTGGTTATTGAAACCAGCTCTATTCCTCTCTCTGTTAACATCATTATTGGGAAGTGAAAGAATGTGTTAGGAATCTGGTGGATCGATACTGGGCTCTTTGATTGTTATTTTTCTGCACCGCTGAACGAGTAGCCGTAAAGGCTAGAAAAGCTGCGCCGGTCAAAATAGAAGCGCTCTGTCAAAATGCTATAATTCTATTGCGGGTTGCCGGTGGAACCTTTCACAGATGGTTCTAGGTATATTTCCTTCAGGTTCAAGATGCAGTACCCACCTGGGTCTCTAAGAGTGACATCATCTGATCCTCTGCTGGCTCGGTACCACCCCTAGAGAGGCGGCAATACTACAATCTCTCTTCTTCTCTTATTGTGAAATCTCTACCAGCCTTCAGGAAGCATCTCTGACCCAGGCTGGAAGTTTAAACCCAAAGCAGCTTGCTTTACATCCTCTGCTCCCTGCTTTGCTTTTTCTCTAATAATCCCGGTTGCCCTGGAAATGGCAGCAGCGCTTTCACAGAGCTGCCCGCCCCAACGGGTGATGTATGGCATACGATTGGGTGTGCTCCAGGACTCTGTTATCTGCAACAATTCAGCCCCTTTGGTCTCAAAGATTGTGTTTTTTTGCAATTCCAATACTGACTCAAAGAGCTGGTTAGGGTATCTGTGACCATAGGCCGATCTGGTAACGGATACTATTGTTATGATAAAGAAACAATTCAGTACATTTATATCTGTTTTTAAAACTTACATGTGGCAGTAAAAGATTATTGCACTAACTTTTATGGGCTGAAGGTTTTCTTTTCTAGCATGTTGCCGGTTCCTCTTGCTCTGTGACTTTTCTGGTCACTAAGAGGTCTCATTTGGGGAATCCTCTTATAATACAGGATTTGTTCAGTGCATGTGCTGATGTTGGTTTGTGAATATCATAGCAGTGGCACATCCCAATAATCTCTTTGATTTACCATCAATAATCATTGCCAGTTATCCGTTCCAAGCCCTCCATCAGGATTTATCCCCTGCATTTTAAGGATAGGCAAATCCCCTCTGGCAAGCATGAAAATAACTAATTATATCTCAAAAGCACAACAAAATATTTCCCCAGAAATTTGAATAACTCAAAGCCAAATGAGTACCCTTGTGCAATTAAGTGTCCCCACACATTCTGACCCTCTAATTAGGTTGTCGACTGGCTCCGTCCACTGTCGAGGATAATTGTTATTCTCAGCCCTCTCCAGATTTCCGAGCCAACAAAGAGCTATTCTAAGACTTGCTTTGATGCTGTCATGTGATCGTTGTTTTGGAGGCCTTTGTAGGTTAATGGAAGGATAATCTGCAGTATTTGATCTCAGCTGAGTTGTAGTTCGTAGTAGCTTGCGACAGACCTCTATTCCCTCTACAGTGATCCAGTCTGTTAATCACTTACATTTATGATTCGGCATTATTTCAGTCTGTACTCTGAAGTTAAAGGTCCTCATTCTTTGTTCGGATCACATCTGCATCACCTTCAGGGCTGACTTTTACACAAAAAAAATGCAGAAATGTTCACATAAGCGAGCGATAGCTTCAATGCCACTGCGACCCTGTACAGGATTGGCAGGTGTAGAGAGGATTTGTACAAATTTATAACGGCAGAAACTATTCTAGAAAATGTACTTCCCTTTGACACCACTTCTGTACAGTTATTCTATAAAATGTAGACTATTGAATGGAAGTATTGCATATTATTTTGCCTGAGAATTATGAAATGTTTTCTATCAGGGTCTTGCAGACAAAGGCTGACTGATCATGCCTCATGTTGCCGTCACTATGCAATAGCAAAGAAATATGAAATAGGACATACCCAGGTGGCTAATCTTTGTTGATACACATGCATGCTGACATATTTCTCCCTAGTGGCGTGAATATTGTGATGTAATCGTAGCACTAGTTAGTTTCACAACCATGAACATGAGAATTCCTGACACTGTTTTCACACCAAAGGGAACCAGCTGTCTGCTGACATGCACATGTCAGTGGTCTACATTTTAATCCAACAAATATAGAAAGACGGACTAACACATCTACTCTTTTCATGCTGATTGTCTTTCTGTTATTCTGTGAAATGGCCTCATTAGATGCTTAGGTTGTGAACTAAGAATATTTCTGACAAAAAGCATTGCTTTGCTTCACACTGTTGTCAGCTGGAGGTCTGCATCATTACTACCAAATGTTTCGGGATGGTATTTCATACATCATTGCTCTCCATTGTCTTTAAAAAAAAAGGGAGATTCATGCAGCTTCTGCAGAGCACGGTGTTGCTTCTTCAATCGATCCTGATGCAGCACACATCATCTCAATTACCCATCATGATCTTCCATGTACACTGTTGACTAACACAGCAAAACATTTGAATGAGGTTTTCACGCCTGAAAAGTGACACCTGACACGTGACACCTGACACCTGAAACGTGACACCTGACAAGGTGAAATAGAGTTGAGACAGCTACTTTCTATTTGACTCTGTTTCAATCATCACCAGCCGATGGGAACAAGGGTCAAATATTTATGAAGACATTGTAATGTTAATGGAGAATTCCTTTTATTTTGTGTCCATACAGTGCTCCTGCTTCAGGTTTGTATTCATGCAGCATTATAGGTGTAAATCAGTCCCTATTGGATGAACAGAATGAATGGGTTATGGTGATGATTATAACTAGCCGAGGTGGGAACAGCATACACCATTTCACTATTGGAAACTGTCTGCATGCTCCTGAGTACAGTCGTTTTCATGTCAGGTCAGTGTGTAGACGTTTTGACAAGCTCTTAGAAGACTTTTTATTATGCATGTGCGTAATTTGATTAACATAGCCTGAAAATTTGAAGGACTTTCCTGATTTCCTAATCCATAAACGCATCAATAGGTGTACCTGTTATATCCTTTAAGGCAACGGGATCAAATATTTCTGCTCTTCGTACAGCGTGATTGTTCCTGTTGAGTGTTGTATTCTCACCCAACTCCTCTTTATCTGTGTTACTGTGTCTTCGATCTACATTTTATTCGCTCTACTACTCTCACGCTTCCAATTAATTTTTGCCCAGAGCGGAGCCCTTTCAGGTGATTGAGGAAACGGATTAGGTGAGTGGGGAAAGAGGGAGAAAAGGTGAGAAAGTCTCGATACGATACGAGGTAATACGAAGTGTGGTGAGACTAACCGAACCACAGCACAGTGCTAGAATCACATACAGTATCCACAGCATTACAGGGAAACGTGTCGGGGTGCAACATCGTGTGTATGATAACAACATAGTTATTATAATTAAACTGCATAGTTAAAAAGTCACTTTAAAAAATACTTTTTGAGGTGTAAATATAAAGATCCCACTTGCAACTAACATGTGTATATTAATATAAAAAGGAATATTTAAACATTATTCATGTACATCTTATACATATTCAGTATTAGTATCGGCACAGAAACCTCAACTATACGTTAAAGGTAATTCAGGTTTCGTAGTACTTCTGTAAAGTATTAAAGTATAGCCATGCATATAAATGGAGCCATTGATATGTGAATGAAGATCTGAAGTAAATACAAACCGAACTTACACACCGCTTTAAAGTATCATTTTGATAACGCAACATAAAAATAAATCGGTTTACCGTTTTAGACTTGAGTAAGTTTATGTTGGTCCAACATTCGTTCAGACTTGGACTTTAATGTAGTGTGGAGGGTTTTCCTCTGTGCATGATGAGACATACCATCTCAAATTACCACATTTTTTAAAACTCAAGAATAGAAATGTGACCTAGTCTTTAAGAGGAAATAAAAGTAGTTTTGAAACACTTTTGTTTTTTTTGAGCTTTTACAAGTTTGTTGAGCCATTCCTGCCAGAAGCCAGTCCGGGAGCGAGAGGAGTTCCATACATCATTGTGCCGAGGCATTACTGCGGGTAATGAAGTGTGAACTAGGAGCAGCACTTCGTTTTGTCATGAAGTGTGGGAGGCAGCTCACTGTAGCACAAGGAGACTGTGGACAGTCTTCAGGCGATCACAGCAAAGTGCTTCAAATTACAGTTGTCAGTTGAATAAAAAAAAAGAAAAAAAAAGAAAATGCACGCTAGATTTCCTGCCATTGCTTTGCATTTCTGTCGGAGTGAAAGGCATCATGGTCCGTGTCTATGGAGGATATCCCCAGGATGAGCTCTCTCTCTCTCTCTCTCTCTCTCTCGCTCCACATCTGGACAGATGAAATGTATATAATTTGATTTACTCATAGCCATATATGTGCAGCTGGCCAGATAAGAAAAAACTATTTCATTTGTAATGGTGTTGCAAACCATGCTGGCTGCCGAATGTGGATAGAGTCTAACATGAAGGGTGAGATGCAATGCACCAACATGCTTAAAGCAGACAAAGAAGAAGAGGAGGGGAAGATGACGAAAGAGCCCAGCATATGCAGAGAAACGGTGCTGTTACCAAGATCCACACACCACGTATTAGTGTATGATGAAATATGAAATACTGTATTAATCTTCCAGGGGGGGGAAACTGAATGCTACCATACATATAGGACAGACTACAAGATATACACGTCTCAAGGCAATACAAAAATAAGGTGATAGCACAGCGCCGTGATGAATATTGTAATCGTCGATGTGACCGTACTAGTATATGACGTCAAAATCCACATATTTATGACACCGACATTACCACAATCCTCAGTACAACCACCAACCCTAGTCATCAGGAGTAAACATGAAGTACGAGGCTTAGAGAGAAACATGCATTTACACCGTTTCAATATCTGGTTTGAGTAATTACATAGCAGCATATCTGTAATCCTTCTTGGTTGTATATTTGTGAAGTAGCTGGGCGTTAATGGACTCTCCAGTATTGGCTGTGGTTAAGAAAATAAATAATGTAGTTCCACAAGGGTGTTATTTATTGTGCGTCTTATTTTTTAGGATTACATTGCAATGTCCCAATTCTTTTGCAGTACATTGGATTGTTTTGACATCACCCTTTTGTTCCTTACTTTTTTTTATGTACCTCATTGAGCAACCAGGCCTTTTTCCTGTAAATTCAGAACAACCCCCAAGAAAAAGAACCCGCAGGCGGAGGCTGATGGAAACATTCAGGGGCTTACATTTGTTTCTAGGCCGGCACACATGATTCTACAGCATGATTTATTGTCCGCACAGACAACACTGCCCCAGGACATCTTGGATAAATGCACAGCAATAACAAAAAGGAGCCTCTATTATAAGCAGTTGCTTATGCGGTTGTCAGATTGCATACGGGGATCACTTGCAAAGGGGGGAGGGAGTTACATTTAGTAACATGTGTTATGATAGACGAGTACAATAATCCATTTCGTGATGTTATGAAGGTGCTCTCTATTTGACACGCAAGCTACCAAGTTTACAAGTTCTACAATTGAGCAAATCCACCGATTTCAGACACACACACACACACACACACACACACACACACACACACACACACACACACACACACACACACACACACACAACAGTAGCTATAAAAAGCTGCTGAACCCAGACCTGCCAATCCAGGTCGGACCGGAGCTGCAGATTTGAAAGTGATGGTGCTGCAGCTCTGTAAATGGAGAATATTCTCCGGGTCAGGTTTCAGGTGCTTTGCATCGATTTACATAGTGTGTCTTTGTTCATCTATGAAGAAAACATGGTGTCATTTTGCCAACGGTAAAGCGTTCGTTGTTCAAATTGATGGGTAGAATACTGAAAAATCTTTGCTCTATTAAACCCGTCAACATTACTCGAGGTAATTGTGTAATGACCATTTGACAAATTACTAGTTGAACGTAATCGCAGAGAATAAGTGTCTCTTTTTGATACTACCTTAGTGGGTGCCACAGTGGGGACTTTTTTTTCTGCACTTGTTTTCCAGCATGAATTTAAGAGTTTGTGTTTATAAAATACATCAAATGACGGATCTGCGTTGCGCTGAGCTCCACAGCACCGGATCTGAAACCCTCGCAGAGTGCCTGTCATATCTAAGACAAAATGCTTTGCCATCAGAAGAATTCCCAGTGGTTAACGTGTGCACTTTATCTGCCTTTTTGGCTTCCTTTTGTTACCAATGTGTGGTTATGAGGAGCTTTTAAATAGAAGGAGATGTCATTTCTTCCTTAAGGGCTGCAAGGGAACACTTCATCTCACGAAAAGTTTCAGTCTACTAGGTAAACACTTCTCCCTTCCCTTTTTATTACAAATAAATCCTCTATCATCAATTATGAGTGTCCTGTGTGAGATTTGCTCAAATGAAATGTTATCTTTTAGTTTTGCAGTTGAAATTTGATTGAAGTGAAGTTTCATTGCCTTGTGGATCCAGTGTTGGACGTTTCCCTCTGTAGCTCAAACACGTCCTAATGAACTACCACGTTTTTACTTCCTCATAAATACTTAACCACCTGTAAGCAGTCTGTTGAATTCATTTTGTGCACCATTGTTCCAGAGGGTCTAGAATTTATTGGTTCCTTCAGCTGTGATAATTGCAATTTGCAACTTAGTTGAAAGAAACAAAACTCGCAGTCCTCGGGGAGTATATTAATGTATTGTTTGTTGCTCAACACCGGGCAGGTCATTTGTTTTTATCAAGCGGCTTAGCTAAAATGCATTAATTCTATGTATTACGATATATTAATATTTTGAAGGCGCTATTATTACCCATTTTAATCAGAGAGAAGTTTTGATGATTAAACTACCAACTGCCATTCACACAGTTAGGTTTTCATGGTTCGATAGCTTGTTGAACAAAACAAATGGCTTTTCTGTTGCATTTGTTCATTTCACGACTACATATACAAAAAAAAGTTGCTTTTTTTTTTTTGGCACATAACTGCACATCTCCTCTGAAAGAGCAAGGAGCTTCGGTTCTAAGCAAAATATATATATAATAGGCAAAGATAAGAACAAGAACATTGAAAAAAAATGTAATTTGTAGTAGTCAGACTCTGGAGAGGTTATTAAAAGTTATAGCTCCCCATACAAATTAAATGCATGTTTCAGGATTTCCGCGTCTTCGTGTGATGTTCAAACTGACCGCAGGCCACCCACACAAGTTTGATAAGTTCCAATCAGACGGCTGAGAGGAACACTATATTCTTTAACTGTCTTTCATGCTTCTAGGTCGTAGAAAGTCTTCTTTACCAATAGATGTTATTTCGTATGAAGGGTTTGCAAAAATAGTCATGCTTTGTACGGGGAGAACAACATGCTGTTCAATTCAACTGGAACAGGTTGCTGTGTCACGATGGGGTCAGTCTTAAGCTAGCACTATTGGATCACAGAATAACAACTGTACATGTGGACTTGACGTATCACAGTTTAAACCTCTTCGATCTAACCACTGAGTAGACTGCAGAGGGCCCCAAGAATAGCAGCTAACCAGAATATTTAGAGAGCAAATGAAAGCCCTGTTGTGGTTCAATAATGATTTAGGGTCACTTAGACCTTTGTGGACTGGAAAACAAACTCAAAATCGAAGAGTATCTGGGGGGGGGGAAACGGTTACAACAGTATTCTCTCCCGGCACGTAACACCGTGGGGACATGGACCAAACGTACGCTTTAATCGCTCCATTCTTCTTTTTTTTGGGACCAACACTACTTTAAAAGGAAATAATACATTTGGTGTCGGAATTATATTGTTTTTATCTCTGTAAAATAGTCATCAATATAGCAGGTGACTCCAATCTACTGTGCGGTAGTGTACATAATGATATTCACTGAGTGTGAGTAGTGTGTATTTTTGCAATAATAACGAAGGCCAGGCAAGCGTGGGTGGAAGCTGTCGATCACAGACATCTATGCATCATGTATTCAGTACGTCAACATGGGACAAAACACAACTCGCACTTGCTATCGATTTGTTTACGCCCTTAAAGTTTGCTGTGTTTCAGTTTTTCTTTGTTTTGTTTGGCCAGCCGAGCTCAAATGCACAAGTCAGGGTTTACTGTAACAGCTGACACAGCAGACAGCAAGCCGTACAGCTGGAAGTGCTACACAAAAAGGAAATCAATCTGATATAGAGCAAACAAATGACTTGTGTCGGTGTAGAATAGACTGGATGTTTGCGAATGTGACCGTGCGAATGTGTACATATTTCTGTGTTTACACACGTTCAGGAAGCTTTCACAGGAACTGCTCGCGGTAGATTTCTTGTATTAAAATGATGTTTAATGTGTCAGGCATGAATATCAAATGTGTGTTTTTATATATAAGGTAAAAGGAAATAATAATAATAATATTGCCCCACAAAGACGTTTCTGGGAAAGATGCCTCTCCCGTGTATTCTGGCATTTTCACAATTATTACACCCAGGTGGGGTTAATTATAGGTGGCAGCAACCAGCACAACAAATATATCCCAACGAGAAGTAATAACAGGGATACAATCTTTCTCCAAGGAGAAGCGTATTGGATAAACTTTCATGATACCCTCATTGCAAACGGGATAAACGAGGACATTTTATTTTAATGTTTCTTATAAAGTGGATACAAGTTATGTTTTCTTGTTGTTTTTCTATAATGTAGAATCCACATCATGTGACTCCGTGGCTGGAAAGGTTGTGGCTCCAACTGTTGGGTTGCATCTGTTGTGCTGGTTCAGGCCACCTATAATTAACCCCACCTGAGTGTAGTAGTTGTGAAATTGCCAGAATACCCGCTGAAGACGGGCGTCTTGCCCGAAACGTCCGTGTGGCAATATTAAAAATTGGTGTGCTGTCTTTCTTTTTATACTCTCCACATTTACAATCCAGCACCCTGTCTTCAAGGGTTAGTCGTGAGTTGAGCGTGTTGCGTCTTCATTTTAGTTTTTAATAATATATATATTTTAGGTGCCATGATAGGTTGAAAGGCTCTGTATATTGGCTGTGGGCTACTTGCTCTCATTCCTTCTAAGGCCAGGCTCATTGTATTTTTCCTTTTCAATCATTCACAACAACACAACGCAACACAGTGGGGGAAAAAAAAGAGAACATCTTCTCCTGGTGGCATCTGCAATTATCATCAAAGACGTCTGTGGCGTGAACACTTCTTGTCCTCGTGCATGGTGTTTGCCTTCATATTCAAACAAGACAATCAGTGCACAAAACAGCTTGATTTTCTGGGTGATGGACAGATGCATTTAAAATGGGTGGGGATCATGCACAGATGCCGGAGTAGTGATGTTATAGCTGTGAAGCGCAGTGCGTGTACAGTGGAGGCCACTTGTCGGTGATTACATGTTACAACTCCTCCAGACCCAAGCCAAGCTCCTGGGCCTTGCTTTTGCCACCTGCTGATTAAAAAGTAAGAGGCTTAGCCCGGAAGCTAGCGACAGTGGCCAAGGCTCACTAAAGGTGGGCTGAGCTTTAAAGGGACAGTTCAGCCCAAGATCAAAAAATACAAACATTTTTTTTGGAGAAATGTCTGCCTCCTCTCAAATATAACGGGACTCTATGGCACTCTGCCTGTGGTGCTCAAAGTGCCAAAATAAGTCATCTGAAAAAGTCAACAGCAAGGTCTCTTTCCAGAAATCATGACCTGGTTAGTTAAGATAATCCACAGACCTTGTTGTGAGCATGTTGGAACTACATTAACAGTTTAATGTAGGAACTTCCCCAACATAAAACTGCTCACTATAAGGTCTGTGGACTATCTTGAGTAACCAGGTCATACTTTCTGGAAGGAGACATTGAGCACCACAAGCATAGTGCCATACAGCGTATTCATTTAACACTGGCATCAGATCAGTGCTGGGTGTTGACCAGTACCCAAAGCGCAGGTATTGGTACTGAAAAAGTCGGATCTGTACAACTGTACAACTTACATATGGCAGTAAAGGATTGTTGCACTAACTGTGTGCTGAAGGTTTTCTTTTCTAGCATGTTGCTGTTAAGTCTTAATGCACCGCCGGTTCCTCTTGCTCTGTGACTTTTCTGGTCATTAAGAGGTCTCATTTGGGGGAAGCCCCTTATAATACAGGATTATTATAGCAAATCATAATGCCATTGCATTCTGCGACTGTGTGGTTAAGCTATTGTCTCTCTCTCTCTCTCTCCATTTAAAGCCTTGTAGTGTCACAGTGTTGAATCAAGGAGGTTCCAAGGCGTCAGCAGCTCAATCTGGGGAATTTCATGCCATAAAGCAGAGAAAGATAAATCCTCTGAAATATTAAATATGGTATATAATTATAGTGTTGAATACATGTATCCTTTTAAGAAGACACTACAGTTATTTTGCCTATTCATCTTAGATCCAGAGAAAAAAAGGTAACGACAAAAAAACAAGGCGACATTTTGATGTTTTAATGATGTGCTTTACATTTAAAAGTGTATATAGTTGTTGCTGGTTTTAGTTTAGTGATTCCAACTGGGACTATATATGCATGACTCCTGACAGGAGCACGAGGAAGTAATGATATCTTCTTCTATTGTGTGTTGTTTATGTCTCCAAGGGGCTAATTACAATGAAGCTGTCAATTGAAGCCACAATCTTACTCAAGTCCTGACTTGCCGATAAAGAAAGGAGTCCATACTTGAATATTGTATAACTGAGATCTAATATATCACAGCACTTTTCATTTGCCTAAGATATTGAATATACGCATTCAAAACTGTCAACTTGTCATGCATTTTTATCATAGCAGAGCAGATTAATTCTGAACCTTAATTCTATGAACATCTGCACTGAATGCTATATTTTCTCAGCAGCCGACGAGGGATAAAAGTCCTTGTGTTGATTTGGATGTACACAGACAGGTAAATATAAATGTGTGAACACATTTAGCATTCAGTGATAACCATCACGAGGCCAGATGCTGTCAGAGTAGACGAGTAGTATATCATAATCTTGTTCCATCTGGCATATGGTGGATCCAATCTCCAAAAATGTTTCACTTGAGGGATGTGTTCTCTAAGGGCTTGGCATATCCCCCTGCTGTCAACATTTTGAGCTATTGCACTGACTGACTCCGAACATTCCATTTTAGCTGGATGTCTCCAAAATGTCACCCCTGACATCTGTACAAAGAAAGCCATCTCCACCAATCAGGTGGCTCGGGTTAGAAGCGATAAATGGCATTCTTTTGGAGAGAAAGTGCAATCTAAAATCTACAGCATCCGTAAGCTGCACAGCCCTGATGGCCCCCCGCACGTAGCTCTATTGCCTCGGCCCCCTTTGGGAAAGCAGGCCATTTTTCTTTTTTGGCCACAGAGTAAGAGCCGAGCAGGAGCCGGCAGAGGCCAGATTGGCAATATTTGTCTTGGTCTGAAGGAGGGCTGAACACAAACATTCAGGGTAATTTTAACCTCTGGAAAGACTGGGGGGAGGGAGGGGGGGAGAGGGAGGGGGGGGATTGTATCAATATCAAAGTGAAATAAGGCATTTCATTACCATTCGCCGGGCAAGCTTTGGACACTGCAATAACAAAGGACATGGGTGGGAATGAAGAGACGAGATAAAGGAAATTGTAATGTGGTGATTTACTTGTGATGCATTAGTTGAGCTAGGTTACGTTTTAGTGAAGTGTGTGTAGCCTGTGATAGATCACAGCCTGTTCCAGCAGATTCATGCCTCCTTTTTTTTTTTTTTGCCACAGTGAGCGAAGCACAATATCCACATCCACTGCATTGGACGGCATAGCTGTTGGAACAAAAACCTGTTGGGAAATGTTTTGTTTACCAGTCCCAAATCTGCCAATCAATAAAAAGCTCAGAGCCTATTAACCTCCCTGACCTATTTAACACCAACTGGCCCCTATTACTGAGACCAGTCAATGATGTTTGTCACTTAAATGCGATTAGCACCATTTTCTATTAAGCCGATCAGAGATTTCTCTACCTGTGACTCCAGTCTCCAGGGGTCAGTGGTGGGCAGCTTCATTGCGCTTAACCAACCTCCGAATGGCTAATTTGGTAATCCCCCCGCTGCCTATACAAGTTCAATGTCTAGTTTAACATTATTTGTCTCTAAAACCTCTGTTTCCTCCTCTTTGGCCGTCTGCATCCTCAGTTTTTCCATCCTATTATCTTCATGTCATAGGAGTAATATTATTTTTGTCCATGTAGTCGATGCTGATTACAGAGAGTATCGTACAAACACTAAGGTTTGTTGTAGTTCATTTATTTTTTGGTTACTCGAGGACAGCAAGTCGATCTAACCCTATTGGCATCGTCTCTCCTTGTAAAGTTGGTATGGCTATTGGTAAGCAGTTGCTTATTTACACATCAAATGGACACAAAGCAAAATCAACATTTGTTTAAAGTTGTGTTTCTGACTTCTCGACAAACGTTGATTAAATATTAAATCTTCTTAACCCTTTTTTTTTGTCCTGCAGCTCCTGAGAAAAACAAAGTCTGGCTAATTAGCGCGCAAAATGCTTCCAAATGTTCACCAGCTATTTGCTGACATTTTGTTCGCTGGGTCGAGTTGCATGTAAATGTAGAGTAGGTAAAGAAAGATAAATAAAAAGAGATCCAAAATAGGCTCAGGGCCTCCGTAGGGTTGGGAGATAATTCTCTTTGAGCGGACCCCCTTTCACATTACACAGTCTTGTGATCCACTGTTAATATAAAAAAATATTGATTAGTGCGGCTTGAAATAAGAACACAACTCTTAATCCTTTAATGAGTCTGGATGTGAAGCCGGACTACCACACCCCGGCTTTGCACTATGTACTGTAGGGCTGTAAAAACTCTTCCCTTATCTAGGAGAGGAGCGGTCGCTCCGAATAGCTCCGAGTCCTGAATGACACGGGGAGAATCAGCCAAGGCAGAGACGGGCGGCTTATAACTGCAGGGATTACAGCAGACCTACCGAGCTACATTTTTTTTTCATTAGCTCGCAACGTTATGTTCTTCTGGGACTTCACACATTAAAAAAGAAAAGCCATACACATGTCAGCACCGGAGGGGTAATGATAGTATTCATTACCCGTCTGGTTGATGTATTCACTCTATGACATTTTTATCTTTGTAGGGGCGGTGTTGTTATGCTTCACACTTAACTGTAATTTACCGGTGTGATTGAGTGTGAACACAAAGGTATTGATAACTTCCTCTGCTTGATCAGCCAGCCGAAGAGGTGGGTGAGTTCAGACGCCACCGCTGCTGTTCTCCTGCAGACAGAAGGCCAATGGATCGAGTTGAGATGAAGCAGACAATTCAATTGGCTGGCAAGTCAACCGAAATAGCTGATCCTCTTTTCCCTGGTATTATAATCATAGCTCTGTTTGAGCCTACGGGGAATTGAAAAAAAAATAAAAAATAGAAGCTGTGTGATTTAGAATTATATTGAGAAGTGGGGGGGGAGGGGAGTAAAGATTGCAGAGAGATGAAAAGCGAGATATCAATTGATACCGTCTGTAGTGTGCATCCTGTTTGTGGCTCCGTGAAATGCTCCCTTTGTGGATTTGTGATTAGGTGTTAAATATAGGAGAGAGGCTGTCAGCAAGCAATGATTTATACATGGGGCCCAGATTCAATGCAAGCTAATTGCAAATAATTGCCACTTCTGTTGGGCTTGAACCGTTTTAAAAGGTCGACATGTGTTGAATCAGTATTTGACATTTCAAGTAGTTTTACATTTTAAGTTATGTAATTAACAGAAATAAGTCCCTTCAATTTCGCTGGATGTATTTGAGACAATTAGTGTGTTTAGAAGATATTATTCAAACGGAGTTAATCAGTCGCTTCCTCCGCTTTGAATCTGGCAGTGCACCGTTTGAGCTATCTGCCTTTTTCTAGTTACCACATTATAGATAATGCTAATTTTCTTTTTCACCTTCCAGCCGTTGGAACCAAAACACCATTAAATACTTTCTCCCTTCCATTTGTCTTTTTCCTGCTCAGTTGAGCCCATCGGCCAAGATGTACGCTTGTCACATTACTCTGAAAAACACATTAATATTCTGCCCATAAAGTGTTTTGGTACTGTATGCTAATATAAATGTACTACACACTCCCTCTACAGTGTCTGTTTTTACAGGGCAAAGACGGCCAGCAGTTACTTGAATGAAATGCCTCTTGTAGTCTATATTCTAGGTGTTAGGCTAAAAAAACAGAGCTGAATGTCAATGTCACAGCTAACACAGGAGAGCAAATGTTACCATGAATGAAATGTTCTTTCTGGGAAAAGGTTGCGGGGCAGAGGTCAGTGAGTGTTCATGTCAGGACATATCTTAAAAAAATGCTGTTGTTTGACAGATCGGATGCACTGAGACAAGCCACAGGTTCCTCTTGTGACTCCCCGTCATTGCTTGTGCTCCTATCAGTTATGTGCCTTTTGCCAGTGCGACTTGAAGAACACATCATTTCTCCACTACGAACATGAGTCCGAGGAGAAGACGACACAGGACATGGCATTATAAGAGTGTAATGATCTGTGGTCGGTGGGGAGACGCAAGGGGGAAATGAGAAAAAATAATTTGACAGGGCTCCGATGTTGCAGTAGTTCTTTCATTCTAATTGGCCGTGTGTTTTTGAGTCTGTAATGGTTTGAAATGAGTTTTCTCCTGAGAGTTTGGGATTGCTTATTTCAATCCTGTCAAAGAAAGACGAACTAAAATAATAGTTTGGCAAGAGGATGTAAGAAAAAAAACAAAAAAAAGGTTATGTGATGTCACCTTAAGAGAAACATTTCAGACATTTTCACCAGAAAAATGGACCAAAGAAAAGAAAGCAATTTATTTTAATACCATTAAAAATACGTACATACATTATGTATATAAAGGTATTTAGATTAATGACTGGAATTAAAATGTTAGCCCTTACGTTGTGTGTGTGTGTGTGTGTGTGTGTGTGTGTAGGGCACATAGAAACCCAAACACTGTTTGTGTAAAGCACCATTTTACTCATAACGCTGAGTTCCCACAACACAATTTTAACCCCCGAGATTGCCAACAAAAGCCCCAGATCAGAGGCAAAGCAGTGCTCGCTCCCGCTAGGTGACTTTACACGGAATGCGAGCTGAGAGATGCACCAATGCATTGCAGGTGAAATATCTGGACCTGTCTGCAGGTCCAAATGCTGTGTGAAAATTGCCAATGAGAGCGCAAGAGTACAGGGCGAGGGAAATATCAGGGGGGAGGAGTCATACTCATTTATTTATGTATTCATTTACCTCCAACTCTCTCTCTGCAGAACAGACGATCCTCGCTGCCCACGTCTCCCACAACCATTCACTCCTCCATATTATTTTCTTTCTTGATTTTTTTTCCTGCTGCAAACCAGTGCACAATCAACGTGGATCGCAAACGTCTTGCAGGCATTCATTTTTGGAGGACAGAAGTCATGTCACACGCGTGGTCTTGCCTCTTTTTTCGTATCCTAATCCAACGTCAGACAGTCATGTAACGTGATCAGTACAGAAAAGTCGTATTATGCGAATTCAGACAAGCAGCTGCTCTCCGCCATTGTGGAAATAGCAAGGAAGCGCTAACGCAATACACAAATAGAGCCAAAGCTTTGGACAGAGGAAGGCAAAGTCTTTATTATTTTCAATTACCACCTTTTTGCTGATGTTTCTATCACAGAGCCTGACATTACGCCTTCAGTGTCTTTGAGATTGATTTTGTTTTTAAGAGTCTATTGGCCCCGTAGTATTGGATGGTCCCACACTTAGGGAGGCAGGATGCAAGTAGCTCTACAGACAAGCAATTAATGAGATTTTGGTTGAGAATTGATCTGTATGTTGGGAAAAAAAAGAAGAATGGAGGAAAGCATCAACTCCTTAGACATCAAAAACAAAACTCTGTTCTGATATACATACAGTAGTACTTCACAAACGGAGTCTGAGTTCCTTAAAAAGAGCCTTTTCAGTTTCAGCATGGGGCTGCTCATATTCACCACACCGAACTCTGCCAAATTAGAGCCCTGTCATACAGTACATCACCTCCTAAGCATGCGATTTCTCCTCAATTTTGCTCTCCGGGATGTAGCGCAGTGCTCCTCCAGCCCTGTTTTTCTTTAGCCTACAAGCTGCACTGCTGTCAGTGAAGGTGCAATGCTGACAATAAGCCGCGCCACCGGTGAGAATGCTGAGCAGACGGAGGAGCATAGGTAATGCATTTTTGATGCCCACAATGGCTATACCGTTCCCTTGCTCTGGGAGTAGTGTGGCTGCACGAGGAGGAACCCTGCGAGTCTCCGGGTCTAGCTCCTGAATAAGTGTTAGGTGTCCCATTAAAATGGATGTCCAAATCAGGAGGGAGAAGCGGATTCTCCTGCAAGCTCCTAATCTCTCCTTTCAGACCCGCTTATCTGCACTATCTCGGAAGGAAGTTCTCCAAAGGGGCCAGTTTCCAAGTCCTTGTGCCCCGACCTTGAAGGCTCACAGCTTTCCCCTCAAAATTGTACTCAAAAAAAGTTTGCTCCAATCATTTTGTGTGCGTGTCATCTCTCTCTGCTCACTGAGCAGTCACACTCACACAGTTGTAAATAATAACAGAACCCGAGGCAGAGCCATGAAAGCAAACGCGTTGTAGTAATACAGTTCTACCCACACCACTCGGCTTTAATAGCGACCCACTTAGATCCTCAGGGGCGGGTCCCTGTCCTTCAGGCATTGAGCGGCCGTTATTGAGGAAGGTAATTGGCAGGGAGTCTCATCTCTGGAGGTTTCCCTGGGCTTCAGCGATCCTTCACAGGACTGTAGGACTCTGCCATTAATCAGCGCAGGGATAAGAGAAAGGAGGGATGTGCCGGCGTCGGCACAGACCCTTACCTTTCCTTCCCCTGACACAAAAATCCTTACCTAATCAAGCTGCCCACTCTAATCTACACTTAGCATCTCCGTGGATGTGGAAGCACAGAAAAGGAGGACAGCTCTCTCCTTCCTAGTGGATCCACGGATGCAAAGAGCATGAAATAGCGTACAAAAATAATAAAAAAAAACACAGCTTTTAGCATTCACCCATCATAGGCCTTTTGACATTTGATGAATGAAGTTGACATATTTATTTATTTATTTCTCTGCAGCCAAGTTTACACTATGGACAAAGACAAAAAAAAAAAAAAAAGATTTCGACCTTTCGAAGTCAAAAGCAGGATGTGGAATCTCCCAGTGGAGTGATGTAAACAACAAACGTGTTTGTGAGCTGCAGAAGACTCAGAGACTGCAGTAACCAAGTCTCTTCTCTTAAAATCCATCCGGGGATCTGGAGAATCGTGACCCCCCCCCCCCAAATAGATAGATTCATAAATGCAAAAAGAAATGTCACATTTATGTATGTAATGCCTCATTTCATTTATAATGTATAAGTAATTAAATTACTTAATAGTTTTGTATCATGTGTTATGTATTTATTTATTTAGACATTTAATTGTATATTTATTTATTTCCCTCCACACATGGCATTGCTTTCACATGCTATGTTGTTCCAAAATGAAAAACTGGTAAACAGCATTAAGCGAACCTAGAAGTCACTCGTGGTTTGACTCTTTTTGATGAAGATGGCCTGCAACATCAAGCTGGATGTTCCCACAACGCATGAACACACCACAAAGCTTAAAAAAATGTTGGGTTTGCACGCAGAGCGTATTCTTTCAACTAAATAGGATAAAGCATGCAAAAAACATCAGTGTGGAGCACGAACATCATTATAAAAGATGCAACAGGGAAGAAAACAAGAAAAGAGTGAAGGCTCCAGCTCCTACTTTTTTCATTATCGTTCCAGAACCGTCCAGAAAAATAATTTAACCTTCCCAAAGTCGGTGTAAACCATAAAAAATTCTAAATGTTATCGTTTTACTTTGTTATTAAAACAAACAATTCAAATGATTGGAGAATAAATGATTATATTTGCTCTGATTAGAAAAAGATCTTGGCATTAGTAGTGCTAACTGTATATATTTTAAGCTTTTAGAGCTGGTGTTGGGGAGTTAAACTGGTGCCGCTGTGTGCCGACGTAAAACTATCATGCAGAACACGTGTGTCAGCAAAAAAATCAGTTCCCTGGTCATGACCAATCAGCTGATAAAAGTCCGGTTTCTATCAGCTGTGAAGCGAAGAATCTCAAATCAATTCCTCACTATTCTTATTTCACTTATTTGGCTTGAATATCTAAATATCTCTAATCCAAATAAATAAAAGAACTGACATGAAGTGGCTTATTGTTGAGGACAACAACAAAAGAACGAAACCGGAGCCCTCTCCACCTAATCCCATATGTTCTACTCACCCACACCCACATTGTCCCTTGCTCACCTGTGTATAGATGCTGCATTAACATTGTTTTGCAAGTCAATAAGATAGTAATTGTGTGTGGTAAGTAGGTATCATCCTCGTAGAGGTCAGCGGAGGGAAATCATTCCGTAGCTATTTGACTTTGGGTTCTGCTCAGTGGAGACGTGCCCACAGAATGCAAAGTGGCCTCTTTTCACAAACGGATGAGGGGAAGATTGTTGCAGATGCCTGACCCCTCCCAGTGAGGTTACTTCTAATTCCTTTGTCCCGTTTTCTCCCACTGGCCACTTTGAGTGCAAAGGAAATGATTCAGGGGAAATCTTAGCCAACATTTCTTCATCCACAGATTACTGATTTCTTACTGAAATAGCAGTGTGATTGTTCAATCAAACCTTAATCAGTGTAGTAATCTCGGTCTGTTTCGCACTTTTGGACACAGACGGCTGTGAAGTACAAAGATAGCCCTCTGGGCTTTGAGATGATCTTCTAAAACCCACCGGGACGTCAAAACGAAGGGCAGACATTTTGAATAAACAAAGTTCAGTTGTATTAACTTCAAAATGCCTGACCTTGATCAAATGGCTCTTAGATTGGATAAGTTTGATCTGGGATGAACTCCATTTCCTCTGGCTTTAGATAGAGATGGTTGATCTCAGATTACTTCCAACAGCAGGGTTGGCACCGGTGGCACGCATGTTTCGATGAGTTTTATTCGGGACGGCCCTAGTTGCTAATCTCAAACATTTTCTGGAGGGTTCTGGGACTGTGGTAATTAAAAAATAAATGAAAAATATGAAAAAAAGTAGTCGGGTCCCTTACTGTCAATTATAGTTCTGTGAACGAAACGTTCACAGAGACATCTCTACTGTAACCTTGATCTCTATAAGAGCTTCCCACTGTACATATAGCGGCGAATATAACACAATACAGCCTCTCTCTCAGCATTCACAATCTGTCTTTGACTTTTCAAAGAGTGACCCTTACAGGCGACCCATGAGGGATGATAAGCAGGTTCACATTTTGCCCCGAATCTTTTGATGCATACAGATGTGATTCTTCTGACAACGATGATGGATATCCTGACGGGTCCCGTTCCTGCTCCCTCTGCTGCTGCATTTTCACATTGTGGGGAGGGAAGATTCAAAAACTCCAGATTAATCTATTGTCATGACCATAGAACACACAGAACTGTAGGATTATTATATTTTGGTTTGGCACCGAGTAGGCTTGTCCATTCATTTTTATCCTTGTGTATTAATGTGAGAGTTGGTCCAAGGTGACATTTTTTTAACTTGATGGACTATGAGTCAGAAGTAGAGAGTTGAACTGAACACAGTATTTAAAATGTCTCATCATTCTTATACCATTGCTTTTATTACTACCACAGCCTGTTGAAGTCTTGTTTGTAAAGGAAACCATTAAATCTGACCTTGAGTCTTGTTGTGTGCCTAATTGCTGTTCCTGCATAACAATTTGAGAAGCACAAACAGCACTGAGAGAACAGCATCCATCAGCGGCGGGCAACATGCTAACAGCTTTGTATACATGGTGGATGTCATGTGATGTGGACGATTCCGCATCGCTGCAATGACAGAACACACTCGGTAGTTTGGTTTCATCTCAGCTCAGTGGGAGTCTTTACTGTGTTTTACGGCCATTTACTGTCGCACTAGGTTCTCTCCTCTCTTTGATCTGTGCTTCACAGAGGGGGAGCACACTTCAAATGCTCTGCAGAAGGATATATGTTTCTGTCATGTTCATGTACCGAGCTAGGTCATACTGATTTTGAAAAGATACAGCTTTCTATAAAATAGACTGTTGTAGTCAGATTTTTGAAAGAACTTTCTAAATAAAAAAAGGGAGATTTGAACTGCTTGTAATAATTGATGGAAAAGTTGTGCAGTAATATAGAAAATGGAGGATATCGTACCTTCAGTTTGCATTGAGATGCATCGATAATAGGGCTGTGTATTGGCAAGCACCTCACAATACGATACGTATCGCAATGCACAGGTCACGGTACGATATTTGGCGATGTATCGCAGTATACTTCAATACTCCATCAGCTTACATGGTGATATATTTACCTACTAGACATCAACATGTTAGTATCGTCACTGTGAGCATGTTGCTGTGCTAGCATTAGCATTTAGCTCAAAACACTGCTGTACCTAATTACAACCTCTCACAAGCTGTAGAGTCTTTAGTGTTGTTTTAGATACATAAAAGAGAAACACAGCCCCAGATTCCAACATTACATGTTCATGTTTCCCCCCCCCCCCCCCCCCCTAGATAATGACAATTTAGTATCTCACATATTTCTTCATTATTGGCTGTAGCAAAGGGTAGAGTGGGTTGTCCTCTAATGAGAAGGTTGGCGTATTAGTTCTTGGGCAACATACTGCACCCCAAGGTTTCAACAGTGTGAGATATTAGATATGATTAGAATAAGCTTGATCTCATCCAAAACCTGCAATCATGCTTAATTTCTCATGATCTAATTATGTCGGAGGCCTTTTCATCCCTCCAAACAAAAAAAAACAACCCCCAGATTGGCTGAACCACGGTGAGAACAGTCAATTAAAAAGTCACTTCCCCATTATACTTTCATGTTCTTCACTTAGGACTGAAAGCAAAGCCCGATCATTCCGCACAGAACATCGATAGCTCCGATGCATCAAGGGCCCAGCACTGGTGCATACTCAGTGTACTGTTGGAATGTGGACCTTCTAAATGACTTATTCATGTGAGGTGGGAGAGAGATGTTTTTCTTTGCCCTGGCTTGACTGTCAGTCAGTTTGCTCTAATGCATCGCTCCAAAGGGGACTTTTCTGAACACCCGAGTGCTGACAAGACGCGCTAATTAAGTGTGGTAACGGGTTAATGTATTATATATAAATATATCTGGGGATTAACCTGTTTATTTGTGGAAAAAAAACTTTCAACAAAGTAGAGATAAAATTGCCTCCGTTTGTTACAATCATACGTGTTTCTATCACATTTCTCGTGGGGGATGATAGGTATGACAGATGGGATTGGAGAATCGGTAATTATAATGGCCGTCAGAGGAAAAACCTCCGGGTTTATCACCATTCTGTGAGGCTCAGCACTTGTGCCACATATACTGTGTCAGATTAATAACACCCGTCTGCATCAGTGTGTAATCACTCTTTCTCCTCTCGTCTCTCTTTGTCTTATTGCCTCGCGTCTCTCCTCTGACATTCATTGCACGTGCAAAAATACAGACTTAGCGAGTTCTATTCGTAGAGACACAGGTGCGGAGAAAGGATGCCGTTTGTTAGAAAGGTTTGTTGGTGTTGTAATGTGCCGCAACGCCGAGGAAAACCTGTCTGAATGCAGGGGGGGGGGGGGATTTTAACTGTGACTGGCTGAGAGTGTGTGTCGAAAAAAACAAAAACATCGCCTTTTCTTTTTCACGGGCTCTATGATCCACGGTTGGCAATAATCCGTACTCTATGTATTAGATAACATAATTAGCCATCATAACCAACAACCCCTTGGTCTGTTAATCACTGTGTTTAACATGCATCACAGAGGCAGAGCAGCTGACAAGGGTTCTTTTTTTTAAGTGAGTTGCAAGCAGCACAGTTAAAAGTAAATATGTGGATGGCTCCTTGAAGGGATTTTCTTCGACTACTTGCTACTTCAGAGGTGTTTGAAAAGTGAAGAGCGCACGGTCTTGTTATAATGACACGGTTTGTGGGAGATCAAGCTATGGAGAGGAGGGGAAAAAAAAGGGGGGAAGCAGAGTCTTATCACAAAATTTCACGTCCTTTTGCATTTCGGATGGTGACGGTGCTGTCAGTGGATTGTTCTTATGCACTGAACCATTCCCGTTGGAAATCGTTGCAGCTGATCATTATTCAAGTCCTGGAAAATGACAGAAGAAGTCAACGGTCCTGGAAAATGATTTCAATATTATAATATTTTCCAGACTATCTATCATATCATTGCCATGTGAACGTGCTAAAGTTATGTTCAGCATCATGTTAACGTTTAAATGGTAGTTTATGGACCAGCGTATATTTTCAATAGGCTGCTCTCGGTTATGTATATATAAATGATGTGAACGCACGCTCGAGTCACGTCTCATGGTAGAAGCGTCAAACACTAATAATAAAGATATTAGTCACTGCTGGCTGGCAACTGTGGTAGTTTTTATCGTGATATTTTCTGATCAATTTGTCACAATTTCCAAGCACGTTTGAGATTATTTCTATCTCATAGATGAGCCGTAGACCTCCACAGAGAGGAACATATTACTCTATGGCACGATCCCTGTCCGTCATATTAGCGACACCAACACGGAACATGATCTCTAAGAAAGACTGTAACCCTGTTGAGCTGTGGGTCTTGACACTCCAGAGAACACTACAGTATTGAACACTTCTTCTATTAGTTCCTCCAGTGTCACTTCTCTGGTTTGGGAGGCATCACAAAACAATACAGTGAATGCTCCTTTCTTAATCAGATCAAAAGCAACATAAGGCTCCTATCTGTTCACACCTACTGCAAGGCTAAGTTCTACAGTAAAAATACAACAATAAAGGATAAATAGTAAAGAAAAAAAGACGGATCTCATCAGTTTGAAGTGTGGTCTGCCAATAAAAGTGCAGGAATGAATGAGAGGGAAGCACTTAGTCATATGTTATGGGGAAAATATGACTGTTTGGGACATACTGAGCTAATAGATGGACAGCAGAAAGCAGATTATGCTGCAAGATAAAAGAAAAAAGTTTTCTTTGACCTCGGTCTGTGTTATCCTCACTACAAACTTTTTTACAACATTTCAAATTCACTTTAACGGCTCGATACCAACATGTGCGTGTCTCAGTCGTCTCTGTTTGAATCTATGGCGCTGCCGCCTCTTTACAGCCTTGAGATGGTGACATATAATGACACCATTGTGTGTTGTTGGCGGAGCACTCTTGGCACCGCAAAGGCCTTCGACGTAATTATCTCTTGTTCGGGCTTTTATCAGCGCCGATGTCCAATCATCGGCATTTTCAATAATACGCGTAATGCAACCGTGGCTTAGCAGCCGCTGCGGCCTAAAGTAATCGTTGGCATTATCACACATTGCTCCCTTTCAGATCCCACCACATCACGTCACACCAGGCTGGGTTTATGCACGCAGTCGTTTGCAGCGTGCGGAGTAAGCGAAGGAAGCACATCAGGTCAATACGAATATACAGCAAGACATTAATTCTGTGCATGCGCCTCATTTCTTCATTATTATTTTAATGCAGCGTTAATATGAGTTATAACTACAACGCGTCAACATTAGAGTCTGATTGAGAGATCAGTTGTTTGAGTGGAACAATGGCCCGTCCTGGAGCATTAAGCATTTAATGAGGGGAAAGCACAACACTGACAAAAAACGACTCCTCTTTAGGTCGCTTTGCATTGAAAATGGAACAGATTAAACCAGAAACTACACATTAATCACGTCTCTTATCGATTCCCTGTCCGTGACGATCGATATTTTTCTCACTTTTCAAAAGATGAAATATTTGTTGTGTCCAAAATTCCTATCCCTAGTGAATTATTCAGTCTCCTTGCTTTTGAAATGTAAAAATAAGGATCATGGATTTATTTGTTCGCATAATAATTTTTTTTTTAATAAAAGGATCTGAGATTTTCAGAAAGAACGATCAAGTAATTAATGCATTTAAACAGCTATACAGATATAATTTCTCTTTAGAACTGCATTCCTATCCACACGCAGCATGTCGGTATTCAGATCAAAGAAACAATACACAGCTATTACTATATACTGACATAACTAACATTTTTCTATTAACATTTACATGTACTGTATTGTACGTCTACCCTATTTACAGTCCCCATGTGAGTCACAACGATCAGAGAGCAAAAACCCCAAACCATTCTCCTATAAGTTAGAATGAGAGAAACTACAGCTTTTTATTACTAATTACATTCAATCAGTACATATTTCTTTTTTTTCAAAGCAGGCAGCACGTCATTGCTCACTCCAAGATTGGTCAGCAGCATCATGCTTCATTTCAAAATAGAATTTCAAACAAAAATCAAGATGGTCCACTGATGATTATATATATAATCATCAGTGGACCATCTTGATTTTTGTGACAGCTTGATATATATATATATATATATATATATATATATATATATATATATATATATATACATACATCACAGCTAGAGAGTCTTTGTATGGTCACAGAGATGGGAATGCAGAAAAGCAGATGCATTACAGGCACCGCTCCTTCTTGCGCCTCATTTAAGATTTCAAAGCAGCTGCAGTGCTCCAGGTGCAGCAGCTGGATCCCGGCTGCTAATCGTGGCACACCAAAGTCTCGGAGATGACTCGGTTTCTCTGTCATCATTACTGCTGAAGCTACAGATAGTAGCAGTTTTGCATTGCCACTGCAAGGCAGGGAGTATCGGGAGAGAGAGAGAGAGAGAGAAAGAGAGAGAGAGAGGCTGCTACTGAAAGGGAATACATGGTTTTAGTGAGAGTGGTTTGATGTGAAGTGAAATTAAATGTTTCATACCCCAGGGGGCATGTTTCCCTCTGCTTGCATCAAGGTTTGTATTTAATTTTGTATTGGTCGTGACCACAACCTCTCCATGTTCGTGGAGCATTTTCCCTCCTTACCACACCATGACAAGCACAATGACATCATAATGCAAAGTTATTTCGGTTTACAGCTGTTCACATCCATCTGTTGTCATTATCCGTAAGTTGTTTTTTTTTCCCCGCTCCCTATCTTGAAAATGGGCCACAAAGCTTATTCTCTTGGTTTGATGTTTAAATAATTGAAAGCTATGTAGGAAGTCCGTCAAACCTGAACTGCATCACCTCACCACCAGCAGCAGGAGCAACCGGGTTGCCATGGTGAGAGTGATTGAGAGCCCATTAGTGAACTGTTTGTATTGGTCACACAACAGGTCGCTGTGATCTGTGTGGAAGGACTGATGGCTTTTCCATTTTTTTATTTTAGCTTTCTTTCCTACGGAGCGATCGGCAGAACTTGATGAAAAATGACTCCCTTGAAAGACGTCGTAATTACTCCTTGATGGAAAACTTAATTGCCTCAGATTCAACCACCTAAAGTCAGTTGTAATGTTGGAAGCTGGCAGACTTTTGAAAAAAAACAGAAAATCTTCATTATTCCTGAAAAACCTTCATAGAGCTGTAAACAATTTCCGTTTGATCTATGAAGCACCGGAGGCTAAAAGGAAAGGTTGAATGACTTTAAATGTCACCAATCAGCAGATCTTAAAGCCTCACCAACCGACCGTCACATCTTGTGTGTTCGGGCCGTCTTCTACTGTAAGCTCGAGCTCATGAAGATGCACTGTATTAGATAGCGAAATGTCACTCAATTAGGAAACCGCAACCTTCGTCACGACCTTCCATTAAATGGTTTCTTTGAATTGTTTGGTATGTGGGAGGAATAATAACATGGATGTCAATTAACAGTAGCACATTTAGAGGCACGGGGCATGCAAAGATACTTCAATTATTTTCTTCAATTCTTTTTTTTTTGGAAAAGGGGAAACATTTTAAAAGGACCCCGGATGTTGGCCCCCTGGCACTCGTCATTGACGGTAACCCCATCACAAAGCCTATCAGCTCTGGCAGACGTTTAGTAAGTTGGACCTACTTAAACATATTGCCCAGAGCTGAGGACACAAAGGAAATGGAGTCATCCAAAAATAGGTCGCCTCCAGGTGAGGAGTTTTTATATCTCGATGGATCAAAGGTCTGTTTCTTCTCTTTTTTCTTCTTCCTGTTTCAGCCTGGGATGCCCGCAGGGATCAATGGAGTCGGAGGGATTATTCTTCCAGTGCCTTTTGGAATGATTTTCATGCTTCCTCGGGCTGCACAAACCGGTTATTGCATTAACGTCATATCACCGAATCATTCTCGAGTTTGGTCAAAAGATTTATCAAGTCTTTATAGGGAATCTATTAAATCACTGCTGGCTGAAGACGGATGCTTCATGGTGTCAAACTAGATCTCCTCAAGGGAAATGTCTCCAGGAGACAAAGACGTCTTCCCCCCGGTGATGGTGGTAAGCACAAACGCTCTGTTCATATGTTCATCCATCCACTAATCCATTATCCACTTATACTTTTAAACCCATTGTGAATTGTGACTGCATGGTTTTCTGGAACCATTTTTTTCCTCCTCACAATCCTTACTGTTACCCGGTCAAATCATCAGGGAGCGCTGCTAACAATGCTCGATGTACTTTAATATTGCTTTGGTCTCTCAGGATCTTCTCAGCACTACAAATGTACTACAAAATTCATATTTGCCGGCATCTGAAGTCGTGACTCTGAATCCCCTCGACAGTGAACTGGCAGAAAACATTTGCTCTGCATCTACGTGTACCTCGCGGGAGTATTTGCACACCAACTATCATTTGCATGTATTTATTTAACAGAGCATTCTGCAACGTGATTACTTCCCCAACTTGATGTCGTGTGGACAAAATAGTAATGCAGTGCCAACCTGATCAGTGCCTCCCAGCGTTGTGAGACAACAGCAGTGACAAACGGATGGTAATTTCTGGCTGAACAACCTTTCAACCGCAAAAAACCTCACACTCCAATCTCCTCTCTCCCGCGCCTTCCTGGTGCCGCTGTGATTTATGGGTCTTACTCTCCACATGCTGCCCTTAAGACAACAGCAGCTTACCGCTTCCTTTACCCCGCCACAGGTCCACGAAAAGACACGGTCAAATAGGATTAGAGTTTGCCTTTGAGGGGGAGGGTTTCTGTGCCTGCACAAAAGAAACATCCATGAAGTATTTTTGTATTTTTTTTTTGGGGCCAATTTATGTCAGAAGGGGGAAAAAAAGAGGTGCAGCAGCTCGGGTGGGTTGATGCTTTGGCAGTCGTGTTGTTGCGAAAAAACACGACTGGAGGGGGTGAGATAGGGATTTTAGGGGGTGATTCATTGCAATCTGCCACAATGGTAGATGTGGCCAAAGCTGAAATCTCAGCCTAGGTTCTGCCTTAATAAAGCCTGTTGGCATTCAGCCGTATTACTCAGCAGTCACATGCCAAAAGATATCCCATGTTCCTCAGAGACACGACACTGTTCATCGAGTCTTCTATTATAGGGATTATAAATAGCTGCACTTTTTTTGAATATCCATTCATGACGTTTTATGATGTGAAAATGCTCAAATGTTGTGTTGTGATGTTTGTGTGTTGTGATCATCATTTCGACCACAGCAATATCGAACCAACTCTGTCCCAAGCTTTCATTTTTTTAGACCACAAGAAAGGACGTTGATTGATTTAATGACATGTTGAAATATGTAGAATGTCTATGTTGAACATACAGGAAAAACACTTTTCATATTACTGTCACAACATGTCTTTTTATTGAGGATGACCAATAAACTAAGAACTATTAAAGTGAATTTAAGTAAATGTGGCATTTCAATGGTAATAAACCTCCCTACCATTCAACCCTAAATGCAAAAAAAGTATCATCAGCACTTTTATGCCTTGATATTAGATAAAGTGCAATTACACTTGAAACTAATGCAACCTTAATGAGCATAACAATTACCTACAGATGTTTAAAAGTCAGTTTGCTCTGTGCTGATCTACATTTTTTAAATTGTCCTCCAGAGACCGGGCCCTTCAAGATGATGAGAATGGGCTGTGGCGTAAAATGCTGATGACAAGAAGTCACTCAATCCATTGTCACATGTTTTTTTGTTGTTGTTGTTAATTCTACCAGTCTCTCCATCCATGGCAACCACTGGTTCCCGTTTTAGCACGGAAGTAATCTTGGAGAAATCGTAGCCCAAAGGGGCGAGTTCCAGACTGTGCCTCTCTTTCGCCTCATCACCCACTCCATCCCCCAGACAAGAGTAACAACTTTCAGACAACGCAGGGCCACAACACAGATGTTCGCCCAATCTGGATGTCAATAAAACCTGTCCCCGGGTTTTCAGCAGCAAATTGTAAAGAAATTCGTTTGCTGCCAGTAATCCTGTGATGTGTCAGAGGGTGAATCCTTCCTACATGGCTGGAACCGCGATGCGGCTCACTGCTGTGGATGTGTTTTCTGACGGTACTATTCCGTAGTCGTATATCTTACAAATGACCAGCATTTCCCCATTTGTCGTTACTGCAGATGATGGCTTTGTTACTGTATGATGAAAGGGTGCGATAGGAATTGGTGGCAAATAAAAAAAGAGCAATCCCCATCGAGATGTCTGCCTTCATTGCGCCGGATGAGATTGAACCCGTCTCCCTAACCACCTCTCTGTCCACCTGCCACTGAACGGCAATTGAGTCGGTGCCGCTGCACGCCGGACCCGGCTGTCAGTCAGCAGTCTAAAGGCTAATTCAGGACGACACTCTCTGTCCATTCTGTGCTCAGGCTGTTTATTCTGGAAAGCACAACTGGGAGATGGGCGCGCGTCACATTCTGTGTACGGTGGCATATTTTCTTGGTCTTAATTCTGCTATGCATCAGCTGAATGATGGGGGGGGTTGTAAATGGGAGCCGTTCACTGCACCTTTATAATCCTCTTACACGCCATCTTTGACCCCTTATCGTGGTTTTTCTTGAAATTACAGAGCTTACTTACACATCACCAGTAGAAATCCAGCGAGATGGAATGCAGTTGAGGGCCACATGTGATGTAAACCAAAATTTGCCGGGCAACTTCTGGTGCTGAAGCTAATCCTATCAAATGAGGATAACTACAACACAATCCCAAGTCTAACACAAGCACATGGAGAGCTGATACAGAGCCCCTCACATCAGCCTATACCAGAGCTGATCTGAACCAAAAGGATAAATGTTTCTGTGGCATCGACCATGCCTGCTCTGCGTTGATTGCATCATGCGTTAATCATGGCAAACAATATAGGAAAATTACCAACTCTGTTGTTATTGAAAAACCTCATTTCATATTGTTCTGCCTCGCCCAGTACTGAAAATAACATGATTTATTTCACACTTCATAGAGGAATCGAAAACAAAGTGCCATAAACCAAGAAAATATTTTGTACCTTTGCAAGGTGTTCCGTTTTGGCACAGAGTGACCTTCTTCGCTGATATTAATTACAGTTACATTTGCCCCGCAGACAGTGGGAATCTGTCCTTCCTTTCCTCTCATTATGCCATATATATCCAAGGCCACACATACTGTATTATTGTCACATCACAGAGGAAGCCTGTATAGCTGTGGCCTCTGCAAAGCTGCCAAGTCAGGCTGCCTTCCGTGGGAATGCTATATATCCGCTGTCGAGGAGGGAAGACGTAAACAAGCAGGTCTCTGTCTATAACTTTCCAATTCCAGACCACAGTTGCCATGTTTAGACCCCTCTCAGGACAGGTCCTCTGAAGTGTGTCACCAACACAGGGATGAAAGGTGGACAGAGCAGCAAAGCACAGAGAAGAGAAAAAGGAGACGCTGTAATTCAGGACTGACAGACTGGGCTGGTGCTCTCACCTGTGGTCTGTGCTGTTGGGTCATGAATCAAGTAAGTCGGCCAAGCCATCACATATAGTAGAGGTCAAACGTTATCCTCCCAAGCACCAATTAGATTTACACTGACAATGATAAGGCAGGATTGGCAGCCCTCTGGAGGCCTTTAGACAATAAGGGGCTGTAGGCCAGCATCCCACGTACTGTGGATTGATGGCGGGCTGACTAAGCCTGGGAAAACATTGTGCCTCCAATGACAAGCGTATCCAAAATATTAGGAGAGGAGGAGCATTTGTGATGTTGTACGGTGTGCAAATTTGGTCCGAATGAAAAGAAACTGGATCAAAAATGAAAATTGAGTAACTTAAAGCAGCAATCGTTTATTTTTAAAGCACTTTGGGGTGGCAGAGCAAGCTGTCAACACAGCAGATTATCACTTTGTGAAGTTGACATTGCAAGTCTGTTGGCAAACATTTGCCTGTCTCCACATCCAGCAAACGTGAAGCAACATCAGCATTCATTTGGAGTTTCCGGCCACCTGGCAAATAAAATCCCAATATCTTCTTTCTGCTGCATTTTAAGAATCCCGAGAAAGTTGCTAAATTGATCTGTTTGGTGCTGTGCACTACAGCTGGCATATTGTCACTTTTTTTCAAACATCTGTTGATGAGAGCTGTGATATATTGACCAATATTAGCTTATCACAGATGTATAGCTATCCGTGTATATGTTGTCCAATTTGTGACATTATAAAAGCTTTGATTTGTATAGAATATATTACAGATAAAGGTGCTTGAAGCTATATTAATGTCATTACACCGTTTCCCCCAATGCAAGCGCGCTGTAATTGACCGCCTGTGGCAAGCAGTGCAGTACGACAGACTTGGTGTTTACCCTGCATCATTCATCGGGCAACTGATTATGAGTCATGGAAGGAAAATACAGCTGGTGTCAAGAAATATATATATATATCAGAATTTGTTTTTTACCTCCTAATAAAGGGATCCTGTGTCGGCTGGGCTCTATTGAGGCTGAAGCAAAACGGTGGAATTGCGGCTCTTGAAACAATAAAGATTTAGCTTAAGGATGCAAACATTCTCCATTGTGCTGAGGGGAGCTGCAACGGTAGGTTATAATTATCTGTGGGCTTGTGGCCATTTTCAAATTGCACATAATAATTGGACTCATTGTTAATAAATATATATATATATATAAATATATATTGTGCAAAGAATACCAGAAATGTGAGTATTCTCTCATCGCTCACTTTTTGGAATACATGTCGTCATTCATAAAATGTATAAAACAGAGAAACGTGTTTGACTGTAGTACCTACTCATCTATTTTCACTTGGCAGGACGAGTCTTTTCCCACCAGCTGTTGGATGTCTGCTTATTTTTGGATGGTTTTGTTGGTAGTATGGACACTGAGGTCATTTTAAGGAAAGACCAGTCTCAGCCTGAGGGAGAAGGAGGATCAACCTGCTCCTTCCACAGTGTAATTACCTTTTAATAATACTATATTTACTGTATTAGTCAAGCTCATCTGGAAATGATCTCTCTAATTGCTCTATTAGTATGTGTAGCATCAACTCCCACAAAAGCCAGTTCTATCATTATGCAGAGTTATCTTATAAATGAATGGCTACACTGCATGGGAAATGTAGCTTTTAATTATTATAAGTTATGCAAATATGTCTTCTCCGGCTTAATGATGATGACACGTCAGTGTTGTCACGACCATCACTTTTTGGTTTGGGGTTAATGTCGTCTGTGGGTTTCCTTCCTCCTCTGCACATTAACAGAGCGGAGCGTGTTGTGGCTTTTATGGACTGAAGTCAAGCACCCGCAGTATCTGCACGCTCACATTTGCCATCATTGATGAGGACCGGTGATGTTTTTGCAATTTCCCCTTTCGTGGAGCGAGGTAATTAGGAGAGGAATTTTGATTCATTAGCCTATGGGAAAGGAGCGTTGCTTCCTCCCTGGGCAGGCGACCCTCCCACTTCAAAGGGAGCCCAGGTTCTTTTGATCCGCAACCAGGAGCTCGAGGGGGGGGGGGAGAGAGAACGGTGCAGACTACCACTGTGATTACTGTGCGCTTCATGGCGTGTCGCCTCTGCTGCCTCTGGACCACCAGCTCTGAAAGATGGATGGTAATTGTCAGCCGCGTTAGAAAGATAATGTGATCTGATTCCGAGAGGATTTGGCCCCGTAAGCCCGCTTGGCCCCAGCTGTCCAGATTAACTGTGTGTCATGTCCACCTCGGGTTTTTGCTACTTTCTTTCCTTTATTTCTTTCATCCTTCCCCCCCCCCCCCTCGTGTGGTCTGTTTTACAGCCCGCTGATCTCAGCACTGACTCAGTTTCTTTAAAGGAAAAGGACAAAAGGTGATATTCCAATTCACTTTTCTCCATATACCAGTAACCTTCATTTCAACTGCGTCGGTGGCTGATGCAGAGCGTGTAGGAGCCTATTTCTTTATTTGCTGTGTCCTATCTTCTCTCCTTTTTAAAAGCTTTTTCTACTATTCCAATACAGATAGATGCGCTACTTTGGGGCGGAGAATCCCAATTAATTTAGAGGTCGTTTGTTTGGTCCTCATTAGATCAATTTTATGCAGGAGGGAAACAGGGAAAATCGTTACGCAGCTTAAAAGAAACCTAAGTGAATTACAGTAATTATTTAATGCTTGGTCTTGATCAAGCTAAGTGTCTGTACAGGCTTTTATTTATTTCCTTAATAGCCCCTTCATCTCCCAAGGTCCCTCTGTGGATTGCGATGAAAGAAACATTCTTGAACAGAGGACGAGTCCGACTGTAAAGAAAAGCAGCTGCTGTTGGAATGTTTGTACTTACACATTTTATACGAAACCCACTCAAGAGAAGCGTATATGCATGTATGCGTGGATGGAGGCAATGAACAGACTCGCTGGTTGACCTGGTAATTGTAAAGATTTCAGTCCAGAAGAAGAGCAACCGGCTCATCTGTTAACAGTGCAGCCAGACAAAAGTCGTGTTTCAATAAAGAAAGCAGACAATAATAACAATTTCAGCTCCGTCCTCTGTGTTGTGCTAGTTAAGCTCGTTCGATATGAAGCAGCAGTAATAAGTTAAGCGGTGACTTTTTACAGCTCTGATGAACGAGTGTGGGAGAGTGAACCGTAAACTGTGAGGCTGGAAGTTAAATAGAACTACAAATAGTAACACCGTGCATCGTTCAACAGAAATCCCTCGTGCGTCTGAGGGTAATTTGCTAGCGTGGTAATGGAACACCCTGCCATTAACAATTTAAGATCATTTAAAGACGGGTAATTACTCGGGTTGGGTATAGAAACTATTTTAATAGACAATGGTGCTAAATGTAGGTTCTTTCGGGTAATCGTTCTTGTGCTTTAGAAGCAGCACAGATGTTACCAACATGTTTTGCAATGCACTGATAACTCTTGTCATTCACAATGAAGACTGTTAACATAGTGAACAATTTTACATATAGTAGAAATATAGTTGTTCCACTGAGTAGGCTCTACGGTTTTCAATCACACAGAATAACAGAAAAACTATCCTGGTATCTGTATCGAATTCAAGATATCGAATCGGTATTGAACATTTTAAGGCTATCGCTGGCTAAATTCTACCATAAATAGTCAAAAACAAAGGATCGTAACTAATCTGTTCACTGTCCTCACACGAATTAACTTAAACAAACTTGAAAAGGTATCATGATGCCAAAAAAACATTTTTTAAATCAAACTTCTGTCGGATTTTGTTATATAAGCAAACCATGGAACGAGGGCTGCACCTAATGATTCTTCTTAACGATAAATCGAACACAATTAGGCTGTTTTTTTTGATTAGCTGATTGATTAACAACAGATTAATTGATTATTCTAAAGATTCTTTTTTTAAAACCCTGATTATTATATAACAATTTACCCAAAATATATATCAAAAACTTGTCTGATGAATATTTCAGTATTTTATTCAGTCGCCTCTCTAAGAAACAAACGAACACAACAATATAATGGACCTTATTTGTCAGATTCCTGTTCAGAAATATACTGGAGCTCAAATTCAAAAGGATTGCTGTGACACACGGATTCATTTAATCCCTGAGAATCAGTACGTTTACTTATGTACTCTATTTCTTCACTTGGAGTAATAAGCAGTAAAGATTGATCGCTGCAAATGTATTTTTGCAACCCTGTTGGGAAATAATAGAAATGATCACCAGACTGTTAAAACAGTCAGACTGTAATAACAGTCTGTAGCGTAGGTAAAACCATTTTCTCACTCATACATGGCCCTTTAAAGTGACTAAAACAGTGCAGCTTTGACAAAGCGCTCCGGGATGCTCTTGCTTCCTGTTCTTGGTGCATACCAGTTGCACTGCTTAGTGCAGAGAGCAACACATTGTTGGGTCTCTGTCTGAAATGCGTCCACGCTTTAGAGAATCCTGGGCGAGTTTTTTTTGGGCGAGAAAGGAAGGTCAGTTAATGATTTTGTGAGCCATAACCTCGGGAAAAACTTCTGGGCAGCGCCTGGGCAGCACCGCTTTAATATTCTTTACTTGGGATTGGAGTATGAGAGCAAACGAACAATACACAAACAGTTGGGTCCAGACAAATGAAGATAAATGTATAGCACCACGTTTGGCAGTCCAATTGGAGCCGAATGAAACCCTCCTGCTAATTAATACGGTTGCACGCGCTGACATGGCTGCAACTCAGAGAGCAACGTCTCCGCTGCCTGCTTTATGAGTTTAATTGCTTCTTGTTGTAAACGGGCATTGGATAGAGGGGAGAGCAGTTTAATTGCAGACTTAAAATTGGGGAAACATTGTACAGCGGCAGCGAGTACACAGGCTTTTATTTGCACTGTAAAACAGCAGCTTCACTAAAGTTATCAGTCAGGCCAGTAAAATTCAGCTCGTAATCATAAGATGACGTGAGAACTCGCCTCATGATTCTGCCATTTAAAGAAGGAAATGGTGGTGTGCAGTGAAGCAAATTGGGATAATACTTCTGAATGAAACTTTTTTTTTTACAACGTAATTTCAATTTCACTCCGTCCTTTGAGGTCAGTGAATCTTTGTCAGACTCAGTGCCCTGGGAAGGTAAACTTAATTTACTGCTATATCTCTGTCCACTACTAAGGCGCAGCATATCCAATAGTGAACCTCCTAAACATAATCAATTATCTGAGCTCCAATGGCAGAGAATGCAGAATGCTGATAAGACTTTGTAGACTTTTTTTTTTTTTTTTTCTAATGAAGAGAGAAAAGACGATTTGGTTCAATACCCTGGGGGAGTTTTTTTTCTTCTTCTTCTCTTCTGGTAAAAGAGAATTATTCATTGCATTCTCTAAGGGAAAAGTCGATCATTCCCAATAAGTCACAGAGTTGTTGTCCCTTTTTCGCTTGTGCCGAGTAGGACCCTAAGGCAATGTCGATTTCATGTCATATGCTGTGCTCTACTCTTTTTTAAAGGCGTCTTTGTCAGTGCGACAGTGAAGTGACTTTGACTCGGCGGTACAGCAACTGACACTTGGTGATATTCATCAAGGTGCAGTGAGACCGTCGCGTTAGAGATGCTGGCGTTGTCCTAAAACCAGCGTGGCCTCTGCCTACAGTGCAAGCGGTCCTGCCTCTAATTCAAATGTTCCGTCTTGTACCGCTCTGTATTTGCAACAATGGCAAGCGTGGGATTTATCAATAGCCAGATATTGTCGGTGTGTATGCGTGTCGGCTCTTTCAGTATAATTAATTTGACAACAAACCCCCTGGCTGTAATATTTTGGAACTCATGTTTCGGTTAAAAACATTTATTTTGCCGCTGGGTCAAGTTTGCGTGAGGTCAGCTCCCTAATGCATTCTATTGATCATTTCATCCAGCTGATTTGCATGTGAAGAGCTGCTGTGCAGCAATGCAGCACATAGATAAAGAATGACTGGAGAACTCTATTGATTTTTGTCCCCGTACTTTTTTTTTTTTTGCCAAGGTTTTGATGACAACCTCAGGCTCGCCTTGACAAATGCTACACGTGGGGCTATACAAACAAATAAAAAGCAATATATTAGCCTCTTCTGCCTTTTAATTTTTAACACTAAAATGATTCAAAGTCATGCTGACCTTTTACAAGCAACATCTGTGGGGGGAAAGAGAATTTATGTTCCGTGGGCCCGGCTTTATGCCAACACACTGGCTGCTGTTTTTCTACCATTAAACAAGAGTTATGTCACACTTCCCATTTAATCACAGGCTTTTTTTTTTTTCCAGGGGTCTGAGCTGAATCAGAGCGCCCGGCCAATGACTCACTGTGAGGGGCCCATTTGACAGATTACACCTGCAGTCACACTTAAAGGTAATGTTAGCAGGCCCTCGGAAGAGGAGAGACGAACAATTCCATTAAATGTTTTCAATTGACCTTCACGGCAAATGAACAATTGAGCTCAACCTAGTCAACACGGCGCTTAAATGCTCGTTGAAGCCACAACATTCGATATGCCTGTTACAAAGCTGTTAATCATTATTTCTGTCAAAGTAATGTTTGCCATCATTGTATTAAGTCCAGGTCTACCCTTATTCGAGTCAAATGTGATGTCCTAAAATTAGTTTTCTCAAGGGTATTCCCAGCAGCTTTCGGGGGCAAACTTGGTAGTTTCATGGTCCGATGGCGTTCCGTGAGCTCCGTACTGCTGCCTGGGAGAGTCTCCGAATTATCTAGACAGCAGAGTGACAAAGTGTGGAGCAGAAAGCTGTTTAACACTTCATCATCACCGTCATAGACATCCAGAAGGAGCGAGGCAATTCACCATGCGGAGGGAGAGAGAGAGAGAGAGAGACTCCCGGCAGGGTTGATCACATCTGTGAAATTAGAAATACTTTAGGCCTAAATGGCCACCAAGTGTGTTTGCTTTTGTAATTATCTGCAGCCACTCATTCCCGGTCTCCCCCTTTTTATCCAGAATAATGCCGCATACACACAGACGGAATTTGTCAAAGTCAAATAGAATTTTTGGGCAAACCTCTGCAGCAATGAATAGACCAACAAACTCTATTTCATGCGCTGTTAGATTTAAAGAGTATTATAAGCCATCCAGGAAGATATATCTTTAGGGTATTAGGTTTGGGTGCGTTACACAAAGCGTACTGCAGGATGTTATAATAGTGCTTAACTGGCTGAATCAGTCCGTGAGAACACACCGGCTTGATAACAGTTGAATAAGTTAAACAAAATCACCACAGATGACCTCTTAAGAAGTTTCTAAACAGGAAACAGTCTTCCACTTTATGGGATTAAAGTTGTTCTTATTTTATATTTACTATATTTATATTTGGAACAGGGGTTTCATTGCTGTAACAAGATTATACACGTGTGTTAACCTTATCTGATGAACATCGAAGCCCTTTTCTCCTTCTCACCTTTTTGAAATCCCGATTTCTTTCTGAAGCAGGGCACGTTCCCGGCCTTATTTGAGATAATAAGCGCACTATATGCACATACTGCCCCGACTAGTTTTACTCAACCAAGGATGTGACCCAGCTGGCAAACAGAATATTCCATTTAGTAACGGGAACTGAATAGGAAATGCACTCCAGCTGACGCAGAGCCTCGTGTGTGTCCGTACGCATCTACATGTTTACGTGGGGACTGTACTCCTGTGGTTTTCTGCCTCTATTCATGGGATTGTGAGTGAAGGGGATAAGAGTTGTGGGGGTTAAAAAAAGAACATAGACGTATCCACATAACGTGGATATTGTCCCACACTCCTTGTGTGTGTGTGTGTGTGTGTGTGTGTGTGTGTGTGTGTGTGTGTGTGTGTGTGTGTGTGTGTGTGTGTCTTTTAAGGCCACATGAGGTGAAGGATGAAGACTTTGTGGAAGTTTAACAAGGAACGGCCAGCAAAGCTTCTGCCCTGGAAAGTAGAATCGTAGGACTTTGCTGTGAAATGTGGTTACATTTCTTCTCTGAACTGACTCTCTCAGAACTGTTTTATTAACAGTCCGATCCATGGGTCCTTCTTCTCGTTTTGTCAAAGTTGCTTCATCATTTTAAGCTTCACTGGAAGGCGATGGTTTAAAGAGTACTAACTTGTAAAAAGAAAAGAAAAAAACTGGCTTTGGTTGCATGGGAATTGTGAATTGTTTGAAGTGAAAGCATATTGAAACTTGTACCGCTAATTAAGTTGATGTCCGTGTTAAAATGAGGTGCATGTGATATTTCTCATTAAGTAGACTTATTGCACTTCATAGTTTTTGAATATTTTAAATTTTTGGTCTTTCAGGGGGTTTATGTGTATGTGTTGGTTTATGTGTGTGTGTGTGTGTGTGTGTGTGTGTGTGTGTGTGTGTGTGTGTGTGTGTGTGTGTGTGTGACCAGAACATAAAACAGAGGCAGAGATGCTCGACATTATTGAACATTTACCAATTAGGATTCTCCCACAACCTCACCGCGGCCCTCATGGTGCGTTAGCTGAGAAATGCTCAATACGGGAAAACGAAACTGAATTACTTTTGTGAGCTTTCATAGTGTGTTAGTGCACATGGCAGCTTTTGCTTAGTGATTAGGGATCTCGAAAATATTTAGGAAGCCTCGGCTAAATATACAGCCAAGGAGACGTTCCCATACCTTACTTAACCAAGTGTGAAATAGCTTTGGCTAAGTAAGGGGACAACCATTAATACTGATAAAACTGGGACTAGGTGCTCTCAAGGTGGAATGTGAGTTCTCACTAAGAAAGTGATTTATGTCACCTTCAACCGAGGTTATAAAAAAATAAGAGCTGGCACCCTGAATACGAATTTTCACACACAAACACACACAATTGTTTGCACATACACACTTAGTAGACTTAGGCTAGAGGTTGTCATATGCCAACGCTGAGAGTTACAGTTTGGGTATATCATATGGCATTATCAATTTGAAATCATAGGCCCTATCCAGTGCTTTTGATGCTAAACAGCATGACTCAGTGTAACCTTTTTGTATGAAAACATGTAAATGTAGTCATGGTACAAACTTTGCGCTGTCCACTAGCCAAGTGCTGGTAACGTGTGATAGATGTGCTTCACTAACCAAACACACAACGGATCATCTATTCAGTGGATTGTAAAATGTAGACATTTTTTCAAGGTTTTTCACAGTGTAATAAAATATTAATTTCCTACAAATCATGTATATTCCATCCGTGTTGCTCATATACAGTACTTCGATATGCAGTCATGACCCAGTTTGTGTTTTTTGATCAGTTGTCACTTCTGTTTTGTTTTCTCTCATAGTCATGGCAGCCCGGACAAGTGACTGCTTGACAATGCACAAAGAAAAGTAGTTCTCTCTCAGGAATCAATTGGTAAAAAAATGTTATGCTTTATTGTACTTAATAACAGCATATCTTATAGAAAGATACCATGTAGAAATCAGTAATTATTCAAGATTCCCTTTCTTGATTGTTCAATTGCTTCTGGTACGAGAGAATGGACCTTATTGACAAGCAACTCAAAGCACATGGAGCCCTTTTATATCCAGGCTAATGCAATGCCCTCTGGGATTCATTGTAGTTCTTAGTTCACAGTAGAAGTGTTTATTTGCAATGTTGCCTCCACTCTATGGCTCTATTGAGCTAGGAACCTATGCAGGAGTCGGTAGTTAATAAGGATCTTTCAAAAAAATACAGGCTTGATTCTAATAAAGAGCAGGTTGTTTATCCCAATCCATCTCTGACAGTACAAACATGTTGCAAGGCCACATTAGCCTGTCGGGGTTGGAACCCCTTCAGATGCTCCCGGCAGCTTTATTTCATCCTTCTTAAGTCCAGCTTCAAAAATTCCCCTCTTGCCTCATTACCATAACATGAGATTCTGAGTGTCTGCGTAGAGACTATGTTCAGGGTTTGTCACCCTACTAATTGGCCGAATCAATGTGCGGTACATGCCTGTGGATATGCTTTATTAGCCTAATCAGGTCGCTAGAGCCAA
Organism: Leptoclinus maculatus; assembly: GCA_032191485.1. NCBI lineage: Eukaryota > Metazoa > Chordata > Actinopteri > Perciformes > Stichaeidae > Leptoclinus > Leptoclinus maculatus. The sequence goes on from JAVDOI010000013.1 coordinate 6,518,918, forward strand.
GAGCCCCGGCATAAGACCCTTCTCAAGTAGTTAATAAGGTGCTTGGTTCGAGATCAGGTTGTAGCACTATAGCATGCCAACAATATAACTGTGGGGAGGAGGGTGGTGAACACTGTCTTTCAGAGAGGATTAGGGGTTTATGTATGAGCGCTAAGCAAGTAATGTATGCAAGTGCATTCAGCGCTGTAGAGGCCTCAGCTGAGCTCTGAAAAAAAGAGCATTACAACGAACACTCAAGGCTGCAGCAAGGGCCTTGATAATAGCTGTACGGAAAACACTCCCCGGCCATCCACAACAAGAGCCTGTGCACCGGATCGTTATTTACTGGTGTAGTCCCAAGCTAACGGTAGCCCATAAAACAACACAATTAGCGCTATATTTTCAGCTTTGCACTCTTGAATTAATGGGTGTCTACATAAATGTTCTCCCTTTCACCCTCTGCTTAAGCGGGTGATGTAGAAGGGCCTAACGGTGGCCCCCGTTCTTCAATGCTGCAGCTAACTGACTGCTGACACTGAAAAGCCTCCAACTAAAATATAATGCTTTTTTAAAATGTTTGCTGCAGTAGCTCAAATATCTCTATATAGCCTACACGTTTTGACTCACTAAATTTGCAAAGCTCACTAAATGTTAAGAGCATGCCTATATTCCAGAAAACCCTCGATGCCGTTGTAACTGATGGTAATTCAGCACCACGGACAGTGATTCATGCTGCATCAGTGCAAAAAGGCCACGGACGAATCAAGAGCACCACTGCAGGAGGGAACACTTAAGTACCCTGATTTTGTTTTTGGTCCACCCTCTCTGGCCTTTACAATCTTTAGAATACCAATCTCTGATTCCAAGACGCGATAGTTTTGGTGGACTACTTTGCATCTGCCTTGGCTTAGATGATGAAAATACACTTAATTAACTTGTTCACAGTTTCTTTGCTACACATTTCCATACATGAGTTTCTTAACTTTGAAGTTATAATTCTTCAAACTTTAATCATATCTAACTCCAATTTTGATAATACTGATGGTGGGCATTTATTCAACAATAGGCATATTTCCTCTCTGCAACTGCCTCATTAGTTTTGATTGTTACTGGAGGAGTCTGGCTGTCCACATTCAAGGGATTCATATGGTTGTACAGAATATGATGCAAATGGAAAATGTTTTTATTTTTCTCGAGCTTTCAGGGTCGGTAAGATCAGGCTTAATTAAGCATCGTCCATTTCTAGTACATTGGTCACTTTTTTATAGATGCGTGCACACACACACACACACACACACACACATCCTGTTTTTCTTCACACATTCATCCTGTTTATGCCCACTTCTGCAATAACGTCCGCTGAGTAGAAGCTGCTCCATGACATAGGCAGCCCCTGGCTCCGAATGGCCCCATGTCACTGCTGCCCTGCCTCTTCGCTGCCCCCCCCCTCCCCCCGCTGGCCTGTGCCTTTCCCTGCCATATGCAGCTGTCTCACACGCCTCCTGCAACAGTAACAGACAGTCTCGGCCCCAGCTGCTGTATTAGAAGCCCAGCAGAGGCAGACACACACGTGCATCAACATGCAGGCTTACTTCACTCTAACAGGATGTTTACACCCACTAATACTCTTACATGAATATATACGTGCTTATAGGTATAATGCAGTATAGTGCACATGCATACATGCCATCCAGTCTGCCTGCTAATGCTCCTGTATGAACATAAATGAAAGCATCTGCCTGGCTCTTTGATGAATGCCCTCCGTACCAACAGAAAGATTAGGAGCTATTAGCCATCATACATGAAAAAGGTTGTCTCATCCCAGTGAAAATATCCCAGCTCAGCCTTCACATATATGCCGGGTTGATGTGAACGAGACGTCGCACTGCCCTGCTCTGATCGGAATCCCTCCATCGTGATTTAACTACACGAACCCAAACTTGTCTTTACTTGAATCCCTCTCGTGGTCGGCCAGTGTGATCCTGTGTGTGTGCGTGTGGTGTTTGGGGATACAGGGCCTGCTATTCATGGTGTTCATAATTGATAGATTTGTCCTCTACGGCAGCTGTTCCCGGGGTATAAGGATATATTTCCCATGTGTTCGCATTTCATTTTTTTCTTTCTTTCTTTCTGTATATTGACAAAATGCAGACGATTCTGACATGCATCAATATTTCATGCGCCGGTAACAAACGAGGAAAAATGAGCTGCCGGGAGCCAAGGGGGGCCTCGCGGTTCAGCAGGAACAACAGGAGCACATAAAACAACAAACTGCTCCAGCCCAAGACTTTTTTATTTTTAGGTGTTAATCATCTATTCAGTGTGGAAATGATCTGCAGTGGAAATACAAATAGATGTCAGATACTGTGAATTATTTGCCTGTTTATTGTTTCATAGTTAACCTTGCAGAAGTTCCCATTGCCATGTAATACCGCAGCTATTGCAGCATTTGACGAGGATAAGTCACGTGGCTTCTTTTTTTTTTTTTTTTTTTTCTAACTCCAAAAAGTGGTTTTCTGTCATTTTGCAATTTTATCAGATGACAAATGTTTAAGCACAAAGAGGCCAAATAATTATTCTCCAACGGCAGCCCCAGTAAGTCTGGTATCTGTCTGCAAACAACCCCAAAAAAAGAGCAACATTATTTTTGCTTCAATTACTGAAAAACCCCATTTGGCTGATTACTGATGTAGAATGAGTCAATACTGAAAGCACACTTGGCTCCGATACTCACCATGATGTGACTGAGCAATCTGAAAGACGTGCAACTTGGAGTTGCATTTAATGAGCAGTGAGCCGTAGCAGTCTGGTTGATGTACTACTTATATCAGATAATAATTTAGCCTCTCGTTGGTCAATGCCAAACGGATAACGGGCGTATCAAAATGTCATCAGACTCACTCTGTCTTTAGTCACGTGTTGGTTTCAATTAACAGGACTAATTAATTAAAGAGACGGCCGCTAAAACGGAGCGTTTCAGACATAAAGCGAGTACAGAGCTGTAGTTTGACAGTCGAGAGGAAATATTGTATGTTTTCTGAACATTAAAGCATATAAATCTGTTCTAGTAGAAACCTAAATGTATGAACCTAAAAATTAGCATCATATGTCCACTTTACCACATTGTTTTTTAAATTTTCCTTGCATATATACATATAATAAGAGCATAAACTTGACTTTTGTGAAGGCTACAACTGTATTTAGGACAATTCTGAGGAATGTTTTGGATATCTGACATACTGCCTACTCAGATATTGACTCATACCACCATTACGTTTGGCCTGGTCCAAGCTTCAAAAGAAAGGGAAGCTGTCATCACTGACATTTTTGGCAAGTTGATGGTCAAAATTGGTCAATATTTTGGGGTTTAGAATGATCTGAAGTGAGTCATCCCCAACCTTAATATTCTCTGTAAGCTGTGACTGGGGGCTGAATACAGGCGCTATAAAGAAAAGGCAGTTTTGTGTGGAGCCACCATTTTCCACTCAGTAAATTGGCCAGGTCTGAGTTCAGTGCTTATGCAGGTTAGCACTAGTGATTGACAATACTTATTGTACTCGTGGGATGTTATTGGGCATAATGCATTTGCCTTCTATCACTTTTATCAAGGGTACAGAATAAATACTAGCTTCCTAAATGGCCTGTAATGATGCAGCAGTGCGAAGGGACCTTTAGCCGAGGCATACAAATGGTCACTGGTTTATGAAACTACTGAAAATGTGTCTTTTTGAGCTTACTTTGTGCCTTAAATGTCATAATTTACCCCATCAATGTATAAATATCGACACTTAAACTAATGTAGCATTTAAAGTCTTATCCTTTCAAAACAAGAAAGGGAAATGTGATTTCTCTTCTTTCCTCTTGTGAAGAAATAATGATTTTTTTTTTTCCAGCGTGTTGCTAGCAATCAACCAAGCAGTGGGTCAGATAGACGGCAATCAGCCACGGACTCTGTCTCGCCCAGCGTGAATGCCCATATCGGAGATGGCCGGCACCACCCACAGTTTGCCATCTGCTCTGGGTTTCCTTTCAAAGTGCCTTTACCGTCTCTTCTGCTTTCTTGTTGCACACTCGGAGGACTTCCTGAGAGATGAGAGCTACACTTTGACTGTGACATTCGGTGGCTTCAGTGTGGGGGGAACATTCTTGTGTTGTTAATGCTGACCTAACATGTTGAAGAGATTGAAGATGTTATCTCAAGAAAATAGTGCCGTGTAATAATGGACATGCTCAAAATAAGGCTCATCTTATTCTGTATTTTTATTATTGTCAACAAATCCTATAAAAAGACCAAAACCAACAACATACGTCTGATATTTCTATACTTATAGGTCACAAAACGTCAGAATATATTGGATCATTTTCCAACAGTTTCCTTAAACAGCAAAGCATCATAGTTTTTACTTAAACAGGCACATTTTGCATTTGTTGGGGACTATTTTTATCCTTGTATTAATACACATCTAAGGCATCAGGACAGTTTAACTGACTTAAAATAAACTACAGTGTCCATGTTTATGGTAATGATGTCTCTCATTCATATGACTCTGATTTGTATGAGCAGGTTGATTTGCCCTCCTTATACAACCAAACAATGGATCACTTTATGAGGCCATATTATACGAGCTGCCTCCTTGTTTATATTCTCAACTGACTTCATAAAACTATCAGAAGCTGCAACCTTGGACAAATATGTACGTCATGCCTTGAACCCGCACGGCCTTTGGTGAAAGTTACAGAGTGAGCTACAGAGTGAGACTCTTTTATAAACATGGAAGATTGTCGAAACAGGATTAGGAGCTATTTGAACACCGATTACACATGAACATGAAAACTGCTCATTAATTGTTTGATGTCATTTGCTGTAAATGTCTGTTGCTTGTTTCTTTAATGTGACATTTCTTTGTCTCAACATTTTTGCTGTTTTGTTTCAAGTCTTTTATTTGTGCTTTATTTGTGAAACTTTTTATGCTGCCGTCTTGGCCAGGACTCCCCTTGAAAAATAGATTTTTTTTTTGTCTCAATGAAAAATATTCCTTGTAAAATAAAGGTCAAATAAAAAAAATTAAGAACCGTCCTTGACAGAAGTGCACTTCCCTCTTTGGGCTTTTATTTTTTTAGCCAGCAGCCTGATTGATTGCGTTGTGGCCCTGGTATGGACATCATTTACATCCACTCTCTCTTTTGAATGGCCCATCACTAAAGAGATCCAACCGGAGTTATTAAGCTCAAGAAAACATCAAAGGCAGCGTCTACTACCTTCACCTAGAAAACAAATCTAATTAACATTTTTCTTCTGTCCATATTGTACACTCCAGGGGTCCATCCCATTAAGATGTAGCTCATGCATATTACAAAACCCAGTAGTGGTTAAACAATATCTCATGGTACAGTCTGTAAACTCCCTTCAGATGAGGCATATGTATTGTCTGTGTGTTTTTGTGTGCGTTATGCTCAAGGAAGAATATAGATTTATTTGTTTGTGTGCAACTGCAGCTTCAACACAACATACATTGCAGACGCATTCATTCTCGTCTTCCTCATTATGACCGAGGATTATGTTGTGTAAACCAGATCCAATCAGCCTGCAGAAACAATAGCAGCATTGTCTGCCGCCATCCATTGTGCCGAAGATGATATTGTTCCTCACCAAACCCGACAGCGTCACAGGAATACCTCCCGTCTGCTGGCGGCCTTGACACCGGAAACCTCCGATTCATCACGCCACATCTTTGTCTGATGGTGCTTTGTTACATTTTAGAGGCCTGCTCTCGGGTGAAGATAAATGCTGTAAACACTGCTTTATGAATGAATAAATTCCCCCCCCCCCCCCGCGCCGACACTGCTCCATGGCCCTCTGTTAATAAACTGATTCATGGTGTAATCCACTCTCTCAAGCGTTCAGAGCCCCTTTTTATACCCCCTATTTATGTTTGCTGTTATTTCAGAGAGTCAGCTGAAAGGAACCACAAGAGGAAGAAGATAAATCACTTTCCCCTGGTTTAATATATGGAGGTGAGCGGGTGTTATACGAGCACATTCTATCCCACAAAACACCACTCGTGAGGAGCAGTGGAGGGAAACCTGAAAGGGAAGCTCAAGTCAAGGCACAGCATCTTTCTCAAGAAGTTGCGGGAGGGAGAAGTGAGTTCATTACAAATGTTATTGTCTATAACCACGACAGGAAAGAAAAGTTAGTCCAAAGGGGGAGAATATATTGCACTTCAGCCGCTGGAAAGAGAACGTCTTTCATCATTATTATCCGCAGTCATGAAAAATTGAAAACCTTTCTTTTTTTTCCATTGAAGTGAAATCATTTTAGCGGAAATGCTGACAGAAGCATCGTCATTCTCAGAGCTAGTTCCTGGGGAACTATATATGGCTTTAACAAATTTGTCAGAACAAATGATCGTTCTGTTAAATCTCTTACTTTGGGCAAATGTATTTCATCACTTACATTTACCATTTTACCGTGGGGGGGAAAAAATAGTTTGACGAGATTAATCATGTTTGACTGGAGGAGTACAGCTTATTTTGACCCACGAACATGAGAAACATCTAGTAAAACCAGATGAACTGCTTGCTGTGTACTGGTGCCACTGGAAACCAATGTCAACATGCAAACTACACAGAAGACTAGGATTTGAGGCAGTATCCTTACTGGGAGTTATAGTATATAATATATATATATAATCTGACACATGCACACAAATATGACCAACTTCTCTTGGAGGATGAGTGAAACAGGTGAGTGCACACTGAGCGACTCCTGCTCAGAGAGTGATTTGATATGCAGTTTATGCAAATAATGTTGACCCACAGTCCAGGTCTGACAGAGTGGCCATCTGTTAGCAAGCCCCACAGTGTGTCTGCTGGACGAGACCTCCAACAGTAATCTCTTATGCATTCATCCCTCTAATAATAACCTACCTTCCATGTTTGTTGTACTATTCACGCAGCAATAATAATGCAAATGTGTGTTTTTATTATATTTGTATTTTCTGTACACGTGGACTGTTTGGAATACATCAACATATGTCCAGAAGGCACTTTCCAAAATATGCACTTATTGATTCGGATAGAGATTCAATGCAGTCACACTTGCATGCGTATTCAATTACAATTCGACGAGGTCCAGTTCGAGAGAATTTCCTCATGCAAAGGTCCGGAACAACACAATACTGTCTAAAAGTTGTGTTAACGTCTGTATGTAGTCAACAACTGACATAGAAAGTTCAACATATCAACAATATTTACTGGATGAATTATAAATAATACATGATTTAATAATAAATAAATGATCTCTCATTGCAAGTAAAATAAGGACTGGATTAGAATAATTAAATACATAAAAGAAAGCTTTTTTAGAAAGAATAACTGAACTGAATTGTCCTGCGGCTTTAAATCCAGTTCATTCAGGTGGGAAGTGATGTCACCCAAAAAAGCCACAATATTATATTCTTCTCTTTGTGTGCAGGGACTAACGTTATATCTGTGTTGTTTTTAAACCACTTGTTTCAGTTCTATTCCTCTCTGTTAACATCATTTTTGAACAGTTAAAGATTTCATGTTGAGATTCTGATCATATTAAGCTCTTTGGTTTATTTTTCTGTGCCGTCGTTTCAGATGCGAGTGGGTACGTTTGCTCTAAAGATGTGTGCTTTGTCTCGCAGTGGCGATTCACAACGCCGCTTTTAATAATCGCCACGGTCTCTGAACATATAAGACATAACTTCTCTGACTTGCGTATAGTCAAGGGGCGATAATTATCAGAATACACATATTTGATTGGGGCGAGTAGCGTCACGTGATGTGATATACAACGCATGTAATTGGTCGGTGTGTTTCCTGGGCCGCTGAACGATTACCGTAAAGGCTAGAAAAGCTGCGCCGGTTAAATTATAAAACCAGATACAATGGTGTCTGGTTCCTATTAGTGACCCCTGTACTAGAGTATATGGCCAGTGTTCAAGAACACTTCAAGCTAAGAACTCTGGGCTATAGTCTTACATGAAAACCGCAATATTTAAGATAAAAAATTCTTTCAAAAAGATGAGAATATCTACATTGTGTGGGGAAAGGGTAGCGCAAGATTTGTGGCTGTGACTCTCGCAGTGTCTGCAGCACCGGACTTTAAATCTCCCACTCCGCTGTGATGAAGTGAGCTGTCACAGTCACGTAGCTCTCCGTTGCCCTGGAGGTCCACCCGTCTGTGGTGATGGCAACAGAGGATGTCTTAGATAATTCGTCCACAATCCTGATCTTTTCCTTTTTCATCGAGGCCTGGAACGACTTTCATACTGAAGTGGGTAAATGACGCGGGGGGGGGGGGCTTCTCAAGTTCCTCCGCTCGCCATGACTTTCACCGTCAAATGCTTTTAACACGCTCCGTTCGCGTGAACACACTACTGCTTTATATCACTTCACTGTAACTCTGCATATATATTTAGAGACGTGTTACTTGAAAAAGTATGAGCGGCAGTACAACTTTATTCCACACCATGATGATTAAACTAAAAAAAGGTGCAATTAATCCGCGGTTCACATGTGTGCCGAACCGTGAGGGGTGATAGTTAATAATTCACTATCATGATTACTGCGACCATCACTTCTGGAGAAGGTCTTATTATGAACCTTGAAAAGCAGTGAACACACTGAAAAGTGCGTGCTAAATATTTCCACACATAGCAAGATGTATACGTACTTGTCATGACAACGCTGGGAACTGGGCCTTGAAGTCTCTCTAGGATGAACCATTGTGCTTTTGTATTTAATTATAACATGCACTCGATGTGCAGAATACACCTGCCTGTAAATAAGATCTTGGAGCTTGAAAAGCAGAAGAGGAAGCATAAAAGATGCAAAGGTAAGTCCATTTTTTTTGTCATTGTACACCACTTTAGGCTATACTGCACATTTTGAGCAAAAGTAAACACACAGTGAATACAACCTATACAACAGTAATTGGGTAATGCTACTAGATTAACTGTATATCTGAATAGTTAAGGTACAACCGTTACATATAATCATAAAAACCTGTAACATGAACAATAATTGCGCCACAGACCAAAGTCAGGTTAGCTGCATAGATATTGATTACAGACTCGAAGCTGCACAGCTGAACACAATCAGGCTAATTAGCGATTCCATTACAGCCACTGATTGGCCACGTCTCCAGGACTCCAGCAGACTGCCAAATTGGTCGAAATGAGGGCTTAACCATGTCTGACCATCGACTGTAGCTGTCTAACAAAAAAAAAAAAAGCAGTTCAGAAGAGAGGATTAAGGCATTGGGGGGAGCTTTGCTAAAATGAACCCAGTGAGCTGCCACTGGCCAAAACCTTTTAAGAGCCATCATTAGGGCTGTCACAATAACCGCAATGTTGCAGTACCGCGCTACGGACAAGCCAAACGCCACACCAACTCCCATTTTGTCTATTTTGAGTTCTTTGCAATGGGAGCGACGCATCCCGAGTGTCTATTCTGCACTGAGTGCTGCATGGTTTGGTGTTTTCCTCTGCCACTGTCACAAATATCACTAAGAACACCCTTCACATTCTACATGTACCTGTAGGCTACAAGTGCTGAACAACAACAATCGAGGAGAAAATAACACACAAAGACCGGCAGGACCGTCCTCTCCCCCTACATGCTTCAGCCTTCTTTACATCCAGAGCTAGTAGTCTACTTGTGCCGGCATTTTTACTTGTGCGGATATTTTGTCTCATAGCAAAGACCTAACATTGTATCTAAAACAACCGAGTAACCAGTGGCATCTGCACAGTGATGTAAGTTTGTGTGTTAGGCGCTTAAGAGTCAACCGGGGAGTAAAGATTCAATATTATTATATTTCTGAGAGGTCAAAACCAAGAAAAATGGAAATTTTCATGTCGGGGCCGAATGAACCTTTAGTCCAATGTTTAGCTTTTGTTTCTCTCCTAAGTCTGTAAAACTGTTTCACAGTGAGCTTCATGGAAAGCAACACGGTTGTGCTTTAGGTTGGGTTTGAGGCTACTGATCCTATGACGTAAGAATCACAGAGACACGGTTTTGTAGTGCTCGGCTGCCTCTGAAATGCACCGCTGAAGTGAAAGCACAGTGAATGATTACTCCGCCAGATCTGTCCGAAGCATACAGTAACTTGATATGAGAGCTGAGCTCCAAGCTGCAAGAAAAGGAGAAGAAATTAAATTAAATGTTTTCCATCTACTCTGCCACCAAAGAAAAACCTTATGCCCCTCATTTTCCGCATTGTGAGAAGCAGAAATAATGATTTCCTATTTGGTATGCATTTTTCTGCCTCTCTGGTGGAACGTTGATTCATGAGCAGCAGTAAGGCGGTGTGTGGTAGTGCCGGCGCCTTATTAAAAAGTCAGCTCTGTGTTCAGTATCTTCTCAAATGCGGAGACAAAAAATTACGAAAACAACCCCGCTATGTTAGATTGTCTGGCTGAATGGTAAATATCAGGTGAATAATTAGTTTTCCCTGTCGCTGTTTCCGTCTTTTGTAATGTAAAGTGGTTGAGCACCTCTGAGAGAAGGGGCTCTGTGTTGCCTCTGCAAACATAATTTCCTCCATTGCTCGCGTCCCTGGGAAATCCAGTACCTCCGCGGCATCTTCAAAACACCCAATTATGGGAGAAGTTCGATCAGCTGATCCCGGCCTTGTTGAATAACCTAAGCATCTCATTTCCATAGAAGGAAATACTACTGCAGTAACTATGAAGCAGGTCAGGCTATGCGCCTCTACCTGGCTGCTTATGGATATTTACTTCATCAGTTAAGCAAGTGGAAAACATGAAACCATATATGTGTACGTTTATACACACACACACACACAGTTACTAAGTCAAATATGCACATTCATTTCTAGTTCAATAAGTAGCAGTTCATATTTTATTCTGATTCATAATTGAAGACGTGGACAGATAAATCTTTCACAGCGATATCTGAGGTTATATATATATATATATATATATATATATATATATATATATATATATACAGTTGGTGTTCATTAAACTATGTATGTACTATATGTACCTTATGTACTGATGCATATAAATATGAATTGTTCCACTGCTCCTCTTCTGAAGTTGAATATTTTAGCTCTCGGAATACATTTTGACAGCAAAATAATTTTATGTTCCTGTGGTTTATTCATCTGAAACCCAGTTTTGTTTACACACGATGACAAAACTCTTTGTGAATCTTATAAACATGTATTTTCCATTTTCTGTCATCTGGTGTTGTGTTATTTGAGATCCAGTTGTTACTTGGAAATTCAAGCTACACATCAACTTGCTACAATAAACTGTAATAACACATAGTATGCTATGGCTATTTGTACTACAAGCAAATAAATATGTAGCTTTTCAGTAGGTCACCTCCACATATAGGTAAACAATCTTCATCCAGGAAGAGCATTACCATTATTTGTGCTTTTTTCTTTTTTTTGACTGTAAATGCTCTGTTACTTCTCCTGTGTGAACATGAGACTAGACGTGTGTCGTGCTCGTGTTTATGACATATGAATGAGCTTTCAATGGCTTTTAAGATGCACGTACCGGTACTCCACCTCTTTATTTTCTTCATAAAAGGGTAACAGGGGGTATTCATGCAGTCCCAGCTCACTTATGCAAATATAAAAAAAATACATAAATCCTTGAAGTTATGGGAAAGAATTCCCATGGTGCCCACAGCGTTGGACCTGTCAAGATTATGATTGCAAGTGTCTCATTAATTTTAATTAATATTGATCAGATTATAATTGAATGAAATTGCAATACCTTGAATAAAAGACATTTCTTTGCTTTTAAAATATATTAAAACAATCCGCATATGAAGCAAGATTTAATATTTGAACAGTTGAGACTTTCCATCTACGTGGTGTTCCAACAGAATTACTCCACTGACGGGGCAATCAACCATTAAATTCTTTAGGATAAATTGTATTTTCATGGATTTTGTACTAGCGCTTGTACAGTTCTGAGCAGAATCCCTTTTATTAGTATGAATCTATATACAGTCTAAATGTAGGTGAAAGTGTTCCCTTCTCAACACGATATTCCCTCTCTGCCTTCTCAGTTCCCTCTTCCACACACAGCTATATATATTACCTCATGCCTCAGCTTGTTTGCTGTGATTTGTGGGTTTTTTTGGGTTTTATAAGCTGTGCATTTCTGTTCTTTTCTGCAGGATTCTACTTGTTTTTCTCCGTTCAAATAAATAATGCAGATACTCTTGCATTTTTTAATACTCTTTTATTATGTCTATTATTTTACCCCCTATTTATGCTGTTTAATTATTTCACAACCCTTTTAATTCATTTAATGCTCATAAACTTGCATCACCCGGCAATCATCTGATAATGTAGCTTGCTCATCATGGCCAGAAGTTTTGTCCACAGCGCTGAAGGATCTAGAGTGCTGAAATGAATCCTGAAATCTCCAAACGTATTTACTCTAAATTTGGAAGAATGCCAAAGTCAGAGTTCATTCATAGTTCACAAAGTCACATACACTACAACCTGTCTACCTATTCTATATTAACATTCAGTTCCTCTTTTCTCTCCGTGTCTGCTGCTTGTACTTGACAAACTCGAGGCCTATTTGATGTCCTGTGACAATAGTCAATCAATGTCACAGTCATCAACGTCTTCCTCAGTAACAGAAAACATACCCAGCTGTTACAGGGACACGAGCAGTGAAGTTGCACTGAGGATTTTCAGACCAGGATTCGCATTTCCTTTGAAATGTCAGTGACAGGACGGCATCTGTTACACACGTACACTAGTATATCTAATACTCTGCTGCACAACTTTGATGGATTCCGCCATAGATCCTTTAAATCCCACCAAGTGCTGTTAGAATGCATGACGGGGACCATCTTGGTTTTTCGAAAAGAAAAGAAAAGAAAGCAGCTCATATCGGTAATCTCAGTGCATTCTAAAAATGATAATGTGACATTATTTCCCAGTGTGGCAGTTTGGACCAAATCAGGCACGGGGCGGGGGGGGGACAATTAACTTTGGGATTTCATTTAGAAAAGTAGTATTGCAAATAATTAACAAAAATGAATCCAGTAATATGCGCAAACAGAGCTGCATTTGTAGCAGAGGCTGTTGCAGTATAATAAAGATTTATACTGTGAAACAATACGTCGCTTGTGGTGTAAGTATGAATGTCATAATAAAGCTGATACATTGTTAGAATGATCATAAAGACAGCAGTTAGAACGCATTGGTGTGAGAGAGTTTACTTCTCTATGCGTGGATGGTGCATAATTAGAGTCTCTGTAGTTGATGTGCTAGTATGCGGGGCTGTGTTTGTAGAATGAAGCTGTGTGCTCTACCCTCTGGTCATTACAATGGTATGCTTTGGTAGGCCAACCACCTGATCACTCATCTGACTGGTCTCTGTGGCGTCCTTTCAGTTGGAATTGCAGAATTGTCAAAGTAGGACTCTCTTATGTTAGTTATGCTCATAAGCGCCTCCTGTTTACTTTTTTTTTTAATAACTCCAACTAATCTTACAAATGGGTACCATTGTGTGTGTGTGTGTGTGTGTGTGTGTGTGTGTGTGTGTGTGTGTGTGTGTGCTCTAAGACGGCAGACTATATTCTCTTCATTAGCTTCCGAACGGATGTTATTGAAAATGATGATTACGACAATTACCGACACGGGCCTCACATCAGCAATATGCTCCCAACACACAATAACAAGTTTATCATGGCGTTTATATGCTTGGCAGCAACAGAAACCTAGTAAATTGCACCGGCGAAAGTCTTGTCATCTTGATAGCTTTTGTACTTGTGCGTCTCTCCTTTTTTGCCTCCTCTGGCTGAGATTAATTGCTCCTGCAGCCAGCACTGACAACGGCGTTTATGGGGGGGGGGGGGTCCTCTCCTCCCCCTCCCCCTCTCTCTTGCTGTTCTTCGTTCTCCCCCTGTCCCTCTTATTTACCACTGTGCTGTGCTCACCAGAGGAAGAGTGCAGAGAGAGAGCATGTAAGGGGAATACGGTAAGATATGGCACTACAGGCAGAGCTGCCTGCAGAGGTAGAGGAGAGGGTGATGTCTCAATTTATGTTCCACCTCCCACATTCCTCTTAAATTCCTCACCCCAGATATTGGTTCTCTTTAAACCACATGATGCCTTTTCACCCACACAAAATGTACTGTCATACTCTCGGGAACCATGATGCATTGTTCTTACTGAGAACTACAGAATGTGCTAAAGTTAGTGCATGTATACGAATGTTTTAACTTCCCGACCCACAAAATTCAAATACGAGCTGGAAGGTCATGAAATCAGTCGGGATTCTCGTGGCTGTGACATTGACCTCATCGTCCTGACGGCATGGTGGGGAATGACTTTGGTACTGTGTGGACTAGAGCTCACTACTGTTAATAATTCATCTATCGGGGCCCATGTGGGACTTAATCTGAGACACTGAAAGGTGTCTTTGGACCTGAATGGGGTTTTATTCTCAGCTGAATTAATTCTCCTTGAGCATTGTCCTGTTGTTTCGGTTCTTGAGAATTGCTTCAACATTGAGATACATAATGCATAATAGACTGAAAGAAATGTGGAGTGACATTTACTTAAAAAAAAGCTAGGTAACAATTTCCACACAGAAATTCTTTGTTACTCTGGAAATTCTCAAGTTAAGTTTACTTATCGGTAAGAATAGTTTCTTTATCAAACGTGTTGAAGCACATTTTCTTCCTTAGACACAACCCTTTCATAGTCAGTTTTACGCAGGCTACCTTTGCATCTAATTACAAAACCCCTGTAACAGATCATTTAAAAAAATATGAAGTCATATTTACATATGTCATCCACCTACCACTACTCTACACCACTATAACAATTTGTTGCATTTTTAAAGCTATGAAATTAAGTAAATTCCTTTTATATTTGTTTAATTAAAAAAGTTTTTTCCCCACACATAGTGGCATTAATAGCCTAAAATATCATTATACCAAGACAAGAGTTAGATTATTAGGTTGGAGAATAGACAAGTTTATTATGGTCAGAATGATCATCAGAAAATTATTTTTAAAATGTGTCTTTATTTGACCTTTATTCAGCCAGATAAGTCTATGGGGAACAAGTTGTCATTTACAATGACGACCTGTCCAAAAGGCAATATATAAAAAACTACGTTTTTTTTTACTTTCAGAATGAGCATGTTGATGAAATTGCTCGATGATAAATTGCCGTTACTGTTGGGAGATGACGAGTAGTGAGCGGAGATGTGTGGGGGTTCTACCAATGGTAGTTTTAGAGATGAACTGATACCAGTGGATTAATCAGCGGGTGTGGAGTGATGGCCAGTTGACTGGAGAGTACAGGCTGCAGTGATCAGTGTTTGGAAGGAGCACCGGTGATGAAGCGGAGGACGGTACGGTATCTTGAGTTTGATGAGTTCCTCATCCGACTCTCCTGAAGGAACTGACACCGGATGATGGCGTCTCAACACGTTAACACTGTTAAACAGACAGAAGTACATTTAGCCTGTATGAATTGACATCGTATGATATCAGGAGGAATGATCAGAACACCAGAGTGGCTCATGTTTGCTTTTTTTTTTTACCATTCACAGTGAATATGACATGAGCTGATTCAATATTGTGAGAGCAAAGTGCTCGTGGTGTCATCATCTATCAGACACAAAGAGCAGGATGAGAAGCAATTCCGTTCCTTTGCCACCTGATGTTGTCTCTCAGGACCGCAATTTTGGTAGATAAGTGTCCTTATCCTTGGGTGAGACAGGACCAACCTTGAGAAGAAAGGGGAAAAAAAGACACATTCTATTGTTCCTCTGCCATCCAGCCAACACCTAGAGTCACGGTTATTTCCGACATCCGTCATATCTCCCTGGACACGAGCGTATAGAGAAGATAAACCAAGCCTCCTCCGTGAACATTCATCTCTTCTTCTACTTGTGCAGTCTCCTCTGATCTTCTTTAAAGCAGGACGCGCTGAATAACAATTCTCTTTGACACTTCCCAACTATTCCCTCTCTCTGCTGCTCAAACCACTGACAGCAATACGTTTCCATCTCCAAAGGGAAATATGTTGCGGATTTAAGTTAATTACAAAGATATGGGCCTATTCAATTAGTTTGTGAAGAGAGAGAGAGAGAGAGCGGGGAATAAGAGCACATGCTTTCTTTATGCTTTCGTCAAAGACATCAGTGATCAGTGCCTCGTGAAAACATTTGCTTATACTTTGCAGATGAAGCTCATTTCTGATCGCAAATTCACTGAAGGCACAGCAATCCGCCAGGCAGGCAGCCACATTCAGCGAATATGCATTGCTGTTTACCCCCCCCCACCACCACAAACACACACACACACACACACACACCCCCCGACCTGCTATCAAGCCCCAGTGGTATTCTTCTATTCAGCGGATGAAAGAGATTGCTCGGGTCTTGCACTAATGAATTGGCATTATTATTATTAAATGATGTTTGTAAATTATGACCCAGTTTGCTCCCGATGAACGACGCAGGAACTCAAAACCCACACCGTCAATTAAGGAGCTCGCAGCCACTGTGAGCAGCTAGTTTTCAGAGTTGAACTGGATTTCTTTTGGGATGCAGGTCGGGAGTTTGGAAATTCCATTCGCAGCTCACTGCCGCTGCCTTGTGGTCTGAAGACAAACTTGCTTATCCCCCCCCCTTAAGGGAACGCTCTCTAAGTAGCAATACATTCAATTATAAATTACTATTTCATTATTATTACAAAAGACATCTGAGTGACAAAATCAATACAAACAGCAGGTTCTTTGTAAAGAAATATACATGTTTATGATACAGAAATCCCTTCACGAGCATATTCTGTTGGCCAAAGTATCCAGCGGCATGAATTAACACATTTAAAAAAAAACATGCTTGGAAATGTAGAAAGCGTCTCTTTCATGTGGACTGATTCTGTGTCCCATCCTCAGCCACAAGGGGGAAGAAGAGAGGAAGAGATCCAAGCACACAGCGTCTCATCTCGGGGATCAAATATTCCTTTTTTCCATTTGAAATTCTGCTTTGTTGTTAATGATGTTGACATCGACTTCAGTCAATTTGCGATGAATGAGCGTTTGCCGAATGCAAGTGTTGATGAGGCTTCTGATCCAGACTGGTTTCAGAAGCATACATACTTCAGATCTCTCCCTGTAATGGGCTCTTGCATGAGAAGGGTGGGATTCTGCTGAGGGTCATTCTCACAGTGACACCTGGTGGAGGCTGGCAGACAATATTTAAACTTTACACTGTAGGACAACATATTCATATTTTCATGCCCGAGAGGCAAATCACAAACATGTGGCAGTGGTTTCAGTTTACTCTATTAAATGTTGTTATTGGAAAAAATAAAGTATGATGAAAATACTCATTTGAGACGCATTCTAATCTGCCGTTCATTTCCACTGGATTGTGACACAATGTGGACACAACTCGTGTCTGAACAATGGTGAAGTGTGTTTCTGATTTACTTTGCTTTGTGTTATGCTACTGGGACGTGTCTCCCACATGTCAAAACAACACCATTGAGTCATTTTACAGATCATGAACAGACCTCCCGTCTGTTGCTCTTCCTTCAGGCACTTAAAGATGGTCAATACAACAAGAACAAGTATTTTGAACCTGCACTTAAAATAGAATTTCAATTACCATCATTATCTCTATCTACCCTGGATTTTTAGAGACACCAAGCCTCCTGGGAGTGAAGGTTTAGTCTTCCAGTGTTGCGTGGGACAGACATCTGGTCAATGAAGTATGGGAGTGGAATGGAGAGGCTGTAGAGTGTTTCCAGCCATAATCCAACTGTTCACAGAGCTCTCCCTCACACACACAACGTTAAACATCCAGAGGACGTATCCGTCTTCATCAGCACCGAGTCGCAATATCAGCGCAGGGGAAGTTAACTCTAGACGTCATTTGGCCGGAATATCTTTTTTGCTTCTCTGTGAATATATTTCTACTCAACAACGCCTTCAGTTTGTTTCACTCTTGGTGTTCACGTTCAGTTCTCCATCTGCGACATGGTCCCATGTAAATAGCAATAGCACCATTCAATTTGGCATTTAGCTTTATGTTTCATCCATGCCTCGGACATAACGGACGAAGAACTCACTTAATGCCTATTTCTTTTGTGGCACTATACCCTGCAATTTGACAAGTCTGGATTACGGTGCATCTCTGCAAATAGCAGTCGGGAGGGAAATACCAAAATCATGCTGTCATTATAGGACTCTTATTATTTTCTTTATGCAGCTTAAAGTGCCTCAAGTGAAATGATATTATTACAATGCCTGCTTTTCCTGTAGATCCTCAAGAGTTGGGAGGTTCCCACGTTTGTCCTATTGGACTTCCACTCAGAGGTCTAGGTGTCTCCGCCCGCAGATGAATTTCACAGCTTTGTCACATCCAGTCATAACAGCTGCGGCTGGATGGTGGGTTGGGGGGGGGTGGGGGGGGATGATGTCACCTTAGCCTGAACTACCATGACTCATTAGTTTCAGGCTGGGCTTTAGCAGTGCCCTACATTTGGACCCCTGGCAGTTACAACTGTCTTGGCAGTGGCACGGTAACTCGATGAGGAAAAAACACCTCCGCAGTTCTATTTCTCTGTCAACTCCCATTTCCATCGTCTTCTTTTTTTTCTGCACGAAAAACCAGCCACGGCTTTGATCATGCTTGTCAAAGGTTTACGACTACAAACTGGATTCTTTCTCACAGCTCTCTTATACACAACAGATACATTTTAGCGCCTTGTTAGCGCGCTGTAATTGTGTCACTTCCTGCGATGCATTCCCTGTGAGTGTGGCACAGGTTTAGAGCGATATGCAGGATTGATGGGTTGGGGGTTTACCCTGCAGGCTAAATGCTTTTCATTCCATCATGGCTCACTTGACATCATTATTGCTAATTGTGATGACCCTGGCCTTTCCTTCCAACATACATACACTTTTCTTATAATATCTCTGGATATCTGCATTGGGAGTTAGTGCGGTTAGAAAGAACGATATGCAAATTAATAGATAGCCAGCCCAGTTTTACTGTACAAACATCGCAGTTGAATTAACATTCCTTTGGGTTTTTAATCATTGTTTACATTATTTTTTTCCTTCCAGTGAAACATATAGCAGTAAACCACTGAACCTACACACCACACATGCAGCAATAAGGAAATTCCTTGAAGTGTGGAGTTGGACTGTGAGATTTCAGAAGCAGAAGCAGCACGTGGTGGGTGGAACAGAAGGCAATCAACAAACCCACTGCTGAGTACACAACTATACATAGCTGGGTGGCCATAAATATAGGTTTAACTGGCTTCCCGTGCAATTTGAAAATGATAGGAAAGTGTGTGTGAATATGCACGTAGGCAAACAAACTGCAACCACTGATTGACCCCCAGTTATTTCAGCCTAGAGAGGCTCTGTGTGAGAGGGTCTAGAGCACATATAGTGCCTGTATACATCCACTTATGTGTTGTAATGATTTGCCTAAAAGTTACGGTGTACTCTGCGTTTTAATGTGTTAGGTCATGAGGAAAATCCTCTTGTTTGAGTTTGACATTCTACTATTCTACTAACAAACTATAAAATCCTTCAGTCGATTAAAACCAACTGTTTCATATTTATGAGTTGTTCATTATAACTTTAACATTGCGGTTGACATTTTCATACAGTGAGTAATGCGACGGCAGTATTCTACCCATGAGAATATAAATGACGTGCGTACTCGAAACCAAGTTTTATTGCTCATATTTATACACAGAAATTGCTAGAATACAAAAAATGCAGAAGAGTACACACTCCCAAGTGGCACACGGGAAACCCTTCCAATGATGTGTTTCTGCGAAATGTGCGGTCAAGGTTTTGGGGAGATGCCCAACCAGAACAGATGAGTTTCCCAACATACCTTATTGCAGCTGTTTGAGCCTGTCAGCATAAAGACAAGCAATGAATTGTGAGGCCATCTCAAGAGCGTTGTTATGTTTCTAGTTGAGGGGAAACCGAGACTCCAATCTTAAAAAAATGGCCAGCTGCACAGTGGGAATCACAGTTTATTATAATTCATGGTTCATTATAAACCATAGAGATGAGCGTCGCACGAAACGACACAGAGGTTCAGGTGCAGCAGCTTGAAGTGATCGGGTCTTTGCATAATGCTGCCACGTTTCAGAGACATTTTGGGGGGAATCGTTATCAGGCCTCGGTGACAGAATGATGGCTGGTAGAGAGCAACAGTATGCGTGGTTAACGGGGGTTTGAAGCGTTGCATTAGTAAAGCTGGATGTACAAAAGTGGAAACATCTGTACGCTCGCAGTGTGCACGTTTCCTGCTATGAATCATAGGTATAATAGAATTCCAATAGAATGACCATTTTAAACATTTTGATGGTCTCGCATGCGTTCACAGCACTGGAAAGGGAAGAAGCATGATACAGAACGACACATCCGACAGAAGAGAATATACGTTTTTGACCTCGTGAACCAGTCTGAGGCTTTGCATTCCTGGTGTGATTTCTAGCTTCCACAGCTCACTTTTGGTTTCTAACCTCTGTGTTTATGTGTGTGTGCCTTGCTGGAAAGAAGGGAGGGTGAGGGTGGTGGTGGTGGGGGGGGTGGGGCTCCCATGGGTGCTCCATAATGACCAGCATTTGACATTGGCATTGTGCTCCACACTCCACTTCTCAACCAAACCTCTGACCTTCAAAGGCTAAATGTACTCTGCCATCTTCCAGAGAGGAGTCCGGGTTTACTCTGTAATTGTATCAAACCAACCCTAATATTACACGGGGCAGCACCTGACAGATTTATCTCCTGCCTCCAAAAACAATATGACATACCTGATATAAACAATGGTCATTTTCTGATAGGGAGAGGAGACACTTTCTTAAAACTGTACCCTGCCTGCAGTTTTGAGGTGGAGTTATTTATTGTGATATAAAACACTTGCTTTGTGAGCAGTTATTTGGGGACAGCCTTGCAAATGAACTGCACTTTGTCATTGAAAGCTCAGACCTGGCTTTCCATTTGTTCA
This sequence comes from Leptoclinus maculatus, assembly GCA_032191485.1. NCBI lineage: Eukaryota > Metazoa > Chordata > Actinopteri > Perciformes > Stichaeidae > Leptoclinus > Leptoclinus maculatus. Next base: position 6,539,950 of record JAVDOI010000013.1, read on the forward strand.
GTTTGATATTGCGTTTGTAAAATGTGTGAAGATACAGTAGTCCTGGTTCTTGTTCTTTATTCCCTTCTTACATGTTGAACTATTTGTATTGAGCGATTTGAGAAATGGCTAAAATTGGTAAAAATGGAAAACACAAAAGGAACCCTTTAAATGGACTCATGCGGCCGTCAGTCCAATCATTTGCTTATATTTAAGGATTTCTACTAAGGATGGCAATGACAGTTTTCGATCCACCACTTTAGTTATCTTGTTAATCCGTTTAATTCTCTTACCAAAACAGTACAAAACAATCATGCAAACTTACCTTGAATTATTGCTTAATATCTTGTTATCAAGTATTATATTGTCCTGTAGGTACCCGCAGTATTATTACATCACGATGAGGGTCCTTGCTATTGACCTCCATGCTTCCCTTGACTTTTCATCTAATGGTCAAACTTTTCACTTATCTCGTGAAATTTCTTGGCATTTACCGGGTGTATTCTTTTTCACTCATTCATGGTTCCCAGAGGATGTGTACTCACGACTTGTTTTTTTTCTCCCTTTTGCGCCACCATCAGGTTGACATCTGTGGTTTTGAGTTAAACGCCTCAGTAGCAAGCTGACGAAAAAAAAACACAACTGGATATCTTTATGCATTTTTTTTTTTTATTCAAGGGCAAATCTAGCAAAAAAAGGGTAAACAAATATTGGCTGAAGCGTCTTAAGTCCCCCACACATCCAGTATTTGTTTGGGTGTTGTGTGCCTTTCTAGGGAAATCCCCCCCTCATGAAATCTGATATTAAAGTATTGCATGGCTAGTTTCACTTGACCCGGATCATAAATGATCCCTCTGTGTAAACTCGTGAAAGTCAAAACCAAATGGTGTTATGGGAGGGTGCCCAGATGGAGACACGATGCCACAACACTGAACTACAGACCACAACATCCAGTGTGCGAGCTTTCCTTTGTACATGCAAGAGAGGTATTCAAGGGGAGGAAAAAAAATCCCTCACTTGTGGTTGGTTCTTTTTAAGTTGGAGCCAGGGAGCCAACTGAAAGGATTAGGGTGGATCACCACTGTTTTCTCCTTGATGTGCTGTGGTCACCGCATTGCCAGTCTGCCGCTTGTGTTGCTTCTGGCTCCTCGGAGGGCAACAGGTTCACAGGGATCGGTTCAAAACAAACACGCCCCACTCCCGAGGGACTCCTCGTCACATTTAGGACATGTATTCCTGATAGGACTCGAAGAAGATGTGCGAAGTACAAATCCAAAAAAGAGCCTTAGAACCTGCAATTATATCATACCGAGGGATGGCTTTCTGTGGCGTGAGGTCAAGAGCGACGGTGGGAATGCTCTCGTGTCACGGACTCTTTTTCTCTTTCTCAATGAACGGAGCGCAGCAGGCTGCAACTGCTGCAACTGCTCATCCACTGTTGAATTGGTGACATAAATATAGACTCAGACACGGAAAAAATGAATGCGGTTGATTCATTTTGTGTTCCTGGCTCATGCCCTGTGGCACATTCAGATTAGTGAGACATTTCACTCCCACTCTTGTATTACAGCGGATAGATGGCTGCTACAGTATGTCGGTGTGCTGTTGAAATCTACGGTTATGCTGAGGGCGTCTTAGATGTTTTGGGTAATGTCTTCTCTGAATTTCCATTTCTTTCCATTTCAGCCCGCAGGCTGCACCGCTTACTTAGTCAAATGCCTTTTATTATAGATGCTTATGGTATGTTGTTAGGTCTTTCTTCCATCCCGCTGCAGTGAAGAAGGTAAAAATCATACATAGCCTGAGAAATATGTTCAGGCTTCATCAGGGAAATTAAGTTTCAGAGGGACTGAACCCACGTCCCACATCACGTATGATCCCTTCAACATCAGGAGAGGCTACCAGTATCACAAATGATAGCACCATCATTAGAGACATTTAGAATGCACACGGTCTACAACTGCTATGGTTTACTGTTGATAGCGACCACCTCTTGGCAGAAGAGCCAAAAAACTGCAGTTCTTCGAACGGCCACTTGAGTCTGGCTCCAAGAGAGACCCACATAGACCCCCATGTTTAAATGCCCGATTGTTATTTCCAGAGATATACATGTGATGAGGCAGACACTGTCCCTTTAAGAGAAGCTTACACATTAGCTATTTGAAGTTTTGGGGGGGATCCAAACATCAACTACATTTAATTTGGTTTCTCCAATAGGGTGAAAGATTTCAGGAAGATTATGAATCATAAATGGAAACAATCTTAAAACGCCAGATTCCCATGATGTGACATGGCAGAGCGTGGGTGGCCATCCCCATCAGTGCAAACACAAACACAACCAAACACGGAAATAGGGGGCATGTAAACATACCGGAGGCTGTCACAGACATCAACAAACATACAGTAGCATCATCTGACATCGGGGCTTTAACGCTTGTCTAGAAGAAACGTTAGGACAGACATTGAATCCGTTTGTGGTGCCGATCAAAGGGCAACATTTCTTCACGTGGACACTCTACCAAATGATATTATGAACGTGCTTAAACCGCCTCTCACTAAATGCAAAAGCTACCTGCTGCTTCGATGTGAAGACGAAGAACAATCATCGTTGTGAATCGGTGCAAACGGCATATTTTTATTTGATGCAGCAGCCTATAACAACAGGTCGAGTCAAGAATTTCAGTTTCGCTTGCGGTTCATAGCTTATACAAGTATTTGCTCTTCATTGCATCATAGCGTGCACAAGATTGATTTGCAGAACCTCTTCTCGCAGACCATTGATATTGCATCAAGACTCCTTCGCTTCACAGAGGGAAAACTGTGCCCACACGGGGGCTCTGGGGGCCTGTTGCTCCTTTCCCTACACCCGTATTGACCTACGACACGTAGCCTCCACGTACACACACACCCTGACTCCCGAATACTCTACACTCTGCAGTTCAACTTGTTCAAAGTGCTAATTGAAAGAGCAAAAGCAGACTAAACACACTGAGGGATCTTTCAGACGACCCCGTAATAGCTCATAAAAGGCACTTTGTGTGACTTCTATTTCTCACTGCGTACTATAAACGGAGCCTCTGTGGCTTTTGACAACTCCCCATCCTCCACCCCGTCTTCCATTCCCGCTTTTGTCTTTTCCATAAATCAATATCTGTCTGGGGGTGTGGGGCTGCTGATTGTTTTTGCAGAGCGTTGCTGTGTAATTTGGCTAAATGGTACTTGCACCCAGTTTACTCTGAGATGGTAAACAGTCTGGCTGGTAAAAAGGGAGTGTGCTGATAGCCTCCAAGCGTACAATCAGCTGTAATTGGTGTTGTGGACTGTGGACATGCTTGATTACGTACCTGGGAGATAGACATGATGGCAGGCTCGTGATAATATGTACTATTTTGGAGAAATTATACAACACAGATCACATTCACTCCATCACGTTTTTACCTTGACACGTCTGAATCCATTCATGTTTCGCACAGATTATTACCCTAATACCTTTTTTTGAGAGATTCCCAGCACAAAAAATGAACGGGGACTTTGCATAGGCTACATTCCCATGGACATTTTAAAGAGCCATTAAAACTTTTTTTACAATGTGTGAGGACTGGTTCTGTTGCCAGAGACGGTGGTTTAAAGTTGTTAAAATGAAAGACTGAAAGGATGTTTCTCTTCAGCTGCTAAAGCGCTTGAACTTGCCATATACGGCGATGGAAATTTAATCAAAAAGCTCATTTTAAAAAGTTAAATGTAGATTATTGGAATCTATCTGCAATCAGAACGGTTTTGTAGCGCTTTATTTGCAAGCGAGGCCTCTTTGTTAGCCTGTAATGATGGACACTATGGACACTGTGCAAGTAACTGCCCTAAACACCTTTTTTGTCTTCATGCATCTTTGTTTAATCCTCAATCCCTTTGGTTTGCTACCCTTTCTAACAAACGAGTATCAAGACAACAAGCAAGCCTCATGCTTGTGCTGCATCGTACCCAGTTTTCAGGGAATGTTTTATAAATGGGGGACGCTTGGTCTTTAACTGCCAAGTAGCAGATTACACAGAGGGGGTCTTGTTTCAAGCTTTCAAACATTCCTGTATGAAATGTATCTTGCTCAAGCACACGGCTCCTAGAAGACGTTGTTCCCTGAAGTCTCATTTGTATGAAATGTAAAGTCTAATAAAGTCGACATCCTTTGAACCGCACACACAAGTAGAAATAATGCACACAAACTCACCCAAACCCTTCCACTAACGCACACACACACACGCTGTGACCAGCTTTATCGAATCTTTCCTCACTACTTTCTATCCCAGTACTTTTCCACTAATGCCTGACTCATAATTCCACTGTGTCTGAACCCAGATACCCGCCAACCCCTCCGCTCTCTACTCCAAACGTAATATAAGTGTACAGTGAGTGAACCATGCATACATCACACAGACTACAGTTGGCCTGCTTCATATGCTCTTTGGATCAACATGTTGCGTTGCATTCTCACACAGATGGCTTTCTCATGTCGTAAAACTGCATTTCAAGTGGGTCAGTATTTTATCACACAGTATCTGTTTCAAAACTATTGCATTAAAAGGAAAATATATGAGTGAATGTATACGGCTGATGATATTCTATATTTTAACTGTCAACTAATGTGTAGTCAAGGCGTGATGCAGCTTTTTTTTGTCAGTTCCATCGACCTCCATCGTGTCAAAAAACGATGTAAAACCCATCAATGAGCTACAGACACCACCCTGGTGTCAAAGACACTCAAAACAACAATGCCCGGCCCTTTTTAGGAAATTAAAAGGGGGGAAAAAGGAAATTAAAATAAAGGAATTTACAATTAAGTTAATTGAAAGTATATATTTGTGGACCTGTCTTTTATTTATGTGTTCAGTCGGAATGAATGGGCTTCGGTAAGTGTGACAGATGATACGTTGTTTGACTTTTCCCAGATTCCTTGTGTCACATACCAGGTCACAAGCTGGTACTCGTGGATTCATGCGTTGGCCCTGGCCAGGTTAATAGGTGACAACCCGACGGCTCATGAATGCCACATAGCATTGAACGCCTTCAAGCCACGGACACCAGATACGACCACACGTCGACCGGGCCTCGGGCGCCCTGCTTTCTCACCCTCATTGCAAACACTTTAAATCCTTTGTTTAGGCAGGACCGTGAGCCGCAGTAATAGCTAAATCACTGTCTGTCACTGGGCACCCTGCAGTTAGTGGCACACTTTGCGTTTACTTGGGTAAAGGATCACGTTTCCCATTTCTACACCCAGTGACCCCAACCATGCCTATATAAAACAGGGAGTTTTTGGCCTCTTGGTGAGTTCAGCTTTGACTGTAAAAAAAAAACATGAACCTTCCTTTTTCAAATACCTAAAACCAAAATCCTAAAAACAACCTGCCTTTCACTTTCAAATACCCGGCGTGCTTTATTCTCTATTTGTCTTTAGAAATAAACCAGGCTTAAAACATTTTCCTCTCTTTCTGCCTCTTTAATAAAGCCATTCTTGTGACAACCTGCTAGTTTAGCAGGTATGCAGGTTTTCCTGCATGCCTGGCTTGCGATCAATGTCACCTTTCAGAAGGTCTGAACACAGGGCAGACTGGGGGAAACGATGGCCACAAAGGGCTCTTTCAGCAGGAGAGAGCCTTTCCCCCATGCTGACCTAAATCTCCCCCTTCTCTCCCCTATTACTCTCTGCCTCGTAGCAGCTACTCAGACATTCAGCCTTCATCCAGCCTTCACAGGGAGCACAAACGTGGGCCTGGTCAGGGAGTTAACCATGCAGGGTAAACACATGATCCTAAAGGGCGGGGGGAGGGGGGGGCATGTCTCCAGAGACTCTGGGTGCTAAAAGCTAATGTGATTTGATAGGAAGGTGAGACCTTAGATGATGTTTCACGAGTGAAGTACTGATCTTAGGTTGAGATTGTATTTAGTTTCTGGGTGGTAACAGAGTTAGAGGCTTGTACCTGCTCACAGTTCATCTGTTTCCAGTATTCAACAGTTGATCAGGTTTCATGAGTTTGTCATTTTGAAATGGTAGCAGATATAAATGAAAGAGCACCGATGCTCCACCTTCCATACTTTCCCTCTCTGTTCCGTCATCGGTCTCACAAGCCCCAGCTGTGTACCGTCATAAGGTCACATGTACATGTTTACACTGAGTCCCTAAAGTAAACTGAACTTCATTTGCACCGATGTACATCATCGCACCACGCCCCAAACACTCCAGTACTGCTCCCTGTAGTCCAGACCCGGCCTGATTGTTTCTACATGTGACGTGTTCCGCAGAGAACAACCTGAGAGACAATGAAAGGCTGTCTGCGGCGGAGAGTGATCTTTTCCAGACTCTGCCTTCCTGCTGCCAGAAGTACTAACAAAGTACTGAGTCACTGTAAGCAGAGTGTAGATGAAACTATAAATGCAAAATCGATAATTATCAGAATAGTAAATGAGAAAAGTTTTTTTTTTTTTTAATAAAGACTTTTTTTTATTACATTTTGACAATAAGTTAAACAACTTGCTGAGTTTCAAAATCCATTCATACACATCTCTCAGAAAAAATATCGCAGACATGTCTTCAGGAAAGCAAATGAATGTTACCAGTTTCCAATAAAAGGACGAGAAATATTTCAAGTAAAACAGAATATTGAACTTCATTCAAACATAATTCATATTGAATTCTGCTGTCTTTGTTTTTCTGGTGTGCAAAATTCCAAAATTCGATTTATTCATCGCAGGGCACGTAATCAAACTTGAAATCACAAATATATTCCAAACTGTTTCACGGTAGAAAAACACTTACACTCAAACAAATAGTTACTTAAATCTCAAATGCAGAAATGTGGAGTGTTGATAAGCACCAGTAGTCATTGAAGCAGTGACCGGTTTTATAGTATAAATATCTTCAGCGACATTTGACCTGAAACACAAACGTCCGTGCATGCTAGCATGGCACAGCTAAACGCTAGCAAGGTTATGAAACTGTAAATTACTAATGTGAAAATCCTGATAAACTACATCACCAATCATTCCAGCTAGGTCGTTGGTTTATAATCAAAAGAATAATCTGAAATGAGAGCGTGGCACAGTTGTGTACCCTACTAGCGTATTTGTCTAAAGTGTGAATTGCTTTTGTTACTTTACTTTTCCCATCTACACTCTGTTTGACAGAGATTCCTTTCATGCAATCATTTATTCCTTTTTAAAGCTCTGGTTTTATAAAAAAAAAAAAAAAAAAAAGAATAGCTTCAGCAAAACATCCAGGACACAAAACAAACATGACGGGAAAAGAAAGCAAAGCGAAGTGAAAAGACTCATTTACAGAATAATGGGATCAGCTCAGGGATCGATGAAGGACACTGCGATGTAGCGGGTGCCGTTGGTGGTGGGCAGGCCTTCGTGGAGGTGAGTCAGCCGCCCCGGGTGCATTAAGCTCCAGCCTTTCCGGGTTGAATTTAGGGAGCAGTTGTACCTATGGAAACGGCAACCCCCACCCTGATGGAAAAAAGCAAAGATAATGGTCAAGATTTGAATTTGAGTGTTAAGATTAATGGTTGTCACAACAAGTCACGGGGTTATCAAGGATAGTAGGAAGATGCTGTAATCAAGTTTGATGCATTGAGGTATTGCACCGTAATACCAATGCGATGCATCTCCCTCAGGACAAGTCCTTACCTGAAAGTCTGTGTCTTTGTTATTGAGGGCAATGTTGATGGTGAAGGTGGAGGAGTCGTGATGGGGCCTCAGGTACGCTTGCCTCTCGGGCGTGTATTTTACCACAAAGTTCATTATTGAGTAACCCTGCAATAAAGCGCATGAATACATCAAGTTAGCTGACATTCAGTGTGTCATTGATCATATCCAATGGGAAAAAAAACCTGTCAGCCACTGTTCATGCACATACTTCACATGTAAAAACAGGTTCCATGGAAAGAGGTGGCTTCAATTTTTAGATTTGGGGCAAATAGAGGTGTTGTTTATCTTTCTTCTGTTCCTCCACGAGTTCACACTGACCTTAGTGAAGTAGCCAGAGTAAACTTTTAACGTGATGGGCGATATGAACTCCCGGATGAAGTGCAGCCACTCTTTGTCATAGCCGATTTGCCTCATATGAATGTCGTCCGTGGGCACGGTCTCGTAGCCGCCGGAGATCCGCTTGTCCTGAGAGAAAGTAGAGGGAAAATAAAGCACGATGCCGTGCGAGTGACGACGGAACAAATGACCCACCGTCCTCGATGTGGTGCGATCGCAAAGTGTAATGACGACGTGTCTGTGTGGGCGTGTGTGTGTGTGTGTGTGTTAACACCGCAGGCTGCACTGCTGTCTTCCTGCATGAGGCTTAATGAGCCATCCAGCTCAGCCTTTACCCAGAGTCAGTCAAAGTATCTGTACACGTTTAGTCTCCCAGGCAAACTTTCTTAGACACATTAATTACCAATTTCAAACTACATAAAACAGGCCACATGAAATAGACACCATTAACATAAAACACACCATCATAACCATTTATTTGGTTGTATTCAAACTATGGACCTGGAAAGAATGATAATAAAATGTAGCACGTGTGTACAAGTACCCTGAACACCACTCATGTGTCTGTGCGATATTGTGCGTGTCCTCACAAAAATATGACATCAAAATGCAAGAAAGTAGCTACTACCCCCTACATCTGGCTAACATTTGCCCCCCCCCCCCCCCCCCCCCATGACATGGTGTGAAAGGTAGCTTGAAAGTAAGAGCCAAGACATCAAAGACATGGCTGTTACAATTAAGTTTACAAGGCAACATGAGGGATTATCTCCCTTCTATTGGTGTCTGGGTTGGAATAATTACAACAAACACTGAACCACAAGGAGACATGGCAGGCTTCATCCAGCGATAATTATCTAACTCAGGCAATTTCAAAGTAGTCTACGTTTTGAATGCCTGCTGAATAAATTACAGCAAATGGGGTTGAGAAAATGTGCCCTGGTGTTTCCAACTGTGCTGCCTGTGTGAAGCCGTGGCAGGAAAATAGTTGGGCAACCTATTGTCACAAACTTTAGAAAGGTGTTATTTAGCACTAAAATAATTCATTTGTTGAGAGATAATGCGCTTTAATTAAAGAAAAAGAAAGCTTCCGTTAATTCAGCAAATGTTAGCCATGCTAGCGGCATTAGCAAATGTTTGCATTCCTACACACTATGGTGCACATGGTTAACATTATACCTGCTGAACATGTTAAGAGTTGCCCCTGTGAGTGTGTCAGCATGCTGATGTTAGCGTTTATTTCAGAGCAACGCTGTGCCTTAGCATAGCCTCACAGAGCTGTTAGCATGGCTGTTAACTCTTAGGGCACTTGCACAAGCCATCGTCCAAACTAGAGTGAAATAGATACGTTTGGTCTGTTTTATATTTAGTTATGGTTCACACTGCACAAATTAAAGCGAACCAAAATTTCAAAAATATTTGCTGTGGGGGCATCTCAAGAGCTGCCACTTCCATGAAGGGTACAGCGGACTCTGAAATATTGCTGTGTAAATTGTTTTCACTTTGACTACAGTGCGCACAAATCCCTCCAGTTTATCTCCATCGACTTTATAAACATCACTATTTTTATAGTGATGTATAGTCACTGTCCAAGTCAGTCCTTCTCACTCATGTTAACTTGTTGTTTACCTGCGTCCATCTCAACAAATGCCCTCACAGGCGGCCATATTGTTTGACATTTTATTTAACAATTAATGAATACATCAAAAAATAGTTAAAGTCTTCTTAATCTAATAAGCCATACTATTATCCTCCACACCTTCTTGCCCTTACATAGATGTGTTTACACAACCACAGAAAGAAATGCATGTGTGCCTGCAGTGTGTTGACTCCGGCTCTTGTGTTCAGTAAACCTGAGTTAACAGTACTGACCTCATGTTTGCCTCCAGACCATGAACCGAAGTGCTCCATCTCCTCCACTATTTCATCACAGGCCTTCTCTGAGAAGACTGGGAACCAGAACACATCTGGACACGGCTGCAACACACACACAGACACAAAGACACCGCTGAGAATACAGTTGAGTCACACCTTCACCTCGAGCTGTAATGTAGTACACGGTATGTTAAAAACAGATGTGGAGATTTCTTTCCTGCGTGGTCATTCTCTTTCACCGTCTCAGTCTGTATCTCCAACACACACACACACACACACAGATACACACACATGCTCAATACCAACCTCCTCCATGTTGTTCTCAGTGAAGATTTGAGTGTAGTTTTGGTGGATGTATTTCTCCTTCCAGTCCTGTGAGGATGAATCATTTTAGATTAGTTGCGATTTTTTTTAGGATTGTTTGCTGACCTACATACCTCAGAGTTAATCCCCTCTCCCACAGGGCAGGCCCCAGCGTGCCAAATACAGTAGTAAATCACAAAGCCTTATCAGCCAGGAGTCTTATCACGCTGAGGTCATTACTACAAAATCGTCCCGCATCTCTAATCCTTCCATTATGGCTAATAACCTTTACAGGTATCTGCTGTTTATCTCAGCTATTCAGAAAGAAAAAAACAATGGCTTTCTTTGTGTACGTACAATGATGAGAGCTCATAATGACTTACCACGGGGTTTTCAAATATCTGCCACAAGTCATTGTTATAATGAGAAACGTTATAATTGGCTGTGGAAATGAGCCTCCCAAAGTCGTGGCGGTTTGTTATGTACATGAAGACTCCCTGCAGCAAACGGGAAAAGTTCAGTCAGTTCCACACAAAGTTAGAATCTCTTTAATGTCTCACTGGCAGGATTTCTAACTAATATATGCACATCAACACACCGGCAGGTCATAATTATTATTAACACTCATCAAATGGTTAGCACTGGCATAAAAACTGACAAAGCGTTACCTGTGGCAAACTACTTCAAAGCTTCATTTTCCCCCAAAAATGAAAAAATAAAGTGCGATTCAAGTGTGTTTTAACACACTGAAATCAATTAGGGTCAACGAAGAGCCAAAAGACCAAAAGAGAGACGAATACCATATAAATAATCTAAGATTATTTATGGGTGGTGGGGGTGGGAGGGCTGCAGGATGTCGGTGGGTTGGGAACAGGGGGGGGGGGAGTGGTAGAAGAGGGATAGAGGGGTGTTGGGCAGCTTGGGACAAAGCAAGTCCAGGAATGACATTTCCTTTACAGTGAAGCATGGGGGGGGTGGGGTGGGGGGGTGCTGTGTTGGGCTGGATTAGGACTCACTATCAGACTAGGCTTTGTAGGGGAAAAGCAGACGAATTACAAGTAATTTAGCAAAATCCTGGTGCGAGTTTTGAAATTGCTAATGCACAAAAACATATTGTGAAAGCTGTGATTTAGTCCAGATGGTTTACATAAGTGAAAATAAATATAGTTGGAGCCTAGTCTGAGATCAGTCGGTGTGTATAGAGGGAGCAGATGGTTACACGTGTTTCCTGGAAGGTTTGGCCATTTGGAGTAAAGCATCAGGACAGGGGACTTGCATGTGAATCCACTCTCCAATGTTTTTATTCTCTCTTGATCTCCTCTTGGAAGGTATTATTAAAACAACAGGCCTGTTTCTCTATCTAGCTTCAACAAATATCTGACTTTAGACCTGAACTAAAGCAAAAAAATCAACATCAATTTCCAAAGATCTGCCAGACATCCTGATTATTATTTTTTTTTACGCAGCAGCATAGACAGAAAATCAATATTCCATTTTATGAATTCCACCAATATATATATCAAAACAAATGGAAACCTTTGGGGGCCTGAGCATATGGAATGATTCCGGAGAAGGGGAGTCTTTTTCTCTGTGACTGGTCTAAAATGAAGGAGAAGCATCATGTAAATAGAATAACATAAATGACTGTTTCAGATTAACAGACGGGGTGAAATATATAGATATATGTCACATATAAAGCAACTCAGGAGGAGAAGAAAAAAAATGCCTGCATGAACAAGTAGCAAGGGTCCCTCTGAAGCTGATGTTTTCGTGGGTTAACATGGGAGGAATGCATGCTGGGGGGGGGAGGAAAAAAAAAAGCACACCAAGTTTGGATCAGGCATGGCAGATGTTTAGTTTGGAGCACAGGTGACATGTCAGTGAGATAAAACACAGCTGGAGGAACAGATTACAAAGACTTAGCGGACAAGACAAACATTGCCTTGCAACGGGTTGCACTGCCTGTGGTCACATGACAATAAGGGCAAGAGAAAGTGAAGGATGATGGGAGCAGAGAACCTGAAACGCACCATAGAGCAACCACAAACAGAGGAGGTTCATGCCCGTATACTTGCCCGTCTTTTCAACGTTTCCGTTGAGCTGTAAACTTTTTTTAGATTCTAAACTCGTATAAATCTTTTCTATATGTAAATACAGAATTACATTTCCTAGTATATACGTCCCCTACAGGGGCTAAGTGTACTAATACTGACATGTTATTATAGACGCTACACTGTGCAGACTACAACGTGACAAGATGTGTACACTATCGAGACATGAATCCATTAAGATGGCGGTCGAGTATTCTTACCATTTCTCTGGCATTTCTACAAAAAGCCATATCTGCGTCTAGTTTCTCCAGCACAAAGTTGTTCCTCTCCTTCAGTTCCTTCCTCAAAGCAGTGCCCTTGACGAGGTATACGTGTGCCATGAAAGGAATGTTCCACATACCCCTAGAAACGACAAGACACGGAGAAAGGAAGTGCTCATTTTACTGTAAACTGTGCGTTCCTGGAGTGCTGCAGGAGATTGCTTTTTATTGTAATCCTCATGCCATGCATGACTACAGATGTGTGTGTGTGTGTGTGTGGTAGGAGTTGGTGGAGAACATATTGGTGAACTATGTGGTAAGATAAGGGCAGCGCATGTCAAATGTGGTAAAAGGTGTCCTGAATATTTAGTTTTTTGGTGTTTTTTCCTCCTGAAATGTACCCCTCCTTGTCCCAGTTTGTTACGGCCTATTCCACTTGCACTATAGTCTATCTCCAGATCCCAACCCTCTCCGCCCACGCACACACCGACCAACCAGTAGGAGCTGCTATAGTGCAGCGACGAGGACCTGATCCCTTACTGTCTCCCACCCCCACAGGCCCGTGGGTGATTCGATCTGTGGTTTCCACTTTGGTGGATTAATGTTTTACTCCTTTGCGCCATCTGGTCGCCATTTCAACTTATGTCACACTACGGCTTTGATGCCCAGCACTAAATCTCCGCTCAGGTTGACTGTGGCTTTAATGACATGTTCACATGTGTATCCTAGAATGTAGCTCATAATAAAGGCATCGTGTGTGTGAGTTGGTGTTTATGGCTAAACATGGATGAGAACCGCTTCAGCGCAATAGGACGAGATTTATTTTAGTCATGGACACGCTGAGAGATCCAATGTGTGAACCATGAAAATGCAATGCCATTTCTGTGTGTGTGTGTGTGTAGCCTTAATGCACTTGTGACTTACACACGTTTCCTCTGCACAATGTCGACATAATCTTCAGAGCGAGCGTAATAACCATCCAGGCTCAAGGCTCCCCAGAAGTTGGACCACAGCTTTCCTTGACGAGTGACAAGGGGGCCAATTATTTTCCTGTAGGGAAGCAGGAGGCAGAGTGGAGAGATGGTAATTCTGTCAGAGCAGATAAAAGTCAGTGGCATCTCACAGAAAGCCAGCCACCTAATGTACTGGGTCTCTCAGTGATGCTGCATCAAGGAGACCAACCTCTCTGTGGAAAGATATGATCACTGCCAAGTCACCGGCAGATCGTTGAAGCGCATAATGTAAACCACAGTCGCAGATCACGCTCAACTGGATTCAAGAGAGGATAACAGCTCGCTGCAGAATCTGGTCTATTTCTTTGAATTTGCATAGCATACAGTAACACTGGATTTTTCCACTGCTGTTCTTTTAGTCTTACAAACCCAAACCACAATGAAAGGGATTGTTTTTTTCCATGAAATAAACTGGGCAGACATGAAATATTTGAGCCGTAAAATCACAGTGTTGCTTGATATGGATGCGCGACGACATTCTAATGCTTTCTTTGAGTTGCGATAGATTGGCATATTGCTCCCGCAACTTCAGTGCCAGCAGAGAATTCTCATGCTGTCTTTAAATATCCTAGAAGGGGTTTTTACGCTGCGTGACTCCCAGGTCACAATGCAGCGCCACAGCCACAATGACATAGTTCACGGGAAGGTTTCTTAACAATCACGAGATGCAGAAGCGAAAAAAGGGTTTTGCCGGTTTGTTTTTTGGGATAATGCAAAGTGGCATTTCAAGGTTAGTGCCATAGACTCTCTCGCTGTTCCCATGTGGCCGGGCACAAACAGGAAGCCGGAGCGGCTTATTTTTAAAACTTTAATTCACTCGGCTGTAATGTTCCTGCGGTTTTGCCACTTTCAAACGGTTCAGCGATCACAACAACCAAGGGAGGCTTGTCGAATGAGCTCCAGCGCGGTTTCTATTCCAGCTACCATGTGATTACCTGTTCTGCTCAATGAGGAGCTTCAGTGTCTGTCTGTTGGTGAGCATCACATCTGGATCCAGGCTGAAGTAGTAGTCGCACGTGGCATCCTGACGGCAGAGATCCCTAATGAAAGAGGAAGCGGTGATTATTCAATCCAGGGCTGATTACAGTTCAATGAAGTAATCACGGTCACGTGGTGGACTTTATTAACTCCTAAGTATAAGATGTCATTTTTAATTGCAGAGTCAGGCTGCTCACTGACTTATCTTCTGGCCTCCGGTGGATAATGTGATTTTAGGAAGATTAGAGACTGCCAATACACCCGAGGTTTCTTCATTATAGGGCTGTCCTTAACAATGCTTTAAGGCACACCGTGCTTTTGATGGGATCTCTGTGATGCGGTCTCACAGATTGAATCATCACCGTGACAACAGGCTAGTTACTATAACACTGATCAATGAGAGAGGGAGCTCGTGGAGAAGGAATCAGGGGGAAGAATTGCACTTACTTGACTGCTATGTCAAGAAAATAATGCAAGCACCATCTAGAGGCTTGAAGGTCATTTTACATGCTAGTTTTCCTTTTGGCTATGATCAAGTGGGGCCAAAAACACCATCTGGTTTCATACATTTTGCATTTCAAACCACAGGTCCTGAGAGATGATGGATGTAGAGACATACATGCCCATGTTCCTGGCCTCTCCTTGGCTCAGATTTTCTTCTGGTCCCACAACCTTGAAAGAGCTGAACACATTTCGGTCCTCTTCCCAGAACTTCTGGATGTGCTTCTCGTGGTAAACCTCCTGAGCAGGGAGCCAATATTAATGGATTAGAAGCCACATATAAGGGGCCATGCAGGGTAGATATCTAGATCAGCTGCATACACTCACATTGTTGTGGATAAAGATTTTGAGTTTATCTTTGGGATAATCCAGGGTCAGCAGCCTCTGGAAGAATTCAGGAAGAAATGGAGTTGGCTGCTCGATGAATACTCCAACCAACACATTCGGATAGTCCTGTGTAAACAGAGAGGAGACAAATGAGTACTATTTCACACAACAGGTCTTGGGGAAGGCGCACTGTTTAACATAAATCATGGATGATTTGACACTTTACGTCAGGCATAAGCAAACAGTGAAGTTGCAACAGATGTTGTCCGTGACGGCATTCTTCAGTGTTTCCTGTGGAAAGGGAGGATTGCCATGGGGGCAGCGTTAGAGGGGTTTATTATCTGTTTATTACAGTATTACAGTATTCGTCTGTTATTAGCTTCTCTGTGATGCAGACTCTATTGCAGTACAAATACATTGAGGTGGAAGTTTTTCGAGTTACATCCAGGCAGCTGATAGTTACAGAAGTAAGGTAACTGATATTATATATTCTTTATAAACTATGACAATCTGGTCATGATTCACGTCTCTCGTCCGCGGCATCTCTCACCATCTCTCTTCCTCTCCTCCTTGTACTCATAGAACTTAAGTTACATACAGTAACTATTAGTATGTTTCTTTGCCTTTTTTGTTTGTTTGGGGTTGCCACGTGTATATCTTGTGCGATGTGAGGACAGTACAAAGTGAAGGCTCAGACAGTTAGGGCAAAGAAGATATATATAAAGAGAAATAGAGCACGACAACATTTTCCCAGGACAGCTCCAGCCCACACAAGCCCGTCTGGTCTCCTCGTCCTCTTGACCAGTTCACAGCGAAGGTCTGGGCCGGGGATGAAAAGGGATCTGAGCCCAACCTTCTAATTTGCGTGTTCCGCAATGTCTCAGGCACAAAAAAAGGGGGGGGAACCCGAGCATCTTGCCAATGTGAACCTAAGATGTTATGGACATGGCACGGACAGGCAGTGAAAGTAAAGGAGTGGCAAAAAGGGCGGGGGACATAACGACTAAAGTGTGTGTTAAAGCAGACAGCAGCAACACATGGTCTTTAGAGACAAAATAGGTAGTGACGGGATCTGGCTGGCTCAGTATAGGGTAGAAGTGCAGAGCCGTAGCTTATTCCCAAAAGCAAAGGACACGAAGAACCAAGCTAGACAGCCAGTGGTCTGGGTTTAGCCCACAAGAAAGGCCTGGACACAGTTTGACCAGTGTTTCCACATGACGTGATCTTACAGATGGCTCTGTCCCAAACACACAGAGTGGCACGGCGGAATGAAATTCTCCGCTAACTTGCCTATTATCGAGAGGCAGCAATTTCCTTCGTTCATCATGCAAGGTCACTGAGAGCAACTTTCACAGAGATGCCTTTCATGTAGCTGGGTTTGTATTGAATCAGCTCCAGTGAAACTGTTTCAGCACATTTATTTATGGAGCCGACAGAATCAGAGTAAATGTTGAGAGGGGTCGTGACTCACATTTTGTGATTTGCATTGTGCTGTTCGTGTAGAGCGAAGACCTTGATGCTATTTGATTGCGGAGACCAATTTTGTTGCACTTTTGGGCAGGTTCGTACCAAACTAAATACCAGAAACACAGTAGATAATAGAATAGAATAATTGGGAACTCGTCTATGCTTCAGTGGCTCGCAATGAGAGAAGTAAGTTTTCATAACAGACGCAGCCTCACAGCCGAATCTTTTTGCCATTCCTGCTGTCTATACGTCGCCAGCCTTGGCTGATCTCTGCCACAAATTTTCCGCGTAACTTACTATTGCGGGTACAACCCACACTGAGAAGCCCACTAAAAGGCAGGCTGGTCAACAGTGACTCCCCTTTAAATGAGCCCTTGTGGAAACCCCAGAAGCCATATCCTGCACCACAGCAGTGCACTGCTTCCTCTTCCCCGAGGAGTTGCCCTGGCACTTATGCTCTTTTAAAAGGGTCCAAAAGGACCAACGGGTACGCAGCCTATTATTGTTGGAAAGGGAGTGTGTGCAGCACAAACAGTCTTGCATATCTGTTGAAATATCACAAGCTGGGCTCCGCTCCTACTGTCTAGACAGTCACTGATAGATGAATGGTTCATGCTGGAAGACCAGGCAAATGTTTCTTCCTTTTCCTGTGTCCACAGGGAGTTGGCTTAATAAAAACTTTTCATAGCAGCACTTTAAAAATGGACAAAAGAGAACAGAAAATACTAAGAAAATTACTTACTTTTAACTGAGACAGGTCCACGACGTCGTCATCACAGTGGCTACAGCCGTGCTCATAGTTCCATGTATTGGGGACATAGTTTGACAAATAGTTCAAGTACATCTGTAAAGGAAAGATTTCAGCAGGTGAATGCCACGTTACACAAGATTAATATCAGCATAAACAAAAACTCCAAGTATGTCTGTGATTCAGAGCGGGGCTCCCTTTGATCTTCATCATGATGTGTTTAGAATACCTTGGAATATTACTGCGGGTATTCAATCCCCTTCTTTTTGGAGGAACTAGGTGACCAGGCAGAATAACTTGTGGAATTGAGACTTCACGATCTGGTGTAATTATCGAGGCTCCCTGGGTTAAGAGGGTTGTCTGGTAACCGCAAGGTCGAAGGTTCAATCCTTGACTGGGGCGTGTCATGTGTCGAAGTGTCCCTGAGCAAGACACTGTACCCCTAGCTCCCCGGGCGCCTGTCATTGGCAGCCCACTGCTCCCTATATACAGGGATGGGTCAAATGCAGAGAAAAATTTCCCCCATAAAGGGATAAATATAGTGTAATAAAAAAATCTCTTATCGCAGATCACGTATTTGTAACCAGACTGGTCATAACGTGAAAACTGGGAAAAAGTACAACTAATGGTCAGGAATCTAGCGAGGAAGCTCTAATGGTAGGAACCCCTGCTCTAACGGAGATTCTGGGAAGAATGACTCAACGGTTTGGTTCATTACCAGGAAGGGCCAGAGACAGGCACTGATGGTGCAGTGAGGAAAAAAACCTCCCCGGAATGATGATGGTATCTTACAGACGTCCTGCTTTTCTACTCGCCATCACTCTAATTTACAGAGAGCGATTGTGAAAATAAAGTGGGGGACATATTGACAGAATTACTGTAGCCTAGCTTTGGCCAGACCTCTCTCCTCCATAGACATAATGATCCTGGCCAGGATTACTGGCAAGTGTCGTATGAACAGTATATTTTCCTGAATGTGTGGGAATGTATTTTGCATGCAGTGCAATGACATCTTTGGTGATTCATGCTCATTGGATGAAAATCTAAAAGAAATGGGCCAATACAGAAACTCGACTGCAAATGGAAAAGAGTTGAATAACTGGACCCAAAGCTATTGTCCATGAGGCTGATTAACTTAAACGTTTCTATGCTGTGCTACATAGTACGCTCTGTTAGGTGTGTCTGACGGCGTCACTTCTTACTCACTTTGGTGTTTCCGTTGCCATGGACGACCACTGGCAGCGAGTCGTACACCGTGTTTCTAACTCGTACGCGGTCTGTTCCAAACTTGAGAAGCACTTCATCTGCCAAAAAGAGGAACAAGAGACATCTCAGGCCAGGTTGTGAAAATCGACTTGCCACATGGGCCGGAGCTCAGGAGGTTTTCAACTCGCAGGGTTAATCTCCAAGTTTACAACTTCTCTGAAATCATCCAATCGTTCACAGTGCGTGAGCAAAACAACATGGTTTTATTTATTTTTTACTTACAAGAGCCAGCATAAAACTGTGGTTTAAAATAATTGAGTATTAACATAAAATATACAGATTGGTTTCTGTGATTTCTCACCAACGGCCCCATTCAGGTTCTGGAAAATCTGGCACTTGTGGTCCAGAGTCATATTGAGAGTTTGCTGAAAGACACGGAAATATAAAAGGATATCTTAGTCATCCAAGATATGCTTTATAGGAATATATACTATAATATATACTTTAATGTTAAGCATTGACACAAAATACTTACTCGCTGTAAAGGATCCAAGTATATTTTGGTATAGAAGAGCTGGTCGTCGTCATTGTCGTGGAGGTTCCACTGTGAAACAACTCTGTTTATGTATGGGGCATAGCCGATAATACCTGCAAGTAATAAACAGTATGTAACACATCCAGCGGTAAAGTATAGGGTCGAGAGTCGTTAAGAAGTGTCCGGACAGACTGTTGGTTGACAATTACAGTATACTGCCTGAGCGATTTTTGGCAATAACCCAAAGCACACAAGAAATGGGCCGGCACTCTCTCTTCACACGGTCTGTAGATAGAACGGAGTGCGATAATGGGCAGTAAGAAAGCTGCAATCTGTACGTTATATTTGTCTCCCGACAGTGTGTGCCGGTACCATATCTCACACCCTCTCTAAATGTACAGTCTCATTCATGGCTGTCTCTCCTCAAGTTTTCCCATCTTCTCTTTTTCCTTCTCTTGCTCGAGGACACTGACCACAGTGACAGAATGCAGGGTTTGGATATGTCGCTGGTGTGCCGAGTATCCCATCATTAAAAAAGAAAAGAGGAAAGAAAAAGAAAAAGCCGTAGACATCGTAAACAAGTCGGGGAATAGACATGACATAATCTAAATGGCAGGAGCAATAAAAAAGGACATTATGGTCGCGTATCCTCAAAATTATGGCTTTAAAATCCTGGAGAGTGCTGGGAAGTGCATGCCTTTTTGACCTGCTGCTCTGTGTCTATTCTGACAGAAGTTGTTTAATTTATAGCTCTTGCAACTGTTCATGCTACCCCTGATGGCTGCCACGCCCCTTGTTACAACCACCATACGTTTGGTTTGTGATCAGATTTAATATCCCTAATCAAACAAACACAACCCTTCTGTATCTTGATTCCGTCCCTGAATTACTCCACTCTCGTTGACAAAAGCAGTGTGTGTCCAGATGCCATAAAACTTTCCCCCAATGGTCACATGGGCGGTAGCCTTAGGAACACAAACAAAGCCTGCAATTTTATACAAACTGTGGCACATTCTGGGGGCCAAGACAAATCCACATGTCATGTCAGTGACAGTGAATGCTAAAAACGGCCTGTGATCAGTCTGAGACTGCTGGGCTCCAATACGGGAGGTCAGACCGGACTGATGACCACAGGGAAAGCAGTAATTCAGTGTCCTGAACGACTGGCAGGTTGCAACTGGCCATGTCCTGTCCTGTTGTTCCTTTTGTAAAAAAACAATAATCTGCACATATTCAGTACTTTTTTCCCTCATTGAGCATCTTTCATGTAGTTCATGTCACAATCATATTATATGAAGTTCAGAAGAGTGACCACTAAAGAAATCTATAGTAAAAAGATGGTTGAACAGGAAGTTTGAAGTTAGCCTAATATACACATGAGTGTTCTTCTGCCACCTTGGACAGGAAATACCTCAAGTAAACAGTTTACAGGAAAAATATACTTCCAGTTTACAGCAGGAGATAATAATACAAGTCTTGTGGTTTTTATATTTTGAGACTAACTCCGGTCTGTTGTCATTCCTTGAAGCCGCTCCACCACTCTTTAGAGCAGAAACACTGAGCCTGCTGCATGGCTGCTCAGCCCCCTGAATTCCAGCGAGGCCTGCAGGTCTTCAAAGTTTGACAGCTGAAGGTGGAATGTATAAAGCCATGCCCACCCATAGTAACCACCAGGTTACTCAAACACTAGTCTACCCCAACATAATATCGCTATGCACATAACATAAATTAAATGGTTATCAACTTTTAGATTGTGGAATCCAAATATTATGTCAATATAAGGGATACAGCTAGACAAGGATGACAATTTAACATCTACTTTTCGTCACCAGATGGTTGAGTAATTGAGGTTGGCGTTTGCGTTATCCAAACCAGAAAGGTGTACTCGGTAGAGTGCCGATCTCTGCCATGTGGGTCTGCAACGACCACTGCTGTATTGTGCGGTTGGATGAATACAACCAGTGCTGTAACGGGTTGCCACAGACTTCATTCAAATTAAAAAACAAGCAGCGCTGCTATGTTACATTCACAATGGGCTCGAAGTCGCTGTACGCCCGCTTAGCAGCGGCCGAGTGGCGGCAAGGTACAGCAGTGTGTGTGCACTGGTAGATCGGCTAGCCAAACAAGGCGTCCAAAAATAACAATAAAACTGAGCCGCAGAGCGGCGGCCGAGAGGTACTCAGCAGAGTGTGTACTGGTTGTTTCGTTAGCCGTTAGCCAAACACACCATCCAAAACAATGTGTTCAAACAGTATCTTGTCTGCCACCATGACGGACGGGATTCAACAGGTGAAAAAGTGCCAACATTTTGATCATATTTAGAATTTGTGGGACCCACCTCCAGAGTTGAGGTAGCGCTTGCCACTGCGGATTGAGGGGTACTTGTCACCTAGTTTCTTATCCGGCCATACCAGTCCCTCTGCAGCGAAAAGCACTTTGTTATTGGCTTGCTGGAACTTCCTGAGAATCTCTTCTGGTCCCCCAGAAAAGATAAGATCATAGCTGTAAGGGAGGAATGAAGATAGATTACAACAGATCATTATCACGTCTTTCCCCTTTAGGGGCAGTCTGACAGCTTTCTTTATGTCTGTTTTATCTTGCGTCTGACTCACAAACCTCGGTTTCTACATGCTTGAGATGGATAAACATATAAATGTAAACGGTGAACATTCTTCACGAGTGAGCATTTGTATAGGCAAGCGGTTCTGCATTGTACCATGAGGTATTTCCAAGAGAGTCCTGCTTTGACAGACATTAACACACAATACACACACAGTTCTGTGACAGACAGCGGTACAAGTGCCTAAGCCTTTAAAGCGGGCTCGTGGTCACTTGTTTTAAAGCAGGCTGCTGTTCAAATAGCAGATCTGTTCGGATGTGGAAACCAATGTTTCTGGAGATGTGACGCACCAGTCGTAAACCTATCCAAAAAGAAATTCTGTGTTATATATACACATAATTTATATAAGGTTGCATGGAAAGTGAAAGCCAACCTCAACAACCTCGGTCAGACATGTAATGAGATGAAGAGAGGTTTAAAGGTGGGTGAAGAAGGCCGTGTGCTCTACTGTATCCACATCTGGCCGACACATGTTCATACAACTACCCTCTGTCCCTTGTTAACTCATTAATCATGCTTATTGCTTTAGTATGAAAAGATCTGCAATCAAGGACACAACATCCATGACAATGTTTAAAAAGTGAACAATAAGGAAATAAGACAGTTTTACATTCGCTGCCTACATTATCATCTCAGATTGCTTCATGTCTTTGCTTCTACAACAGAACTGTGATATTAGGAGAAACATACCTAATGGATTTAAAAGTGGGGAACCACCACCTTTTCAGACTGCCTTTACAAATGTGTGGTGTTTGGGTAATAAGGTAACCTCATTAACTGGTTATATTTCCCATTTTAAAGCCCAAAAGTCCTTTTTTATACACATGACACATTTCCGCCGATTCCAAATGTACTGACCATGTTTCAGCTGTGAATGACATTTGAAGTCTCCGTTTGAGTTATATGGCTTTTGAATTGCATGCGATCTTTTTTCATTTTATTTTAAGAACTTCAGCCCACGCTCAGAAGCTCAACAACACAGTTAATGAATTTGAATTTCACTCACATTTCGGGGAAAGGAGTTGCATGTAGGACAGAATGTGAGACTGAATCAAACATTGTGAAAACCAGCAGGATTATAGATTTTTAAAACACATTTGAATAGCTCCCTCTTCTATGAAGTGCAGATGCAGTTTGTCACTACAATTATTTACTCTAAATGAAGAAACATGTTTCAAGGGTGTGACAACTTTGCACAGCAATTATAGCTTACATTATTCATGTGACATCGTGCACTAAGTATCATCATCTGCTGCTCCATTTGAGGAAATATGGCGTGCAAAAGCTGTTATTATTCTAAACCACTCGCATTAACTCGGCAAAACTTTCCATCGGCTTTGAAAAGTCATGATTCAGCTACCTGCATGTGAAAATGACACTCGTATATTTGCCTTTGCTCTGTAATAATGCCTTTAGAAGAATGTGTGTGTGTGTGTGTGTGTGTGTGTGGGGGGGGGGTTTAGAACTACATAAATGTGCAGAAGCACCTCACTGAGGAGGCGTCACTTTCATAGCAATTATTACAGTCTGTGATTGTGAAAATTAGTTACATTTTTAATTCATACATCTACTTAGCAATTAAAGGTGTTTTTGTTCAAGAAATGTTCTATATTTTAAATGAAAGCTAAATTGGAGCAAAGCTCAATCTCTAGAAATAGTAACAAACACACGTAAGTGAGCAATTCTATTTCTACTTGTTGGTTGCAAACATCTGGAATCAGAATGAGGCACTTCCAGTATTTAAAGGTAATATGTCGCTTGGGAATATGACTGTAAGGGATGAAAAAACAGAAAAAAACAATAACATGTCTTTGTTCATCAACATACCTATCCACGGAAAGGACAACAAGATCCTCCTGGTGAGCCAGAGCCTCCATGGCCTCCTTCAGGAGTCTGACTTTTTGCCCTCCACCGATGGAGCGACCCACGTCGCCACCTTTCCATGTTTCTCCCATTCCCAACACC
This sequence comes from Leptoclinus maculatus, assembly GCA_032191485.1. Lineage (NCBI taxonomy): Eukaryota > Metazoa > Chordata > Actinopteri > Perciformes > Stichaeidae > Leptoclinus > Leptoclinus maculatus. The sequence goes on from JAVDOI010000013.1 coordinate 6,563,812, forward strand.
TGAGACAGAACACATGAAGCTTTAGAGCCTGGTTGACACCAAACATCCCCAGAAGGCAGCCCAGCAGCACTGTAATAAGACCCCCTGTCTTAGAGTCCTTCACTCTTCTTTTGTTTGTCTCTCAAAACCAGTTAGCAATTCTGCCAGTGGGAGAAAAGAAAAAATCACTTTGAATATGGGGGACATTTCCAAGAACTGTCCTCGAATAGGGCGGAGTAAGATGTGTCCACTAATATCTATGAGAAGAAAATAGAGTACAAAGAAGCTGCTTTGAAAAACAGGGCAATTATGTTACATTTTAAAAGCTCATTTGCATAAGTGCTGCCAAAATACAGTTCCACACAATGTTCCCGTGATTGAAATAACACAGCACACAGCTGTATGAAATTATCAGGTCCCTGTTCGTCTTTGTTTGCTAATGTAGTGTCAGTGGGTTTGCTGTACAAAGATCCACACCAAGCCACGGCATAACCAAGCAAAGAACAACGGGAAGATGACAACATTAACTCGTATTGATAAAAGTCTCAGTAAGTGTCCCAAAAAAGCTAGCGAAGTAGCTTGCAAGTGTGTGTCTGCAGGAGATTGAATACAAACAAGTGCAGCTGGGTCACACATAGAAGCAGTGGACCACACAATTTTTCGGGCGGTGCACTAAAAACCTAATGTTTTTATTACCACTGGTTTCAACCTCAGAGGGAATTTCTGGACCCATTTTAAGGAAATATCCCTTTAAGATGGATGTCTTTGCAGCTTGCTGCACTCCATTGTTCCCGTTAACAGGCCTAATCAATCTTGGGAAGTGTGTGTTGGAAACATTTGGCTGCTTAGTGAGTGTGTGTGTGTGTGTGTGTGTGTGTGTGTGTGTGTGTGTGTGTGTGTGTGTGTGTGTGTGTGTGTGTGTGTGTGTGTGTGTGTGTGTGTGTGTGTGTGTGTATGTGGCATCCTTAGCCGGGACAAACTGCACATTAGTGGGCATCATTTTAGAAAATGAGGAGAAAGCCTTACCTGCACAGTGTACTTGAAATAGTTTGCAGACTGCATAAAGCGCAGGAAGCCATCCGTCTCCTCTGTTGCAACAGTTAGGACGAGCAATTTCTCTGCAAAATAAAGCAATTTCCACAATCTTACATTCAGTCCAAAAGCTGCGACTTATAAAGTCGTCGCCTGATTTTTGTCTCCCAAATTATAGGGATGTGCGGCTCTACTCCTGCAGCTAAAAGACACAGTGAGTATTGTGATTCCCAATTCTGTGAACCAAGCTCCTTGTAAACCTCAGACCTATGTCAACAAACTGGTTCCTATTTGGTTTAGCAGTCTAAACCTACATCTCAAATTAGGAACATCTACTCTAGGTTTCATTTGATTCAAAAACAGAAGCATATTCTTAAACTTGGGATTCTTCCGTCGACATTTCTTTCGTCTTGGGTTAAAAGAACTCCCGCAAACCTCCGGGACATTTCCAGTGGCCATGAGTGCCGACGTCTGAGGTTTGAGGAAGGGTTAGACCGAATACAAACTAGCACCGTAGCCTCACGTGAAGCTAGAGAGAGGCAGACTACACTATGTAAAAGCAACTGGGGGTCCACTTGTTTGCTCGATCCGGTTCATCAAACTCTATTATTGCATGAAGCCGGGGTACTCATTCATTTCCAGCTTCCAAAAGGAAATTTAAATATGCGCAAAATGTTGTTCTGCGCTAGTAGGCAGGTCCAAAATGAGATTGATAGCATTGTAATATGGTTTTAGAGGACCACTTGAATACAAATCCTGCTTTTCATGTTTCAAGAGACAATCTGCCTTCAATTTAATATACAGCACTACTTTCCACTCGACCCTTGTCAATGATTTATTGGACATTTGCAAGTAGTATTGGAAGTATGAGGGAGAACATAGCAGGGCCATACAAAGGGCCCAGAAGTGCACAGCTCTTAAACAAGACATGCCTTTAATGTTTAATTTTTGGGAAGATTGTAAGGTTAAAGTAAGTAAATCCTCAGGGCATACAAGAGTCTAGGTTCTATTCTAAATCCTTATTTTTCAGCACAATCAAAACCACCCACTTCCCACCCACCCACCCTACAGTACATTACAAGCAGCCTCCTTCCATCCATTTCCTGTCAATGGGACTCAGCCGTTCTCTCATCCCAGTCTAGGCTGTGGCCCTGTCGCGCCACTAATAGCCATACCAGTTCTCCTCTGACACAGACGTTCTGTACCAGGTTGGAAATCGTTTCTGCCTCTAACCCTAACAGCATGAAGACACAGACAGCACAGACCTGGGCTGAGTTTCTAAATGAGCACCACACAGAAGGAAGTGGTGCCTATCCTGAGCCACCTAGGTGTGTCCGTGCTCATGCTCTTGTCTTTTGGATGATGGAGCATAAAGCAGGGGTGAGTATGTCCCACATCTGGGAAACACATTTCCATACACTTTTAAGACCATCTCTCCTAGAAGCCATTCATAATACTTACAGACACAAAAAAAACCATTAAAAACGAAAGTTAAACTAAATAGTTGCATAGAGGTGTCTCCAGAACTATTCGACCGTCCGGCAAGCTGTTCTCACTGAGTATGAGTATACTGGTGCCGTAGAATGTTCTGCTGGAATTTCTTAGCAATATTTGGAAACCTCCAGGAACATTCTCTATTCCATTCTATTGATAACAGCCAGACATGTGTTTTGTATTTCTCTTTGCAATAAATGTCTCATAAGGTTAACTCATATCCAGTAGCTTTATATGTAAATAATAAATAATAAGTAATAAAAGCCAGTGGTGAGCTGCATGTTGTGATCCTTTCAGCTCTGTTCACTTACAGTAGTATGATTTTAAATGTCTAACAACACTAAACTACTGCAGTGCTTTAGCACGCGCATTGAAAATAAAAACATTGTCTTGCTCGTGATGTCAGGGAGACGTTTCGGGAAGAAACAGGCCCACCGCTTACACCAATTACCCCTCGGTGACTTCGCCCTGACCTTATGGAACCACGCGTGTCCCCGCCCTTCCTAAACATGCAGGTCACATGGGTGCATCTCAACAAGCAAGCTCCCAGTAAACACAGCCTGGGGATGCAAACCACCTTTGATTTAAAAGACATGAGGCAAACTTTTATTGCTTACATTAAAGTTGTTGTTCAAACATGCCAGCAAATCTGTTTCATGGTTTTCCCCACACACAATTCTTGGTGGCGAAAATCTATTAGGATTCACAGTGGCCTCGTGTGAACTGTGGAAGGAAACCATGGCTGGGTTGTCAATTAGTCCAGATTTAGTTTGGGTTTTCCGTCACTCAATCTGACTTTCACCCATACTTTATGCCATCACAGCCTTCTAACACGTACGTTTGCAGATCTAAAAATATTCAAAGAGAGTTTGGGGTGTTTTTTTTGGCTTCCTTAACGAAGTGGTCACGTGGTAACCTTTTTCCTTTTGTACTGAGCCTTTCATGAGGTATGCCTGTCAGCTCAATCCTTGATCCCACTCTGTTCAGTTTGTATATCCATCAGCTTACTGTAGAATACATTTCTGTGTGTACGCAGATGACATCTAATTCTATGTTACACAGGATGATCTGCAGCCACTTATTAAGTTATATCTAATGTTAACAATCTAGGAGTTCACATGATTGAAAGTAGTAAGGTCCCACTTGATTTCTCTTTGCCTACTATTTAGAAATAGTGTCTGGATATCTGCCCTTTTCATTGAAAGTACAGACTGTATATTGATTTGTTTTCATAAAGGATTGCTGTCTCGTACTGCTTCATCGTTCAAATAACTCCCCAAGGAGAAAAACAACAACAATAGTTTGAAACCTACCTTCCAATCTAACTACAACATTGCATCATATGCCAATCCTCCAGTTCTCTGATGGGTTTTAATGTCAATCACATTGATAACGGAGCATAAGCGAGAGACCGGTGGCAACACTCATAAGGAGAGGTTTGTAGACAGCCAAGGTTTTGTGAGGATGAGTGGCTCGTCAGAGTAAACACAGAAACCTGTCAGTACTGCATGAACAGCCCACTGGAGGAAAGGAATGTAGCTCATACAGAGCTGCTGTAACTTTGCATGGACGCCAAACGGTCTCTTCTTTCCCACTAAGATGTGCAAAAAGTTCTGACTCACTGGCTGGGGCAACGCTTACGTAAGCGTTTCCTGCAGAACGAAAAGCACTATCATGGGAATGTTCCCTGGCCTTGAGCTCAAGTATAACAGGATCTTTCCTCTTTAACGAGACAGAAAAAGAGCAGGTTTGTGTTCACTATTTTGCTCATCTAAGTAAACAGTGTTCACAAACGGTGTCGGGCAAAGGAAAGTGCAAGTAGTGATGAATAAATGACACAGAATTGTGAAATACTCCCCTGTGAATGTTTTGCATCAAAACTATTATTACCGACAGCGATGCAATGTTGAAGTGGCTCAATGTTCGTATTCCTGATAACTGTAGCCTACTTATAACATTTAATTTAATATATATATATATATATATAGGTTAATGACAGGAAATGAGAATGAGATAGCGTGTTAACTCAGCCAAAATCACTTTTAGGTCTCAATTATGAAGTATTTAACATGTATGCTGTATATGCTTTCAATAATTAATGCATAAAACAAATATGTGGTTTATCAAAAGTATATGGTTTATCTATTCAAGATCATATAAGGTGGTAAAAATGGTTAAGAACGTTCATTTACGCACAAATTCTCTCTTCTCACAGTTTATAGATAAGGCCTGTTGTGAGTCCCAATAATTTGTCATATTTAATAAGTGGGTCTCCAGACATTTTTTGTTTGGGAAACACTGCTGTAGACTACATTTTGAGTATGTCTGTTCTATGCAACCTGATTGGGGGATGCCTTTATTTGCAGTGTGAAAGCTCACAAATTACGCCCCTTTTTTCGCGGCGTAACATTCCCGTTCTGTGTGAAAGGTTATTTCTACGTTTTCTTTAACAGCCCTCATTCCTTGCATCTGTTTGCTCAGCCTGCCTTTAACTCCGGGTACAGCAAGAAACTTTGAGACGGGGGAAAAAAGATTGCTAATAACCAAATCAGACCTGATTCATACCAGTAGTTCTGCTTTTTTTTAAGTGCGATCCAAAGTGCCGTGTCTGAACCTGGAGATTTCCCTGAGGATGAGCACCCTCCTAACAGCCAGCCCTCATCATATGAAATGTGAATTTAACTTTAACTCAAGTCAGTGAACTGAAATAATGAAGGGAGAGATTACTATCAGGGCACAGAGAGAATGTGAAGAAACTGTTTAAACGCGCTGAGTGGAGCTGACTCCCAGGCTGAGCTGTGCCAGAATGTCAGCAGTAATGTGCACTGCTACATTGTGCAGCTGAAACCCCTCATTGTATTACTCATTTTAAATTCGTAGGAAAAAAAAACAACATTCTGTTGGCAAGTATACGAATGGAAACGGACCTGTCGCACATGTACAATGTCAGTGAAAGATAAAGCCTCGGCAAATAGAAATGAAGAGGCAAATAAGTTCGCGGCCTACTTCTCAAAACAGTAAAGGGAAGACGAGCATTTTGAAGAAGTCCCAATCCGTATTTTGGACAGTGAACAGGCTTAATCGGAGCAGAAGCAGAGCTTATCTCGCTCCACAGAGACCTGAGGACATTCCTCAGAGTCATTCTCATCCATCTTGCAAAAGATAAAAGGGCAAGTGTCATGTTCTTACTTTAACTCTGGCACTGCTCAATACTTCAGTTTGGATGGCAACATTTTTCTCTAGTTTGAATTTGAAGTTGTTGTTCACCTCCATTGAAAAACATAATCACATTCAAGTGGTGCTTGACTTGGAAAATTGGGTCACAGCTGGAACCAGGAAGATGTTTAATCTCACCAACAGTGCAAAACGTGTTATTCATCCAACTGTTGAATAACACTACCGCTATGGACTTCATCAAATGTTCACTGTGTAGTCCATAAAGGCTTTATGCGATATTAAACCACTTTTTGGTCACCTGGGGACAGCGGGGATAGTTCGTGAGCACCTTTTTATTTTGATATGGGGATTTTGTTAGCAAACAGCTGCTCATCTACTCATCCAGCAGTTATGGAACAACATGATCAGTCATTTTGAGTCCTGTTACTGGCCCCCTAGCAAATGTAAGTCCAATATTCTTGTAGCTTTTGGTTTTCTATCAACTCCTGGGGGGAAATATCTGGCTCTTTTACTGACATTTGGTGCTGAGCAGGCTGTATACGCTGCGTTTTTAAAGCTCTTTCACTGTGAGAGCAGTGAGTGAACCAAAACGGTAAAGTTGTGGGGCGGACAGCTCAACAATGACCTGAAACCCGCTATACATCTCCGTAAATTCTCCGTAAGAATTAGATATACATAAAAAAACTTCCTTTAACTGCTTAGTTTTCCCCCGAAAGAAACTCCATTCTATTCTCAGCCCTTAGCTAAACATAGAAGCATGCTACCCGACCTACGGTTACATTTAAATATTTTAAAGCTTTAGAATGCGTTTGAATTTGAATGCAACTGCAAGTGGCTTTGGCACAGAAGTAGCACTTGACATCTAATGGCAGAAGACATACCATTGTTGCTACATAGGAGGGTATGCATGCGTTTGTAATTATCTGTAGTCACCATATATGAGGGATGGATACACAAAGGAACTGGATAACCTAATGCTCACAGGTTGCTTAGTCGGACGTTATCTTGGCTGTCCACAACTAAAATGGAGTTTATTTTCTAGCGACGTTTTAAAGTCACCATAATTGATAAAGCACACCATTTCCGTACCACACGGGCTGTGTTTAGTGCGTCTGCGTTTTCAATTACACATGTCCAACCACAGGCACTTGGGCCTTTAGGATGTGGCATGATGTCACCAGCACTGGGCCAGGAAACAATTTTGTAGTCACGTCATTTTGATACAAGAATAGCTTATTTATTTTACCCGACAAAAACAACTCAAATGCAGAAAAAAACAAAACTAATATTATCTGGTTCATGTCATGCATTACAGTTAGGGCGGTCGTTTCCTCTGTAGAGCTTTAAATCCTTCATTATTGACGGGAACGTGACGCACTTAGAGGTTAACAATTTAGGTTTGAAACAGTTTGCTTGAAATTGCTGTAAATGGAAAGCAGAAGACAATTTTTACGATATCAGCTATTACATTTTGATAATATTTCCTGTGAAGGATATATGAGCCCAGCGTTTTTTTGTGTACAGCCACATGCTGCTTCTTTGAAATGGCTCCTGTGTCTCTACCTGGAAAGTGAATTGAAAAGGCTTTAAAGACGAACAGCGAGGGCTCTGCTCCCTAAGTGCAGGGGTTTGGCATCTATACATGTTCTCCTCAGCTAGCTGATTTATTTCAACAGGCTTCAATGGATCCTAAGTGCAAACTGAAATCTCTGGCTCTCAAAAAAGACTACTTTGAAAATGATTGGAATACCTGTTACCTGAAGGCAAACTTCCTAGTAAAAAGCTGCTAGTTGACAATGCGTGGCAATTTCAACAGTCCACCCTGTCAGCTGTTTCAGTTCAAGATTCAGCCAACATTGGTCTTTCAAAGACCAACAGCTGTTAATTCACACTTTCACACGGTGGTCATTTAAATGGCTTGTTAAAAGTAGCACAATGGGATTTTTGTTCCAGTCCTGACAACTTTGCTGAAATGTCACTTGTTTTCAGTATTGCATAAGAGGAAGACGTTGCATCATGGGAACTATCCGCTTGATATCCTGCTCAACTTATAAGAGACAGCTAAGAAACAAAAACAGAACAGCAGCATACATTTCTTTGGCTGAAAAGAAGCCAGGGCACTGACCTTGTGGTGCTGAAGCTACAACGTTCTATGAGGCATGATTGCAGGTCTGGCCTGCCAACAGGGTTTGTTTCTTTGTTACACTGGAATTACATGCAATGTGATACAGAGTATAAGGCAATGACTTGAGGTGGAGTTTCCTTTTCTTCTATATAAAATGCTCCCTGCTGACACGTCAGTGTTGTTGTCTGGGAAAGGTCTAATCTAAAGATGCCCGTTCCATGAAACAGTGGAGCAGAGCCGATCATACTGATTGATGGCCTTTATCTTGGTCTCCCACACACACTCACCCAGAAGTGTGTCCTTGTAAATGTCAGAAAGTTGTTTCCAAGCAACTGTCAACATCTCTCTGTAAGATAGTGTTGATGTAAAACAGATCTCATTTAGATCACCTCAGCTTTTACCTTTTTTTTCAGATAGTGTCATCTTCAAGTTAAAAAAGTTCAAAGTAGAATCCAATAAATACTCTTACTGTTACTCAGAAGTGCTGTTCACACTGTCAGAAATAAGTGAAAGGCTCCTTTCAGGTGGCTGGACAGTGGGGGGGGTCTACTCCGCCTAACTTTCCAAAGCCGACAATCCGACAGCCACGTCAGCTGTTCACAGCGACTGGCAAGGTGCGGCGTAGGTGAGAAATGGGCAGAGGCCTGCATTCCTACTTATTCCACTGTCCCTTTTTAGTTGCTGAATCGCACCGTTTCAGTCTGTGCTACACCCGTCGGCGGGTCATTGTGGTCTCAGAGAGGAGTTGGCGGAGAGGTATCAGAATGTGAAGTCTGAACCAACAGAGAAACACTCGTCTCCCTACGTCTGCACAGGTAGCATTCAATACAAATCAGGGAATATGAATAACTGTATACAGCCGGTGTGTGCAATATTTTGTGTCGCCTTTTTATTGGTTCCTTGCTATCCACTGTCTCTGCTTTGTAGTACCCTGTCACTATGATGACCAGCATCTTGACCCACCTAACAATGTTTAACAAGGTACAATGTTTCCACACTTTATTACACCTGATACAATAGATGTAATAAAGTGTAAGGACGTTACGACCCACACAGGCCCCATGGCCGGACGAGAATGTTTTATCACTTTGTCTGAGTCGAGAACAAAAGGCTTCTATTTGGGTTAGAAAAATAAGAAAAACAAAAGGATATCTAAAGCTTTGGAATACAAGGCATGTGTGTAATGCAATGCCTCATGCAATGTGTTTATGGTGATTTTAAAATTCAACAGCAAACTATTTATGGGGTTATGTTGCATAAACTGCTAAGTGAGTCAGTGCCTTGTTTAGTGCTTCGCTACGTATTTAGTAGTAAAATAATGATTTCACATAAAGAAAATAAAAACTAGTCTAGATCACGTATTGCTGTTTTACAAACTGAAAGAGTTATTTGCAGAGACATCTGTGCATGACGTTCCTTTGGCGATGAAACATCTAAACTAAATATTGAATATATACCCACTCTTTTTCCTACATAAATCAAATCTATCCAAACCTGAAATGCCTCTGTTGTTCTAAAAAGAAAAGTGTTCCTTCTTATCAACTATTGTAGCAAGGGCAGTTCATTATATACTTTAAAAGTTTCTCTGTAAATCTGACACCTGGTTAAATCTTGGGTAATGAAACCCAACGCAATTAAACCACTTTTATATAATAACCTCTTAGCGTCATTAAATGAAATCTCCACTGCACTCCGTTTGCTTGGCCATATAAAAGTATGAAAGCCTTCATTTACAGCTGCAAAACATTCAATTCCTGATATTTGTAATAGCCTCATCACTGTTACCTCCTGATACAACCCTCCAGGTGTACTAACAGGACTTTCACAGGCAAACATGTTAACTCCGGTGAAGTTAATGTGGCTACCGTGTGGGGAGACACCCAGCTAGTCCAGACCAGAGGACAAAACAGACTTGTGGAGGCTGAAGGCAGCTGTTGTGCCCTAATACTGGACTGCCTCCCCCAAAAACAAAATACATAATTAAAAGGAAAAGTACCAGATTTTGAGACTTAACTTACACACGAGCCCAGAACACTTCTGACACCAACACTGGCATTAAAGAAACACATGTACCCACTTATGCTGTTTGCAGGTCTTTACTAGAAGCCCTGGGACTGTGAAAAGAGCTGCGTTTAACTCAAATGATCGGAGGGTAATTTAGAGCAATTGAGCAAGAGGGACATGCCAACAAGTCAATACAACTGCACACACACACACACACACACACACACACACACACACACACACACACACACACACACAACAGGCTGCTTTAGACCTACACATGCAGCCTATACTGTATGTAGGCTGCCTTAACAGCTGAGCACGCGAGCAGGTTCTTCTTGGCTCTGCTCCATCAGCCTTCAATTACATCAGCTTTACGACCTCTCCTCTGTTTCTCAAGCACGTAATAGCTTGTTTGCTATTAAAATCCAAATACTACTGCGTTCTGATTGTTATGGCAAATCGTGCCTTCTGTTCCGGCTTTCATTCAGAGCGAGTGTCAACAAATGGATCTCGCCTGCAATTGGTTAGTTATTTCTCGCGCGTACGTTTTACAGCATGACATGTTGCACATAAAAGGCGCTGCCAACCAACATCAAATGCAAACGCGTGAGTGTGGGAAACCGCAGACGGCTCTTTTATGTTGCGCACTATCATGTCATTTGAACGCTCCGACATGTTACGCTTGACAGGGAGCTGCGGGTAACCTGCACCTCTTGTAGCCTACAGTTAACAGCATGTGGTAGAATACTTTTTTTTATTATTATTCAGTAGTTTCTCGATGAATAAACTCTGATGAAGCTCCGTGCGGAGTTAGCGGTGGATATGCGCAGTTTGAGTTCGGCGCAAACAATAGGAGGGAGAGAAGAAGTTTCTTACCTTTGGGAATAGGCGCAAGAGGCTGAGGTGTATCAGTAGAGGAGACGCAACTTGCAAACTTCACCCAGCATGAAAACACAAAACAAAACACGAGGTACTCCATTGCTGGTGTTGTGCGTGTTCCCCCGACACAAAGTGAGAGTGGCCAGCGGACTATTAGCCCTTCTCCCGGCAGTGGTCAGGATCGTAATGTAGCCGACGCTCTCGCGATAATAATAATTAAAAAAAAAAAGAAAGTCCTTCAGAGGATGTGAAGTTTTTTTTCTGGTCGAGCAGCTCTGGAGATGGGTCGTGCTCCAGGGAAGAGTAGTATAAGTACTGTAAATCAGGGGAATTAGAGACCAGCAGGCGTGGTTTCTTAATTGCAACTGCTGCCTGTTCCCGGTGAAGCTCCAGCCCATGAAGAGAGGCGAGATAACGGAGTTCAGCCCTGACGCTGGGACGTCCTGCGCGAAAGTGTCACTAAGCACAGCTGTATTTGACCCCCCCTCCTCTCCCCTTAACTGTTACTCATTCTATCCCTCCCCCATGGTCCCCTCCCCCCTGAGCACCCTGTCTGACCAACACTACTCCCCTTCTACACCATGCTCAGACATGCTCATAAGAGACTTTCCATTCAGCCTCATCAGTGAAAACCGTGGAATAAATCTAGTAAGTCACATTTTGAGTTTCATATGGGGGTATCTAGCATAATTTACATATATATATATATATCAGTAAGGGAAGACGTATTTGGAACCTTTACATCAGTTAAAGTAGAAATAACACAAGAATACTTTGTTTCAGCAAATATTTTAAAGCTATTACGGGTATGTTATGTCAAACTTTATTTGTCTTTTCCTACAGGTTAGTGCAGCTCAAAGTGCTTCACAGATGACTGACGAGCTGAAAAAATTCAAGAGATAAACTGTGTTCTGTGAAAACAACAGAAAAGACAAAAGCAATTCAGCAAATTGTAGACCAATGCACGCTGGACAATAAAATGATGAAAAACACAATAAAGTACAGTTGAAAGCTATAATGACAGTAATGGTAGTTTAACGGTGGGAAATATAAACTAGAATAACAGAATAGAATACAATTCTAGCCTAGAGTGCTACAGGCTGCTGGCGTTTAGTAGTCTCATTTAGCCACTTGTTATACTGCCTTATTCAAGACACGTAAAACCTTCACATTTCACATGTGTGGTATTTACTGACTTATAGTACATCATAGAGCAAAACGTTAGAATCTCTTAAGCGTGTGTTAACCCCAGACCTTATTTCTGGCATCTAACCAAAAACACGTTTTTCAGATGTTAGTCCTGCACACATACACAGGAGGGAGAAGTGAAGAGGAAAAACAGCAACCAAACATTAGACTTCAACATAAAAAAAAAGCTTCCATCAACAGCTGTGTCTGTGTCTGCCAGGGTGTCAGCTGACCCTCACACCAATGCTTTCTCTCATTCCTTTTTAGGAGTAACAGACATCCCCCCCCCCGGCACAAACCATTCCTGTCTGACAAACACTTTGCACAGTTGTGCTCACTGCCCGTGCCCAGATTGTTTTACTTAATGACATCACCAGGGTTCATGGTTTTTGAATGCAGAGGGAGTAGAAGGCAACGTTTTTTTATGAGATAAATGATTTCTTTCCAGAGAGGCCCCGATGAACCCAGAGTATGTGGAGCCGTGCCAGAAAACACAACATAGACTACTTGACTCGGACTTTAACTGTTCTTTTTTTTTAATGCAATTCAGCATGCAATTGGCATTTGCTGTAAGTGAGCGCTTTATGGAAATGAGTGTGTCATGATAAAACTACCACCTTGAATCTGCTGTCTAACTTTAAACAAAAAAAGGCAATCTTACCTATGGTGAAGCAGAGAAAAAACACCGATTTGTAAAGGTATCAAACCTACTATTTGCAATCAAAACAAGCCTTAAAGAAAGTGTGTAACGTCGAAGTGTCAAATATCTAGCTGGGATTCTGTTGCTGTGTTTTGGTGCAGCTGGAAAATGTAAGTGTTTGCGGTACAGAACGTCATGCTTGCATCTGGGCAGCGTACTGACAGGGAAGAAGCTATTTCTTGCTTCAATTCACTGGCTCAAGTCTGAACACCCACCATCCATTTGGAAATGGCCTCTGGATTTCATTACCCTCTGATAACATGTCCAGAGGTTATATGAGCGGTTTAATACCCCATCAGAGGCCTGAACCTGGAGATGTGAAATACTGTAGCCTACAAAAAAAAAACACACAAGGGCATTGTAGTTTTTTACCTTTTTATGAACTTATGATTTGCAAAATCACGAGTGTGACACGTGTTAAGAGCTCATGGTGGCAGCAGGGACACCGGTGACACGTTTCAATGTGAGATGCATGTGGTGTGGGTGAGAAAATTACACTTAATTACACAAAAAAATAGGCACTTACAGAATACAGAGACCGGGAGACTGCTGTGGTGGGTGAGGACGGGGGAGAAAGCCAGGAACTCATCAGGACACCTGCACATACTTATCCCCACACCATATCAGCCTGGGTATCAGTCGACGGCAGCAGCCTTTGGACTACAGCACGCATGAACTTCCAGCTAAATACAGCTGTTTATCAAACCTTAAAAGGACTGTTTGGAACCCTCTTACAGCACAGGTGGTGTGCTCTGGAGTCTGCTTTTTAGTTCTGGCTTATTTCAGTGCCAAATAAAACACACAGGCCTCCAGCCCCTCTGCTTGTCCTTCGCATTAGGACGACTAAACGGTGTTTCAGCTCGATCGCAACAGCAGGCCGTCCTCTATTTCCAGCACTGTCGCGGAGACGGTGGGTTTGCAGGCGCCGTTTACATTTAATCAAGCCCAAAAGGAGAAACACATGATTCATCGGGGAGGCACACTATGAAGGAGATGCCCACTATTGAACTAGAAATGCATATGATGAAGAACTCGTGAGAAAAAGGAACACATGGGAATATGAAGCTGCAATTATTCCTCCATTCATTCACTTTTTCTTCCTTTGGACTACCATCAATAATGGCGAGCATATAATCTAAAGGACATGTTGACCCTTTCATCTCTGTCAGTGTGCTACTTTAGGTGATATCTAAACCAAAAGCACACAACGGTCAGTGGTTTGGACACACCTTGGACTTTTCTATTTTTGACCCTCTTTTAGTGGTACAACCGGATGGTTTTGCAATTGCACTGGTGAGTCACTTATCCTAGACACTTGGTCCCCTAAACCTTGCTCAGGAACCCACAATTGCACCATGATTGTTAAAGAATGGGTTTTTATTTTTATCCCAAATGCTTTGATCACTCGGCAGAAAGTTTAATTACGTCTCCAAATCAATGGAAGGGGGGGCAGCACTCCTTTTCCCTCACCCGCTCATCTTCCTGGTAATTTATCTTGACGTCATCCCCGGCTCAGGTCTGTCTACGTTGGTCCCACTTATGAGGCCACGGGGCATCCATTGGCTCAGGGTGTGGTCTAGAGGTAGCTAGGAAGGGGTTTCATCAACACTGCATTTAATCTGAGACCAAGCAGTTTAACAAGCACAGCAAGTACATTTTACTGTCAGCCTAGAGTCTGGCCACAGAAGGGGAAAGAGGTTCGACATGGATTTAATCACTTTGATCATGATAAAAAACTAACGTAAGCAGCAGTATGTTTCCTACAAAGTCACTCCTAGGAGACTGGTGAGGTCTAACATGTCTCCAGTCTTTGATTTGTTCTCAGGAATGCTCGTGTAAAAGTAAACACCCATCCCCCCATTTCATATTAGACGTCTGCTCTCTTTGCCCCTGATTGTGTGTCTATGGTGTTTGCCTTGGCTGCGTTTGCACATATGTTTCCTCAGTCGTTTGGTTCTCACAGTGGGTTGAAAGCACCAGAAATTCCAGATCCTGTGTGCTGTCTGTAGTGAGCAAACTGCACTCACTATTTGTAGGTGTGTGTGTGTGTTGGGCTCCAAAAGTAAGGAGAATACTTTGTTCTTCCGTGTTGGCTAGAAACAGAGTTTAAACATAGTTTCACTGATTTTTTTTAATCACAAACCTTACAGGACTTGTTTATGGAAAACAGTCCCCGTGAGTCTCCACAATGCCATTTATTCATACTCAAGATGTGCGCAGGAATTCAACCCAGAAGTCCGACTGAAACAAACAAACAGAAGAGCCTCAGCCCACAGCTCCTGGATGTGTGTAAACAGATTAAACCAAGAGGCCGGCTGCTCCGACTTCTGCAAGCACAGAAGCAAAGCACGTTGAAGTTGTTTGTTGTTTGTTAGCAACCTGACGTCAAACTCACTTGTCTAACCAACCACTTCTGAAATCAAGACATTTACTGTAGCGCGTAATTACCAATCATTGTTTTTGGGCTGCACAGTTTTAATATGTTTTTCATTATAAGGGAAGTCTTTCAAATCAATTGTGACAAAAACAAAACATGTGTTTGTCTCAGTCTGGGATGCGTAAGCCAACAAATCACTGCTGGAATGACATCAGTGACATCACTTGTGTGGTCTGGGTGTTCTGATTCATACCAAACGTAAATGTACATCCTGTTACAGAACACCCCTAGAGAGGGTAAAAGGGATGTGGAGACCACAGTCTATCCAAAAAACGAGGAAACGCTGAGTAGTTGGACATTAATCTTTGCTGAACACAGCTGCTCCTGTACTGACTTATAGTCGGGGAAAGTTCCCAGTGCAGAACTGAAGAGCGGGGTCACTAGGAGTTCAAAGGTGAGAGTTTACACTTTATGGTACCAAACAAATTTCCAACTGAGGAAACAAGAGAAAACTAAAAGCTAAAAGGTACCTTTACGTTACAGTCTATGTAGAAAGCTGTGTAGTAGGCTCAGCCAACATGCACTGTGGGTGTGACAGCTGCTGAGAATCTGCAACGCGATGAAAAATAAACATGGAATTTAGATGGGTCTCTTTCCTGTAGGGACTGTGAAGCATGTCCACCAGGAGCACATCTCTGTAGCCGATGCAACTATTAATTTGCCAAGATGGGGCGTGAGGTCCAATGATGAGAAGGCAGGGGTGGGACATAACAAGTTTAGTGAGTCCCGTCACCGTACAGCAATAAAACACGCAGGTATTTGCTCATAAATTAAAGTATTGCACAAATAAGAAATGTTACCTTATAAGAGAATAGACAAGAATTGAAGGGATTACCAATAGTGTTTGGTTCATCCTGTGGGGAACATGAATGTTTGTACCAAATTTCACAACAACCTATCCAATAATCACTCATAACCACAAATGTGACCAAATTACATTGACGTCATCCTCTGGGAACCGTCACTCTCTGTACTAAATGTTGTGCCAATCCGTCCAGCAGATGTTGAGACATATTCTCAGGATAGAAACGTTGACCTATTAGTTGCGCTAGAGTGAAATTCATTAGGATTCATCCTCAGGACACTTAGATATCTGTACCAGATGTCATGATAGTCCACCAATAGTTGCTGAGACGTTTACCTCTGGACCAATGTGGTGGACTAAAAGCCACGCCGCTACCGGGACTAAAAATGTTCCCATGATTACGGGAAAATGGAAAAAGAAACGATCCCTACCCAGGTCCTCTCTGGCCCTCCTTGTACATTGGCTACACACTTCTCTTATTGTTTTCCAACCACAGCTTAATTAGCTAAAGCACTCAGAGCAGTGCCGCGTCATGTCTTCCAGAAAGTCATGCCAAGCAATATGTTATTATCACAAAAGGTGGCTTTGTCATGACTCACAGAAATCCTCTGTCTGAGATAGTGCAGTGTATTCATGTGAAATATGAAATGAGACCTGTGGCCTCAAATCATTTGTAGTCAAAACAGTGAAGACAGTCGAGCCTCCCCAGTTGTATTTCTTGAATACGTTTTAATGCGTTTGAGGGCTGAAAATGTCCGCTCGACAGAGGCAGCAGATATTGGGATTTGTCACCGCCCAACATGTCAGGCTAGCCCACTGACCAATCACGTATGGCTAGGCCAGCTAGCAGGCTCTGGCACGTCAAAGAATACGCCCAACATGTCAAACTAAAGATCTGATTGGTTGAACACTATGACAATCAACAATATCGTCCCCATTCACTTAAACTGCAAAGGGATTCACTTGTGAGTCTGCAGGCCTCGGGCCTCTCTTCTTACCTAGAGACACAGAGGTGAAATCTGATTGGATAAAAGCTCTACTTAAAACAAGCTGCACTGGAAGCAGAGCAACTGAGGAAGACAGTAGCTGTGCAATGAGAAAATAAGATAATGGGAAAAATATTTTTATAAATTATAATACATGTAGTGTATTTAAGAAAAATTATTAAATTATAAAATAGCTATAACTTTGTGATTCTGTTTAGGCCAGCAGAGAAGGCTTTGCAGGCCCTGACAGCCCACCACTGGAATACTTACACAATAATGAATCTTTTCTAATCTTCCATTAATCAAATGTTGTATTGTATGAGCGGTTCCAAACTGCCCCATGAAGGATTTCACCCTCTATTCAAGTCGCTCTTTTCATTGATGTGTGATTTAAAAAATCTTTTAAAAAGCCTGTTTTTAAATGCGTTCTCTTTGTAACACCCAAGGTTAACAGCTTCAGGTTAATTAATGGCTTACTTGAAAAGGGAGAAAATGAAATGTGCTCATTTCCTTTCTCGTGTTTTCCTTCAAGGACATCTGTACTCTGCAGGCCGGATTTTTTTTTTTTGCAGCAAAATAAATCACATTTCATGAGAGCGTTTAAGAATGTTACTTAGAAAATGTGAAGGTGGCAATCACAGCAGCTGATGAATTAATTAAGTGGTTTTACATGACCCTTTACAAGGTCTGACCATTGTAACTGTCAAACTGTATGGAAAGGACTGGAGGTCCCTGAGAGTAACTAGTACTGAGTCTTTTTTGAGGGTCAGTGGTTTGTGATGATGAATGGAGGTGGTGATTAAAGAATCAAAACCCAAAAGAACCGCACACATCACAATATATATATATATATTTTTTTTTTTTAATTGAACTGTTTCCATGGACTATTTGCACAATTTAAGCTAAGCTCACAGAGTTTGTTTGCATTCATTGCATGACTTAAAAGTAATTGACAGCATTAGTGCAAAAGTGTGGTTCTTTAAAATACATAGTTGACTTGGAATAGCTCCCTTTGTATCACATTCTGGCTTTCATTTTGGGCTTTTAAACACAATCGAAGGGCCTTCAGAGGACATAGCAGCAGCATCTTCTACTATTAATACATTCAACCAAATGATCGATCTTAATGGCGAGAATGTATTTCAAATTGACTTAGAGTTGTCCACTGCAAAAACCATCCACTCATTCTTCAGTACTTAATGTATTTAGTCCTAAAATCAAGTTTTGAAAAATAGTCAAACACAATTAAACTCTGTTGACACAAGAAAAGTTAAGTCTACACTGGACATATTAGCTCTTCCAAATGGCAGTTTATTATACTTTGTTTTAGAAAAATAAAAGCCATAAAAGCTTTTAACACTTAATATCTGTTAGAAAATGACTTAAGATGGGTGTTTTTATTTAGTTTTCCTAAACAACCGAGGACACATGTTGTTAACATGATGCTACAAAAGAGCTGTTAATGGCCTTAATGTTGACGTAGCACATAGATAATGTCTTTGCTACAATACTTTACTTTTACCGTCCCGAATCACACTGATGGCCCCAATCATTAAATTCTTTTTTAATTTGACTCTTGCATTTTTGACACATGTAGAGCTGTGGGACCGTGTGCAATGCAACAGTGAAAATGTTCAACATCCAAGTTGGTATACCAGGAAATGTACAAGACGTCTTTCCTGGAGCAAGCAGTAGCCATCACCATAATAAAGTAGCATGCATTTCAACCTGAGTTTCTCTAAAAAATATACAATGTTATCAGAAACTGGCATAAGCACGTATTGAGTTTGTTCATTTGGGCTGAGTCAGGTTCTTCTTAAATGAAAATCTAGCTCCCTCATGTGGACAAGACTGGGACACACCGAGCCTTAACCCATCCTTCTTAAATAAATCATATTACTGTAATCCTATGGTAGTTTATGTTTCAGTTAAAAGGCATTAGTATGCTCATAGCACACAGACACACACACACACAAAGCAGTGCACACACACACACACATTAATGTATGTTGACAAATTGTTTAACAGACGAAAATATAAATCAATAAATAAGGGCTTTGAATATCTGAGCTAGAAACTAATACAATACACAAGTCGTTCAGTTCTCAGACAATATAGCTACAAGCATAGTGTTCTATATAAATTAACATTTTGACTATTAATATGACCAAATTAAACAGGTGCTATTTGGCATATAATGAGTCTTTCTCTCACAAACTGTATAACAGCACTTGCTTGCAATGGTGTTCCCTTTTCATGTACTTGTATATGGATGTTATCCTACTATTCAAGTTTCTTTTTTCTTTTTTTTTAAAGTAGTAACGAAAGGTTCTGGGTCCAGATTGGGCTCCGCGACCATAATGTAAACACAAATGTAAACCTCCTCACAAACATCGTCTTAAAAACAACTGCGCTGTGCATTCACAACCCAGCAACATGTTTCAACAACCAACCCGAGCAACTAAGACTAAAACAAACCTTCAGTTTCATTGTTCATGCAAAATGTTAGCATTTCGGCAACTTGGTACTTCCTTTAAGTGATCTGCTTTGAAGGTTGTTCTACGTTTAGGGGCTGATCATCGTGGCTTTGTTCTTCCAGGAATGTTTGTATGCTCACATGGATTTCCTGTTTGGCTCCTAGTTCGTACTCTCAAAGAACATGAAATCCTGTGGAGAGAAGCACCAAAAAATAAAGTGTTAATGGCAAAGCAAATGCAATTTCATTGACACAGTATACCAACATGGGGTTAAAATAGATCCGGAGGGGTTCGAATTCATCCACTGATCACCGGATCGCTGCCAAGTTAGCCGAGAAAACGACCGGAGATTTTAGCCGTGAAGCAGAAAGTTGCTCTGACAAGATGTTTTGCATTTGTGGTGATTGTGATGGTTTCACGTTTCCCACAAACTGTAGGCTACAGTAAGTGGTGCATTAAGTGGTAGGTACACAAAAGCTCCGACTAGCATTGAACTGAACGACATCATTCCCCAAGAAAGTTAGGTCATGTGAGGCTACTGCGTCTGAAACAGCCACGTTTTGGCAATGGCTACTCTGAAATTTGATTTCACAAGGAATTTTCAAACTTTTGTTGACGAACAACTAAAGACCCAGTAAAAATGACTTACAATGAGAAAACATGCACCGATCATTACAGCCTTCATCTTCACGTCCAGGTCCATGGGGAACTGGATACCAAAGTTGTCTGAATCTGTGAACGCCTCCCGAAGAAGCCCTGTCCACTGCTTACTGATTTTCCCAATCTTACTGACTTCATCCATCGTCAAAACCTGCGGAAAGAGTTTACAGAAAGGACAAAATGCAGACATGCGTTGCATTAGGATAAAGATCAATCCCTAAACCGGTTTTGGTTGTATTGGAGGGAGATCATGGAACAATTCATAATCCCATCCAATTTCAGCTTTTTTGCCCTCTAACTTGAATTTTCTATCCCAGTAATGACTTCAAAGCAGCGAGGGAAGAACCGGGATGGTAATATCATGCTTCACTTCCCCCTCCTGTGGGTCTGGTAAAAAGGTCTGTGTCACTGACCCAAATCCCCTTCACTGCTCAATCTAATAAAACCAGCTGAGCCGTGCAACAATGGCCACACTGTGCCACACAAGAGCATGCCCTGTGCGGCGGCTTCATCCCAGCTCCAGCACGCTCTGATGGGAAACATATTTCCTGCTTCGGAGCACGAGGACGATCCCTTCCAAAAATGTCCAGAGGGCCAGAATGTTACCGTGTCCCGTTCTGTTTTCACAAGTTTAATGGATTGCTGTGTTTAGATAAACCCACCTCAAAGTCGACATCTGGCAGGCAGCTCCATCCACAGAAGGGCCCGTGGATCTTCAGCACAGGCTCGGAGTGTTCGTCGGTGACGATGAATTTGGGGGAGAACGGGTGCCACTGTTGTTTGACGTAGCCCACTGTGTTACCAGGGGGGGACTGCACCTCCAGCTGAGTGAGGGATTGTAACAAGAGTGTGATTTGTGGCCACATCCTCACAAGAAAACTGAGCATAAACAATAATGGATACGGTGAACACCTTGAACACTATAATCATGTTAAAACGTGGTCTCACCCACCTCTTGTAGACAACAAGGGAAGCAGCACGACATGCACTTGAGCGGCCTGGTGACCGTGATGACCTCCTGTCCAAAATTGTCAAGGACGTGGATGTTGAAGGAGCGCATGGGACCGCAGCACTGTCGGCTCAGACAGTCGTTCTCCTCGACGGCGTAGAACACATTCTGACCCAGGCTGTTGCGGACTTCGTATTTGTTGTTGCTTTCGAAGCCGACGAGGGCTGCGTGGACGAACAAACACGCACAAAGAGATGTCATCGCTGTCCACACCCAATGTGTACTCAACATAACTAGCAGCATGAATTATGTATTGTCTCAGAGGTCGATGCGTGTTTACATGCTGTACCTTCAACAAGCTCAACTTTCTGTTTGATGAGCAGCTGATCCACCTGGAAAACAACACAACCACATGCACTGGATTCAACTGTATTCATTTCTGTTTGTTAAATGCAGCGGTTCAGTTCAGTGGGTGTAGTTGGAAGGGAGAGCCTAAAAAGTTATGTAGTGTATATATATTTTTTTGTGGACATTATGTACTTCTAAAGCACCAGTGATGTGTATAAATACTCCCAACAGAGGAATTGTAGGAGGCCCACAGCTTCTGGGTTTCAGATCTTCTTTTTTTTTGTTTTACAGTAGACCAGTTCACTTGTCATAGCACAGCTGTTATTGTTAACATTAAAGATGGCCCTGTTCTATTGAAGTGCCCCAGTGAGCCGTGACAGTGAGTCAGCATGCACAATAGCCTGGCCCTGAAACTGAGGCAGCTTCTTCCATTTAATTATTTACACCTTTTATTTTTCCTACCGTGACATGTTAAAATGTCTTTACAGAAAAAAAAAAAGCCCATCTCTTGCAGCATAACTGCATTATAATATCCATACATTCAGATTTAGGGTGTGAAATATGTTTTAAAACCAACGACTCTACTGTTACTGGACTATTTGGTGGTATTGTATCCTAAACGTGATGCGATGATGTTAAATAATTAGGGAATGAAAAGAGTCAGTGATACTTGCTCATTTCCTCTTCACTTAATGAAAAAAATGAACAGACTTTATGTGGGTCGTGGACTAAATGGCACCAACATTTAGAAAACAGAGACTTAAACTGCTTCCTTTCCTACCTGAGTCAGGTATTCTAATCCCGGTGGACAGCCTGGTATTTCGGGGTTGGGCACAGCGTACATCTCCATGTTGTCAGCCTGGAAAGGAGATCTGTTGATACATGGAATGATTAGTAGAGTGAGACACAGCGCCATCGTGTGCTTGTTTAGGGACCCGACATGGTGGGCGACACGGATAATCTCGGTTGTATCTGGAAGTGACGGGGGCTTCTGACGGGAAGACAACACCAACGCTGACTCCGTTTGGCTTTAAACAAACAGGCCTAAAGCCGAAACGCGCAGCGCGACTCGTGTCCAATATGTAGGGCATTAGTGCAGATCTCTGGAACGGATTGTTTTCAGAAGAGTGTGATATTTACAAGCTGTGAAATGTTTCGTCCGCTAGTAAAGAGAGAAGAGAGCGCGCGCCCGAGGTTTGATCTGCCTCCCTAAAATATTCAAGGGAGACGGCGAGTTGTTAGAAGCGACGAACTACCGTCAAAAGGCTCCTTACATCACAGCCTGTGCAGTTTATGTTCCAAAACAGACAGCTGTTTTCATCGCGATCAGGATTTACTCACCGAGATTTCACCTGCTACTCCAAATAATAACAGGCCACTCCGGAACCAAGCCCACGGAATAAAGCTATAATCTCATTGGCTGACGTCACCGCACTTCCCGTTTGTCATGCGCCAATGACGAGACGGCAGTGTAGAAGAGAGCTCAACAGAAAGCTAGAACGAAATATAATAGAACACAGCAGACTATCAGTGAGGGCCGGGTTGTTTTATTACACAGCACGCAGTGTAGGAAACATACACACGGTTTGTGCATTGCTCAAATACATGTTTTCCCTCCAATTTCTGATTAATAAGCACACATTAGAAGCTGAACAGAGGTTTTATTGGCCGTGTTTCAGAACTATTTACAGTATTGATCAATTGACAGATTTTAGTTTTCCCTCTACATGTCACACAAGCAAGCATAATACGTACAATGTATTTTAATATTGTCATAAGTTATATTACTACATTCAGTTTTTACCAAATGTATTTAAAAAATATTTATAATAAACCTTAACATCTACACATGATGTACTATATTTTAGTATAGATCACTGTAGTGTAATTTTCCTCAATGTTGTGACTTAGTTTTTGTATCCTTGAAAATACATATAGTGACTGATCCTTTATTTTTTACCAAAGAATAAGCTGGAATCCAACATCCATGCAAAGATCAGGGGCTGCATTCACAAACGTTCTGTGAATACTCTCAGAAAGTTCCTAACTTTGCCTAAAATGTTCTAGCAAGGAGCTTAAGAGTGATTTAGGAAACTTCTCAGAGCAACTCTGAGCAAGATACTAATACCTGTGTATTATACATAATGAATGTCTCTGTTGAAATTCTAAGCCTCATGTCTAATTTAAAAGTATGTTTGAAAACACAGGCCTACCTGTGCAGTAACCCATTCACATGCTGGTAGTTGTAATATTTATTTACTTGTGTTTATTTACCATGCTGGTCATTTTAGCACTTAATCTGTTTGATATTAACGGTTTCGTTGATTGCAGCCAGTCTATATAAATAGCTGCGTTGGTCGGCATGTAAGCTTTTAAACCAGCAAACACTTGCATTATTCTAGTTGCCAGATGTCTCAGTGTTGTGATCACTTTCATTTCTGCCATTATAGCTTTATTGCGTTTGGTGGGAGATGTGAGCACAATGAGATTAACCACAAAGATTGTCCCTGCACCATGTAATCTGTGACGTTTATTAACTCACCTGTGTAGTAAACTCTCAGCTGCAGTGTAAATATCAAGTACTCGGTGTGTTTAAATGTGTTATTCCAGGGACACATGTCCTTTTTTACATGCACATGAACACTATTATGGTAAGACAACATAAGCAGACTCATAACCCTACTCAAATGTTTTAAGAAGATAGTACGTTTTAAGTCCTAATAATCCTGTGGTCATCCCTATAACCCATTTTAACAGTTAGAATATGAGTCTGTGCAGATTATAAGGATACATATGAATCAGAAACGCTTTATTGCCAAGTACGTTTGCACATACAAGGACTTTAGCTTGGTGATTGGTGCGTAACAATAAACACAGTGTGAAATGTAATAATGAAAAAAGAATGAAAAATGTACAATAGAATAAACAAACAAGTTAAGAGTACATTCAAATAAACCTGTTATTAAAGAGTCAAGTGTATATTTAATGTTAAGAGTTGACACACATACATCATTAAAAACACACATGTGTAATGGCAATGAAAATATGGACTATGTGTAGACATAATACATAAACACTGAATGAATGCAACCCTCCAAGAATAGCATTGTGCTTCTGTGAAGGTTATATTCATACTATCGGATGTCCCGCAGTGGTTGTGTTGCATCTATTCTAGCAAATTGCACGTTATGAGAGACACTATAGTTTTGTGCAGTGGGAGAATAACTGTTGACAGCGGTAACCACAACGCTGTGCTCCATGTCACTCAGCTGCACACTCCAGCAATACAGACATGACGGTAAAACACAGCTGCAGGTTCACCATTGTGATCTGATAAGTTTAACGTAAACAGTAATGTAGAGTCAAAGACAACTGAAAGATGAGATTTCTGAGGAAACGTGAAGCGATCTGATTGTAAAAATCCTTTTCACAGTCTTACACTGCGTCACATGAAATCTAAAATCTGACATTGGTAGTTTCTAATTTTTAATAATAGTTGTTTCCTCATTACACACAACTGATGCACACTTGAACTGCACGTGTGTGTGTTGTTATACCTTGTATCCACTGGAGAGCAGTGTTGAGCTAATGATTCCCGGCCTCATGGCCATTACCAAGACGAATGCAGGAATTGCCTTTTTCATTGTTAAACAAAATAGTCCCAAATAGACACACACACACTCACACACACGGCTGTACACACGGTACACACCCACAAATACACTTACTACCCTGTTACAAATGACACAACGTTGTTTGGCCGAGTATCCTTATTTGCGAATACAAATTACCTGATTTCCTCAAGCGCTACTGATTTCTCCAAGAAACGCTAATGAGAACAAATGATGACTCTCACACAGATCTGCTGACACTTCAGGCACAGACAACTAAAACACCTTTTAATTGATTTGTGTTGCTGTAATTGCTTACAGTGACCTCACATAGCCTGGGAAGCACAGCATTTATAATTAGTGTGTTTTCTGCTGCACAGACACATTATGTATTTTTTTTACATTAGCTGTACATTTCTAACTTTTTTAAGGTCTTTAATTAAGCTTCAAACACGCGTAAGATGAAGCTGTACCGTTGGTACAGGGCCCTTTTTATCACCCCCAACTGCCCGACTAGAACCCCAAAACTCATGTTCTTCATCAGTGAGATCAAAACAAAGTACTGCAATGACTTTGAAATGGTGGCGTTCTGTGCTCCCATCTGAGTAAACAGACCGGACAGTCAGGGGTCTTTGAAAGCCCGTCAGATTGTCTTCCTGACTCCAAGAGCCCAGTTACTCCCACCAGGGGTGTGTGTGTGTGTGTGTGTGTGTGTGTGTGCGCTCACCAATTGTACAGTCTGTGCTCTCTACATTCCTACCTGTTTTACAATATGTCTGTGTGTTTGTGTTTTTTTCTTTTGGGGGAGGGGGGGGGGGGGGGGCTTAAGGTGGTGCTCTTTACCCGCACGGGTAATCTTTCGTGCACTCCTAACGAGGTTGTCATATTCGGCGCATAATGAGGAGCCTAAAGATGAATGTGAAAATGCCTCCATTACACCGCTTTCCTCCTCTTGTTCATTAGGTTAGCATAAGGTTACAATACATTACACACACACACACACAACATTGTGTGTGTCACTGAGGGGTTTGTGTGTTAGTTTGCCATGATAATATTTATTTATGTACACACAAGCAGGCATAGTACTACTGTACTTGCCCAAATTTAACCCTTATCTGAACCACAACAAAGCACTGATTCTCAGCCTAAAGCTGACTTTTTATTATAGGGATGTTAGGACAGCATGAACGTGCCCATCACAAGGGTTTTCTAATACATTATCTCTGTAACTCACACCCCCCCCCCCCCCCCACACACACACACACACAAATGCAAATCTATTCTGCATGTTTTCATCATCTGTGGATGTCCAAAATTGCCACATTCACCGCTTTTGTTATTCCGTCTCTGTCTCTTCACCTCTGCCCATCCCTCACCTCCCTCCCTCCCTCCTTTTTTTTTTATTTCTCCCATTTCTGCACCCCTGACAAGTGCTTTGTTTGCCCGTGACTTTCCATGCGGTTATCTGAGCAGAGACAGTATGCCTCACCCTGGCACAGGACCTCAGTTTCCACGGCAACTTTATAATTGTTTTGGATGTGTTCCAAGCGCCACTGGATACCGCGGCATTATTGATGTCAAAAGAAACATGTATGAAATGAGGAGTTGTGGAGGCGTCCATATGGTTCTGTACACAGCCTCATGCAAAGCCATTTAACCGCTTTTTCAATGGGAGTTTTGTGATACCGCTGAATAGGTCCCACATGTGTCGCATGATATTTCATAATTTTGATCTTTCTTTTCCACAAAGGGATAATGGCACGCAATACAGCTACTGAGCTGTGCAATATTCCCCCTATTCATGTCATTAAGTCATTGTCACAGTATGCACTGCTGGCTTGAGTATGTCGACCATACTGAATACAATATGTCCATCATGATGCATTTAAAAACAAAATAATAATTCTGAATAGTGAAAATCTGAAAAATGAAGGGAAATAAAAGTCAGTGGCATCAAAAGCTTCCTCCAGTTAAAGTAGGTCTCTGCCAGCCTCATTCACTTCCAATAGTCTTTGTTTTGACAGGAGAGGCAGTATGAGTTATCCCAACGCTTGTCACCGTAACCATATTGTGGACCCCCCCCCCCACCATCTTCTCATGCACACACACACATATGCACAGCCTAGCAACACCTCTGAGCCATGAGCTGTGGCCACATTAACCAGTACGCCACAACACTCATTAAAGTAGCGTATAGTGTCAACAGCAGCGTGGCCCCCAAGTGGATAAGTCCCCAAATCCTCTGACTTAACTTAATCCACCGACTTGTCTTTGCCCCCCCCCCCCCCCCCCCCCCACACCCCCACACCCCCACACCCGAGCAGCAGGTTCGCTTCTTACTGTTGCTTACGGAACTTTTGACTCTTTTCGGCGCCGTCATATCGCAGAACGTGTGATTTTTAGAAAACCTGAACTGAAATGAGGTCCTGACTGATCTTTTTCTCTGATCTCAAGCCTCCCCTCCCTCCCCGCTTAATTTATGACCTGTGAGGAGGAACCCAGGGAGTGAGAAGTGAGTGAGACTGGTGTGAAAGCCCTGAATAGAGCAGGGGCAACAGGCCCTCCAAATAACACAAAAGAGGCACCACAGCTGTTTGGAGGCAACACAAGCCTTCACCAGGCACTGTCTTCTGCACCGAGCTCCCAGACTGGCACTCACGCTGACTTTGTAAGCAGAGTTGTTATACGAAATACTGTAACGCAATCATCACAAAACCTTCCGAGACATATGAAAAAAGTTTAAAAAGAAGACAACTAATATTCCCAGAGTAAGTCTGCCTATTTCTCTTGAACGAAATCCCTCATTTTTGTCAGTGATATTTGTTTTTGGCCCTTAGCTGGACGCTAACAAGAGGACGTTCATTACTGTGACATTTTCCTTTTTGATTAATTTGATGCTAGCAGCCGAAGAAGAAGAGGGAAAGATGCTCGATTCCATAAGCGAGAGCCAAGACAAACAGCACAACAGCCGATCACCTTCACCGAGAACCGGATCATTTGAGGACCCTGCTGAGAACGCAGGAAAAGTGTCACCAGCCCTTCGTGAGCTCGCTGTCAAGTGCCGGTTACCGACTGTCAGCTGCAGCTAAAAATGATTTCAGAATCCTGGGGTTAAAAGTTCAGCGCACCGTTTTCTTCTCCCAGACTGCTGGAAAAAAACAACCGCTGTCACTGCTGCCAGGCCCGTAGTAATTTATTCCCCTCTGTACAAAAGTCTTCGGGCTTCCCGTTCCTATACGTCTGCTCTCTCGCGCACACATTAGCTAGCCACATGCAGGACACGTGTGAACTTTGATGGCGGCTTTTCCGTATAACTTAATTGCAGCTCACATAGATCATCATGACTCGAGGAGGCACCGTTGTAAAACTGCTAAACGTGGAACATCTTTGTTTGCAATTTAGTGCGCACGTTGACAGCTTTGTTGAGCATGGACTATTGTTACTATTATACATTCTCTTTTTCAGTCTCTAGATGCTCGATCTTGGAGCAGCATTATTAGAATAGAATAATACAATAACTTGGCCAGATTAGGTCATATTTAGATATATTAACTGGCAACTCTGCTCTCTTTTTCCTTCCCCCTGTGTGTCCCATCCCTCCATAGCGAGAGTATCCGGAGCCATCTGCAGACCACGAGCCATCCCCAAAACACTGGGGATCACAAAGGTGTTATTTTTCAAAGCTGGCCCTGTCCACCTCCTGCCGAGGGTTCGCGGCTGCGGTTCAAGGGAAGGTGGGAAACTTCTGAGGCACTGTTCCCCTTGTACCCCCCTCCCTGTCGCCTGCCTCCTCGGGGGCAGCCCTTTGAGGGTGTCATAACCGCGGCCTGTATAACATGGGTTACTGCTGACGGCGGTTGGTCACAGTTGATGAAGCCTTTAAAAGAAGCTTCCCTTCTCATGGTTTCTGTTAAAATTCTGGAGAGCAGGCGCGAGGCCTGGCTCCCAGACAATTACAGACGTGGTAATGGGGAGGACTCTGGAGTCGGCCTGCATTTTGACTTGTGATGGGTAGAGGGTGCTCCAGGTCCATGTTTGAGCAGAATGGCGTACAGTGCATTGCAACTCTGCACTCGACACCACCGCCTTTTCTTCCCCTTTTCAAAAAAAAAAAATGAAATCACCCTCTCCATTTTAGTTTTGTGCCTCTACGCTCGCTAAGTTGCCGACACAAAATGAGTCCTCCCATGTTTTGTGCTACACGGCGGTCTCCATTTCACGGAATACATCCACGGAGACTATGAAATGTGCTGTAAATGGACAAAGCTGCAGAACATGCAGCTGTTGTGGTGCCATCTCGTTGTCTTGCGGGTTTCAGGGGGGAGGTTGGGGGGGGGGGGGGTACGCATGCAAGGTAAAATGGGACGGGAAAGCCACGACAGTCTGGTGGTGATAACATGAGAGGGTCCGCAGCATACTGACCTCTTTCTACGGAGAGTCCCCCGGGGACAAGGTGTCCTGCTGGCACACCGTAAAACTTGATTGTGGAAAACACCATCACGCTGAGAATGATTCATGGGAAAATTGGAATATTATTTTTTTTATTTTCAAATAAAAAGCACATTTTTTTATGTTTATTCCAAAACCCTTGTAGATTTATGACAATATTTAGGATTTCATTTTGAATGGCAGACTCTTTTTCTTCTGAAAACTATCAACTTAGTTGCACTGGCACAGAATGGCCCATGATTTATGGTTTCTACATTTTTTTGTTTCTTTTTTTACTTTTCAGCAATTCACCTCTTACTTTGTTCATCTTTGCCTACATCTCTATATTCTAGTTCTAGATATTCAGTCAGGGTTTAACTTATGTCCAAAGGAAAATGTCACATGCTGAAATAAATAACATTTGACATGTTCTGCAGTTTACATCTGCAAATTCAGTACAATGAAAAAAACAAAAAAAACATTTAGTCTTTTTTTTTTATTTATTTTTTCAATATTTTTTGTAAACATTCTGAGGACGCATCAGTTTTCAAATTCAAATGTCTGTAATTTCAGTTTCCTTAAGTGTGCCAAGGATAGTGTGCCAGGATTGGATGCTAAATGAGGAACGACTGCATGTGTACAGTGAACTGCATGTGTACAGTGAGTGTGCTGTTTGTGCACGGCTTAGGGAGTCTGTCTAACCTGGCTTGACCAGACGGAGACAGCGAGGCGGCCACCTTGCCCTGTGTGAGCCGTGTGTCGGCGCAAAGTGCAAAAGCCGGTGTGGTTCAGGACTTCTCCTCAGGCCGGGCTTCGTGAGCTGCAGCATTTTGACGATCGGAGCGGACCTGAGGAGCCTCACCACCGCACAATGCTCCTCTGTCCTTTGTGCTGTACTTCTAACTCGCTCGCTCTTTGTCTCTCTCTTTCTGCGCTCTACACACACACACACACACACACACACACACACACACACACACACACACACACACACACACACACACACTCATGCATGTACACTGCAGAGTTCTCTCCACACAGTTGGAAAGACAGGGGTCACTGACTGGATGCTCCCAGCTGAGTACTTCAGTGCAGCCCTTCTCTGAAACACATGCACACACCTACATGCACACACACACACACACACACACACACACACACATCCACACGTGCACTGTGTTAATGTCTGTTTCCATGCTGGCACTCTGCACACTCTGGCAGTGTTGCAGTCTGCATTTCTCTCTGAAACTCGAGCATTAACTGCATGTTTTTGTCATTCATTATATAATCAGTAAAAATTGTTTCAGTAAAGCACCAGAGGGAATGCTGAATGATAGTAAAATGCTCTAATAGCATCTCTTTAAACAAATTCTCATTAAACCTGAAACTATTTCTGTTTTCTATTCATGGTTTGTTCTTAGGCTATAAAAAAAAACAGATGGTGTTGTGAAATTAAACAAAGTAAATAAAGTGATCAAGTTATCCTTGAGGAGATTATCTAAGTCCACAGTCATCATCGCTCCTAAACAGGACCTGCAGGATATTGTGAGATTAAACAGCAAAGCAACCGTCTTGCTTTGGGTTCCCCCCTGTAAAATGAGTCATTTCTTTCTTAGATACTTTTTATATTTATGATACAGAAATGTGACCATTAATGGTTCTGGAAAATTGAAAGCAGACATATGAAATACTTGAATGGGTCATGGATGTCAGGCAGTGATTAGCTGGAAACCTCATAAAGGTAATGGCTTTCACTTTATTACAAGGCAGTTTTTTCATATTATAGCAAATTGCAGAAACTTGAAATAGAAATAATCTTTCACAAAAAAACAAACTGAAAATATGGAGCAATTGATTAAATTATACGTACATAATAGACTTCACTCTCGCATAACTTTTTATTTTTCTGTGAGGCGATGCACCGCGGTCGGCCGATCGCTCAATCGACAACCTCTCAATGCACCGCTAAATTAATTAACGGCATAATGCCATAACGCCATAATGCCGCAGTATCGATCAATAACGCAGTGACACCGTGGCCGTTAATCATTTGTGTCAAAAATCAGAGAAACACAACCCAGCCAGGCAGTGCAGGTGGGGGGGGGGGGGGGGTGGAGTGCACGAGGAACAGGGAGGTTGATCCCTCTGCCGCTTTGACGTCAGGCATCCATCTACTAGTGTTATTCCTTAATCGCATTCACTTGGCTGCTCAGCAGACCAGAGTTGCCTGTTGGAAAGGTTTCATGTGTGTGTGATGGATGCTATTGTCAGAAATGCCAAGGTCAATATGCGACGCAGGAGCAAAAAAAAAAAAAGAGGACTTTCTTATTTCAAAAAGTGCTTCCCATGTATCATCATCTCTGCAATCTGACCTTGCTTCCCTCTGTAATAACATTCAGAGGGAGGACAACTGCTGGGTGCATGCTCATGGGCTGGCGATGATCTTTAAAACGGGTCATGGCGCCGCTGAGAAGAGGCCCGTGTCACTCATGACAGTATGCAGGCGTATTACTTACACTAAGACCCATTTGGAAATGGAGTTGTACTGTCTGGCGTGAGTGCTCGCGGGACAATCACGTCTTGATTTGAGGATTTTTGAACAGAGGGAGCTGCCAATTGGCTGATTATTGGAGGCACATCATCACATGATCAAGTAAACAGATTCTGAGTAATGAAATGTCAAATTCTGGCAAATGGCAAACAATAAAGAAGTTGTTGCATAAACAGATGATAAATCCAATCTAACAATTTGTCAGTTTTGACTGACAACGTCAGCTCGGTTACTTTTGCTTCACATTATGTGATTTACTCAACCGCATCACCATTAACGTATGATCTCAGCACTGGCAGTTGTTTATACCACACGAGGAAGCGGGAAAACTTCTTCTGAAAGAAGAAAGTGTCGCCAACATCTCCTGATGCATGAACTATATTGGCTGATGCAATCCTGGTCATATTAAAGACCATCTCTTTATATATATAATATTGTCTTTAGTTGTGGTGATGTCACTAAACCAAGTCTCGAAATCAGATGAAAGATGAGAAGTTTTTCCCCCTTCAGAATATGAAAACTTGGCACATTCATCCCTCTGCACAGTGGAGGTCAAACATCCAGGACATACGCAAAACATTGTTTTGATTGTAGTGTTTAGAACATTTAAATGTACCTACTACTCCGTTAATAGCCTATAATTACTGGTAGTTTTAATGGGATTGTCTGATTGCACCATTGCATGGTGTGTTATAACAAGCTGGACATCACACCACCATCATTATTATTATTGTTTTTTTAGTAAGTCACGTCAGGAAGATGCTGCTGAGCCCTCATCTTCGACTGTCCACTGATTCCCCACTCCCACAGGGGAGACTGACCTCCTCAGCCACCTGGGGACGACCCCCCCTACACACACTTAAATATGCTCACAGGACGGAACCACGGAGGAGGAAATCATGCCGTTAAGACTCTACACCAGGCCGCTGTGGCCAGCGTCCGTCTTCCTAAGGCCAAGGAATAAAGAAATACCACCGGTCTTGGGAAAATGACTTCAATTAACCATAATATTAATCACTATTGCTCCAAACAAAAGTCAAGCTGAGAAATCCCTTGATGGAGATTGTTATAATTGCCCTAACAACGGGAATGAATAGTTCTCCCTGCTTAATTACATGTGACTTAATATTTAAATATACCATTTGCAGGGTTTTAAAGTCTCTTAATCACAGCCATTAATTTTAAATATCTAGCATTTGGAGTGGCGGGGGAGCAGACAAACACCTTTTACAGTGTGACTGGTTACATGTGGCAGGTAACGTCAGCAGAATGTCAGGTATGTATTATGCACGAGGCGCTGTTGACAGGGTCTGCATGCGTCGACCAGAACAGGTAATTGTGCTTTCCTCGTGCGGCGAGGAGGTGAGGAGAGATCTGTTTCACACAAGCTGGAGTCTGACTCGTAGTTCTCTGAACCCGTCCATCGACTACAACGACAACAAAACTCAGACCGAATTTTCATCGCTACGGTAAAATAAGACAAGTTGCGGTAATGTGCTGTAACGACGCAATTTACAAAATGTACAGTAGTTGACAGGTTGGTGTGTTTTTTTCCCACCAACAGTTTTGATAATTAGCTCATTGTTGAAGTAATTCATCAAGCAAAACAGCCAAACATCGTCCTTTTTAAAGATTCTTTTCTGTTTTCACATCATTGTTCATTCAATATCTTTGAGTTTTGGACTGTTCTGTCACCTTGGGCTCTGGCAAATCTTCACTGTTTTAGGAACGTTATTGTTTAAGATGTTAAATAATCAGCAGATTACTCCACAATGTGAACGTGAACCTCCTTCGTCTTCATTCTGACCAAGAAGCTAATCATTTTGTAAAAAAAAATATTTGTCATCACCGATCAATCCCTCCTCTCCCCATCGCTGTTGTCATTTAGGAACTCGTGGCATGGCGTCTCGAGGTTCAGGGGTGGCAACCCCAGAGTCCTGGCCGGCAGCCAACAGTGACTCTCCCAATCTGGCCACCTAAATCACCGCCTCATCTAATTGGCCAAATCACCCGCTGCTCTCAGACCCCCGTTGCTGCGTGGCAAAGGCCTTCTGAGGAATCAGACAATGTTTGCAAACTGCTAATGCTGTGTTTGGTCAGTGTGCAGAGACACTGAACAATTGGGAACATACAGGTTATAAGGGGCTAGAGGGGGGGGGGAAGTTAGAGCAGTCTAATCTTATCCATTTAATGTTTAAATATCACAACAGTGAGAATAAGTTTTCCAGCTTCAGAGCAATTACTGCAATATACACAAATCAACCAGACACTGGGATGCAGCATTTCTGCCACGCTGTCACTTATCGAGAGTTGACAATAAGCTGAAATGCTGCGGGGCTGACAAACACACACACACACGCATAGAGAGACACACACACACACACGCACACAAGTTAAGCAGGCCTTTGGGTCACGCAGTGTGAGTGAAAAACAGAGAGTGGGAGTGAGCGAGCAGCTGCAGGAGCCATGGGGTGAGTCGGGCCTTACGGCGAGCAGCGAGGGGCTGGGGGAGGCTAAGGGAATGGAGGAGGCTGAAGAGGCTGGGGAGGGCTGTGGGGAGACCCGGAGCTAGGGGCTGCCTGTTTAATTGGAGCTCATTTACACAGCAGTGGAGCAGGAGACACCTGAAGGGCCTTCCCTGCCTTATCAGCTAAATGGCTCCCGCTCCACATCTACCACAAGTCGAGATTCCTCGTCTCGTTTCTGCACTTTTTTTCTCTCTCTCTCAAGAATACCATTCCTGCTTCTTATGTTCCAGTTATTTCTCTGGATTGCCTGAACATGCTATCCCCTCAAATACTACACTTTGAAAGTAAGCTCATTATAAAAGTTATCAAAACAGAAGACGGTAGCAGCGAGGAAGTTCTGAGAACAGGTTGTTGACGTGCCTCGTAAAAACTGAATTATAAATGATCTGTGCCCGCGAGGTATTATGCTGCTGTATTATAATTAAATCAGGCAGTGTTGACAATGATATTACCCGCCATACCGTCTTCCTGTAGCTTTGAAAAAAAAGAAGGTAGAGGATGGCGAGGTGGAAAAGAGAAGGGGACGGGGAGGGGGAGTATGATGAGGAGGAAGAGGATGAGGAAGAGGAGCCAAAAGAAGGAACAACTTACTGTAATCATAGTCATGTTCAATCAGACACCTGCTATTAAGTTGATAAATACACTTTTCCCAGTGTGAGTCCGGATACACTGAGTACCCCTAAGGCACTGTTCTGCTCTTTAACTACCTACTCTGCCTGGCTTCTTCACTCAACCACCGACTCTCTTCCCATTAGCTCAACATTTCACCCGGTCTCACAAGATGTCCCCAAAATCCACTCCTTATTGGGCACTGTATGATTGACTAAATGTAGTCCTCAACAGTGCGACTGAGAACCGATTTGGTGAGTGTTTTTTCCGGCTGTTGGGGAGTGAAAGGGTAGGGATTTGGGGACATTTTTAGTCCATTAGTAAGAACTATTTTGTCCTTTTTTTCCCCTTCATGCTTACGGTAATAAGAAAAAATGGGAGCGGGTTGTGTGTGTGTGTGTGTGTGTGTGTGTGTGTGTGTGTGTGTGTGTGTGGCGGGGGTGGGGGTGCGGAGAGGTTGTTGTGTTTGAGGCAGGGAGGGCGCACAGACAAAGCTTAATCTCTTGTCTCGCCTCTTCAGCTCCAGTCGGTGCCCACATGCTGGTGACGGGGCCAAGAGGATGCCTCCTGCAGAGAGTCTTACTCAGCACGGTGTCATGGCCGCCACGACACCTGATAAACATTAAGTACAGCCCGTGATACCTAAGTGTTATTGTTGTTTATTCATTTTATGTCCCTTCAGTGTTTTACAGTCATCGCAGCTCGTTTGGGGAAGATAAGGGAGCGATACACGGGGTTAGCAGGTCTTTAAGATGACTTTTCTCTGGACCAGGACAGAGTGTCATATAATTGACTTAATTCCAGGTTTCAATGGGCTCTGGGATTTAATTGGCCAAGTTACCCAGATATTTTGTAACCCCGCTTTGTGTGTCTGGCACCTGCACTTGGACAAAATACCTTCCAGCATCTTTAGTCTTTCTGGCAAGTACTACACCCCGTGAGCGGCTGCCTCTGGCATGATCACAGGCCATGGGGACGTGGTGAGGCTGCTGTGTGCAGCAAATACAATCTGATTAATGATAAGAGCAAACATTTTGCAAGTCTCTAATTCAAAAAAAATAAAGTTGCTCAAACCTCACCTTCAAATATAATTCCTCCCTCAGTGAATGAGCTCATAAGCGTCCCATGATCAGCAAGTGGAGCAATATTGTATTTGGTTCGTCTAAAATTCCTTGCATCAATATTATCAATGATCTGAAGAATGGTCAAAACAAACCTGTGGAAACAGCGTGGTTAAACGCCAGACTTCCCAAAGTTATTGCAATCTAAACTTGCTTTGAAACATGAATATCCTGTGTACATTGTGTCGAAAATGTTTTCCTTAAGTTCCTCTGAGCCTTTTTAAAGGAAAATTCACAACTTTGTGGTCAAAGTTCAGAACCATCCCCGGCTCGAACATCTGAAAAAAAAAAGAAAAAGTGGCATAACATTCAATTCCCCTCTTAAAATCACACATGTCACTGATTGAGTTGCAAACTGGCTCGGACGAGATGCGTCTGGAGGCATCGGAGGGGGGTCTCTCTCTCTCTCTCTCTCTCTCCAGTTTTTTTTTCTCCCACTCTTCCATCCCTCTCTCTTTCTCTATCTATCCATATCGGCTGAGTGGAATTCATCATCTGTTGCGAGGGCGCGGCACATGATAAGCATGCAAGTGGGTGAGATGTGCCGCTATATCACCGGGAATGAATGAAACGACCTCACTCTGACCCGACCAGGGGAGGAAAACACATGTTCTGCTGGTCTTGGCTGGCTGGCTACCTGCAGAGAGGGTTGGGAATTCTTCCAGCAGGAGGGATTGGGGGGGGGGGGGGGTGGAGGAGGAAGACAGTCGGTCTCCATGTGTCTGCGGCGCCGTCACATTAACTTGGAGAGGATGTTGACATATTGTCTTTTTTGTTCAGACATGGCTGGTGTCTCGCTGAAAAAGGGTTGAATTATTTAAGATGCATGAAAGTTAGTAGATGAATTTGGGTGTAGAGGGATTCTGGAGGGATGGAAAGTTTGGTGCATTATTGAACTTGTTACGGGGAACAATGTGTGAGAGTGTTAACCTCTGCCACAACCCTAATAGACATTTAACATGGCGTTATAAAGCTGCTAAGCTCTCTTAGTCCCAGCTCACACTGCAAATCCTGTGTTTCCTGCTATTAGCCCAGCAAGCTCTTTGGCTACCTATTGTTTTTTTATTACGTGTAAAGCGTTTTCCACTCCCTAAATCTTTGTGTGGGGGGATGGGAACTCTTTGTCCACCAACACCTCAGTTCAGAATCAGTTTCCATACTTTCTCCACCCATGTTCCATTCAAATGCAGCTCTGTTTTTTATTATTACTGGTGAGTTTGTGTGCATCTATGCACCCATATATATGTGTGTGTGCAAGATGGAGCAGTCAGCCACACTTTAAAAACCTCAGTTTAAGTTAAATCCAGCATGCACATATGTGTGCACATGTTGCTGCACTCATGCATTCAGTTTGTTACAAAGCACGCTCCTGCACGTACATTGTGTGTGTGTGTGTGTGTGTGTGTGTGTGTTTGCAGAGCATTCCGTTTTTGCATTTGCGAAATATGTTACGCACACGCAGAAGCGCGGTTTGCACCACCAACCAAGAGCTCATGCAGTGCAGCTACCCGACTGTGTTTCAGTGTCTACACTGCTACAAACTGTGGAGAGGGGGGCCTTGGCCTCGTGTCTGGACATGGAGCTGGAGAATGTAGGAAAAAAGGCGGCATGTGGCAGTGGAGGTATGGATGGATACGGGAGGGGCGTGGTCAGTGGATAAAGAGGCCGATTCCTGTTGCCGGGCTGTGGGACGCAGGCGTAAAAAAAGGGGTTGGTAAGGGGGCTGCTGGAGGCGGTCCGCATCGCCCCTTTATTTACTTTGACCCCAGGTCCGCGGGAGGCCCGAGGAGGGCACATGCCAGACTCCCCAGGCGGGCAGAGCTGCCCTGCCCTCTCTCTCACCTCCCTGCCCGCCCCTCTGTCTCCAGTTAGATATATGTGTGTGTTTGGGGCCAGGGCTGCATGAGCGCCGATGATACTCCTCTCCTCTTTTCTTTCATATCCCTGTTAAGACAGTTGGTCTCAGCTGGAATAAGGTTTGGATAAGAGTGTTTGCTTTTGAAAAAGCATTCCTCAAAATCTTCTCCTACATTAACGGTATAATTTATGATCCACATCATTGAACGAGTGATTCTATTGTGACAGAGTACAAGTCCTGTGCGCCGAATGCTAATGGCAATAGTTGTATTACTCTTTGAAATGTTATTTCATTTAGGTTTAACTCGGTCTATCTCTTTATTAAAGAAGAGGCGTCAATATGTGTGAGGTTGGGTGATACTGCACATTACTTTTTTCTCTTCCGCATTTCAACATGAACCAATTATGATTAATTTCGACGCTGGAGGGATATATTGTAAGACAAATTCATTTCCCAGTCACAAGCAACAAGACGGATTAAACTTTAATCTTAAATAAAT
The DNA here is from genome assembly GCA_032191485.1 of Leptoclinus maculatus. Lineage (NCBI taxonomy): Eukaryota > Metazoa > Chordata > Actinopteri > Perciformes > Stichaeidae > Leptoclinus > Leptoclinus maculatus. The sequence continues at coordinate 6,602,260 of JAVDOI010000013.1, forward strand.
GTGACACGTGTTTTTTTGAGGATGCAATTTTATAAATGTGTATAAATAATTGGTAAATTATGCACAGGCCTCATCAATCCCTTCCTTAATAAAATCACAATTAGAAGCAGAAATAGAGGCTGATAGGAAGGAGAAAGAGCAGTGGCTCTAAAGATGCTAATTATTCTAATGAGGCAAAGTGTACCTGCCTGATGTCAGTGTCATCACAGTAGTAATTATTACCATGGTAATGCTATTGCCATGGCGAATCAGAGTGTGATTTATTTAGTTAAAGCAATTAAGCGTTGTGATTGGAAATGCAAACATAACTGCACATTTAAACCGATTTTTCACTTTTATTGGCCGTTTTCATTTTCGGCGCACATTCCTCGCTGCAACCTTTGACCCGACCCTCCCCAGTCCCCAGCCTCCATGGCAGCATTCGAATAGTTCAATTAGGAGGAATCACATTTGGGCTCACGTTTCTTCAGATTGTTATTGTCAAAGAAAAGCTTTCAGACTCAAGGAAATTAATGAAGGCAACAACAGATCCTTGAAGCAATCATCTCGGCAACTAGCATGCCAGTTGTAATAAAAAAAAGTGTTTATTAGGCACACTTTTATTGTTTTTTCTTTAAAATAAAACCATCCTTTTCCACCCTGACTCGTCTGCCAGAGGAGCTTAGCCTGACGCTGACATCATGTACTGACTGCTTTTATTTTTTTTTAGTAACGAGGGAATTAGAGTCGAGAAGTCTTGTTTTAGCGAGCGGACGGTTAATTGATTGTCAAATCATGTCGTAGTGTAGAGGGTAACTGAGATGACTCCGGGGCAAATACATCCTCAAGAACACGGTGCCCTCCTGCCCGGTGAGCTCAGCGGAGTCAGTCGCAGCACAGTGGCAGTGCTGAAAATGTCACCCCAAGATGATAGTCATATTCCATTACAGCTATCGCTCAATATCGTCATGCGGGGCAAATTATAGCGTTTCAACAGAGCATAAAGAAACAAAGGAAAAGCCATATGGATGTAAAAAGGAACTGGGATTATTTTTGCGAGGACTTCATAACTCTCAAATAGTGCTTTATTTGTGGATTTGATAGTTAATCATGATTTCACAGTCGCATTTACACTCTCCAAAGAATAAAGGAGGGGGGGGGGGGGGGGGGAGTTCCAAAAAATGAAAATAGACATGTTTTGTGTTGAGAGTAACATGCTGTGACATATTGAATGACCATTACTCCACTGTAAACCGCTTTGCTATTGAAAGCTGAAGCCAGTGACAAAATCTATCCAATTCCAGTGGTCGTAAGTACTCCGAATGTATTGGACTTCTATGGGGACGCGAATGAAGCTGCTGGGCATCCAGCAAATTTCAGTTCCATCTTGTTTCTCGCCGAAAGGCTCTGGCGTGGGCCTGTGGTTGCCAGGCGCCTCCTGAGGTGACTCTATCAGAGCCAGTCAAGCCTGAAATCAATCACTCACACCCATCAAAGGCTGCCCTGCACCGCCATTGTGACTGAGCCATCTGGGCCTTTATCTCTATGAACTATATGTGTGCATTCTTCGCTTGTGCGCGTGTATATTTGTGTGCTTTCTGTCGTATGAGCATTGAAAAGTAAAGGAATACAAATTAATAACTGTATTGCATTTCCAAAGCCATAAGCATTGGCGGTTGTGAATGCGGGAGGAAGCCGGGGCCAGGCCTTTAGCATCCATCACACAAGCGTGCTCCTTTACACCTGTTCACAGCCCTCCACTACACGCCTCTCCTGCACGGTATCATCTGCTTGAACTAGTTTTCCTGCGTGGAGGCCTTTCTCCTTTGGCCCCAGCTTTGGTCAGTCTCCTGGTCTCCAGTCCATCCTCTCAGTGCTGAGCGCTAACTGCCCAGCACTGGCAGGCAGAGTGGAGTGGAGTGGCGCTGTTTGTGTGTATGTGTATGTGTGTGTGTGTGTGTGTGTGTGTGTGACAGCTGCCATTGGAGGGCAGTAGAGTACCAGCGCATCCATCTCTATCAAATTGGCCCCCGAAGGCCCAGAGGGTGCCCGAGTGTAAAGCACTACTTAGAGGGATGTTGGGAGCACAGAGACAGGCTGGGGAAAATGTGGACAGGTCAGGCCAACATTGGACTCCAGTGGCTCTATGGACTCTGTGAAGTATGAGCGCCTCCGCTCATAGAAAAGTGGATATTCAAGGTATGACATTAAATAAAAAGTAAAGAAAAATAGTGGCAATTAATGAAACTACTTATTTACATCATATTTACATTTAGCCAGTGGCTCAGTGGTTATCATATTTTAGGATATGCCTAATGTGTAATATCCTCATACTGTATAATATTGAGTGTGGTCATCAATATAGAGTTCTGCACATGAAGTTGCAAATCATGAAGTATTTCCAAAGTGTCACAAAACATGCTTCAATTTCAAAATGATATGCAAACTCTCAGATTTGAAAGCCAATCCTTTTTAATGATAAAGTTATTCTCTATGTCCTTTGAGCAAATACGTCGCTGTCAGTTTAGCAGAAGGTCAGCACTGTTCAGCCAGGACCAGTAGACGAGCTTCAATAGCATCATTTAAAAGCCTTTTAGAAATAGAAAAAGTCAGTGGTACTTCTACCATTTTCCCCTGGAAATACACTCTCTGATCCTCTGATGTAAGGATATTGTGCCAATATCCATCAGCTTCACTGTCACATGTATCATTCATATCTCCCCATAAGCATTTGGCCCTGTAATCGACCTTAATGTAAAATGACCCTTAAACCTCATTTAATACTTTTACAGACTCACTGTCATTTTTTTTACTTTCTAACACTTCCAAATGAGTTAAAAAGTTTATCTTTTCTGATGTTTCTGTGTAAGATGAATATCTTTCAACTCTCAGCACAGTGATGTTTTATATTATAAAGAAAAGGGAATTGAAGAATATTTTCTAAATAGTCTGAATAACCAGAAGCATTCATTTCAATCACGTGTAGAGTTTATTTATGCAAAATTGCATTTCAATTTAAATTGCACCGATGTCATATATACTACAACACATATATAGTTTGCTTTTAATCTTCTCATTTCAATTTGAATCTTAACACCCAGGGTTTTGCAGGTTACATATTTAATAGGTATACTGTTAAATAATTCACTTAAAGCATCGGTAATAAATTAATGAACAGCACATTTTTTAATGGAACAATTAAACACAATTGGATACAGTTAAAACAGCCTTAAGTACTTGAAAGTAAGGAAATTAAAATATATATGAAAAGAAAAATTCAAAACATCAGGTCCTGCACATTGTCCTACATTTAAGTACCTCTCAGTTCACTTATAACAAACCAGCCTGGGAACTTTCATCTCAGGAAGAAAACACATGTTCCTTGTTTTCTGCTCTCACATTAATGTCCATGTTTTCTCCTTTCCATTTAGAGGGCTGGGATGCCCCGGTCCCGAGTGCAATGTCCCAGACCTTGGCCGGCTCTTTTATGTAAACAGAAACTCCTCGCTGTGAAGGGGTCCCATAATTAAGAATTCCACTTAGAGAGCACGTTGAACTCTGCCGCGATACGGGGAGATTCATGTTCTTGCTCTACGCTTTAAAGCCACTTCATGTTGCTCTAAATGTAGCCTCAATACCCAGTTGGCTGAGTATAAGTACAATAAACAATTCAGCTGAAGTCACTCGATGTCTAGTTTTCAAGATTGTATTTATTTGTGAATTTTGCCGGAATCCGTCCGAATGAATATATATCTGTTGATTTAACAGTTTTTTTAAGACATGGTCAATATTTAGTTTACCTACACAAGGCTGTGTGGCATCAAGAAGATAAATCATTACCACTGTTTTAATTCCTGCATTGTCAAATATTCTTACATGGCAATTGTGTTCATATTGAATATGCGAATGATTAATTCCAATTAGTGTAGCACTTATAAATAAGCACATTGGGATAATATTTTCATATTGCCAATCTAACACCTTTACTCCAAATATGTATAAATAATTCACACACTTGGAATCAATATATTTCTTTTTGTTTTTTTATCGCAGGACTTTCCTTTGTCAGGATGTGTTACCAGATACAGCAGCAAACAGAACTTTGCATGATGACGGCAGCATTTCCCAAACACTGTCTCCGTGTTTACAAGTGCCGGAGGGCGAAAAAGGACCTTTTATTTCCCTCCTGCTAATTGTTTGATTTCTTGTTGCCACTGGAGAGCTCTGCGTTCTGTAGAGAGAAGAGAGAAGGCCCAGGTTGGCACAGGAGCTCGCACGCTCTCACTTCATCTGTCTCAAACACCGAGATGGCTCCAGGCTAGCCTCCCTCTCTGGAGCTTTGTACAAATACCAAACGGTGACATCTGACGTTGTCTGTCTACGGTTCCTATTTTTTGTCATTTTTTACCCCTCCGCCATCTCAAGCTGTTACCGACACCCTCGCAGTGCCTGTCATTGTTTGTTTTGCAGCTTTCAACTCACTAATAAGCTAAAGACATAAGATATCTGTATGTTTCTCATACAAGGGAATTTGCTGACACCATGAAATGCTCAATCATAAATCTTATAAGTGCATATTTAAGAGGGAGGGTCCCTATACTCCGCTTGGTGTTCTGTTTTCTTCCCTTCCATTGTGTCTCTGTGGAACTTGTCATCGGTTAGTTTGCATAGAGATACGATCCTCTCATCCCACACTGATCCCAGTTCTTATTCCAGCAGGTGGTGGGCTTTAAAAGTTCTGGTTTGTAAGCTGCCGTGAGAGGGATGACACATTTACGACGAGCGGCGCAGGCCAAACAAGGCAGGGAAGATTCCCCGCTCGTGGCGCGCGGCGCGGTGCAGTGCATTGTGGGCTTCCTTCTGGCCATAACACCACATAGAGCGCCGGACTCACCTACCACTGTTTAATCACAGAGGGCCATTCTCATGTAAATGTATGCAAATCAGGACACCGGGAGATTGTTTTAATCGGATTGTTGGTTTTTGTTTTGTTTCCCTCTGCCTCCAGAACTCGGGAGTACATCGGGAACAAAAAGTGCCATTGTCAGGTGGCGGTAAGCCAGTAATTCCTCGTGCAGCTTTTTGACGTTAGCACAATCCCACCGACAGACAGAATCTCTGCAGGGACCTCCACGGTGACTGTGCTTCTGTGCAATCTCACCCCTGAACCCGGGTGCTGTCCTTTTGAGTTAACTTTGAGACGGGCTGCATAGTTGGGGAAGCTATATCGCTCACATTTGAAACGGAACCATGAAAAGAGCAGCTGTATCATTTCGTTATCCATAAAACATTTTTATTTTTTTTTCCAGGATCAAACTGTGAGACAAGGTCACAAGACAAAGTTGCTATCTAGTCAGAAGACAACTTTGAACTGCCTCAGGTCAACCACCGGTACTGTTCTATAATACTATAACACAGTAAGAAAAGACAATGCACCTTTAAGATGAATTTATATGTTTACCTTCTGCCTATTAACCGGAAAGTTATTTAGCATCTCTATATGATGCTACAACAGCATGAACTTAAGTACATTAAAATCCAAAGTTAACATACATTTGATGTAATTCCATTGCCCCATCATACGTGACCGTGATGAGGAGAACGTCAACGTCTTCCAAGTGACTGACTTGTGCCACATCGCCTTGGGTTTTGTGTGACGGATGCCCCTGCCAGTGCCATTGCATTTCTGCCTGCCAGCAGGCCTTTAATCCCTCCTAATGGGGGTTGTCATCTCACCGCTAATTTAAATGCTCCAACCACGAAGCTCCCCCACCTGGCTAAGCTAATCCCAGTGCGAAGGGCCCCCTTCCCCACAGCTAGCCGCCTCGTTTTGGGGCCCAGGGGCCCGGGGGCCTCGCCACCCTCCTACACAACAACAGCATCTTTCAATCATCTCTCCCTGATTGTATTAATCTTATCTGTGTTTAATTACATTTTTTAAGATTATTGCTGTATGCCATCTTTGCACACTGTGGGGGCCGCAGAGGGCTGCTCATTTCGGATGCATTTTCATTTGGGCACAAATCCCCATCAAAGACTGCCAGAAATTATAGGGGAGCCATTTTTGTCATGGTTGGGGGAGTTTGTAAACTTCATCCTATAGCCTGAAGTCATGTCGTATAGCTTGGATTACATTGTCTTTAGCAGTTTCAGTTTGGGTAAGATTACCAATTCTAATGAATATTTTATAGACATTACATTTAATATACATTCAGATCCAGTGGTCTAAAACCAATTCAGATCTATTTTTTTACATGAAAGTAGTAATTCAATAGCGTACAAATTCTCCGTTATGATTAAAAGTCCCCCATTCGGAATTCTAACCGAAGTAAAAGTACAGAAGTATTATCAAAAGTAAAAGTTTAATCTGTAACAGTGTCTCATATTCTATAAACTATCGCATGTTTTGTGTTTAATAATATTCTTCAAGGTAACCAGTAACTATAGCTGTAAAATAAATGTGGAATAAAAAGTACAATATTTCCCTCTGAAATGTAGTGGAGTAGAAGTATAAAGTATGTTCACATGAGTGCTTTAGTTATGTTCCACCTCTCTTCAGACCTGAATCATCTTTTCCCACAAAGTGAACATGAAACATTCAGGTGTGCACTGCCTTATTAATAATTCAGATCTTTTGTACCAACAGGGAGTCATTTCATTTGTCTTTGTGTATTACCAACACAAAACCCTGGTGAAACGGCAGAATAGCTGAAGGAAAATAGAAGATTATTTTTGTGTGTGTGTGTGTGTGTGGTGTTTGTCAGTTTTGTTAAACCGAGGATAAAGGGCCGGATGGCGCTGGGGGATGCTCCAGCAGGTGCATTTAATTAACCAGGGGCTAATTCTCCTGTGTTAGAATGACATGACTTCATCTTGACGTGCCGGGGAAGATGCACATGATCCAGATTAACACAAACGGTAACTAACAGGTGTTTCCGCATCTACGTCGTCATGATTTCACAACTCTACTGAACCTACGATGGCTGAGAGTGATTGCAATCAGATATGTGCTTTTCTTTCCTTCACACAAGTAAACAATCAGCCATCTGGTCAGATGAGGAGTTTTTTTTGTTTGATTGCAAACTATACACTCCATTTCTTGGCACTGACCTACTGCGCTCGGAACATCCCACAGCAATTACAGCATTCATACAGAAACAAATGCAATGTCTTTGGATAGTAATAAGTGAATAATCCTACCGCACACACGCATTACGGCACTCATTCACGGCTTGTGTTTTGTCAATACAATGCACCGCAGCAAATATGAAGGTGTTACAAACTGTGTGCCAGACATTGTAGCTATGAAATCTATCTTCAGGCCAGCGCATTCATCTGTAATGGTGTTATGCTGTGACTGTAAGGCTTGTAGCAATCAGCAGGACCTTGTGTACCACTTTAATGTGGAATCGTGGATGACGACGAGCACACACAGAGCCTGTTGATGATTTTTTTTTTTCTGTGCATATTTCAGGGAGTGATCTGAGGTTGAACGTGTGTGATTTTCTATCTTACGGTGCGCGTTAAATGCTTGTGTAAGTACAGCGAGGCGAAGGCCGGAGGGTGTCCGTCTAGCAGCTCCCCTTGAACCTGGGCTGCCGGGTTCACCGCCCGACAGGGGGCGGCGGAGCTAATTATTAAAACATTTTCCGAAAAGATTTGATGTTCAAAGGTGCTGCACCTGAAAAGAGGTGATGCCGTGTGCAGCGACATCACATAGGATTACATGGGCATTATTGTTAACGCTTCAAGTGGTGCTGTAAAATGAACGTGATGGCAAGCTCGGCTCATTTGAATAATTTCCGGTGTGCGAATACAGATATGGGTCTTGGGCAGAGGGGGTGGTGTTCCAGAAAAGGGACAAAGAGATGAGACTTGGCAGCACATGAAAATGATCGTTTGACTTCAAACATCCCCTTTTAATAAGAGACCAGAAACCTGGGATTTCATATGCTCCGATGCATTTGATCTGCTCACGTCTGTCTCGTTTCTTGTTGAGTGGTTGTTCCATCAAAAGGAAAAAAATAGGAACAAATTGTCTCAAACACTGATTGGCCGAAGCGTCCCTACACCGTACCGAAGCCAAGATTCCAGGTTAATGAGGAAAATGAACATGTCCTTGATGTCATTATTTGAGTACGTCGTCCACAAACTTCACAAGTGGTGTGTGTGTGTGTGTGTGTGTGTGTGTGTGCGTGTGCGTGTGTAATTCTCACAGCACACTTGAGTGTCTTTGTAGCCATCGCGGATCGGATCACTTCTGAAGCTCCATTACCAGCCCTGCTGCCCTAACACTGGAAGAGGAGCCCTGTAATGACTGCCTTCAACAAAGAATCACTGATAAAAGGATTAACTAATTAAATTAACAGAGTAAAGTACTTTATAACTGTTAATTATGTGGTTCCCTTGGCTGCTCTGGGCCACTAGCACCCTTTGTCTGAAAGCCCCTTGTCTGTACTAATTGACCTCTGGGGAGCTTTTGGTGTGTGCGTATATGTGTGCGTGGGTGTATGTGTGTGTGTGTGCATTGGAGGGTGCCTTACGCAATCAAATGGCACGTATAAACAAACTGACAATTTACTTTGGAGCAGAGTGACACTCTGTAGGACATGGGGACACTTGCTTAAATGACCTTGAATGTGCCACCAGAGAATAGAGCCTCTCTCAAGGATCGGGCCCCTCAGAAGACTCGTCCGGCTCTCTGAGGGGGGCCCCCACTATCTTTTACAATGAGACGACATTCGGAAAAGAAAGCAGCCCTAGCTTTTAGAGGAATAGGGGTTAAAAAAATTTAAGATTTCCTCGTTTTTGATTTCATTAAAACAAGATCACAATCTGTTGCTTGCAGCACTTATATACAGGCTTTATAGAAAACTATAAAAGGCTTGATTTGTTTATACACCCCTTCAAACTTTTCATACCATCACAAAGAGGCAGAAGTAGAGATTCTTTTATCCTCAGTGGTGTCTCCTCTAATGCGTGGCCAATCGCATTATTAACCTCCATGGCTGCAGTCAAAGGGCTGATAGATGTGACCTGGTCTGCCATCCATTCCCGCCTAAGCCAGCTCCATCTTTTCCCAGTCCTTCCTTTTAACCCCTTCTCTACTAGCAACGGGCCCGGCCACCAAAATCCTAATGACGTCCTTGACAAGTGATCCATCAGTTGGCAATTACAACATCTGTCGCCATGACAAAGATGGCTCCGGCACTCTTTTTGGGGCTACTATTCCTCCCCCGTGATTAAGTCTGGGTTTTTTGGGGGGGGGGAGATGGTGAGTCGGTGGGGTCGTGTAGGTTTGGGGGGGGGGGGAGTTAGCCACTTTGTGCAGTAAAAAGGGGCCGCCCCACAACACAGACAGACATGTTGACAGCAAACACAAACATAGCAAAACAAATGGTTCACGCCTACCTCTTTAGATTTCCATTCAAATGCACTCCACAACTCTGTGAAAGTGCTCTATCTTCTATAGAGGGAAGAACCTACCAGCTGCCATCGTCTCTCCTCACTATAAAGAGGACCTTTCACTCGGGAACAATGAGAGGGCTTCTCTTGTCTCTTGGCCCAAAGTCTCTGCCGCACCATGTTTAATTTCAATAGCCATAGATCAACGCAGAACAACACTCCAGAAGTGGTAGGGCTCATCTGAAGCAGCCGACAAGACTTTAGTCAACGTCAGCAAACACGCATTCAAGTAGTGATTCAGCAAAAAACATTCAGTTGCCGTTAGATAACGTAGAGCGTTTAACCAGCAGGCACCTCATTTATAACACCTACGCACTTTTCGGCGGGGCTCGCTAATCTGTGAAGGTGTGTTTTTGGAGGGGAGTAAATCCTGTTTCAGGTGGATACATTTGCAGATGATGCCTTTCATGCTGTCTTTTCTGTGGCTCAGTGGGAGGAAGGTGTGGGACTTTGCCTTGCTTTTCTTTCGTCCCTTTAAGTGGAGCACTGGATAGATGGCATGACATCACGGGCCAAGCCGGCAGCACAATGCAAAGGTCACGCGGCCCATTGATCTAGGGGGCCCCTGATAGAAACCCCCTGTATTATGGGTCCGCGCACACGGGGTCTTACACACACTGAGCCATAGAAACGGACCACAAATGGAGCCTTGTTGTCTTCCCATTCAGGGCCTGCAATCAGCGGATTTACACTTTGATGTGGAGCTGAGGAATAAAGCCCTTTCGAGCACTGACCTTTATCGACTCACGGATTAAAATCCATAGCCCTCTCACTCTCCAAACTACATATCTAAGTTACAGTCCAGCTAGCTTGCTACTGAAGCTGAGCATTTCTAAAGCCAGTCCTTTTCTTTTGCTTTATTCTCTTATTTGCTCTCACTCTGACTTTTGTGCCTGGCAAACATGGAACACGATTTATTTCTTCTCTCAGGAAATGGTTTAAGGTTGTTGGCTGTGTGAAGGGTTTTATCCAGAAACCAGAGAACAAGTAAAAGAAGAAACAGTGTTTCATTAGATTAAACATTGGATCAAAAACACTCTTTTGTTTTGTAGGGATGCACCAAACCCATTTTTTCTCTTCCAATACCTTAAGTCAGGGTTTCTGCCAATATGATTACCAGTGCTCTCTTCTTCCCAAATTTAAACTCTGTATACCTCACTGGATGGATAAGTACCATGAGGCCAGTGATAGCCGTGGCAGCCTACCAGTACTCAATGAATTGAACTCCTACCAGAAACACTTTGTACTGATACTGACAAAGACATTGTACTTAACCTGCAATGGTTATGTCTGGTCGTCTTTATAAGGTCTATATCGGCGCTGATACTGATCCGGTGTATCAGATGCACCCTCATTATTTTCATTGATGGAAATACAGCTGTGTCTGGCAAAATGTGCCTTACAGATGTACGGTAATGGGCCTCGAGGCTTTATATGTGGAACACTTTCCCTCACCACTCGCCGTGGACCAAACACAACCACACAGCTTCCATTTTATGCTCCCTAACGCCTGGCTACCCATCTATTGTCTCTAAAACCATCCCTGATGCCCACTTGGACATTTCACTGTCTGCTGTTTCCCCCAGAGGAGTCGGCTTGAATCAAATTAACAGAAACAGAATCTATCACTTCTCTGTCCACTATCAGGCCAACTGGTTTTGATGGCCCCATTCTGCTTTGTCAGAAACATGCCAAAGCCTGCTGTAATCCGCTAAAGAACACTTAACAACCAAGTAATGTCACGGTAGACCAGCGGCCTGTATGCTGTGTCGCACTTAAAAAAAAATCCCGAAGCCACATCCACTTAATTCAGCTAGTGCTTTAGGAAGGCCCACCTGAGAATTGTGAGACCGCCTGCAGAGAGTCAACCATCAGCATTAGAGGGCATTACCACTATTTCTCCCTTGTAAATGCTGGCGTACAAGCCTTTCCCAGAGCTCTTGTAAGTACAGTGAGAATTTGAGTCTCTTGTTTACTGCCGGCGTTACCGGCCCACTTACACCCTTTTGACCGCTGATACGCGAGTTGTACTCAAGTAATTACTGTTCTGTTACTGTGAGCCTTTCTTCAAGACTCATTAATTTGTTAGCTAAACAATCGTGTTTTAAGCTCTTTAACTGCGAGCTTAAAAGGTTTAGAGTTGTAAAGATCATGAATACATCCTTTGTTTTCAGCACACACGACGTGAAAGGTCTCAGAGCAAAACAATTACATCACACCACTACAAGGCTCCGAGTGTACAACAATGACAAGAGAATTGTGCCTTCAGGCAGAAAACACTTTACACACTGGTGATGGAGGATGGGAGGGGGTGGGGGGGGTGGAGGGGTGTTTTCTGGTTGATGAGCATGAGGTACATGGTCCATTCAGACAAATGGGGAGAAACAACAAGGTACACCGAGAGAGAGCCGCAACAAAAAAAAAACAGTTCCATGAAATATTAATGGCGTATATTTACTGACAAGCTACTATAACCAGCGGCTCTCTTCGGGGGCTTCAGGGACAGAGAGCGTGTGCTTGACTGACAAGCGCTACTGTAGGTACAGAGGTACATGAACATGACCCGCACACACAGACACAGAAACACACTTCATACACGCACTTTGTGAGACTGGACAGCAGCAAGGACGGCCCCTCTCAGGCCCCTCTCAGGCCCCTCTCAGGCCTCCAGAGGACGCTGAGAGCAGCCTCTGTGTTTACTCTCAGAATGCCAGACACATGACACAAATGTCCACACGTCGTTGCGCACTTATACTCTCAACAACATTTATTTTTTTCCTTGTCCTCACCACCACCTTCATAATTTGAATCAAGATCACTGCTTCATCAGATGGGAAGAGTGAATTATGTAAGCATGAGATAAGACTCCCGTCCTCCCATGCCCAACTGTTGGCTTATAAATAATATAAATAATATGTATTTATATTTCTAGGACATTTCTAGGCGATATTTTGATATAGATTTTGTCACATTTATATTTATTATAGATTTTGTCTAAAATAACTATTTGATTCAACCCTTTTGATGCGTATGATCATACCAGTATGATAATTCTAGTAAATCAATATGAAATGCAGTTTGCAAGCGGTAGTTTTTATAAATGTATCATTCCTTTTTTATGTTTTTATATTCATTCATTTGGTTTCATTCATTTAGTTTTATTTGTTTATTTATTATTGACTGACTGACTGACTGACTTATTGAATTAATGAATATCACGTTTGAAGTCGGTTCTCCATCTCTTTTATTTCATAGTGGGTTCTAAAGCGCTCTCACTGCCTACTATACACACGTACTGCAAAACAACGTGGGGGCCAGCTTGACCATCTTTTTCAAAGTGGAGGCTGGCATCTTCCATTACCATTTCTGACCTCAACGCGCATTAATCTCGCTTTGAGGCTTCACTTCTTTTGCTCTCTCCGGGCTCTTCCCCTCTTCCCTGCCTCCCTTCCTCCCTCCAGATACAAAAAACATACGCACACCCATCCTCACATGCCACACTCGCCCAGGAGAGTGTGTCATGTGAGAGGGAGAGAGCCTGTCTTGTGCCGGCGGCTCAGATAAATGACTATTAATATTTGTACTCGCGATTGAGTAAATTTACTACATGCCAAACAGAATGAGCCGCAGTACATTGAGTATACTGGATTTATCGCCCACCCTTAGTCCTAACCCTCTCCTCCCCATCCTCCCTCAGCCCTGATCCTGAAAATGTCTCTCCGTCCCAGAAATTCTAAACTTTGTTTACCTAATTTTTGCAGCATATTTCTTTGCCACAGGAGGTGGTTATGACAAATTAGAAGTCTACAAATGTTCTGATGGTGTAAAGGCTCCAGCTGTCACCAGGGAGATGGTGATCAGGTTTCCAAGCTGCATGGTCTCTTGGCGCCACAAAGAGTTCCATATGGTCATCCAAATGCTCCACCTAAATCTGCTCCCAATCTCCACCCCGGAGCTGAGCACTGCTACTGAATTAGTCACAAGGCTTCTGAGCATATGAGGTACAAGACAACAGAAATCATATGTCCTTCATGGAAAAAATTAAGAGGGGGGGCAGTGAGTTTATTAGCATAAATGAACATGTAAACAGATTTTTCACATTTCTTGCAACTCTAATGTTTTTGTGTACACATGGCAAATGATCTCTAATGAACAGCCTGTGAGGATGCAATGAGGACGAGTTTCAGAGTTTGTAGTTTCCACCGCATTTGATTTTTAAAAGGGATATTAATAAACTGGATGTTCTGATAACAAAGCATGCTTTGACAAAGAACACCACAAAACAAAGAAGAATGGCATTCATTTTGCCAAGTGATAATTTTCTATTTGAAGATATCTTGGATAATTTTATAGCACATGGCCAAAAAACACAAACTATGTATTATTATTTTTAAGTTTTCTTTGCAGTCAAATGATCTTTTTTACGAAGTACTATCACGTCTTAGTTGTGGAAGACCGGTTACAGTATGAGTATCCCTGCGTTACAGAATAGGATGGTTGGAAATGTGTCTCGTGATACTGAGATGACATTTTCCGTGGGTGCTGGACCGAAACACAAAAAAAAGCTCACGATGGAAAAAAAACAAAAAAACACAAGTCAACTTATGGTGTCATGTTCTTTACCAAACCTGTCAACCTGCTTGGACAGAACATCTCCCCCATAGCTCCACGACGCTCTCATGGCTGAGCAGTGAAGAGCAGGGGATTGGTGATCTATAATTAACCAGAGGGTCGGTGCTGATGTCATTGACGCAGCGTGGCGGTAGAAGGTGGCAGAGCCAAGGCACCTGTTGTTGTGGAGTGTGGCATCTGATATCATTACCTACCCAGCCGGAGCGCCAATGTCCCCGCTGGGTCGCGAACTGTCCAAGCTACCGACCACGCTCACCTTTCACACACACACACACACACATACATACCCCCACACACACATACCCCCACACACACACACACGCATGCGCATCATCCACTGTCATCGTGTCCTCCTTTACATAACTAACTCTGACGGCCCTAACACCTAGAGGGCAGAGATCCACAGAGAGTTTCAATTATTGTTAATGATCTTTTGATGGTAGCTGGTTAACTTATGCAACCGTCAGTATAAAGCTGTGCAAATATTTGACGGCGAAATCTTCAAAATATGTGGGTTTATAGCCCAGAGGGTTTAAAGGAACAGGCCGACATTTTGGGAATGTTTGCAATCAGACGCACAGTCTTATGAAAATGGCGTGTTAAAACTTGAATCGCGAAGGAAACCGCTCCATCAAAACCACCTTTAAACCTTTAAAATACCTTTAAACAAATCATGGGTAAATACCATGAGCTGGAGCTATTTCCACTTTTTTACCTTATTTGCTGCAGTGAACAGTTAAGCCCCAATAATGTCACTGTTGCTTGGGCTTTGTTCATGATCGGGTAAAGGTACCACAGCTGACAAACCGAACCATATGAGACGGCACTTTGTGTATAATGAGTGTGCCTGGTGCTTTTTAAGAGAACATTTTATCCCAAAAATGCACATATCTGATTTACAATGCTATTTCTACATATGTTTGAGCATGATTCCAGTTTATTACAACTTCTTTTCGTGGCAATGGTTACAACTACGAAGATCCAAGTTTGTAAAAAAACAGAATCATCTTTTAAATAACTAGATAACATGTAAATAACTAGATAACATGTAAATAAGCCGGTGTTGGCATTTTTTTGGAAGGTGTTTTTACGACTTTTTACCCAACTAAGCTAACTGTTTACCATAGTTTCAAGTATTTTCCTATATTGGGTAAACACATCCTGACTGAAATCAAATCCATATATATTTTTTCCTCTGACTATGAGTTCGACAGTAATCATAAGTATTGCTCAAACTCTTCAATAACGACGCTGTTCAGGAGCCGTTTCCTATTGGAAGGATGAGGGATTGTTGAGTACATGCGGCTGAAGTGAGCCGGTCGCTGTCGATTTCAGTCAGTCAGAGAAGATCTCGGAGGGAGCGGGACTGCTGCACACACAAGTATGAAAAATGAACAGAACATTTACAGTGAGACAATGTGACCGTTCCGGTTGAATGCCATTTATTAGTGTAGCAGCTTTCCCAAGCAGATCAGAATGCCTAAGCCCTGGGCACTGACAGGGATTTCACAGCCCAAACTGATTTCAGGCTGGCAGGGTTCTCACACACACACACACACACACACACACACACAAAAACCTATAGATATTATTATACGTTGATGGGACGTTAATTTTGTCATTGTATCATATTTTTTTTAAGGTAACTTTTGTCACTGTGTCGGCATATCACAGGGTCTACTGTGTAGCTGTGTTAATTATTCCATATTTGATATTAATATTTTGGTGCAAGTTCAAGCTCAAAGTGTTCCTACAGACACCGCTGTGATTAGCAACGTGTCAGCAACTAAGAATCACGTCTTAATAACTTCATTTCTTAACTCTGTAGTGAATCATTATTGTTAATAAATTAACAGACATATTTAAAAAAGCGTTTATTGTTACACTTGTTTATTTTTTTATTTCAATAAGCCTAACCCCCGGGTAAGCAAATCCCATAATGTAATGTGTTTTTTTTTTTATGAATCTGCTCCCCAGATATGCAATAAAGACACAGCAGTGCTCTACATTATTGATTCAGTTTCTAACAACCCACAGTGTCTTTATTCACTGCAATTGGTGAAGAAGGACTCACACACACTTATTTGAAAAAGCATGGCACCAATTAGTGAAGTTGGAGCTTCTGCTTTTAATAAGTCCGGTGAGATCTGATTCATAAAAAGAGCAACGTTGTGTTCACCTTGGCGATGGCTTATTGCTAATTTGAAATCATTGACGGTATTATATCGAACATTCGGGGGGGGGGGGGGGTACATCACATATCACGAGTATGTACACGGACACGGGGTTGCAGGTAAAGATGCGTCAAACTTCCACGTTTTATCATTAGTGATCGTTTTTTGCCATGTACCACAATCGCTACAGAGAAGCGCATTGGTTTTCTATCAGGAACCCGTCTACATTAACAACAAAATTGTCATGGTTGCTTATGTCAGATCAGCAGTAATGATGACTTGTGTTTTCCAACAAAACTGTTTCTAACGTTCCGTGTGAGACACAGCCCAGCTCCCGGTGTCTCTAGGCCATTATCTGGTGCAGCGCGAAGCGGTGTGTCTTCGGGGAGCTGGTATCCTTTTCATTAATGTCCCTCAGAGTTAAAGCCCAATGTCCTCTGGGACTGCATGTCATTGGCTGACAAGGTTTAGCGGTTTGAGTGAATTTTCCCTGCAATAATGGAAATATCCTAAACCCCGGAGACAAACAGACAAGGAGACTGGCAGGAAATATCTTAATCTGCATTGACCCTTTGTTGGCAGCGTCCCATACCCTTAGTGAGAAGAACATGTGCGCGTACGCCCGGTGCATGCATACCTGCACGCATCCACACGCACAGTAGAGTACATCTGGATTGTGTTGCAGTGACCGTAGGCCCCTGAGTGTGCGGCCTCAGTGGCAGTGCGTGGGTGAGAGCCAGGGTCCAGTGCACCATGGTGGGGGCTCTCCATCACTCTGCCTCCTGGCTTGACAGGCCCTGGCTCTGGGGCCCGTCAAGGTCTTGCTGAATGCACTCAAACTGTGCACTGCTGAGGAAGGGATTCTGTATCCTTCTAATGGATTACTCACCCACATCACCTGTCTGAGTGGATTCTTTTGACCGACAGACACACGCCGCATGCGGACACGTGCTCGTGCACGGTCGTGTGCACGTAGAACTTTTAGGAAAGTTGGAAGCTTTTCAATCAACATTACCATCAAATGCAATCTATCTCTCTTTTTTTCTTCTTCTTTTTTTACAGCTGAAAAAACAGACATTCCTCATTTTGTCTTAAAGAAAACTGCGCTCTAACCAAAGATTTGGCTTCTCCTCACACTGGATGGCAAGTAAAGTTGTTTTCTCCTCTAACTAAAAAGGTCACATGTATGCCTCCGTCATTTTCTCTTAATTCGGACAGAGAGAGAGCTGGTGTCACGCTGCTGGACACCTGCGGACCTCGGTCAGGGCCGCAGCCCTAATCAGCCTAATACATATATGTCACTTACAATGACCCACAGGCTCTTTTCATAATAAAGGTCACTCGGTGAGAGATACTCTGTCCCCCCAGGTCCTCCTTAATGGGCAGCCACCGTGGCTTTTAGAACCAAGTGCACTCGACTGCCTTAGATACTCTAGCATGTATGTAAACTACTGCACAGATGTCTTGGCCATTGTTTACTGTGCTAATTCCATGTAGATTTTTTTTTATTATTATTCAACGTTCAATTCACTAACTTTTGCGATGTTTACAAAATCATTCTACAAAATAATAATGACCATAAAAGACACTATTCCTTGCAAGGAAGAAACATTTAGTAAGTTAATTGTCAGCATCCCCCTTCTTAAAATGTAGGCTACTCCACAATATAATGTGTAAATGTAAAGAGCTGAAACAATAAGCAACTGTTTGAATATCGAGTAACCATGTGAGTTACCTTTCAAGATTTTTGCTGTTCTCAGTTTTATATCATTGCATATTGTTTATTCTTTTTGTTTTTGAGCTGTTGTTCAGACAAAATGGCTTCAGAGACATCTCTGGGAAACTGTGATGGGCTTTTGTTTTGCCATTTTTTATTCATGATTTACTTTTTTGAGAATTTTTTTCTGACATTTTCTCCTTTTATTTAGAAGCACACAGTAGAGAGATGATGGGAAACAAACCGAAAGAGATGGAGAATGAAAAACAGGTCCCCAGCTAGAATCAAACACCACATTGCGATTATAGTACATGGTATGCGTCTCAACCACTACCCCACCAGACACCCAATTTTCAGATGTTTTATTGACAAAAGGAAAAGTAATCATTAGCAGAATAAATGTAGGTAAATAGAAAATATATCCAGTTTTTTTTACACCTGCCTTTATTCCTCCTTCCAGATCATTTAAGCCTCTTAGCTCAAGCTTAAGAACAATGTCTCCCATTTCCACTGTGGCGGATACTGTAGGTGAAATGCTATTGCCAGTAAATAATGGCTGTAGAGGTCAGCTATTGATCCGGTGCTGAAGGGGACCTCAGGGGCATCTTAAGAAGGACCATTTCTGCTTGTCAATGATCCCTTTATGGCCTTGGACTCGACACGTCTGCTGCTATCAATCAAGGTAAACTAGTCCTCTAATAGCAAATCAATGATAGTCGATAGATATTATCATGTGATTATAATTCAGTCGGGTAAACCATTAGTCAAAACTTAAATAGTCTGTCTAGTCTGTCTACAGTCCTCCAGCTAAAGAGGAGACAGCTGCAGAGTCTTTGTGAGGGCTATGTGTTGATGCAGACGCTTTTCTAAGTTCGCCTCTAAGTCATGCTGTTGTAAAATGGCAAGGTCTTCCATTAGTTTAACTGAGGAGGTTGCTGAGATTTGAGGGAACAACATAGAAGTTATATTGAGATAACCTTTACACAAGAGCAGATATTTCACCTGCATTAAGATTACCCTGTGAGTAACCTACTTGTTATTTAGTTCTAAGCCTCCTCTATCAATGTGCTTCCACCTATTTGAAAGCACCATCAGTCAAAAGTGTCTGCAATGCAACTAAATGGGGCGCAGGGACATATCTATCTAACTATAACCTTTGCAGCGCTGATATTTATGATAAAGACCATTAGGCATTTGTGAGTTGCTTGCGCAAGGGCTTTAAGGCTAACAACGATCGTGAAGCGAGCCGCTATCCGGGGGTTTACACGGACGTCTGTGTCATCCGTCTGCGATACAGCGCAGCCCCGTGATGGAAATGTCATTATACCCGGTGAATTTGAGAGGTCATGATGCAAACATTGTCTCTAAAACCTCCGTTATGAAAGCACAGAGGATAATAGGATCAGTACATATTGTTTTTCCTTTCATTTTCCCCCTCTTTTACTCATTTTCTTTCTCCTTAAGAGGCCGTATCCTTGATGCTGGCCGCTCTGCTCCACTCATCACAGGCTGGACGGCTCTGTGCTCACCTTGCTGTCTTGAAGGACAGTCTATGCTCTAAGTAGCTAAGAACCGGAGAGAGAGAGAGAGAGGGAAAGTTGGAGGCAGGTACGCCCAAGACTTTAACTTGGAAAATGGACAGCAGGGTGTGGAAGAGCAACACCAAACTGTAAACTGATCACAGTAACATTTTGAAGTTTTAATTCCCTGTACCGAATGTATTCTGTGTTAGGTGTATATTCTAAATCAAGCTATTAACTATTTGAAAAATATATAAGCCAATATAATGAATGGTAATTGCACTCAGTAGACAAACTGCACATGATCAAGAGCAACTAGAAATCACTGTCTTAGGTTGTGCATATCAATGCTAATGTGCAAAAATGTAAACTAGAAGAAAAAAAAATCTAATTCAAAAGTGTCCTGTCAATTGCGTCAACACAGCAGCAGGAAGTCCCGTTTTTTTTATTTTGCATATTCATATGATTACTCTTCCAAAGGACAAATACATTCACGTCAACACCATTGTCCTTTGATTCCACACGATAAAAGGCTATCTCATTTCATTCTTGCACCTTTCTAGTCCAAACCTAGGCACTCTGATTTGGTAAAATGTAATTCTAATTTATCATTTTTGTGCTCGAGGCAAAACTCTCTCAAGCCTGGGGCTGTTTGAAAAGCAGTTGGACACAAAGACAGACCCTGGGAACTTTGCCCATGCAGTCAATCAGTCAGACACCCCAGAGTGCCCAGACCCAACAGCTTGTTTTTTGTCCACAGATATCAAACAAATTCTCCTCTCCCGTTAGCTAATAAAATCATATAAATAGGAGTGAGTTGTTTCTGTCTTTTTTTTTTTTTTAACTGGAGATGGTTGGTGTCTCAGTGGTCAGGGGCTGGGCAGCAGTGTGGACATCAAACGACGACAGAGGTCTGTGACGGTGAATGCAGCTGGTGTCTGGGTTCTCGGTGCTGGACAGAGCTACAGGCTGGGCCTCAGCTGCCCCACAATAAAGACACACTGGGGAAGGCAGAGCCTTCAAAGGCAAGACAAATACACAATCAGCCATACACAGACTAATACACACACACATGAGCACAAACAACAATGCCCCCTGACAATGATTTCCTCCACCAAATATCATGCAGTTTTTACAGACAAGTCATGCGTGCTGAGTTTCTTTGCTTCATTTTTTCCCCTCATTTGTGAAAGTAATACGGCCTCTTTGCAAATATGATCCTCATGGTTTTGTTTGCATCTGTGCAAATATGTGCATGAACAGTAAAGTAGTTTTTCAACTAGGGTCTTGAAATGTGGACTGTTTTATGGACTCCCAGGGCCCCGGGGACATCAAGAGGGTCACCAGCAACGCGACAAATGACTTTGATTCGCCGGACATTATTGATGAATATATTTTACATCAAATGTTTCTTACGCTGTCTTCCTGTGAGATCACTTCATACGAGACAACTTGTATTGGCGAGTGTGAAATAGCACAATGGAATCATTTCTTTTTTTTCCCCTCCTTGGGTAGAAGAGGGACGAGTCCGGAGGACAAAGAGTGGAATCTTGATGGCATGCTGTGGACAGCTTCATGTCTGCTGTGGTCCCGACTTCACAGTGGGACTCTATGTCTCTGCTGCTGACAGTTTTTCCCTCGAGTCCACTCAGGAAAGTATCAGAAATGTTGTGAGTGTAATGCAGTAACGACACTGACCACTTTTTAGATTTGGACTTTAGCGAATGCCTTTGAAAATAAAGAAGTTTGAATAACAGTAATTGTTTGTTGATTTGAAGACTGAATAACCTATTGTTTTGTTGTTGTTGTTTTTTATTAATAATGCCTCCTTTCATATCCCTTCATAACCATTTGTGAAAAGATGATCTTGGAAGACAGTCTGTTGACTCTCAGTTCCCCGTTCAGCCTGTAGAGGGCATGCCTAAACAGCAATCTGGTCAAGCTCAGTGGGGAGTCCAGAGACAATATCCCCACAGAAGAGAAGCACAGGGCGACTTTCATCCGTCTATAAAGGAAGGAAATGGTTTTGTTCGATAGAGGAACACTAATATTACAATATAAGGCTCGGAGCTGTGCTGATTACCGGTGATTTTACAACTAAACCATTTAGCAGTGGATTATTTTCGGTGTGATTTGAACTATAGAAATATCACCCGAAATCGCCAACGGCAACTTTGAACAGTGGCCCTGTCTAACTTCATTAAGGGCACACGATTATTGAACTGATAATTGAAAATGCACTTTTGTTAAAATACCACCTCTTCACTTCCACTCGGAGGGAATTTAAACAAACGACTCATTAGAATAACATCCTCTATTCTCTCTAAACGGGTTAGAGGTCCTGAATAAAACATGACTTATCTATTGCGATCACGTTAGTCGTGCCATTATTCATTTAACCATTTATTTATTACTCCATTCATCTGCATAAATATTTAACTATGTCTTGGCATCTTTATGGACTGCTTGCTCTGCTTCTCAATTACAAGGAGCAGTGTCCTACCATGGCCATATGCCTTCTATCTGGCGACACTATATCTCCACAATTTATGGATGCCAACTCAGAGCAATATCATTCTGTTGGGCTTTATGTATATCTATGCGAGTATTAATCTGCGCCTAATGACTGCCGACAATATGTTCCAGCCTGTGTGCCCAATAGGACCGTTATTGTATACATATAATATGGCACACAATAAATTGAGTGTTCTGTTTTCGGTATTGTGTAAATTAAATTGGGTGCCCATATGGGGGTCCTCACGAGAGGCATGTGGAATCGTCTGGACTCTTAGAAGCTTGACGTGAATAGATGTGTGGTTTATTACTCGCACGCCACATATTCACGCCATATACTATAAGCCCTTACAAGTTTTCACTTCCCCTCCGACAACAAAGACCCCTGCTCGTTTGGCGAGGGGAGCATGGAAGCATGCAGAACCGAGGGGAAGCGAGGAACCGTAAACACCCGCCATGGGTCCTCCTTTAAAGTGATGAACAGCAATAAAAGCAGCACTGGTTGTCTGCTGGGAGACAAAAAGAGCATTTGACCACCTGGGTGCACATCATTTTCTCATGCCGTTTCTCAAGCATGACTATCAGGAGATGTCCCCTTTAACATTATATGTGGCTAACTCAACCCAATCCCCAAGTCACATATAGCTTCTTTCAGTTCGGCGGGGCTGCACAGCTCGCTCTGTCACAGCTGCTTCTGCAGCGAGAGAAATCTCTCCAGAGCTCTGTGACACTTTCACTTTTCCTTCTAGCTCTCCACCAACTCTCAGCCGCAGTTTGATCAACTGAGCTCCACGTCGTTGCTTGAAAACAGAGAGAGAAGCAAAAAGGACTTTTTTGAGATGGCAGACGGAGTCAATAACTCCCTGTTAGCAGCACCGGATCACTTATTTTCCCATGCATTGATGTGCAAATGTGCGATAAACCGCTATAACTTGATAAATATTGATATAAAGTAACATATAAAGTTAGTTTTTTCTTTTTTCTTTTTAGATTTCTTCATTCTGTCTCAGGCTCACAAACAAAGCAAAAGCAAAATCACCTCTGGATGCCTTTTCAGAGTTCATGTTGCTGATTTAAATTGCGGGACCCTGCAAATCAACGGCAAATCAAACATCCGACCCACATATATCCCACCCCCATGTCCCAGAAATGGGCTTTGTGTCAATTACAATCAAAGGCACTTTCACTGTTGTCTCCCCCTTTTCCCTCTGCCTTTCCTGCTCCACGTGTTTCCTAAAATCACAGAGTATTGCAGACACTGGATCCTCAATAGAGAGCCACACATTAAGAACACTATTTTGAGTTCATCTTTTTGTTTATTCATGTGAAAGTGTGTTTTTTTGTATTTGTGTGTCATTACTAGCCCCCATAATAATGAACGGACAGACAGACACACTGATCTCCTTTGTGAGCACATTAACTTGTTTTTTTGCTTTGTCAAACGAAAAACACATATAATCCTTTTATGTCTCTAGATCCTGTGATTGAACAATTATCTAAACTGTATTGACTTATACTGAAATATCTCATATAGTTAAAAATGTACTAATAACATGATCTCAGGACCATTATGTATCTACACGCATACATGCACATAGACCTACAGTATGCATATTTCCTCTTTTTGTCCGTCGCCAGGCTTTGGCATTTCAGTCAATAGAGCAGATGTCTTGCTGCATCTTGGATGAAATCCAAGCAGCCGAATTCACAGAAGAACCATCTGAATTTCTGCAGCCTGCTCAGCTACAGTGCATGAATACGTAGTGTCGCAACAGGCAACTGGAATTTTTGATACAAACCTTTTAAAACGTCACATTGCTACTACCTCTCTGTAAACACAACCTCTCTATCTGGTAATTGTAGTTGACCAGCGGTGTCCTGCTGGCTCAGCTTGGCCTGCAAAGTCTTGCCTGGCGCATTGGGTGACATGTCTGGCATACCGCTGCTGGCTCTTTCCGATAGCACGGAGACTGTGTGACTGGCAGGCCATGTTTCTCATGTCTCCAGCCTCTGAAACAGCCATCACTCCGAGGGGATGTTTTCACTCCCCCAGCCCCGTATCCCTCGCAGCTCGGAGAGAAGGTCAAGTTTGGCCCATCAGTCACTGACCAAAGGGCGGGGCCTAGCAGCTGGTGGCCATCAACGGCCGTTAAGATGTTCACTAGTCCAAGCCCTATCGCATGTCTGACCTATTTGCAGTGCTTTATGCTTACCTTAAGCCTTAATGTTATCTTAAGAATAAAGGCGTAACTGAAGTAAAGTTATAAATTGGAAGTTTCGATAACTTGTGTATGAATCTCAGTACCACAGGCTTTAACATCCTGCCTTCATAGATCTATAACATATTTGACCTCACATGAAGACACACACGGGTCATATGTTTGTGCACTGACACATTCAGCCGCACGTCACCTGACTTCAAAGCAGGAAACCCACGAGGTGGTCATTTGTGTGTTTACCCAAGTTCGGCTCAGTGTTTTCAGGTGCATACACACCTTTACATGCCCTTCTTTCACCACTCACAGTCCCACACACACACACACACACACACACACCATTTACACCCGAGTCCATACCCATATTGACGCACACTTTCCCTGGTGTTGTTTTAGCAGGGGGAGAGCAGCAATGGTCTGGAACAGGACTGTTTTTTAGTTCGGGTCAAACTTTGGCCAGGCCTTAAGGCAGCAGCCATCCGATCCCTCCCGAGGTGCCTCTGGACTGGGACCCGTTTGAACCTCCACCTGCTGGGAGAACTTCACTTTAGATACATTGTTCAGGCCTCTCTAAACACATTGCGGAGGGGAGGCGGGACATTATGTTAAAGTCAACACCACAGGATCAGTCCGCTCTTTGTACTGGGCTTTGAGGGTGACCTTCATTCTTGGACCATGTAGAGTGAAGATGAAGTGCAGTAACTCATGTGGTCACACACATGGACCGAGCAGAAAGTTTTCCCCTTCGTCCTAGACGGGCCTGTTCCAAACGGGCCGATTGTTTACATTCTCCGGTTTACATTCTTGAGAACCGCTCATCCAAAATTCACATTCAACACTGCGCTTCCTAGCTGTAATCAGTCAGTGGGGTACTGTACAGTCAAAATAATAAATGTGACATCACAAGGCATACCAAGACATTATAATAATGTGTAAACCTTAAAAAAAAAAACTGTGTAGCCGGATTTTAAAATGTGTTGTAGAATTAACGCTCATTCACGGCTCCTCCACTGCCTCACTACAGACGTCACTGAAAGGCTGATGCACTTTTCAAAGTCAGCAGATTTTAAAAAGCGAATTTTTTGTTTTTTCATTTATAAAACCCAGAATACTTCCACACGTTGCTTCTCAAATGGTTTCCCGTCATGATTTCGGCGTGTCTCGATTGGTTTTCTCAGTTTTGGCTACAAGGCCTGTTGCGCTCATACGCTCAGGATTCTGAATTTGAAACAGATGATTAGACATCAAATAGATCTCTCAAGTTCAACGGTAGTTTGAGTGTGTTAGGCCATTGCTTGCATTGTTGCAAATCAATAATCAGGCCTCCTTCATGACCGTTCACAGAACTTTTGCATCAGTGTAATAAAGTAACTTATCAAGTTTTTGATTCACTGTATTAGCTAAAACAGGCGTTCTCGTCTGTTTATTTTTTATCTTTGAAGTCTTTTCAACAGAATTTACCCATAACTTACAAAACCAAACACAAATTGATATCACAGTGTCAAACTACATAAACTACCTAAATATCTCTCACCCTGACTGAAAACAAAAACAACCTTAATTGTCCACCACTATTGTCTATTCACATGTCATTTTTCATTTTTCTCTCTCTCTTTTTTTTTTCCTCCACAAAATCCATGCAGCAGAGTGCAGTGTCCACTGTGTAAATAAAAGGTGCTACTCCTGGCTGCATGTTCGGTTTATCTGTGTTGTTTTCTGCCCGTGCGCTCTACTTGTCGGAAGAGGCAGGATGAGAAGTCATCCATCTCCAGCTAACAGCCACCAGTCTGGCCCCATGCTGGAGCCCCAGAGAGAGGAAGCGATCGCTCACAGCACAGGAGCACATTCCCCCTCAACACAGGGGGGGGACAAGGCCATTTAACCCATCAAGGCCCGGTCTACTTTTCCTTGCTTATCGTGTGCGACTCTTGTCTGTGTGTGTCTGCAGTAGCAGCAGAGTATGTTTCTGTCATTGCCTGTACACATGTCTGTGTGTATGTTAATGCATGCACGGTCATTAGTACCGTGTTCTCTCAATGTTTGTGTTGGTGGGCTGTTCACGACACCGCGCCTGCCGGTAAGTAGTTAAATAGCCGGGGTCAGAACACATATACAGTAGCGCAGTACATCCCTCACATCCTCCCTCCTCTACCCTCTACCCCCCCCCCCCCCCCCCCCCATCTCTCCGTGATGCTCTATATATAATTCCTAGAGCACCCACCCCCCTGTCTCTCTGTGCTATACTGGCATGACGATAACATCCCTGGACATACAGAGACTTGCAGCATAACCAGCCTGAGGAATTGACACTCCGAGTGTTCTCCACACTTTTTCTAATGGCATTGTGAGCCCCCCGCTACTGCCGGGATGGAAGGTGTTTAGCACCTCACTGTTTTTACTTTGACAGAGGAGGGACACTAGCACTCCCCTGGCTATATAGGCCGAGACCAGTTCCACTGTTATCATTTCCGCTGTGGGCACGCTTCCCTCCCATTGAATCACATGTATTTATGTGGGTGGTGGTTTAGCTTGGCTAGCTGCGCTAGCTCTGTAAGCCAAGGCTGGGTTTGAGGATTTGAGACAAGTGAAAATGCTCCGGACAAGGCCCCTTTAGGTGACACCAAGGTGAAACGCTCCATCTGTATATTGGCAAATGCCTTAGACAGACAAATGTGTGAGGGAGAGATAATGGTTGACCAAGCACCATTACAGAAATAGAACTGTCCGTGAAGAATGAGACGACAATGAAGGGAACACTGGAAATGAGAGAGGTCTTGCGTGGTGAATACATATGCACTGGAGCCGTCGAGTGAGAAGGAGACGAGAACTGAACGGGTAGTTAGGTCAAGAAATGAAAGAAAATGGAGTCAATAAATGTTAGGCAGAATGACTCTTAAACAATAAAATTGACGACCCTTGTCTGTAGAGGTAAAGTGTGGACGTTGTGAGCCATGACCAAAAAGCTATTGTTGACTAACGTCAACCGAGTGCGTTATCTTTGACCCCCGCGGCTAGAAATGGGAAAAGAGAGTGAAGTGAGGAAGCAAATATGAATTACAGACAAACATGTGGCTGTATGACAATGGAGGGAAAAGAAATGGGTCTTTACACATTCATAGTCAATTCTCTAAATGATAGCACAGTAGTAAGTATCCTCAGGTAATGTATTTGTATTCATAGAGAAAGTGCAGCAACACTTTTTTTTGTTTTCTTCGCAAGCAGTGCTCTCCATGACAGAACGGCATTCTGGGAAAAGACAGACTGCAAAGGTCATAATTATTTGCGGTCATGCTGCTCCTCACTTAACAGATGGAGACAACCTGAGTCAACATTTTTCAATTAAAAAAGAGAACATAAACAAACCGAGGGGAAAAGAAAACACACACACTCGCACTCGCACACAGACGTACACACAAGCTGGGAAAAACGGAAATGACCTTGAGGACCTGATACCTCATTAAAAGTGATGCTCCAAGCCTGCAAACAGGCTAATTAGACAAATCCTGCTCACACTTAGCAGTAGTACACATAGTGTGGGGGGGGGGGGGGTGCAAGAGGTTGTATCGAGTCTGTGTGCATGTTGAATGTTGTAAGATAGCTTGTTTTAGCAAATGTCTGAAGTCAATTAAGTCTGTGAAATAGGAGGGCAGACTGATACAGAGATGGATTGAATTAGCACGCTAGCATATCCACATGAACATATGGATGCATTAAGTTCTGGATATGGATGGATGATGACCTAACTCACTGAAAGAACAACAACTCTATATGAGGGAAGGATTAATATGAAATTAAGTATGTGATTTCATACACAAAACACTGATGTCATGACATGGTACACCCACATCAATAACTAGTTGTTTATCCTTAAGAATACGGGCGTAAAAGTTTTAACTTAAAACAGTCACCACATAGTTTGATCAATGTGTTCATTAGTTATTCTAATGTAAAATGTATGAAGTCTTGGGGTGTATGTACTTCTGCTAATATGAAAAAAATCAAAGTTGTGGTAAGCTCTTGTGGCTCCAGAGGGAGCTGAGTGAAGTCTGATAAAATGCCTCTAGTGATGTCACTTCAGTCAGTGTCGTTTCGGGCAGAAAACTACAGGTTTGAAAATGAAAAAGAAATGTAGTTGAGCTCAGCAGACCTCTGCAGACTGCTTTTCATCTCTGCTAGAGGGAGGATAGCCGCTCGAGGCTACATTAGCCGCCAATAGGAAAAAACACTTGAATCTCTGACCTGAACTGTCAGCGTTCAAGTTGCAGTGTGAGAAACGTAGGCGCCAGGTTTGTTGGTTGAAAACATGGCGTCTTTCTCTAATTTGCCTGCTTACATACCACAGATAACCACTTATTTAGGTTTAGGAACAACATCATGGTTGGGCACAGAAGCAACGTAACAGGAACTGGTTGCAAGTCTTGTGTTTGTTTGACATATTGACCTTAAACAACCACATGTAACTACATTGAGTTAATGATAATTTAATCATGGTAATCTCAGTCATGCAGTTTCATGGGCCCAAGTTTTGAGATACCCACCTCGAAAACATTTTTTTTCTGTGGTTTGGGTGAACCGACCCTTTAACAGCAAAGAAATATTCCGAAGCAATATCAGTAATGTTAACTTTTTGTGATTGACAGGAGCATCCTGGTAAACATCATCTCAAGCTGACAGCCCTGGAGAACTTAGCCAAAATGTGACAGCCATCACAGACCCACATCCACACATGAAAGGGCTTTGTGTTGTGAAGCCCCTCTACTGAGACAGAAGAGGACATGTTGTTCTCAGTTAGAAACAGACATTCAGAGAGACACTGGAAGAGAGAGAGAGAGAGAGAGAGAGAGAGAGTGCATACAGTGTGTGTGTGTGTGTGTGTGTGTGTGTGTGTGTGTGTGTGTGTGTGTAGCCTTACTGCGATAGGACAAGGAGTGCTGATTTAGACATAGCCAACCCAAACACAGATGCCCCAGTCCTTCCTTCCTGTGGGTAACAGAAGGAGACACAATGTGTTCAAGAGGCCGGAGCTGACAAAGGGATTAATCCGACGACAACAAATGCTGCAATCTTTGGCATAAGTCGCAGCAGAAAAAATACATATCATATGGTCGCAACAGCACTGACACAGACATACATACACAGACAGCCAGAAATGTAGAAATCATAAAAGAAACTGCAATTTAAAGGAAGTTGGCTGTCCTTGAAATATGAGTGTCACATATTTTGCCTTCAAGAAACCTATTACTTTAGCTCTGGGAATGAATCTGCAGCAGTGATTCTTTTTCATGTATTGACATACAGTATCTCCCACTGGTAATCTGTCAATCTCGCTATTATCTCTTGCTTTCTCGCCATTGTTGGATCTCACATCTTTCTCTTTATCTCATCCGGTGTCTTTTTCTCTCACACCCTGTCTGAACGTTGTTATGGGGGCTGATATGAACCTGTGAACATCTGCCCGCGATACAGTGGGAGGAACAGACACAGAGAGACTGAGATGAGGTTGAGTTCATGTGAGCCACCCATGGCGCCGGACTGTTACGGCCATCAGTAAATCTACCATCTCGCTGCTATCAAAGGTTCACTCTCTGCCTCTGTGTCCGTTTCTGTGTGTGTCCGTTTCTGTGTGTGTGTGTGTGTGTGTGTGTGTGTGTGTGTGTGTGTGTGTGTGTGTGTGCGCGTGTCCGTGCGTGTCCATGTTTTTCTGTGCAAGCCTGCCTGTATGTGTGTGTTTTCTTCTCAAATAACATAATCCCATAAGAGGGTGGGAGAGACATTTTTTTTTTTTTTTGAGGATAAGGAGAGAAAAGAGAGGAAAAAATGATGGCAGTGAAGAGAGAAAAGGCGATGAAGGGAGGGAGGGGGTGGGGGGGGGGGGCAGAGTAGAGCAGGAGAAAAGCATTAGTAGTTCCAGCCAGCTGCCAAATGATGCCCTTGATTGCCTCTCTTCTTGTGCAGAAACAGAAGGTGTGAGGGGTGATTAGGCCTGGGCCCGATCCCTGATGAACAGATGTTAATAACAAAGCCCATGTTCATTGTGGTTAATAGCCAAGCGCGCCAGGGCTGGCTGCTGAGGCTAGGGGAAAATCTGCCTCCATAGCTCTTCTCCTCCCCTCTCCCTTCATGGGAGAGAGATAGGCTCCCTCTACTAATGTTTTGGCTGTACACTAACGTAATGAGCATGGTATTTGCAAGAAAAGGTAATGATAATCAGTCACGGGGGCAGAAAAAACACAGCAAATGATGGTGCGTCGCATTCAGGAGATAGAGGAGCTCAGGGTTTGTGCTGTTAACTTTTACTTGATGATAGCCTTTTGATGATTTTCGAGATAAAGGGATGTTAATAAAGCTGGGCTGGCGTGGCTGAAATCACTGTTGCCTCATTTTTGATCCTATTAGGCTATTGTCTTCAGGCAGTAATGACAACAGCTATAATGTGCAGAGGAATTGTCATAATTCAATACCATCAAAGCCAAAATCATTCATTTCTAAACCATACAGAGCAATGCTCAGCATCTAAAGCTAAATCATCCGGTGCTAACAAGTTAAAAAGGACATTTGAAATAAATGTCTATCCAAAAATGTATATAATAGGGGTTAGAGGTCAAACCGGAAAGGGTTAACAGTGTGAAAAATCGTCATCATCATCCCATGCTTGTTTATGAAAGGCAAAGCCAAGTTACAACAGCTCCCACTACAATGCCACATCCTTCCTTCTACAGATAACACAGTTTACTTATAAAACATTCAAATCCAATGAATTATTGAGGTGTAGCAGATGTTGCAAATTGAATACTTTTGCTCCGTTTCCATTGGTGAGGGAAAAACTTGCTATTCTTCCGAAGTATATACGCGGCGGCACCAATTCTCCTTTCTCTCTGTGTACACAGCATGGAGGGGAGACTCATCTCGCACTCAAATATCTCCATGGGGAATGGAAAGATGGCAGAGATGCATGCCGAGGCCACTCCTTTTATCCGGGCCTCGGAAAGACAAACATTGGCACAGTTGACGGGGAAAATGTGACATTTTCGGCACTGTGATACCTCACATCTTCAAATTGATGCCTTGTCTGAAATAGACAGAAGGAGGTGTAATGAATGTGCTTCGGTGACACAAAGACATGCCACCAGGTTATTGTTGGATCTCAGCTCTGGAGCCTTCTGACTGGTTAGATTTTTTTAAAGCACAGAGAGGGCCAGCTGTTTATGTTATTCAAATTTAGAGGGGTTGGAGGAAATGTGTGTCCATCTACTGTCGCGGGGGATGGACGAAAGCATCCATTTCTGAAACCGCTCTTTATGCTATTTCAGTCAATCATGCTACATTGGAAAGCATTTTCCATAACACTGCTTGAATTTCTCTTCATACATCTGTAACTTGGACAAAAGATTAGAATGATTGTCATTTTCTTCAGTATTCACACTGTCATCTCCACATATCTACTGAATCATTTGTCCTTTATGTGAAAAGGTTCACGAGTTTAGGGGACCATGTTACTGTATGTGTGGCGTACCAACAGACTCATGGCAGGTCACGAGTTCTGAGCTGACAATCCAGGGATCAGCTGTCACTCATGGCCCCATCCCCAGCCGCGCCACGAGACTACAATGGTATACTTCTGTTCTTCTTTTGACAGGTATGTATCAGCGTGATGGATTGGCATTACAGAAAAGCTTTCATCAAGACCCAAATATCCTCTGTAATCATCCTCATTGTGAGACTTGAAGGCGCACACACGTTTTCCTATGTGATTGGAAACCATATATTCATTTCTTTTAGCTAACTATATTTAATATTAATATATTTATAACCACTGTAACTAAATATCCATTGCTTTTAGCTTTTTTAACCATTTATTCACTGCTTATCATCTATCATTTCTTGTAGCTAATTCAGCCATTTAAACTATATTTTAACCGTAACCATTACATTTAGCTAACTATTTTAACCGTAACCATTACATTTAGCTAACTATTTTAACCGTAACCATTACATTTAGCTAACTATTGTAACCGTAACCATTACTTTCCGCTAACTATTGTAACCGTAACCATTACTTTTAGCTAACTATTGTAACCGTAACCATTACTTTTAGCTAACTATTGTAACCGTAACCATTACTTTTAGCTAACTATTGTAACCATTACTTTTAGCTAACTATTGTAACCATTACTTTTAGCTAACTATTGTAACCGTAACCATTACTTTTAGCTAACTATTGTAACCGTAACCATTACTTTTAGCTAACTATTGTAACCATTACATTTAGCTAACTATTGTAACCATTACATTTAGCTAACTATTGTAACCGTAACCATTACATTTAGCTAACTATTTTAACCGTAACCATTACTTTTAGCTAACTATTCTAACCGTAACCATTACATTTAGTTAACTATTTTAATCATGCTGTATATCCATTACTTTTAGCGAAATATTTCAACCATTACTTGTAGCTGAATGTCTGCTTGCTTGCCAACTAGTTTCCATGTACTCTCAGTATGTTACGTATATGATACATGAGGCAGTTTAATCAGTGTTCGTAAACAAAATGGTTCATAATCTCTGGCGACGTAAACTTAATGCTAGTGATATATTTTAAGTCTTTGCTGATAGTTTGTTTCACATTTTCTAGGTCATGTTTTGCCGTATAGGGACAGTAACACATGCTCACATTGTGCCAGCTGAAATATCTCGGGGCACAAAAAATACATTTGAATCCTGATATTCAGTGATATCCTCCTTTAAAAAGAAAATAGTATATAGATGACAGCCTTGGTTTCTCCTTTAAATTGAAAGGAGACAATGCTAGTTAAGAGTTATATTCCCAGCGGTATGCTTCCTCTCACAAGCGTCAGGCACCACTGTTTAATGTACACTCATGCCCCATCTACCTTCTCTTCCATTATTCCACTCTCCAAACCTCCGTCTCATGCGCACTTTCCCCAGGCCCCCATGCTGTCCCTCTCTATTTATTGAATACATCTTTTGCTCTGCAACATTTTTCCACCTGAGCTGGCAGTTGCAACTTTTATGGGGGTGGTGAGCACACAGGGCCGCGGAGAGAAGAGGACCCTCGTATTTTCATTGCACGCATCATGCTCCAGCGAACGAGGGCCATCTAGGCTGAAATGAACGAACAGGGAAGATGACTTAGACCTTACCTCTTTTTTTTCGTTGTTCTCTTGTTTATATTATTTAAGAAGGAGTGATAGCAGCACTTGGTATTGCCCCCACTTCACTTCATGAAAAAATAACAACAAGTCAATAGTAGGCCACCAGCTGAGAGGAGACAGGGGAGGGATTTAAAAGGGTAAGTAAACAGCAACCTGATCAACAAAACAATCTATTATTCAATGCCATTTTTGGTAAGTTCAGTTTCTACATGGCCCCAATTTATCAGGCAAGCCAAGCAGATAAAAAGCATAAACAAGTTTTCAATGTGGTAGAAAAAATCAGTGAGGCATCTTTGATGGTGACAGGTTGCTTGTAACCATCATCAGAAACACTCAAATAGAACTACTTAACGTCCATCAGGAATGTTTTTGACTGTTTCCAACACAGCTTCAGTGCAACACTTTTTAGTTACTTTTTCTGCAAGCATGGCTGAAGACACGGTGTCAGTTGGGCCGGGTGCAACTTCCCAAACATGATGTAACCCTATCAGACGCAGGTCAAAACAGGACGAGTGTTGATTTGAAATTCACTCCATTAGAGTGAAGCCCGGCTTTGTATTCATGGCAAAGGCGAGGCTTTCCAGCAGAATTACACCAGCTTTGTGTAAATAATCAAGGGCTGACCTGTGGGGTTAAACCCCGTAATTGAAGTGATACTTCAAAGAGACGACCACCACCTTCTCTCGGCGGCGAAACGCTGCATGGAGCAAGCAAGACAGACAGGAGGGGGGCCAGTTTACACACACACACACATAGACACAGACAGACCCTGACACACACACACACACACGCACATATACACACACATGGGGCAGAAGAAGGAGGTAATGGGGTGCCCAGATTGGATGACACTGTGGGAGTGCGTATTCTGTCATACAAGTGCTTTATCTGTCTCTCTTTCTCTCTCCTCTCTGGTAAATGGCTAAAATGCCAAATTGCATCTCGGCCACAAATGAATAAATGTGATGCCTTATTTGCTATTTCTTGTCACAGGCGCGTGTAACGTTGCGCGTGTGCAGCCAAAGTCATGATGCAATGAACTGAAAGTATTTGAAAAAAGGGCAAAGTTTTCAATGAGCGTGGGGAAATATGCTTCCACTCACATGAAAAGGTTTAGTGTATTCATTATGCATAAATGAGTGTGACGCCAGTGTCTGGAAACGGTGTAAATGGTGTCAAAAATGTAATATTTTGCATTTATTCCTTTACAGTATCCACACAATTTATCATTATTAACGGCTATTTGTTTCCACTGACAAATGGGGTCACATAGGTCACTGAGATGCATCCATTCATCATTTTTGTGATAGGTTGTATAAAATGCTTTGACTCTATCAATTCCCAACTGATCCAGAAAAATATGGTAAAAATCCACATGGCAATGAGTTAGGTTGCAAATTTCTCTATTCCAGTTTTTGGCAACATCAAAAACCTAGACGTTAAGTAAGTGAGTGAATACCCCTCTTCTTGCGTCAACAGTATCAAAACCGCTGTAATCCCCAAAAATAATAAAATACATTGACCAAAACTTTCATCTTTCTGCTTTGAAGCAAAAACCCGTCTCATAAAGAAGAAAACAGCTACCCAGAAAAATCAAGAAATTCTGAAATGTAGAACCATCTGAACAATGAGGGAGTTTGCAAATTCCCCTCTTCCTGTTTTGGCAGCATAAAAACAAAAAAAACCTCTGACCCAAAGCCATCCCCATGGCGACGAGGATCACATGCAGCCCAGATGCTGAGCTATTCGCACAGAACTAGCCTCGCTCTGCCACAGCACATCGTCACTGCACCGCCAGCGCTCCACGCCGGCAAGCTCGGAGACATTTGCCCCACTGCAATTCAATTAGAGGCTCTGAACATGTGACAAAGGCAAAGACAGACAGACGGACAGCCTCGGCTGAAAATTAATCAGTAGGGTGGTGGTGGGTAAGGAACTGTGCTGTCTATCAGGGCTGCAAGGAGTGACTGGCACTGCTGTAATCACTCATTTACAGTAGTGATCACCACAGTGCATTGTGGGTGACAGATGCCCGCGCTGTACAAGTGTAAAACCCACTATCTCCCTCATCTTACCCGCCTCTCATCCTCCCAGCCCCCTCCAGCTTCACACACACCTCCAGCAAAGAGTATAGCAACCAGCGGAGAGAGGCAGATTGATCCCTGGTTTCTGCGTAGCTACGGGCCTCCTTCCCTCATTAATTCTGCTGATTCCACCAGATGGGAAACAAAATATTAATTTTATTCAGCCCTAGGCATAGGCTCTCTGTTAAGGTGTTCACTAAATCACCAGGGTTTCATCAGGATGCTCTGATATTGCAGCCTGGCTGTAAAATTGCCGGGCCGGTGGGTGGGACAAAGGTTCAAATTGTCATAAATGTAATTAATTGTATGGAAAGAATGATTAATATATCAGAAATGGAGGAGCTGACGTGACTAGCCAAGATGCCTAGCCATGCCTTGAAAGTGGCAGTACATGCTCGTTTGAATTATGCAAATTAATTGACTCTTTCAATGTGGCATAAAATGCTAGTGCAACTACATTGCATGGTACATTAGTCTGTTCATCCAATAAAACTGCATTCTTTACAAGTGAATCCTTGACTCAAAGGGCTCTGGGATACAATTCATTTTCGGCACAGATGTGAGAGTCTGGCAGCATTTGGCAGAAGGTTTCAGGCGGAAAGTGAAGAGAAGATGGAGGGGGGGGTGGGGTGGGGAGGGGGGTTTAGAGAGAGATGTACAATGTGGATGTATGCTGTACGTATGAATGTTGGGTGTTTGTCTACTGACCCCACTGAGAACCGCACTGGCATGAAACCCTGCACATTTGCGATGTAATCTCAGTACCTTGGGTGCACTCTGCTTTCAGTTTTCCCCCCGTCACCCCTTTTGTTTCAGAACGAGATGACAACTTAGTTTGTTGGTCACATCTAAAGAACCATGGATCATTGATTTCATTGCAATGTTGCAGCGCTGCCCTCCCACCCGCCGAGGCATAGTGGAAACTGGCAGTGACGAGGCATGTGCTCGAATGCGCCATACACATGCATGCACACGCACAAACAAACGCACGCCTAATTATGAGCACCGCTTTGCCACAGTCAAACTCCAGTGAAGGATGATGATTTCCGAAAAGGCGCAGAATTACGGACAAATAGACAATATGAATATTTTCAGACCAAAATGAGGCATCCACCATATGAAACTGTCATTACGTGCAATAATAATCACCATCAGAAGCAAATGTTCATATCATAAGAATAAATCTATGAAGAAATGTATTTTAATTGTTCTTTCATTCTGCTGAATATTTGCTTTCACCTGCTCAGAAGTCAAAAATCCTGGTTGACGTTCAGGACAGCATCTACATCGATACCATCTCTATCTAAATATCTTGCTTTATTCCCCCTTATGAAATCAAATGACACTACCTGCCGTTCACTTAGCAGCATGCAGATGGAGAGAGGAGGAGGAGCTCTACCCTGCCACCTAATGAAAGCCCAGCATACTGCTCTTCCACCACTGCCCTCCAACTCCCACTCCCACTCCCCCCCCACCCACCCACCACCCTCCCTCCCTCCCTCCCTCCGAAACCACCTCCTCACCCCTTCAGCCGCTCTCCCCACCCCCACTTTGATATACATGTGTCAAGGCAAAGTGACAAATAGCACATATTAATTAGGCACTAGGCCGGGCGAGATTGCTGTTATTAGCGGTGGAAAGAGGTAAGGTTGGATTTAATTGCCTGTGACATCAAAGTCAAGTGACTGGTATTTCAAGCATCATTTAAAATGTTTGATATTGAGGCCATTGTACTCACATAAAAAGCATCTAAAAATATAAAGGAGACTGATGGGGAGGAAAATACCTCCATGTGTTTTGCTGCAGCTATCTGGAAGCTAATAACATCTCTCCTCTGATAAATTGATGAGATCCTGATGGAAAATGTATTGTGGTTGCCCCTGACTGACTATCACTCCCTCTCTCCGATTTGCCATCTACTCTCACATTCTTCGTTCCTTTTTTTTTTTTATATCACTTGTACGCCGGGAAAAAAAATAAGGATCATTTTAATATCAAGCACGGACGTGGAGAGAGTAAATTTGCTCGGTTGGTTTGGAAAGCGCACGTAACGGTGTTTTTATTACAGTGCGTCTGCTCCAAAAAAAACAAATAAATGAGAAAAGACAAAACGCATAAAGCTACTGTGTTTGTGTTATTACTTTGTGGAAGTGAATGCTAAATAAGGGGAGCTATAGTACAAGATCTGAAGATGCAAACAGGACTAAGATTGAGCAAAACATTGATTAAATGTACCACTCTTGGGGCATTACAGTTCATGCAGAACAGGAGCCACTGCCAATATAGACTTGTCTCAATACAATTCAATGTTTAACAAGTGAAAACCTGATTTATAGGTCACCTAAATGTTCCATGTTGAAAAAGGACTGCTGTAATCGGCTGTCTGATTATCTGGGGCCCCTATCAGATTGTAGACAGTGCTTTTAGCTGTTAACTGTTGCCATGGCAATGCTGTTCTCCTGTTGGGCGCTCTGCTAACCCTGAAATTAGTGTCGAGGTGTGGCGCCACCCCAAACTGCGCTCCACTCTTTCGCTAAGCCTGCCCTGATTTGGTGTCCACGACAACCCCAAAAACCTGTTGAAAAGATAAGCTCGTGACGCTCCCCTGGAAGCAGTTGCCGGCTAGACGCTCCGGCACTCCAAGCAAGGCAGGTGAAAGTGATAAACCGCAGATGTACTCCAATAGTCAGGACCATAACCATCACCCACTATAGTCCTTTTAAAGGTTTTAGAGCTTTTCTTGGATGTGGGACGGTTCTAAATCCTTCTAACATCTGCATGTCGCGGCCATTACACTTTTACCATCAGGCATGGACTGTCTGAAATAAGCCCCAACGGGGTCCCTACAGCAGTCCATTCAGACCACTGCTGTCACGCTCCCGTCTACATTAATCTGAGGCCCCGCTCAGTGGAAGGCTTATAAAAGCTGAACACTGGTCATTACCGGACATGGTGGCCATGTTGAAAGCTCCACTTCCTCTTTATCTCATCCGATTCTGCTCTCTCGTTTAGCGAGGCACAGCAACCTTTTCGCGGCAATGACTTCACCCTTCTTCATTTTAATGGCCCGTTAATGCTAACATCGTCAGTACCTCTTCTCTGCATGGAAATAACCAAACCCAGTAGACGGAGTGCCATTTCTCGGCACGCAATAAGACACACCAGGTGCGCTCAGTCTCAAATTAGCCGATCAACAGGGAGGCAAAACTGGCATCCTGATGATCCTAGGCACCAGCATGGCACATCATTTAGAAAATGGCCTATTATTTTTGTGCAAGCATTAAAAATAATTTACTGTCTTTAAAGTCTTTGATTTCCCCAAAGACATGACAAAATGTACAACAACTTGACACAAGGTTGCAAAAAAAAAAACTAAAGAAAACTGGAGAGTAAACTTAAAAACACCTATTTGTTATGTACTAGAATGCAATAGTGCACGTGGTGTTACGTAAGTTTTCAATGGGCGCAGCCTACAATTCAATCAGAATGGTGCATACGTTTTTATGTAGACAGCATGCAATCAAATAAAGTGCTTTTTTTATTATATACATTTTAAAAGAATCATACACTTGTCAACCTGCTGCTTTCTATTTTTTTATTGTTTTTATAATGCTACCTTTGCTGTCTTCACCTGCTGTTAGTAACATCTCATGTATTCCATCATCACCTATGTCACGTGTCCTCCATGCATGTACAGTGTACAGTATGCAGGGTCTATTCCTCAGTCAGTAATGTGCCATTATGTTGCTCTCGACTACGACGTTACAGTAGTTTAGGCCTCCTTACTCCGGGGGCGTCACACAGTGACCTGCATGTGAACAGCGGAGTTTCTACGGTAGATATGAAAAAATAAAAGGAGTTTCAAATTTGTATCAAATTTGAAAACTAAATGTGGTTATTGATTTCTTTGCATATTTAAAATCTCTGTAAGATTTTTGTGGTTGACTTCACTCGAGTCCGCATCAGCACTCCTCGTCTTTTGTCACAGATTTGCATCCTGTTTTCTGCAGTGATGAGTTGGACCGTATGCTGACGGAGAGACAAAGAGACGGAGACGGTGAGACAGGGTCCACTTGGAGAGGTGAAAAAGGGAAATACATATTGATAAGATGCAGCGGTAGGCCCCTGTAGTCCCTTTCCCAAGACAGGCCACAGACTGGAATTATAATGAGTGGGATTAACACCCCCCTACCACTGCTGTTTCTAACCCCTCAGCCCCCCTCCCCACCCCTCAACACACACACACACAGACACACACAAACACACATTTGTTCCCCACAAGCACTTCTACTCCAGGATCTGCCCTGAACGAAGGACAGGAAGCCAAGTGCCAGTGAGGAACATACTGACATTAATTAACAACATCTGACACAGATGCCACGCTTGTACTCGCTCTAGAGGTGGTCCAGCACATTATTTCATTTTGGTTATTTCCTTTCATTTTTTTCCTCCCCTTTTTCTCTCCTTGCTTGATTCACTTCTTAATCTCCTTGACATGCTGTCCTCTCTCTGCGTTCGGAATGCGAGGTTTGAACTGGCTTTGAATGCAATTAACTTTCCACTTGTCAGGCACTTTTGTTTAATTTTCAATAACCCCTTTCTCATAATAAGGAAGCTATAAAATCTCACAGCAGAGATACATGTGGTGATATTCATTGACAGTCACACCTTGCTTTGCTCTAATCTATTTGCTCTCTCTGATACCCCAAATATTGTGACACCAGGCACAACGCCGAGGCCCCGGTATTGCGGCCCGTTGCTCTGTGCGCCACCCAGAAGCCGCATTCACAAAAGAAGAGCCATTTCGCAACACGGCTCAGGAGGCAAAGGTCAAGCTTTCACTCAAACACGGTGACAGAAATGGGCAATCATAGGTTCGGTGATTAGCCGGGGAGCTTCTACTGTGCCGGAGTTACACCATGCCAACGCGAAGAGCACAAGTGACACATGTGTTCCATCCCGTATCTGCAGCACTAATCAGCCGACCTCGACCTGAAATAGATGTGTGACTTGCCAATTCGTCTGCAGACGTGTTGATAAGTGGCGCATATGTCAAACCATTATTTGTGATGCAACTCTGAGAGAAAGAGCTATGCCAAGTGCTGCAGCCGTATACAGTACAAGAACAAAGAGCAGAGGTGAGGATGGGTAATAATCCCTTGCTGTCTTGAGGGACCAGTCACCCATCAGGGGCCCTGCGTGCGTTCCCTGAGCAGGTTCTGAGGAGATGTGGCATTTTTCTAAACTGGCCAGACACTTTCTGCCTTCTCTGCTGTTTCTCTTTTGTGGCAAGAATGACCCGGAGTCCCTCCTGACGTGCCTCCGGTAATGACCGTCGTACATCATGTCTTAAATGCTGCAGCCCCGGTCGGCTGATGACGCCGGGCCTGTCCGGTGCTCATTTCCATGTGACCCACCGAGTCCTGGACCGGGGCCACGGCAGGGAAATTAAAAATGCATCATGTGATTCATCTTGTGAATGACTCTTCGCCACGTAAGGGACCTGACCACTGGGGAAAAGTCATCATAAAGGACAATGATGAGCTATCCTGCCTCTCCAGGTGTCAGCCAGTGATGCTGGGACTTGGTTATGATTCGTTCAACAAGCAAACAATGTATTACTGTCAAACTAGACATGCAAGTGCAAAAGGTCTACATTTCAAATATGATCATTACTGACCAAAGACAGTGTTTTTTTTCTTTTTTTTGAATAATCAGCTGAAATCGCCCAGGCAACATGTAAGAACCGCTTTGAATTTTACTCGTGATCAATAATATCCTATTTGCTGACATGTTGACAGTTTTAATTTCTCCTGAGCTGGAGGATAAAACACCTGTCAATATTACCAGAAAGTCCACAACCCAGACGCTGAAGGGGTGGGGCTGCTCAAACGTTATGCTGCCGCCACCTGCTGGTAAGCAGCTTTTGAAGCCTTCTCCCCCTCCCCTTTTCTGCCATTCAAACTCACCAACCCCCAAAGTAACCAGCAGTAAAAATCTCTCCTGCCTCAGCCTCACTCCCCAGCCTTTTTTTTTTTTTTTTTTTTTTTTTTTTACAAATCCCCAAGCTGGATAAGTGTTTATTTTTTAGCCTGTAAAAAATATTTCCTTTCACCTTTTAAAAAGCTGTCTGGTTTGTCCACATAAATTGAGTAGAAATATGGGCCTATGTAATTCTATCATGCAGAGAGACGGGTGTAGACAGGGTGGGGCTGCAGATACGGGGGTCAGCAGATAGACAAATGGTCAGTGGTGGTGGAGGATATCCTGTTTCAAGCTATGCAACATGAATTATTCTATAAGAAAAGGAGGCTCTCTCATATCGAGGAGGCACCTGATGAGGAGGCCATTGTGCCTGTACAAAGGCCACGTGTTTTCCTTAAATCTCTCTAAGTCGCCACTCAAACAGACCTGAGGCATATCTGCAGCAGGCCCAGGTCCAGAAACAGACAAAGAGATTTCTCAACCATTTATCTTAAAGCTGGCATAAGGTGCCTCCGCCACATTACTCTAAACACTGTCTTTTCAATCGAATAAAATAAATTCTAGTGCTCTCACTAATGGTCACATCGAACATTGACCACGGGAGGTAAGTCTAACAAAATTAGTATGCAAAGGACCTGCCCTCGCGAGGCCTATA
Organism: Leptoclinus maculatus; assembly: GCA_032191485.1. Taxonomy (NCBI): domain Eukaryota; kingdom Metazoa; phylum Chordata; class Actinopteri; order Perciformes; family Stichaeidae; genus Leptoclinus; species Leptoclinus maculatus. Next base: position 6,644,377 of record JAVDOI010000013.1, read on the forward strand.
ATTTCCTCGCAAATGATTTCCGTATTTGAGGATGAAAGGGAAAAAAAGACAATGGCATTTTCAGCGTGCATGCGTGTGCAGCCTCCCAATAGAAGCTGCATTTAAATAACTTAACCCACGACAGCAGGTGGGATTGGATGAAATAAGGTAAAAATGCAGAGTGGAAAGATCCGACACTCTGCATCTTTGATATTTAGTTGATAGGCTTTGGCATGACGCCCCGATGGTGTGAGCTGAGGACAAAAACAAGTGAGCTTTAAGAAAGCCCTGCATTTGCTCTTTTGCCTACATTATGTGCAGCGGGCAGGCTGGGTGCTGCATGCTGTGCCATCTTTTTCATCAGTTAACTTAATTAAACGTATGTCGGCCTTACATTGTTTTGCCCAGACAGACCTTTAACTTTGAAATAAAGCTCTGTCATTGTCTGCAACTGCCTTTCAGGGGGAAAAAAGAGTGTTTCGTTTTCCAGGGAAAAAGCAAAAAAAAAATTGTAGCGGTAGTACAAGGACAATTATAATAATAATAATCATGATGATAATAATAATAATGATTTTTCTTTTTCTAACTTGATTTAAGTATCTCATCAGTTCGCTGAGCTGCACAGACCAATGGTCTTTATGCAGGACTGCATTTATTCAGACCACGAGTCTATGAATGTTAATTGCACCGTTTCCGAATCATAAATACTAACATAAATCACTGGACTATACAATATTATGCTCTACTTTTTATGTCCCCTACGTGGTCTGCAGGAGTACATCCTCATCACTATAAATCACATCCCCGCAGCTTCTAAGACTGTTGCAGGGACCGAGCAGTGCCCACACACTTTCCACAGCTTAGAGACCATTTCATGGTATTAATTTTAATGTACATAAAATATGGAGCTGTTCTTCCCATGTTCGATGTCAATTTAATAATCAATCATGACATATAATGTGCATCACGGTTTATTAAAATCTTGCCAGGGTAATTGTAATTTGAAATAAATGATGGCAGAGAGGTTTGTTACAACTATAATAAAATGTGAATTGTTATTATTATTATTATTATTATTAGACTGTAAAATAAAATTATAATATGTATATTATTTCAGCTTTAAGCTTAAGAATTACTGGTAGACTATTTAATATGCAAGCCTTTGACAAGGAGTCAAATATTCCAGTGTTGAGTGTTAAAATAGGAGACACTGACTGTGACGGTAAAACATTTCGCAAAGGAATCTCAACCATTTGGAGAATTTGACATCTTGAAAATTCCAAATGATTTAAATTCCAAATGTTTTTGGTAGTAGCTGTCATTTTCTCTTCTAGTTGGCTCCCTTATTTTTATTTTCTATGCATGTATGTGATCAAAGTAGAATTTAAATATTCATAAATACATTTTGGGGTCAGCATTTATTAATTCAATAAACCAAAACTTTCATCACCTTGACTCAGAAAAACAAAGAAAATCAGCCTCCTTTTAACTTTTTAAAGGCACAATGTCTGTGCTGTTACGGGTTGTATTGTAAGAAACATTAAGTATTTATACCTAAAGCCTACAGTGTGAAATCTCCTAAATGGATTAATTCTGTTTTAGTTATTGGAATAATTAAATGTTGCCTTTTGATATATAAAAGAGAAAGTAGATTTTAAAAAATTTCACCAATTCAAGAACAATTTTAAATCAGAGACAAACATTAATTATTTCACTCTGACCTTTTCAAAATGCTAAAAGATGAGAGGACAAGGAGAAGCTTTTCTTCCACCAATCTACATGAACCTTTTGGCTGTTTTCAGTCCTCCTGCATTCAACATCAGTGAGTACAGAAGAGTGAGTGCCTTAGCCCCTCCAGTGTGCTCGTCTCTCTACGAGTCTGTGTCATAACCTCCATCAGGGTTTCATATTTCCCTCTTCCCTCATCTGTCCCAGCATGGTAGCCTTAATATGCATGTCTCCGTACCGACACGCTCTGACTAAATGGCCACATTTGCACATCTTTTTTCGCAGCCCATGTCCAATCCCCTCGCTCCGTTAATGCGAGTTAATTTCTTCCTCCAAAATAATACTTTGGCAAATCATTCTTACAAAGTGCTACATCATTTATTGTGAGGACTTCGGTGAACTTCTCTGAAAAATTAATGCCTTTAATTTTGGTTGATGGCAACATCAGTGCAGCTCTGTAAATTGCACTTTAATGAGATTTTGCTACAGGGGATAATCTGCAACTGACAGAAAAAACATCTTGAAAACATCTGTAGACCTATGATTTCACTCTGACGATGCTACCCCCCGCAAACCTCAGAGCAGAAGGATGAGCCGAAAAACGGTCACTTGATAAGTACAACTTTGTTATCTAAACTGTTCAAAGTTAAGCCGAAAGAAGTACGCTAAAAGAGTTATCACACGTCTGAATGGGCCAACAGGATGGGGAGGAAAGACCGGATCTTCAAAGTGATGCTTAATTGGCGGGGCTGTTTGAACCCTGAGGAAAATTATCAACTTGTGTCCCCTGAAACATACTTAAATAACCCGCAAATCTTTATGTTTAAAAACATCAGACACTGCGCGGAAGAAACTGGATGAATCATAAAAAGAACACAAATTTACAGTCTGATGTGATCTCAAGATCAAAAGATTGTCCTGGCTGATCAAGAACCAGAGCAGCCGGACAACTTTTGCATCTGATGATAAAAGAACAAGACGATTTCCATGCAGTTATTAAACATTTGATCACACAAAAAATGCAGGGCCTTGCAACCAATCTAAATGGTCTCCTGGCGTGATTCTACCAAAGAGAAATATTTGGACGCCATCCAGCCAAAGTATAGAGCAGATCATCTGCAGCCCGAGCCGAGCCCTCCAAATTAAAGCTGACACATCCAATCTCGTCAACATGGTGTATTTTTTAATGTGTCTTTCCCACACCGTTACCTGATCTCTTCGCAGCACCGTGAGACTTTGTTAATCTCGTCTCTTTTATAGGGTTTCTCTCTCTCTCTCTCTCTCTTACTTTAACTCCACTGCTCTCCGTTGAGTGCGGAGAGGAGTGGCACTGAGTATCTCCAAGGTAAACTGTGAATGTCTCATTACTGTTTTACAGATGTGTCCGGAATTTCCACCTGGTCCGTATTTTCCTCCTTCTCTCTTTATTTCCTGACGTCTGTGTTTTGTCTGCCTCTTGCTTTGCTTTTTTTTTGTTGTCATGGAAACAATAGCTCTCCTGAGCTAATTACAGAGCAGACAGCAAACTGCAAGGTGGAATGCGGTGAGGAATGCTTGCTCTCATAATGAATGCATCGCCAGATTGGAGGCAAGTGATGGAGCCCCACCCTGTCTGATTTGGTCCTGCTTTTTTTTTTTTTTATAAATTCCTGACATTTATTGGCCCATCCTTATTCACTGTGCAAAAAGCTTAATCTTTACCATGTGCAACCTCACAACCCTGCGGTGGAGAAAGACATGTTTCCAAATGTTTCATGGTGAGAGTTTGTCTCCTATCAAAGCGGTTCCTTCACTCACTTTCCCCTTCTAGTTCTGATAGAAAACATTACGCCTATTCGCGTACACACCCTTACAATTTGAGAAAAAGAAAGACGAAAACAGTCCCTACTAGAGGCTGAGGAGACATTTAAGAGTTGAATTAAACGAACAATAAATGCTGTGTTCATGGTTTGATGTGGTTGAGCGACCATGCCTTTCACTTCGGTTTTTCCCCAACTTCTTTTTCCCCAAGAGTAACGCAATTAAATCGGGCTCCAGTGACTGGTGCTGTGGTCGGTGCCAAGTTGGGATCACGCTCCCAGCACGGTCCTGGGTCTTCTGCGGCTTGAGCAGACAACTCTGGTGTGGTTGGTGGCCGAGCCGCGCTGTCGGGATGGCAGCACCTGTCAGAGCCAGGCGCATCATGCCAGCATCTCGCTAGGAGCCCCTGAACCCCAAAGAAATGACAGCCGTGTGCTGCATAAATGTGGCATATCTCCTCCTCGCGAGCACTTGAGCCGAAATACACTGAGCTCAGCACACTGAGAGCGGCGTACACACACACACACAGCACAGTGTGTGTCTGTGTGTGTGTGTGTGTGATTGCAACGCCCGTGTTGTGCACGTTTGGTCTTGGTCTCTTGCTCTCTCCCTCTCTTGTCTCTCTCCGTCTCTCGCATGATTTCCCTGACTCGGGCTCCCCAGGGGTTAGTCATCTTGGTCATCAGCTCCACTCGCAGGTCAATTGTAGCAGCAAGTGGTCGGCCAAACAATGCAGAAAAAAATGTTTTAAAAAAAAACCAAAACCTTTCATAGCCATGATCCACCAGCGTGCTCATACCACCAGCGCATGACAAGAGCAGAGCAGAGAGCTGGCCATAAACAAGCCAGTGAGCGGTGTGGGAGATTTGCTGAAGCACTTAAAATGGATGAAGAGAAAAATGGAGAAACAGAAACCTGTTATATATGTATTTGCATCATTCCTGCCTCTGTGAATCTCTGAGTGACTGAGGCAGGCTTTTTCTTTTTTTTTTCAAGCTGATCTTCCAGTAGGGGAAACAGTCCTGCCGGGGCAAATTAACTGGAGAGCCTTTGCACACAGGGCCCATAGACTAATGAAGAGGCCCAGAGGATATTTGCCCGGTCACACAGAGGAGGTGGTGTAGATGCTGAATGAAAATTGGGCATTAAGCAGGATACCATGGGTAGCCTCATACTACTGCAGGCCTTGCTCCCAGGAAACCATCACTGTAAGAGGATTGCCCCGCCATTTTTTTATTTATTAAATTCCTTTCAGGAAATGAGATGATTATTCACAGAATATCTGCGTGTTGAGTGGAGAAGCCGTCATCATCTCTCTTACCCTGCAGACCCACAAAAAGAAAAATGAACATTTATTCAGGGCCACAGGACTTTTATTAGCTCCATATGCAGACTACAAACCCAAAGGAAATTTCAATTTGAAGCCACTTAACTTCAACACCATTGCAGTCGTCTCCAACAATGAGGCATTTAGGTTTTAAGTATTCGGAGTGAATCCCAGAATGCCAGTGTCAAACGCCGTATACCGGTCGAGTGCAAGGGGCCACGAGGCATCACTATGAACGCTGGCAAAGCTGCACTGATGTTTTACAACACTACTTATTAAAGGATTCCAACTGTTTTCCCGGTATGAGGTCAAATGAAATTAATAGCACTGACCATACATTTTGTGCCAAATCCCACAAGCTATTGTGAATCAGAAACCTGTGGTGCAATATTACAGCACATGTTGAGTTACTGTATTTGAGCATTATAGAGATATTAAAATCTCATTTCATTTTCATCTATATTCAATCTGCTACTAGTACAATTAGCTATATATCCTTTCAGCTACCTTATTTTTTTTTCACCACAAATCTGCTGTGTAGTCATTTTCCAGTAGAGAAATGATTCAATTGTTCATCCGAAAAGAAGCAGCAATTACAGAATCTAACTATCCGTTTACTTGATGAATTCTATTCCACTGTGTGGTTTGATAAATAAGGAAATACGTCAACGCCTGCACCATGTATAGTAATTAAAGTGAAAAATACTGTCACAATGTAAATCCTTAATTGGACTCCCAGAGAGATATTGGAAATTTGTCTTTAATAACAGGTGATGACTGGGGACAGAAAAACAAAGCGTGTTGAAATGTGGCTCTGGAAGTTCAATTAATCACAACATAGAAAACAACCAATTTAGCACAGCTCATTCGGGGAATCACCGGGCCCAGGTAATGCACTTTTAATCATCTCACTTCAGCACAGTAACACAGAGAGAAGTCTCACACTCTGGGAGGATAATGTTTCTCTGGGTGTTGCGAAATGTTCCGTTTTAATAAGACAACGATTAATAATGAATCGGCAAGAGCTCTGCCATCCTCCGACTGCACTTGTGACATTTGTGCTGTTTGATATGCAGCTTTAAAAAAAAAATTAAAAAAAAGCGAGTGAGCTGCTCATCTTAAAGAAATAAATACCTCAAAGTGTATGTCAGCGGGTCCATAAACGGTGTGCTGAAGTATCGGGACCTTATTAGCCGGGGGGGGGCAATCAAGTCACATGTGTGAATTGACCGTGCACTCACAAGTCAGGGCTGTGCACTTGGTAAAACAATCTCGCATCAAAGATAAAAGTTTTTTGGGTATTTACTATTCTCTCATTAACAACGCTCCCAGCCATCTGTGGAGTGCCGCAAACACACCTGCTTCACCCTGAGCTTGTAATGGCTTTTCTCAATGTGCATGGGGGTCTCCGACTATCTCAAGGAGAGAGGGCTGTTATAGACCTGTCATTCCGGGATCATCAACCAGACGCACAGCACCTTGTATTCCACTCGCATAATTATGGATATTGTAAAGCATTCAAAATGATCAATTTAGCCCGGCTCTGTCACTGGAGGAGTTATTAAGCCACTTTGTGTTGGTTTCAATGTTCATAATGTGGCGTATTAAAGCACACCCAACTGCGTGAATTTGGAGCTCTGTTGCAGAACCTGGACTTGTGCAGCTCGAGGCAGGAGACGAGTATGTTTGTTAGTAGAGTCATTCTGAACAATATCCATTTAGTTTGAGACCAAAATCAACATCATCTCTTAAGACCTTGCTGCCATCCACAGCTGTCACACTATTCAAATCGGAGAATGCGCTCAGATAAAAGGAGATAATACATTTGTGTTCATTAACAGCGAGTTGGATATAAGCGTTACAGAGGTGATGCAGCGGTTAAAAATAAATCTAACTATATGCAGACTTATTTTTAATAAGTAAACTTAATAACGTTGCCACCTTTTGATGTCTCACACTGAAATGCCTCAGGAAAACAGAAGCAGTGAACCACATCAGGTGCTGAGATGAATGAACTCCAGCAAATGAACTTTGGCAAGACCCCTTTGGATCCTTTGAACTTGCTATAGGGTCTGTTTCTGGTCTGTCAGGGGAGGTTGCAGTGTTGTGGTCACTCTGTGGTATGGTCATCAGGCTTTTGGCCCCTGCGCTCTTCTCTGCCAATGTATCCGTTTCCAAATGGGACTGATGCAGGCCTTAGACGTACCCTGCTGAGGTCCTCTGAAACCAGAGACCCTTGAAGTGGACGTCTGCCTGTGTCCAGTCTGCTCCAAGGAACCCTTTCAGATCCAAGGACTCCAAATGTGGCCGTCTGCATGAAGACATTTTGGACACAGCCTGGTCGGTTGGTTATGTCCCTGCCCCCGACGCCTTGGCCCTCTACACACCACCACCACCACCACTTCTACCATGCTAACCACCAGCAGCCTCTCGCAGACCAGGGAGCAGACCACCCTGGGCTGGTCAGCAACCCCTGCTTACACCTGCCATAAAACTTAAAAGCTACAGTCTCATCCCCCAGCTTTGAAGTGTTCAAAGCATAGCTTAGTGACCTTTGATGCGACTTTGTCCGCAACACATGTTTTGCACCCATGTATAAACGCGGGCCCCTCAGTAGACAAGGCGGGATTGTTTACCTACATGTGCAAAACGTAAGGGCCAATGCATGGCAACCATGCATGGAGCCTCTATTCCCACACGTCAAGTTCCCCGTGGTGGGAAACTGACATGAGACGAGCCGGACACTGCTTTGAGCTAACACATTCAACCACCATGTGTTCAGCATTATTTAAAACACTTTCTCTGTGCCCTCGCACTGACCACTAGGCCACAGGCCTGCTCAGATGGCAGTGCATGCAGCAGTTGGCTGACTTGCCTTCAGCATTATGTTGGATCTCAAGAGGTGAAAAGTAACATACATTTACATATGTATGTATTCAGTGATGGAGGAAGTATTCAGACCCCATAGTGTAAAAAGGACTCTGTCACAAGTAAACGCCTTGAATTAAAAATTAAAGTAAAAGTATCTGAGTATTATCTGCAATATATACTTTAGGTGTCAAAAGTACAAATATTCATTCCAGCAAAATGGCCCCTGTGAGTGTTGTCCTATCAATACACAGCCCAGTCTCATGATAGTTAGTGAAATAGTCACAAAATACAATATATTGGTTTCGTGCTTAGCGGCACAAATTGTCCACTTTCTTTTTCTGTCAATCGAATGAATGTTAGGTTTAGGCAACAAAACCACTTAGTTAGGTTTAGGAAAACCGTCACGAAGGCGTCACTTCTCAACAGCAAATGTGCTGTGAACCCCGGTCTCACTAGCTCTGACTGTTGCATAGTCAAGTGGATGTGTTTAATTTGTGTCCAGAGATCCTAGGATGCTATTTGATTTTCCATTGCCATTGCTTTTGTGCTGAGTAACAAGGGGGGAGGGGGGGAGGGGGGGGGGGGGGGGGGGGAATGGACAGTTTGTGTTTCCTTACAAGAAACCAACAGATTGCTTTTCGGCACCATTTCACAAACTGCCAAGAGACTGGGCGGCAATACGAAATGAATGTAGGTAGGAAGGGTAATGTATTTAAGTAGAATTTTACTTTTTACTTTTGTAGTTGGTTAATTTCACTTATTTTATATACTGTTAAGTCATTTTATCAATGACAATTCAGCATTTTTCAAGCTTAAATGTAGATGTTTCTCTTAATTTGTAATGTAACTACAGTAGTAACTAAAGAGTTCCATCTGGACTGTAGTGGAGTAGAAGTATAAAGTGACATCACATGGAAATAACCAAATAAAATAGTGTTTCAGATTTGCGCTTAAATGCAGCACTTTAATAAATGTACTTAGTTATATTCCACCGCTGCATTATATTTTGGCTTTTTTTATAATTGAAAAAATAAAAATGTCAAACCATTTTACCTTCCTCAATGTAAGGTTTGGAAAAATAATGGAAGTTTTGGTATCAGTGGCAAAACCCGGTGTATGAAAAAAATTCAACAAATACCCAGCTCTACTTCCAGTACAATATTGAGTTACTTGTACTTTACTTAAGTCTTCATCTTTATGTGCAAATGTATTTCTTCACCATTAATTTAAGGTTAAAATATCGTTCTCTCGTCTTGGCATCTGAACAGGAAGCTACTAGTTACTTTACAAATTAAATATACTGTATTAAAATGTATGATTAACTCATCAATGCATTGCTTTTAACCAAACTACCTACAATGTATATATAGCAGCTTCTCCAGGATCAGACACAACATCTAAAATAATCCTGACACATACAGGAAACAATAATATACAGCTCTGAATGAACCATGCTGCAACATGAGTTATTTTACTTTTAAACCTTTTGTAAATGATGCTGCTACTGTATTTAAGTAAAGATGTGTGAGCAAGACTTTTACTCGTAATTGAGTATTTCTACATTCTTGCTTTTTCCTAATTAAAAGATCTGAACTCCCGCCACCCTGTGTATCGTTTTCAGGGTTCAATTACAGCAGCACGAGGCTACAAATGCATGTAAAGTGTATAAAATGGCATTCTTAACGCCTGTGACATGCAGCATGCTCTGTTCCACTGTCTTCCATAATATACGGCTGTTGTTTTTTGAGTTCACATCTAAGTGATGAGTTATTGATGTCTGCTGGCATCTTAAACACGTACGCAGTAACAACTGCAATCATGTTTACTGTGCACACATCGAGGATTATACTCCACCCTCTGCCTCTTCCCCTCTCACAAATAGCATTGCACCGTTCACTGTACAAAAAGCTAGCTGTTTTACAAGGCGCTAAATATTTGACAGAACAGTAAGCTCATAATTACACAAGACCATGGTTGTGTATAAATGTCAAACAAAGCAGGCTGATATATAGCCAGCCATGGGGTTTACATGCTTCACATGCTAGTGTCTGAATGACAGGGCTCAGGATGATGTAATTATAACACGAGAGGCTTTATAAGTGCGTGAACCGTCACAGTATGCTCACAGAGTTAAAATAGCACAAGCTTGGGTCTGGAATAACCTGGTAGCAAAACATAGCGTCCCCTTTATTTACACAATGTGTCCCAGACATGCTGTGCATAGTGTAAATACACCGGCAATGAATCTCAATTACAGTGCAAATAGTGCACATTGGATAAGTTGAAACATAATCAGGCAGCTTTCTGATTTTTGCTGTTTTTTTTCCCCCTCCTCAGTCCGTGCACCAATCAGAGAGCTGGTTCTGCTGATGTCAGTCCTGTCCCTGCTCAGCGGAGCCGGAGGAGCTGGCCTTTTGCTAACTATAGACTGAGAAATCCCGAGCGTGTTTCTTTTGGCCTCGGGGCGGCTGTGCGGCCCACACAAATGTTGATGAGGATGAAACGGCACGACTGTGCGGTGTCTGCACTGTGACCTATGGAATGTGCCTTCAAAGAGGATTCTCGGGCTGCATGCATTTCTCTGAGGATTTCACTCCCATGGCACTGTGTTAAACCAGCGTTTATTCACTTGGGTTTTCCCTGGCAATTTATAGTAGGCTATGACACGGATACTGCAATATGAAATGTCATACCATGGTCTGTGCTGCTTTATTCTCTTGCACAAGGAGCAAGCTGCAAGTAACTCCTGTCCCTTTGCTCTTGGTTCCAAACATCACTCAGTGTCCCTAGTCCCCATTCATGGAATCCAAGGCCTGACAAATAGCAGCCATGTCATCTATGTGTTGTGCAAAATGTTGCAAACTTCCACACACACACTATGCACAATGACCCAGACAGGAAGTTAAAGCAACATGAAGAAACAAAAACCGTATTGTCCATCAGCACAAAAAGCCTGGACGTGGCGAGTGCACAGCACATCCATAACACCAACATTAAAACAGTATGAGGGAGAAGCTGTCAAGTGTGGCTGTCAACACCTCTATTTCAGCAGACATGACAAGCCCTTTAAACGTTGATGGATATAAATCAGGAGGCCATTTTGAAACAACAGGGTTATATTCAATCCTTGTTGAAAGTGTGTGTGTGTGTGTGTCCACATAAACCCTGCCAGCATGGGACTCCCCGAGGGCACGCCGACCTCCCATCCCCGTCTCTGCCAGGCAACAATTTAATATCTAATTCTTCTAATTATATCCAATAATCCCCCATTACTGTTCATTAAAATGCTTGGCCTTTTAAACACATTTTTGCTGTTCATGCTTAACTTTGATGAGTGGGATTTTGAATTGGAGCATTTGTATACAGAAATTAAAAAATAATTGAGAAAAAATATTTTATTTTATGTCTAGGTACGAAAATTATGTGCAAGGCCCAAAACGCCATTATTAATACAGACTAGCTGTTAAAAGTGACAAATCTACAGAAACCATGTGCTCCTACTATTGTCTTAGTTAAAGATTACCATATGGAAGTAGAAAAATATCACTTTTATAATGTATTAGGTAATAATATTTAAGTAGTAACACAGTTTATAAGTTTTAACATGAATTGCAAAATAACATTAGTGTGCCAGACTTAACGGGGAAGCAAACTCGTTTCTGCTTATTAAAAGGTGAGTAGACTCGGTTTAAGTGGGGTTTATCCAGCCACTCCATCTCTAGTTAGGAAGGGAAATCAAGCACAACCACAAAACTTCCGTTCTTTCTCTAAATCTTCCGACCCTCTTTCAGAAATGTCCAGCCCCTTCATTCCTTTCACTCCAATAGGACTCTACGGAGAGCCTTTGTACTGCGCAGATCAGGCTGTGTCCACTACTCCCACTCTTTTCAATAGAGAGTAAGAGGACTGCTAAGGGCTGGAACGACAGTGTTACCCATGCAAGCAGAACATCCCTCTCTTTTTGTGCAGTGGGTTGGTGAGGAGGCAGTGGGGAGGATGCGGTCAGTCTGCTCCGGGATAATAGAGGGCTGGGCAGCTGCCTTTGGCACAACAAAGGGACTAGTCTCCTGTTAGTCCTGTTTACTTTAGTGTTGTTTCTATGCCGCCTGCGTGTCAGGGTACCTGAAAGGGCGTATGGGTAAAAATGTGCGTAGGCCTTACAATTGAGACATTTCTGCCACCAGCTTCCCCCCCTTGCTGCTCTCGGGTTTATTATAGGCAGGAAATAGTTTAACAACACTTCATTTATTTTCCAGGTGTGCTGAGGCTATTTTCAATAGTTTAAGCATAAAGGAAAAATGCATTTCTTTGGAAAATGTATATGAAATAACGATGCGTAATCCGTGCACAGCGCAGTCACTGATGTTTGACTCTAACGTGCGATAATGGAGGACAGACTATATAACAATCTTTGTGTGTAAATCTTCTTTGGAGTTTAATTGTCTCAAAATGTTATGTTCTTTTTTTTTGGTTGAACGAAAACCGAGTTTTACTGTCCGTTTTAAAACTGTAGTCATTGATGTGTATTCATTCAAACATGAGTCTGGCGTGGTGATAACTTTACAATGAAGAAACTTTGTTGTAAAGTGCTTTTAAAGCCACATTCAGACACACCGGCTGCAGAACATGCGTGTCCAGAATCTTGCCAACATTATAAAGTCAACACCGTCCATCTTTTCACAACGTAAAAAAAAAAAAAAGCCTTCTTGAGCCGAGCCTTTGATCCCTTTGATTCCCCCCCTTTCTCCTACACCAGATCTGTTATGTGCGCTAAGATTCTTTAGTTTTCCATAGAAACGCGTCCTTTCCGCGGGGATATTGATGTTTTTTTCCTCGCAGGGGTTATGATATGGTGAATCAGAATTCCAAAGCCGGGGGACAATACTTGCATTCATGCTTGTTTTTTGTTTTTTTTGCACCTTTTGTCGGGTTTTGTCTCGTTGTTCGAATCCTCATTTCTCAAATGAATCCAAATATTTATTCTGTGAATGTCTGAGCTCCAGTCACTGCGGATGCTTTTCAAACTATTAGAGTCTTTGTCGGAGCAGCAGGTTGCAACGCCAAGACGCTCCAATGTGAGGACGCGCACACAAGTCTGTCTCTTACATTCGCTCACACACACACACACACACACACACATCTGACATAAAAAAAAAGTAAAGTCAACAACTGTCTTGCAAGACGCACAGAGAAAATATTGATCCTGAATATTTCTCTCTAAATTATTATGTCAGTGAGCCTGCTGGATCTGTCCTCTCTGCAGAATAATAACAAAAAAAACTACAATGTGGCCTAATTTACATGCTAAAATACATTAGCACCGTGTTGTCGCCCACTTATTATTTTTTTAGCAAATATTCCAAAGACATGGATCACAGATGCTAACTGGAGGAACACTGAAAAAAAAAACTTGGCCAAAGCTTGAAATTCCTCCAGTTGGGGTATTAAATCGACACCCAGGCCTTTCTCAGCCCTCTCCTCCCTCTCCTTTCTGCGGGCTGACATGTCTGATAGACCACGCTTTCTCTCCGCATTGTCGCCCTGTCATCACAACAAAGTACATCTTCGGGACACCGTTTTCAGAGGCCTTTGATCTGCAGACCGAAAGGAACAAAGTTATGTAGAGAAGGGGATGATAGAGGAGGACTTTAACCCCCCCCCCCCCCCCCCCCCCCCCAGTCCCACTTTGAAAAAGCAGAGAGACAGTCATTGATTATTAGTACAGCCCATAAAGGATAAATGCAACATTTGAAAGGACTCCCTCCGTTGCATCTCTCATGCAAAATAACTTTCTTTAAAAGTAGCCCACATATCAAATTCATTAAATTATTTTAGCATCATGCAGCTCCTGTATGAGCAAAGAAATAGTCCTGGAGGAGATACACGTTTAAAGTAAACTCACAATTGGGCCAACAGCATGATTTGTTTGCAGAGCTTCTAAGAACTCCATCTGCTGTTTCCATGTCTTCGTCTTCTTAAAGAGGCATAATTGACTATATCCTGTAATTATATTGTGCAAAGAGGGAAAATATTACTGAGAAAGTGTCCTTCCCTTTGTGCCCTTAAGGCTGAACGGAGTCTTTATTTCAAAACTGCCCTAAAGATTAATTATGATATTTTGCAAGTCTCACGAGAGCTTTTTACATTTGACACAGTCTGTGTAATCCTTGTTTTCACCCTCTGATCTTCACCACCGAGCCAAACTATAAGAACATACAGAAGTGATTACTGTACAGGGTGCAATAGCTGCTCTTTTGGGTAACACTCATAGCCCTGAAATGTGTTAGAGGGCTGCTGTAGTACAGCTCAACCAGTGTGTGTGTAATAGTAACAGTTCATTGGTGCCAAAATATTCCAAATTCTACCTTTTGAAGGCACTGTATCAATGGAATGCGAAGTGGCAAATCGCACCACTAAATGTCTTTTTAAGTCCTCTGGGGTTGTGATTTATTACAGAGCAAAAGTTGATTACACTGGCAAAGTGCTGAGTGCCAAAACATGCCTTTTAAAGTTGGAAAATGTGCAGTAGCATGTTTTGATATGTGTGTTTCTAGGCATTCTTTTTCATGGGTTATTTTATGGATTCATTCTGAGGATCAGGAACTGTTTATGTGCATTATTCAATATTATAAGATGATATTGGTAACCTTAAGAAGCAGACTGTTCACTCTCTGTGGGGAATTTGTAGAATTTAGTTTCAGCCAGAAGTTGGATGGATTGGAACATCGCATGTACTTCAACATGACATTGTTTATATTATGTAAATCCCTGCATGCATGAGCAAAATGACAACAAAAAAAACAGCAACACTAAGCAGTGTAATTATCATCACATCGAGCCATTTGATGAAGAAGAAAGGGGCTCTGCTGTCTCTGTTTCCCGTGTCATCTCACACGCTGCCACTCATGATAAATGAACACATTCCTGCTCCCCTATAGGCTGCGAGCGACGCCATCATGTCCCTCCTGTCATAAACAGCAGTCGTTCACTGCCTCCGTTAGTATTTCTATCGCTCCCAAGCAACTTTCCCGCAGTTTACTGAGTGATTGTTGAGAGTAACTGCAACATAACGACAAGCCTGCTGGAAAGGAGGGTCAGACCCTCTATTGCTGCTGTTGTGTGCATCAGAACAGCTCAGTGATGCTTCACATATCTATGTGTAAGCATTACTCTTGTTGGCTGATTTATTAGATTATTGGTGACATGACTCATACTTCTTGCACGGTTTAATAATTGTGTTATAGAGTTGTAACTCCAAGCGTGTAAATTCAAAACACATGTATAGATTTGGTATTTACAAGCCTTGCATTCTTAATAAATAAGAGTTATTTATGTTTTCTCATTTTAGGTTAAATTATTAGATGGACTATTTGCATTTCTTAATGATTAAAACAGAAAAATACGAAACTTTATTGAGACAGTGCATCAATGACTGACTGCGCCTTTAAAGTGAATATATATATATATATCAAGTCTTATGGAATATTATTTGAATCATAAAACAAAAATATATATTTTTCCGAATTCATTCATTTTACATTGTTGTTAATTTGCCTTGTAATGACTCTAAAGTTCCCCTGTGTATGACTCACCCACACATCATTGAATGTGATGCAGGCCGGTGTTTGTTTACAGTCGACTCATGACAGAAAAGCTGGAGGAATCCCACCTCCGAGAGCTCCACTGACCCGTGTGTCCATCCAGCAGAGACGTAGGTAGACCTCAGCGCTGACATGAATGGTAACAAGTTTATCCCTCCCGCAATATGAAGCATGTGCGTGCAGACGCTTCACGGGGGCCCTTCAATGCGTTTTAAACACATTTACAGCACATAGGAATGAATCATATCCTTGTCAGACACTTCCAGTGTAGTTTGGCAGTTTTTTTAAAAACAATTTCTAGGTTTCATTGTGCATTGGCTTGCCATTTTTTTCCCCTCTTCATCCTATATCAATGTTTTTTTGGGGGGATGTTTTTTTTTTCTGAGATCACCAAAAAGTTCACAAACACCTATATGAGCCACTGACGTCCTCTCCAGGCCCGTCAGTCTGCGAACGATCCATCCGCTCAATAGGACGTGTCCCGGCAGCGCATGTCCCCTCACAAAAGACAATTGTGATTTAGACAAACATTGGGGGAAAACATAAAGGCAAAGGTCAAGTCCTCTTTCAGTTCAAGTGTGCTCCGATTCACCTACAACACAACGGGCACAAAGAGTTGCAGCTACCTCCGTTTCTAAAGGGGATGTGATTACCCGCTTCACGGTGGAGGAGGAAGATGCTGATTCTCAACCTGATTCAGATGAAATTAAGAGGAAGAGTATTCTCCACAAATCAGCAGCAGGATTCTCCCCCCCCCCCTCCCCTGCCCTGCCCTCCCTTCCTCACACTAACACAGAAAGAGAGAAAAGCCCAAATTCCTGATATAATACACGTATTATTATTATCATTATTCTAATTATCATGCCCCCCAAAAATATGCATTTTCTACAATTCAAGCACTGGGCCGTGCGTGTTTTTTGTGTTATTATTGCAAGTTCAATTATTTCTAGAACAGAGGGATTAGAAGAATAAGTAGTGTTAATTGCGCGGCAGGTATAACGAGCAGGTCTAATCCTTCTTCCCCCCTCTTTGTATTGAGTTTTTGTGGGCTTAATGAGTGGCAGGTAGGGCTGCTTCCTGCTTTCTCACATGCTCAAATAGGCCTCTCACTGCTTGCCGTCCTGGACCCTGGCTGTGTACAGGAAACAATTGATTTTCAGCATAAAGTTAATTATGCCTAGAAATTAGACAGCCTTAACGTTGGGTAAGGACTCAGAGGTTGATTTCCTGACAGCTCTTAACACACTCTCACATATCATTCACGCCTGTGCGTTTTTACTATATGTGTGCAGTAACGTGAGGGGAAAACGACTCTTACCTTGTCTGCTCCTGCTGGCTGCGCTTATTTTAGAATACGTATATTCCACAGTATAGAAATAAAAAGGTTGCTCTACCAGTAGGTCATTTTATCCAGTCTTAATGCTGAATTTGGAGAAATAAATGGACAAAAAAAAATCCTTTGGGCTTGGTTCTGCACTGGTGTGACTAGTTTCCTAGGCTACACAAATCAGTATTATGAAGATAGCCTAAGCTCAAAGAATGTCGCAGTGGTCGACTTATTATTGGAACCAAGAAAAAAAAATCTTATTGAAACTTTTCCTTTTGATGAATTAACTCATGGACAAGGAGGATAAGCCGCCTCGCATAGCGCCTTCTGCGCTGAAGTAGGAATAATTTAACAGAAAGTCCCGCTTTGTGTTTCTTTGGACAGAATCAAGTGCCTTTCATTTTTCTGTGTTTTTTTAATACTCTCCGAAGTAAAAACATATTTCTTTACACCGAATTATTGCGTTAAAAGTGTTATTATTAAAACCAATATTAACAGTAGTGTCGATGCAGCTGAGATGAAGTGACAATAAAGTTTTGACGCAGAGATAAAGACCCGCTGACCTCTCCGAGAGGGACTTTAGCCTACATATGGTTTACACGTCAAATTGAAATTGCCTTCTGCTGAAAGGTTTTTTTTCTTTAATTCTATTACCGGACGTGGGCTCGCTTTGTTTCAATACTGTCGTATCAAAATGATTGACAAAGTAATAAACGCGTCATGCTGCTGCATCTGATTATGTCGCGGCATTTGCATTGGACATTGAGGGGGAATATGACAACCTTGACACGCTGGGGATTTGCTCTGTCAAATAAACACGTCTCCAAGGATCTATATTGTTGCGATGACAATACCTCCCATTCATTGCATTTCAAAGTATCTCAAGTTCGTGTATCGTTTTGATCAACCGCGGGTTATCGTGGGTGCAGGATGTGCAGCGTTTGCAGATGTGGGGTCATAGAAAAAGACAAAAATAATGAGAACGAATGAATAAATAAATGCTTGTCCTGAGCGGAAATTAACTACACCGGCGACACCGTTCCATAATTAATATCTCCCCCTCCTCTCCCTCTTCCTCTCTCTCTTTCTTTCTTCGTTTCACAGGTTCAGTCCTTTAAGTGCCTCTTGACGTTGTAGTGGTCACACAAGCTGCGTGCACTGCACAAAATATCCATTTTAACAAATCGTTCATTACAGTGTTTATTTTCTTCTTTCTTTCATGAAGTAGAAAATATCCCAGTGGGTGATTTTAAACTCTTTAAATTTGCGCAAAAACAATCAAAAAAATAAAACAAACGATTTTTTATTTCGATCTTTTTTCCCATTTAAAAAATAAACAGGCTATTTTGGGTCTTTTGTGATTTTTGTGCAGTGTGATTCTCTCTGAAAATGTACACTCTAATTTATTTTGTAATAATCTCAATAACATTTAATACTTCTGTACAGGCTTCATGGCGTTATAGATGGAGGCCATTTGTATCCCATGGCGTGCCCACCTACAGCAGGTGATCTCGATGTCGTAACGTGTCAGCGGTGGCCTGACATAAGTATAATAATAGTTAATAGAGCGTGATAGAGAGAATGGTATTAAACCTAACAAAGATGTGTCGAAAGCAAAAGTCTATGTCTTCATTAGCTCGATCTCCAAGGACCGTCGAACATTTCATTAGTTTGTAATTTATGAATGTTTGACAAATATTAAAGAGTATGTAAATATGGGAGGCGTAATGTCTTTCCTGCGGGAGGTGGCGAAATGACCCAAAGTCGTCGATACTGCTAGACTGATCACGTGCATTATGTCCCTTCTCAAACTGTGCGTCTGCGTGTCTGTTCGGAACATATTTCCCATCTGACGTGTGAAATAGTGCAGATAAACCAATGATTCATAATGTTGGCGGCATTTGCATCTCCTAATATGTGTTCTTTTGATATATGATGATATACTGTCTCTTTTTTATCGACTGTATGAATGCACTTCTGCCATTATGGCTCTGACTAAATCAGTAGGAGGGTTTTTTGTCCTAAAACGGTCCATTTCCTTGTTTGTGAACCACTTCCAGGAAAATCGTTTTTTTTTTCTTTATTTTTTTATTTCAGCAGCACTGGCTATAGCTCAACTTCTCAAGTCACATACACGCGGGGTCGTTTTGTTCACTGCTGAGACTTGAAACACGAGGCCTCTGGAACATTGCTGTCCTTGGTAGAATTTCATATTTTTTTGGGGGGTGAATCTCCACGAGCCCGGAACACACCTGTTCGCTGCTTTTGTCAGATCTCACCAAACACTCTCTCGGATCACGCAGGGGTCAGTAGAAGATGATGAATTCTAGTTATGATAAATGACTTGTACGTCAGATCGACTTAATCGCCAAAGGGCAAGTCCTCAAATTCAGAGTCATTTATTCTGCGTGATGCATGGCCCACTTTTAAGAATCTGAAGTTTGCCCGCACGAGCCTGCGCATAGGTCTTATCTCTCAGTATTCACATTCATATTAGCTCTTGAAATCTGAAATAATTATATAAAGTGTGTTGTCATGTGAAATAATGAGAAATGTGGTTTCAAATGACTCACGTTACAACTTTGTAGATATTTGCAGGAATAAATCGAGCACGCCATATTATTATACTGTGGCTTTTTAATTTTCTTTAATTCCCCATATTTGTCTTGCTCTTCATATGCACACACACACTGTCTGAATAGACTCCAACAATATTTAGATCTATTTGTTTGCTCGAGTTGCAGCAACAAGTTCTCCTGCGCGTGTGCAAAACGCTCGCGCTAACGAAGGAAGTCATCACAGCTCGTGCTAACTAGACTGCGAGATCAAATGAGAAGGAAGAAGGAGATCTCGGATCAAAAGAGACCAAATGAGCGGGTCTCTGATTCATTCATGCAGCTGCATTGAGACCAGGGCCAACAGGCGTATCACACACTGAAAGGGAGCTGCTATTCAGAGTGCAGGTGTGAAGTATGTGGCACATTCTGCCATATAATGTGGCGGTTGTTAGAAATCCGTGTTCGGGCCTATGTGGGCTACTGGGGGGGGGCTGATTCGCATTGGAGGGAGCCCGCTCATCTATGAAAGTAAAATAACTCCGTTTCCTGAAATCTGTGGATGACGGTAATCCTAAAACCTGGGGAGTGTGGTGGGGCGGTGTATAAGGTCTTACTGCCCCCCACCCCCCCCCCCCCCCCACCACACCCATGTTCTCCGGATAGTGACTTATGAGAGGTTTGCCTGCTATATACAAAAGCTACCGCAGGGCTGCATGCCTTAAACCTGCCTCAGCTCTGCTTGCTCACATTTTATATGCGGAATACAGTTCATTTAGCTTTAAAGGTTGTCATAAATCTTCATGACGGAAGCTCGTGGTGGCCTATACATCAACAGCCACGTGATTCGCGTAAATCCCCCACGGTAAAACTCACCTGGACGTTATCAGAATATGATAGTCAATATTCATGACGAGCTTTATGGTTGCACTTAACTTGTGGGTGCGCGTGTGTTTGCCTTTTGACCTCACTTCTTCACACTCGATCAAATGAATTAAGTGCAATGAAATAGAAATAATCCAGTAATAATGTATAGATGGTGAAACGATACTAAACTGTATAACAGAGGTGTGTTGGGAGCTTTTTTGTAGCCATATTTATTCAATCTAAGCTCTATTTCCTTATTTATTGACTATAATAAATAGAAAAACCAATGCATCTTTTTCTTCGATCAGCGTTTCCAGGATGCCAGCTCTATTATAACATCTCTGTCCTGCTTTTCCGGTCTGTTTCTGGCGGGTCTATTGCACCTGTCCCTCTGCCTTTCTCTTTTATTTTTTTTGTGCCAATTTCGGCCACTTCATTCCTGATAATTATGACCTGGTTGGTGTCGGAGGTGCTGATGGTGGTGGTGTTGGAGCGTGGGGTGGGCGTGGGGGAAAGGGGGAGTGAGGAGGGGGGGGGGGGCAGGGAGGCTTTTACTCCTAGACTGCTAATCCCCCTATTAAAAGGGTTTTGTTCAATAATGCCGGACAGTTTCCGGAAGTAGGATTACCGCCTCCATTATTTTACAAAGAAATGATATTTCACACTCAAATGAGCCTTAGGTTGCAGCAGTGGTACTGAGAGGGCCTTGTGGGGGAATGAAATGGATTCATATTCTTTATGTTGCTCTTTGGCAGTTCAAAACCTCCCCCTTCTTTTCTTTACTTTTTAACGTCCTCTATTCTATAATTAGTGTGAATAAGGATAATCCCTGTGAAACTGCAAAAACACCCATCAGTTTCCTGTTTTGGACTGGCATTCGTGTTGCTGCTCAAGTGGAGGCTCTTCTCTTTCTCTGTATATCACACACACACACACACACACACACACACACACACACACACACGCACACGCACACGCACACACACACACACACCTGTTCTTGATTCTTGACCCCATAGCTGGTATCAGATCAGAGGTTGTCGCTCAGCTGAAGGTGGGAAGCCCCAATGAGTGAACCCAACAGGATCAGTTGTTAAAGATCCTCTCTAACGGTTCGAGCTGCCTGTGGTGTCCAGTGTCTGCACGCCGGGAATTTCACTTTTACATTTAAACCAACAGTCGTCACGTGCCAGTTCACTAACTCTTTATATGCGATGCTTTGCTACCAAAGCCCCGCACTTGTAACAGCTTAATTTCTCATTGAAGACAGGGTATTTATATTTGGTAAAAGTCGTAAATTATGAGGCGTAAAGGTCACTAAACTATTGCAGAGCAGACGCGTACAGTCCTGTGATTTTTATTTCTCTCTGTGGCTTCCAAATGAATTCAAGGCCCTTTTTTCTTTGATCTGTGCCTGCAGTAAAGATCAAATTCGCGAATACTTTGGCTGAAACAAATGACACACGGACCTCGTGTTTTAACCCTCTCGCTTCATTCTCTAATGAAACAACTCTTTAAACGCTGCCTATCCTTCACTTTGAGCGCTGAATGGAAAATGTTTTTACGCGACTCAGTTAGTTCTTGTCCATTTTGACGACTGGAACTAAAAGCTTTAGACGGCCCAATAGAGAGGAGGCCAATAGAGAGGAGCCCAACAAATCGGTGACAAAGGGCTTTCCGTGTCATCAACGTCGTTCAGACGACCTAGAAGAATCCCTCTGATATCAACTCCCACTTCAAAGACTCCCACTTTCAATTGAGATCCAACTATCTTGTTGCTTTTTTTTTTCTTCCTTTTTTCTTTTTTCTTAACGCACAAGAGCTGGTGCCAAAGGAGGCATCATCATCTGCTTCTATTTGGTTGGTTTAGTGTTTATTCTTTTCTTTGAGCAGGGCCTCTTCCACAGAGCAAACTGTCATGCACTTAACCAAACTCTATAAACGTATCAGAGAGTTGTAGCTGTGTTGTTTCCACCCACTTCTGCGTTAGTCAAGGCCGAGAGTAAAACGTGCCCCTCGGCCAAAGGTTTCCCCAGCACAGCAGAGCTCTTCGGGTTTATGGTTAGCTGCATATTTTCACTTCTCCTCGAGCTTATTTCATACATTTTATTTATTTATTTTTAAATCTGCAAGTGGTGCACAAAACTGGAATAATTCATTTAAAAGTCTATTGTTAACTGTATATTTATCATGATAGGCAGACATGCTTTTATGGTTTTACATATTTCATGCACAGAGCCTAAATATGATTATGGTTAAATTTATCCATTGAGCAGCTCGGCCCTCTTGCAATGCAAGTCTATTATGGGGTGGGACAACTGCCTTTTAGCGGCTTCTCCTTTGATTGTCGTAAAGTAGGCCTGGAGCAAAAGAATATATTTTTCTTCTTTATACTGCCCTCGTCTGCAATATAAAGGACGTAGATTACCGTTTCCTACCCCATGGGAAGCAAATATTACATTCTTTAGAGCGGGCTTTTGAGTCCACGGACTTGGCCCCATATCATTTGAGTTTGACTTGGCTATTGCTATAGAAATCTTAATTCACCATGAGGATTCACCGTCGTGAAAAAAAATGGCTCTTTTGTACAAAATGCTCTTTGAAGTCTGGATCCGAATATTGTAGCCCTTCATCAAACTCTGCCCACGTCTGCATCAAAAACCACAGCTCAGCTGAGAAAGTAAGACTTTACACACGTTTTTAATTCGCCCCTTTCACCGAAAAACACTTAGGAAAATAAAGTATTTAAATGAAACGTAAAGGACCTTTCACTACATTGTATTGCTTTGAGCCTGAGCTGTTTTTATCTGAATCTGAAAAGTAGACGTGGATATATTATTACTCGAGCTTCCCTACAAGTTGTGAGTAAAGGAGGCAATTGTTGTTGTTTTTTAAATGGAAATATTATTTTAAAGACATGACAGAAATTGTGAACATGTTCCCCCAAAAAAAAAATTTGATAACCGGCTGTAAATTGCATATAAACCCGAATGGCTCAGCAGAGTTTTCACTTTAGTCATACAAGATTTATTCAAAATACCCACAAATTACAAGGCAATTCGGTACGCATTTTGAGTGCCACTCGATTTCAGATATTAAAAATGAGAAATAAAAATATTGACGACAATGATACAAAATCACGTAATGCCCACTTTGATAAAACATTTATAATTTCACGCTCGTATATCAAATACTGCAGGCTTATGAAACAGTTCAAATGTTGACCTTCTGCACAAATGAAAAAAAAACAAATTTTTTGTACAGTTTGTACAAATAACTGCAGTAATTGGTAAGAAACTACTTGGAGACAGATCCTTACAGAACTATCAACATCAACACATCGAAACTTACAAAATTTACAAATGTACATGGTTGCCCTAATTGAAACATGCACTTTGGTTCGATAATACAAAATCCCTCAATTTCAGATTGAAAAATAAATAAAAACATATTGAAGTCAAAACTCGGAATTTACAAAATAAGTGTACACCAACATGCCTAGCCTACAATAATGTACCACGTAGTCTAACGGATTTACACGACTCTCTCCACAAGTGGACCAGTGGGCCGTCAGGGCGTACAGGCACCGAGCCAACCATTTTGAATAAGCTGAGGTTTGAAAATATATTCTTTTTATTTTGCCTGGATATTAGCACGTCTTTAAGGTTTGCACTTTTTCCTTCCAATGTGGTTAAAAATGGGTCTCTTGGCTCTGGGTGTCTGTTTGGTGGCTCAACCAAAACGGGACCAGTGGGCCTTCGCAGGCATATAGGCACCGAAGCCAAACCATTTTTAATAGTTAGGCTTCTGAAAGCGTGTTCTGTCACTTGTGACTTCTCTTTGAGTCCAATTGGATTAAAACGCGTCCCTCGGTTCTTGGTTTCTGTAAGGCGGCTCGTCTGTGGGGTCGGGCGTGGAGGGCCCGCTGGGTGGTGTTTGGGCGCCACTGGCACCTGAACTGTGGCACACGTACCATTCACTTAGATTCGCGGGCTGGGAGGCTCCCACCGGCTCCGACAGCACCGAGGAGCCTCCTGGCTCCCGGCCCAGGTCTGAGGAGGGGGAGACCAGGGACGGGGTGGATGACTCGTAGCCTGAACTGGGCGGAGGGGACTTGCAGTGCACCTTCATGTGTTTCCTCAGGGAGCTGGGGTGTGTGTAGGACTTATCACAGCCTCTCACTTTGCAGTTGTAGGGCTTATCGCTGGTGTGGACGTGGGAGTGCTTTTTCCGGTCACTGCTGTTGGCGAAGCGTCTGTCGCAGCCGTCAAACTCACATTTGAAGGGCTTCTCACCTGTGAACAGTGATGGTGACATAATGAAATTTAAATCAATAAATTACGGATTCAAAAACATTGACGTTCCCCAATCAGGCCTCGTACTTTTTATGTAACTAATTATTTTAAGAGACCATCTTCCAACCTCTAGCAGTTTGATACTTGACACAGATCTTTAATGTTTAAATACTAACAATGCGGGTAACCCTATTTCTGTAGGCATATATGGGCTTGAAATAAACTAAGCAACAAGTATTCAACTATCTGTGACCCAACAAACAAAAAAATAATACCGTTTTTTTTTTAAAGTTTAAAAACAAAGCTGTGACAAATACACCCACGTTTGATTATTTGTTTCTTGATTTACCAAATATTATTTTATATTTTAGTATTTACAGGCAACCCCCCCCCCCCCCCCCCTTCCCCCTCACGTGCACTTAAAAAAAGTGTGCCTACTTGGACAGAGCTGCCATGAGTCTGGTGTAAACAGGAGGGCTGAACCCCCACTGTCCTGGGTCTATACCTGGCGTCTACATGCATCAAGGCATACGTCAAAACAGACAAGCTATGAGCACAGACATAGCAGGCCTAAAACCAACTGAAGAATAATGATAAATGAAAGTATTGCCACCAGGCTACACCTACTGTGTGCTAACACTGTCTGCTATTTGATTCCTGCAAATGGTTATGGACCTGGGTCTAATTTTGCGTTTTAATAACAACTATTTCTACCTGATTATGACAAGGCAAAAAAAACAAAAAAAAAACAGTCTGAATAAATTACACGGAAATCATCCGCTGCTGATTTTTCTCCTCCGATTAAAGCTTTTGAGAATATGTAATTGCCTCTGTCTAATTACACTTGCGGGTTGAATATCAATTTGACCTTCAGCTGCTGGGTTGAGAGAGCCAATCAAGGATATTAGTGTAGTACAAGAAACCGTCGAGGAACAGACCCCAGGGGCAGCCCCAGTCATAACCACACTTTCAGATTTTAAACATGATACCAAAGACCAGGCCCCTTGGGAGTCAACACACAGAAATAATTTAACAGATTTGTACTTAGGTAATGTGAGCAAATTATATGAATAATACATAGGGTGCAGAAATGGAGCAGAGGGGGAGTGCCATGCAGCCACCGAAAGAGAGGAATGTAGTCATTGTATTCATTTACAAGTCTGACTCGACATTCTGAGGCCTTTTTTCCCCTCACTGGCTCCACAGCACGTCATTGTTCCACAAAGGCAAGCAGCCATATTGTATCTTTATGGTTTTTTTTAATCAGAGCTATATAGTTCAATCAGAACTGCTGCTTCGAGCTGCAATGTATATACTTCAGTCATTATAGACGCAGTCAGCTCTGCCAACCTGTTGGTGAATTATTTCAGCCGTCTGCACTTGTCAACTTGTTGCTTTGGCTAAAGGCTACCAAGAGCTGATCATTCCACGAGCAGGCTTACATATTTCACCCTGTATACATGTCATATCACTCTGGAAAATAAAGGTATTCAAATCCTCTTAAACATATGTGTAAACTAAAAACACTCCCCTCTCTGTAGCTTTAAGTGTAATGCAAGCCAACCAACTATTATTATTATTATTATTATTGGTTGGAATAAAGGCATAACACTGCTCATAAACACAGCTACAAGTGGCTGAAAAAACACACATCGTCATCATATCAGTCACACTCGATGTGAAGACGTGTAGCGTGCATGGACCAGACCTGACGTGGGCCTCGGTCTTTGTGCTGTGGTGTAAACAAGAGGTTGAAACCGTCAAACGCCTGAGTGAGCTGTACCATAATCCCGAACCTTTGCAAAACTTGCGAGCACTGATGCACCTCACAACAAACAGGTGGGCAGTAGCTGTCGCGTGCTGATGTATCAGCAGCACAGATTGATTAATTGCCACGGTGCACCAGAGGGGATTTGAAATGCTTAAAATTAAAGAAAATTAAATTAAAAGTCGTGAAAAAACGATCTGAAAATTATTCAAAGAATCGCTTCAATATTTATGTTTGAATTTCAACATGCAACTTGATATTTTTTTCTTTCTTTTTTTACATATTATAGTACATTTCCACAACATTTCCTTTTATGAATATATAGCCACTGACCTGTGTGCGTCCTTTTGTGAATCTTAAGGTTCTCCGATCTTGCGAACACTTTCCCACAGCCGGGGAATGGGCATGGAAACGGTTTCTCCCCAGTGTGCACTCGAATGTGATTTACAAGTTTGTACTTGGCTTTAAATGGTTTGCCTTCCCTCGGACACTCTTCCCAAAAACAGATATGGTTCGCCTGCTCTGGTCCACCGACGTGCTCCACCGTCACATGCGTTACGAGTTCGTGCATGGTGCTGTAAGTTTTGGAGCAAAGTTTCCTCGGCGATACCTCCGGCTCCAGCCACTTGCAAATCAGCTCTTGCTTTATCGGCTGCCTCATGTAGCGGAAAAAGGCACCGGCTCCGTGGTGGTGGTGGTGGTGAGCGCTGAGATTCATGTTCAGATTCAGACCACCGTAGCCATGCAACGGCGAGGCGGAGAACGGATCAGCCCTGGAGCTTGCCACTTGACTCAAGTGATCAGACCTAACGTACATTTCTCCAGGTAGTCCTAACCTTATTTGTCCATTCAACGCTTGGCCACCCGGGGATCCGCTCGAAGACTGGTCGTGATGGAGTCCGGAGAAGAGGGTATGGTTCCCAGCGTCGGGGTGATGACCATAGTGTCCGGGATAGCTACCTGTTGTTGAGACAAACATTCCGTGGTGAGAGGCTGAACCAGCAGTCTGGTCAGTCAGTACTGGCATGGCTTGAGCTGTCAGATCTCTCCGGATGAGGAAATCCCTACCTGCAGATAAAGCCTGGGCCGTGTGAGACATAGAATAGGGGACCGATGTCGCCTGAACCGGGCCAAAAGCTCCCGTTTGACTGGAGACCACTTCGCTGTGGCCTGCCATATGATGATTGTGGTGGTGGTGATGGTGGTGGGGATAATGATGGGCTGGGCTGATTTTGAGGGCCGCGGAGTGCCCCATGTGTTCTGGCCCGAATGGACTCGGCCCCAGGCGGGGTTCCGCAGTAATCTCCCCAGGGTGCGAGTGAGCCATTGAGTGTGGATGGCTGCTGAACCCCGGGAAGCCTGTCACGCTCTGAGGGGTATGGTGGTGATGATGGTGATGGTGGTGAGCCCCTGCCAAGTCAACTAATCTCAGTGCCGTGTTCCGTTTGGAAAACGTAGGGTCCATCACGGGGCTTCCCAATGCATCCACGCTCATTACTTCCTAATTTTAGAATAACTTGACAGCAGGCAAAATAATAATGATGATGACAAATATATTTTAATCGCAATGAAAAATAACGAAAAAAAGACTTTTTAAAGTTAGGTCTATCTGCAGACTACATGAAATCCCATTCGGTTGAGAGGCAGCAGCAGGACGCTTTGATACTGAATAGAGATTCATGGTAGGCGCTGCAGCCCGTGGAGCCAAACAATCACCCTGCGCTCTAATTGGTCAGAGCTCGGTGATTGACGTCACCAGTGACAGTTTCCAACGTGAAGAAAAATGTCTTAGTGACAGCAAGCAGCCAGCGCGCATGCGCAGTGCCTTAGGCAACGCTTGAAAAAAATAGTTGTTATGCAAAGGTTATTGTACAATAAAAGTCCTAAAAAGTTGATCCAGATATACAGTCGTCTTTCTTTTGTCGCAGTGAACAAAGGCTGCGCGGCTATGAAATAGCAATTTCCCCACTTCGATTCTGCAATTACAAAACAGACTGTCTCGCAAGAGGATGCATATTGCCAGTATAAAAGTTGTTAGGATCATAAATAATGCAGTGATATCTTCATTTTGCCCTGCAACCTATGAAGGACAACTTTACGCACAAATTACGCACACTTTTACGCACGTAAAAGGTCGGCGTCAGCGGTTAACATAACCGACGGAAAACTCCACGTGGGAGTTAAAATAGTCCGGAGTATATACCATTAATATGCGTTTTGATAAATACCCATATTTAAATATCCAGCCTTTCGCCCTTCAGCGCGTAGGCTACGGCAGCGTCGACTCCGTGCTCTGCTTGGTGGGATCCGTGTAAATAGTAAGTGTGAATAGGGCGAACTGCGGCCATTCTCCCGAGGGGAAAAATTGTAATGGACGGGACCTGTTGTTATGATCCGGGGTAATTTTGCTTTAGACCCAGGACGGCAGCAGATGAGGGTCACAGGAGGTGGTGCCGTTGCAGCATTAAGACCAAAATATAACGTGTGTGTGTAAGTATCGGTTACTACAATAATATCTTACTAAGTATAATATTGTGTTATCATTTCTGCTTTTTGTTTGAATGCTTAATATAAATATATTAGTTATGAATCATAACAACATGAAGTATAAATTATCTGTGAATTTATTTTTTGCCATGCACTTTGTTTTTTTGAACCATCAGCCGACTAACAGGACTATTTTCAAAATAAAACGTGTGGTCACTAAAATGTTTGGATGTTACTGTACACGGATTAAAGCCTAGGTGGACATACATATAAAATGAATACTTATCACAACTAAGGTATTTAAAATATATGTATTGTATTGCCATGGTAATACTTTTATAAACAACTTATAATTAAGAGGCAAGACTTTAAGTATATATCTTGTGTACTGCAACCAAATAGGGGGGGGGGGGGGAGGGGTTGGGGGGTACTGGACGGTTAATCTTTGTAGTTGCAGACAAAAATAAATTACTGCGTGAAGCGACCTTAAAGAAGGTCACTACAGTACTAATCACTGTGATGCGAATATGAAATGTGTTAATGTGTTATTTAACTTCTGATGTGACCATAAGTCATTTGTGGAAATGTATTGTCTCAGGCGCTCGTCAGTATCTTATCCTCACACTTTTTCGGAAATTATATATTTTCTTTCTGGATGACTGAATGTGTCGTTTTCAGATAAAAACAACAACAACAAAGTAAATTATTGAATATATTGAATACACTCACTCACTTCATTTTTATAGGAGAACAATCATTTTAAAAATTGGATTCCTCTTGGTTACTTCTCAGAATTGACTTGTCGACATGTTTGCTGACAGCCTCATGTCCAGCACGTTACAAATTGAGTCAATATTTTGAGACATGACGGATCCAAAACATGTTTATTAAATGGCCTTTACGCATGGGACTCATGAGGCTCACAGCTGCCTTCAGAGGCATCACAGCACCAGCGTACTGCAAAACGTTGAAGTGCTATTTCTGGTCCAAGTTGTGCCTGCACTCACTCTTGGAGACCAGAAGCAGGGGAGTTGTATCAGATCCCAAACAAACAAACAGAAAGTTGCATATTGTAGAGAGGTCTCCCAAAACGCTGCTTTGTTCTGTTTTGGCTAAGTTGCTTTCCCTGTAAATCATAAATAGCTCCAAGTAGCCATTTTAAATTCTACAGTATGCCTCCAGCATATTAGGATCATGACACTAAACAGTTAATGGCGGGTTGATTAGGGTGCATCTTTTACGCATATGGCTAAGTTATAGAGCCATATAATGTATCCTAATAATTTTGAGGCACATAAGTGGCACTGGAAGTTTAAATCCACTTGTTAAGGCATGTAGAATTCCAACAACTATTTTCTTGGCACACAATTTCTAATTTAGCCTCTCTTGTTGCACGTCTGACTAAATGACCTCCACTATTGACTTCCCCCCTCTTTCAATGATATGCCATTCTTACCGTTTCCACCTGTTGAAAGATCCCTCCATATTTTGCATAGCAGAGTAGCGGGCTACCTAAACCGCTGGATCAAGTTGAAGGCGTACATGTTAAGATGAGAACAACATAAAGTCCCCTCTTCCCTTGGTCTCCCAAGACTGACTTGGAAAATGCCTTGCAGAAACGTAGCCTAGTAGCCAAGAAGATATTTTAATGGTCCGCATGGCTCGTCTGTGCATGTGGCTTTGAACTCTAGCGGCCGGAGGTTCCTGCAGAGAGCGCCGCAAATCCCACTTGATAACTTCGACAACCCACAACGTTTTACACACAGGCTATATATATGCATCACTGGCCTGCAAAAAAAATGACTAAGTTGCACAGGCACAGCCAAATCGTGATGGATACATTAGGCATAGGCCTACTAGTCGATCCAAGTTAAATACTGGCCTATATCGGTAACCTTTATGAACTTGCTGGTGAGGAAATCTAAAGCACAGATGTTCCACTGGTGTGAGCTCCAGTGGACGCCGAAACCGTTGTGTTCAAGGGAGACGGAATGACACAGAGTGCGCACGAGAGGCAAGACAACAAAACGTTACGTGGAGTCACTGCGAGGTGAAAGGGATACGTTGATAATAACCCAATAACAGACCTTTAGAGAGAGCGATGGAAGTGGGCAGACTTCATATTGGACGTTAAGCTTTCCTTTTCCTTTCCTTTTTTGGGGTTTCCCGAGAAAATACCCAAAAACTCCTGTATCCGTACCTGACACACGTCACGAGGGTCCATCGTTGAATGGCATAAGGTTTGTTTATTGAATTATTGTTGTAATTTATTATTCTGACATTGCAAGCTTGTGTCATACACTAGACAGATAGATACCACACACACACACACACACACACACACACACACACACACACACACACACACACACACACACACACACACACACACACACACACACACACAGACAGACACAGATAGATAGATATAAATATACATATATATATATATATATATATATATATATATTGATATGCATAATGTGTGGGTGCTGAATTGTACAAAAACGTCATCCTCTACCACCAAATGGTTTTGGTTGCCGATCTAATGTCCCCATGTTAACAAAGACATCAAGACACATTTGCTTTATAAACTGCAGTTTATGATAAAACGCTTTATGTGGCTGTAAAACGTGCTCTGACTTTCTACAAGGCCAGTTGTTGCCTTGTGTTTTTCAACTTTTGTTTTGCTGTTATTCAGCCTTTTAACCAAATTCACAGTCAGCAATATCACAATATCTGGGATTGATGATGCAAAGAGGCCAATAGAAGTGTGGGCCCTGCACCGTGGATTGTTATTTGGTGAGTGGATGTTATTGGGGGGAAAGGGGCTCCGCCAATGAGTGCGCAGCTCCGGGCCCACGTGACCACCCCCCTCCTCTCCCATTCATCAGGGCTGGACTGTGTTGTCTTTTCAATTCATTTATCTGCAGGAATGATTGCGACTATCAGTCTAGAGCTCACCGCCTGACTGAGGAGGTGAAAGTTGCGCCACAGGAAGATAAACCGCAAAAGACAATATTGCATGTATACATGATTCTGCGTGTGCATCGGATGAGCGGTATAGGGGAATTCCTCGCGTCCTAAAAAAGTAAACAGAAAATCGGTGGATTTGAGAGTTTGCTCAGACGAGAGAGGTCCAAGAGATAGAGCGAGGGGGAGGAAGAATATCTGTGCGTGATTTTTTGATTTCTGCTCTCAGTCGTCTCGGCGAGTCTAGACTGAAGATGCTCTTGGACGCAGGACCGCAGTATCCCACCATAGGAGTCACTACTTTCGGCTCCTCACGGCATCACTCAACAGGCGAAGTCACAGAGAGAGAAGTAGCGTTGGGGATCAATCCGTTCGCGGATGGGATGGGCGCCTTCAAAATAAACCACAGCTCCCACGATATCGGCTCCGGACAAACGGCGTTTTCCTCCCAGGCGCCCGGCTACGCGGCAGCCGCCCTGGGACACCATCACCACCCGACCCACGTTGGCTCTTACTCCACGGCGGCTTTCAACTCAACCAGGGACTTTCTCTTCAGAAATCGGGGTTTCGGGGACGCCACCGGAGCCCAGCACAGTTTGTTCGCCTCCGGAAGTTTCGCAGGGCCACATGGACACTCGGATGCAGCGGGGCACCTGCTCTTCCCGGGGCTCCACGAGCAAGCGGCGAGCCATGCGTCTTCCAACGTGGTCAACAGCCAGATGCGGCTGGGCTTCTCGGGGGACATGTACGGACGGGCCGACCAGTACGGCCACGTTACAAGCCCACGGTCCGACCACTACGCGTCGACCCAGCTGCACGGCTATGGCCCCATGAACATGAATATGGCCGCGCACCACGGAGCAGGGGCCTTCTTTCGATACATGAGGCAGCCGATCAAGCAAGAGCTCATCTGCAAGTGGATCGAGCCGGAGCAGCTGACGAATCCCAAAAAGTCGTGCAACAAAACTTTTAGCACGATGCACGAGCTCGTGACCCATCTGACGGTGGAGCATGTGGGGGGACCAGAGCAGACCAACCACATCTGCTTCTGGGAGGAATGCGTCAGAGAAGGAAAGCCATTCAAAGCCAAATACAAACTTGTAAATCATATCAGAGTACACACCGGAGAAAAGCCCTTTCCGTGTCCGTTCCCCGGCTGTGGCAAAGTATTTGCTCGATCGGAAAATCTAAAAATTCACAAAAGGACTCATACCGGTAAGATCCGCTCAGATTGCCCGCTTTTTTTATACTGCCAAATCCATGTTGACAATATTCAATTCAAAATATGCACGCGATCTGGGTTGTTTTATGTGGCAGCTGGAGTCTCCTTACTGGCATGTGATTCAGTGCAGTTGTCAACAGACATTTTTTCAAATGTTATTTTTAAAGTCTTCTTATTTTCTGGTAACATTTCTTCTTGTGATACATATTTAAATTTAATCAAATGAATTAACCCATGGCTTAGTCAAATATATTTGCAGTGTGTAAGTAGTCTGTCTGTCTGTCAGTCAAATATATAAGCATAAAGAGGCTGCCTTGTAATTCTTCACCATAAGTCTGTTTCCTCACAGACTATATAAACATATTTATATCCAATAATGTATGATATGTAATTTTGAGATCCAGTGTTGAACATTGCATTTATTCTTTTTTTTTTTGTATTTAGGTGAGAAGCCTTTTAAGTGTGAGTTTGAAGGCTGCGACAGGCGATTTGCAAACAGCAGTGACCGCAAGAAACACATGCACGTCCACACGTCTGACAAGCCCTATCTCTGCAAAATGTGCGACAAGTCATACACACACCCCAGCTCCCTCCGAAAACACATGAAGGTAAAAGAACCATTTCTTTCTTATGCATGTTTTTTTTTTATTATTGTTTTAACAACATCGTTAAATGGTATTTCACATCTTAAAGATGCCTTTTTTTGCCGCTTGGAAATGAGAATACAAATATTTACATTGTGTAATAATATTAGAGGAGGTTCATTTTTTTTTAAAGAAATAGAGAAACATAATTTAATTTGCCTTGCCAATTTCTTCTCTTTCTTTCAACCCCCAAAATAGATTAAGATCTTAATGAGTAATAATAATGTTTAGGTTATGTTTTTTCCCCCACATGTTAAAAACAGTTAAATAAGGACATTTGTTTTGATTCATTTCTTTTATCGAAAATACAATGAAGGGACCAAACAGCCAATGCAGGATGCTTTTTTATAACGTTTTTCTTAATGTTGAAGGTCCATGAATCCACCAATCCAGCACCGCAGCCATCTCCAGCGGCCAGTTCAGGGTACGAGTCGTCCACACCTCCCACTATAGTATCACCGTCCACAGAGAACCAGAGCAGCAGCTCCATATCACCAGCAGCCTCAGCAGTTCACCACACAACCAACCACAGCACGCTGTCGTCAAATTTCAATGAATGGTACGTGTAAATATTTTTGGAACAAAAAAAAAGAAGTAGAAAAAAGACTGCAGAATTAAAAAAAAAAAAAAAACCCCAACTGCTTGGAATCAAAGACTTTATAAAGTCAGCCAGTGAAACATGGACTAAGAAAACACGGGAGGCCCGAACGATCATTTAAAGGCTGTCTTAATGTCAATGAGCGAGAATGCATGGACAAAAAGGAGGCAAGGACAGCCACCGAGTTTAACTTTTTTCCCCTCAATATTCCTTTGAGTCCTTATTTTTACTGAGAGACTGCTCAGAAGAGATCTCAAAAAGCATGCTATCTCCGGGTAGACGCCTGAATTTTTGTACATAAGGATTTCACCAAGTTGGAAAAAAATGTAATATTTTATTTTGTAAATAATTCTATCACAGTTTAAGGGAATTTGTGAAAATGTGGTCCCTAGATATATGGAAAATGAGATGGGTTTTAAGAATATTGCGATGAATAGACTTCATTGAAAAGAATGTTATAGTCGTGAACCAAATGTGAATTATTCAGTATTACTACAGTCTACACGTCGACCTAACCGACTCTTAGTATTAATGTGCTTTTGTAGCCTATTCAGTGCAACATTTTCGTCCAAGGTCCAGTTTGAGTAGCACAGTATCATTGTTGTTATTTAATGTCATGTCGATAAATCGTGTAGTGAAAGCCTGAAATTCCGTGTCAATCTGTTTATGTACGTGATAAATATAAAATCTCTGTCAATTGCTTTGTCTGAAAGGAAGTATTATTACATGTAAGTAGCTCAATTTTCCATATTTATCCGCATGTAAAGGACCGGTAACATGTTAGATATGATCGGTATTTATGGAGAAATGCGCTCGTATGTAAAATTTAGTTTACAAAAAAATGTTTGGATACATTTCGTACTATATTAAAGGATTAAAACAAACAATAATGCATTGCGTTGGAGGTTATTGGTTTCATTGGTGAGGTTGATCTCAACATGGGTGCTGTGTGGAACTAATGGGTTCCTTTTATGTAAGCTGCATAAAATATAATAATTAGCTGCAGACTACAGCAGACTTTTTTTCACCATAATAATGCATTCAGCACGGGTTCGATGAAAGAATTATCGCACAAATAATTCTAACTCTTTATTTTGTGTGTGTGTGTGTGTGTGTGTGTGTGTGCATGCTTTTGCACGTGTGTGTGTGTGTCAAAGGCAACATTTCATTTAGAGCTAAAGGTTGTGTTTCAAACGCACTGTCACAACTTCCCTGACAGTCAATGATAAGCAAATTCACTCCCCCCCTTCTGCATCTTCTGTTTATCCCAAATTAACATCCAACACTTTGCCCTGCAGTAATGTGCAAATTAAATCGATTAATCACGGCGGTTGTTCCTCAGTGTAAACCCAGATAGTTTGCGTTACTTAATTGTTCGGGAATCTAATTTTCAAATCTAATTTATTTTCTTTTCCGCGTTTGCCGGATTTCATAGATTTACGCTGAGGAGTCAATGTGGCCCCCTCATTGTTCCTGGCTGCAGCTTGCTTGACCGCCCCATTAGGCAGAGATCACATCAGCAGCCGCCAGTGATCATGGTTAACACTGCCAGTGTGCACGGAGCCACGATCTGTCAGTCTGCAGCTTTGTCAGGACCGCTGTATAGCCGAGAAGAACCAAATAGCAATTTTAATCGTAAAAAAGAATCCACAGCACAGGAGGTGTGTGTGTGTGTGTGTGTGTGTGTGCGCGCGCGCGCCCGCGTGTGTGCATGGACGCGCGCAAGCTTTCCCGTTTATATCAGCAAAAATAAAAAAACATCCACCATCTTAGATGATTTGCTGAAATGTATTGAAATGTATTCATATTTTCTTTTCACGGACTATTACATTTGGAGATAAATGAAGGATGGTAATAAAATGACTTTTTCGACTCTATTTAACACTATCTATTTAGGTTCCAGTGCGGATGCTTCACTGATGCACTGCTATAGGGAAAACAGACGCACTCCACGCCGAGTGAATTCGTCTGAGAAAGTCACTTTGCAGCTTTATAGAAAAATGTTCACATGTAACTGGAAATATAAATACAGCAGTTTAGAGTGGATGTGTTAAAGCTATCTTATGTGGTTTCTAGGCTGGCGATGTATTCCACACATGCGCCATATTTAAATATAAAGCTGATGCCAGATGGGCAAATGTAGATATGGAAGCTGAATCCACCTTAAACCAGTTTATGCATCAGTTGAACTTGAGAGAACCATTTTTATAAAATAAAGAAAATTCAGTTTAGAGTCCAAGCTGATATTGATACAAAGATACTTCCCTTTGAGAATTTGAGTTTTGCTTGGATTGGTGGTTATTTGCCTCTTTATGGACTTCAGTTCATAGTTCATCCTCCTTTTTTTTATTCCCCTGCTCATGTTTGACTGAAGAGAGAAACTGTAACCCTTTGAGTCCAAATCGCTGCTCCTTTAACGTGCCACGACTGAATGCAAACTGTGCTGTTTAATTTCCACTCCAGTCTTCTGTTGTATTGCTTTACACTGAACCCATATCAAAAATAAAATACTCGTACAAAAAAAAAAAAAAAAAAGAAGAGTCGACGACAGGCTGCAGCGCGCGAGCTATCAGACTGCCATAGAGCTCATGGTGACTCCATGATCAAATAGGAGCGCAGGAAAAACATCCACTTTAAATGTATTTACGCTCAAGTCTGGAAATGACAAACACTGAGATATGGGGAAAGCGCAGGCGCCAGTATCATGAATATTTATCACCAGCACTTGTGGCCAGTAAACCGAGCCTGACGTTTGTGTTACCAAGGTAGACACTCGGCAGTTTAGCTGCGCATCAAATATCAAACCGAATGGGGGTTCAGCCTTTCACTTCATGCTTTTACACGGATACAAATCTGAATTGTGTTTGTGTCTTTGGGCAAATAACATTCAGTTAATCCACGCAAGCTATAGTATATTAATACGTTTAAAATGAACACACATGCTTGTTTTTAATGCAAAAGAGCTCTCTCTTCAAAGACAAATGTATTATGCCTGTTCCTGTTTTTTTAAACATTACATGTCTCGATAAATGCAACTTTTGGTGAGAATTTTTGCAGCCACTGACACGTGGATTATAGTCCAAGATTAGAAGAAAGCTATATCGCCTAATCCGTGCCCCTTGATGGATGAGAGGTGCCCATGCCTTCAGCAGTCTGATCTGCATGCCCAGCTGCCGTAACTCAGT
Organism: Leptoclinus maculatus; assembly: GCA_032191485.1. Taxonomy (NCBI): domain Eukaryota; kingdom Metazoa; phylum Chordata; class Actinopteri; order Perciformes; family Stichaeidae; genus Leptoclinus; species Leptoclinus maculatus. Next base: position 6,681,604 of record JAVDOI010000013.1, read on the forward strand.
GAGAACCAAATCAATAAGTTAATACACATTTTCAGTTTGGTTTAACTATTAGGTTTCCGGCAAAATGACCCTGTAAACTTATGTGTGTGAGGGAGAGACATGTGATATCTATTTCTAACGGCTCCAAAGTCTGAAAACGCTCCAAGTTGCAAGTCAGGAAATATCTTGCAAAAACGGTATCATACAGCCTCCATCTGCTGAGCTTAAGGGTCCTAATACAAAAAGGTCAAATTCAAGTCAAGGCCACTTTAGTTTATTGGCATGCAGACATGTCAAAACGCCTGCAAGAAACCCTGTCGTATTTGCAGCCATAGAAGGATTTAATTGCCAGACCCAGGGTAATGGAGCAATCCATCCCACAGTGAACGTCGACGTTTGCATACAAAGATAATCCAGACATTGATTTTTTGTACACAACATGATTTATAATCTTAGAATAATAGACTGGACTGGTTGTTTTTGTTCTTTTGAAGTGTGGAAACGTGTTTATTTTATTATAATTGTTTTTTATTTCGTCCTCAGCAGCAGCAAAGACAGCAAAAATATATATGTATCATGATTATTTCATTTAAATATGTGTAAATAGCACACCATAATATTTAAGCTTGTATTTGAATTAAATCGTACACTCCAACCTCATACTATCCTAAAAAAAAAGATTGTCACCTAAATTATGGTCAACTATATAAACTCTCTTTACATCTTTATTATTTTCAAACCACAGCTCTTACATGTAGTTTGAGTTGGTCAGTCCAACATCACCGTCTTATCTTTAGAAATAAAATGTCAAACTATCGTACAAAAGACAACACCCAAATTATTATTATTAATTTTTTCCAATGTATTATTTCCTTATGATAATCCTGACTGGAGCTCGTGCGTTCACAGCTCTTTTTACTTAAACCACATCCCTGATTGGGACATTAATCTCCGCTTTGCCACCGCAGTCCCTCTGCCGGGTTTGGAGAGGGCTCGTTATAGTGAAACATAGGCTCACGGTGACCCCCGTTGCATCAGTTGTGGTCTCTGACACGCTATTAAGTTTAGACCGTGCAGGAGATTTGTGGAGGCGCTGACACGGTGTTGTCGCGTCCCCTTTGACGTGTCGCTAAATGAGGCCACTCCAATTAGCTCTTTGCGACAGGTTGATGCTGCTGTAAACCTCTGCAGAGGGGAAAACACCCGCGTCTGAGCCGCGGGGACGTGCAGCGACGTCGCGAGTCACCACTGAGCCGTTATGGTGTCGTTTTTGGTGGTGAAGTGTCTTGCTCAAGGGCACTCCGGCGGTAGTGGCTGAGCGAGATTTAATTCCAGGAAATGCCAGCGGCAACCGACGAGCTTCCGGTTACAAAATCTCGCTTTATTTAACCCTTGCAACCAGCTTCCCATTATTTTTATTTTGAATTACATTTTTGTTTGCACTGTCTTATTATTTAATAATTTATAATAACATTTTTTTCCTCTCAATTTGAAATACAGACTGATTTCCTTGTGTTTATCTTGAAGGTTGAATAACTTAAACATAGCTGTTAGTTTGTGTACCCCTGTCAGTGAAACGTAGAGTGACAACAGTTTCCAATCTTGTGTTTGTTACCATAGAGCCACAGCCTTTTGTTTAGACCAATGCAAGTGCAGCTGATTTGTTATAGAGGCGTTAAACCATGCAGAGGATTTCTCATAAATTCATTAGCTGGAATGAAATCAGCCCACATTTTTCTTTTATGTGTAAAGAAAGCGATACATATGGTGTCTTAATAGGAGAGGTCTTCTCGCTTACAGAGCAGCTTGTCGACATCTGCTTATCTGATGAGTCTTATAATGACTTCTTATTTCGCAATGAGGATGACCAGACAAAGATAATGACTGACAGATTCCCTCTGATCCATTCCATCAGGGCAATGCTTTTTGTCAGTGTGCATCATGAGGTGTCCCTGAGGGAAATATGGCTGAAACCATATGAACTCCTAGTTTATAGTGACATTAAGCCTGATGCGACCTGATGTTTGAGGTTCATCCTGTTGCATGCTTTGTACCCTCTTACATTTAACAATGAGTCCCAATTAACCCATTTACTAGTGTTCTGTGTGGCATATGGTCTTTTAAATTGTTAGTAGACCCAAATTATTTCTTACTGCTTGCGATTTGGGCATCTTAGAAGCCTTTGTTCTCACTCATTACCAGTTCTACAAAAACAGGAATTGCCCAAACTGATTGGAAATTTGTCAGGGGAACATGTTTTTACTTCTAATTTAAATTGTTAGTCTGTCCTCGGGGTGGTTTTGGGTTAGTTAAGGCTTGACAGGTTACAATGTGTCTCTTGAAAAACTTGATGTAGTTAAAAGATCAGAACGACTGCTGTTACAAATTGCAGTCGCAGTCAAAAACATCAAAAACAAACAAATCTTAAACCCAAGTCAGCATATGAATACTTTAACATCCAGCAGTATTTGTACACATTAAATCATGTCAGCAAATGTAACGAACTGGCTAGCCTCTCCACAATGACTTTATCTCGGGGTTGCCTGAAATTCAGTGTTGTTTTCCTGTTGGGCTTCTTCCCAAAAGCTTCAAATAATTGTGAAGGACAAGAGGCAATAAATATAGGTTGTTCTGCCTGCCAGGTGTTCTGAATGCAGATATTTAAATTAGAAATGAAGTACATTTTTTTGTGTGCAATGAAACCAACTGGAATCATAATTCCTCTGGTTAGCTGGCTGGAGCCTGCAGCATTGCATCTACTTTCATTGCTAAGTTAAACTCCACACTTTCTTTTCTGCACACGTTTGTTGCCTGTTAATTGTTAAGGCTCAGTCGTTCAGTTAGATCCTGAATATGGAAGAACATCCATCATCATCTCTCCACCAGTAGAGTCCAGTTCACACTCCAGGCTGTTTGTGCATTTGTAGCTATTTTCCATTTCTTATTATTGAAGCGTTTATTGAAAAGAATAACACTGTCATTGAGCCAAAAACCTGAAATCCTGCAGTAAAACGTTACGACTCAAAGGATGTCGATGGATAGAAATGTCAACAAACCATTGTGACGTCTTTCTATGCAGAGGGTATCAACCTCGTTGCATTTTAACAAGAGAAGCTGTTGAATTGTACCGACTGATGCAACGCTTCAATCATACCCCGATATGTTCCACCTCTCTGCAGTGCATTCATTTATAATTATACTGGTATCTCAGAAAGAGAGTGATTAAAAGTCGAATTTGGCAAACAAAAACGTGGCTTGTAAGGTATCATCATAACAGTGCGCTTGGCTTAGACATTTTTTTTCACCAGCTGCATCAGCAGGACACGGGTGGAAATGCAACTTGACTGGTGGTGGGAGCCAAGAAAGATCTGGAAGCCGAAAGTGTTTGTCTATGTGTGTTGAACTCTAGCAGGCAAAGAATATTAGCTACCTAATGTTGCCAGAGGATAGATCTAGGGGGAATATGATCATTACAGAGAAAACCGGCAACATGGAACTTCACTTGGTATATGAGCAGTAGACTGTCAAAATCCAATGTTAAATGTGTAAATGCATTATGTAGGCTGCTAGATCCTGCTCAACAATTTTACAACACACGCTCCGGCCTGTGTGCAGCAGCTGCTCCTGTGCGTATATCTCGCAGTTCGATTTGATGTCTTTGACTCCTTATCTCACAGCAGACTGAGTGACTCGACGTGGTTTAGGTGTGAATAGATGGCAATGTGTGATGTAACAGGGTCACGTCACTTCCAAGGAGCTGCGGTGACCTCTGTGCTCCTTTGACAGGGATGTGAGGGAAGTGTGTGAAAGCACCTCTCTAGCAATATTAAATACATGCCAGGGGTTTTGAATTAATTTCAGGCCACGGCGCTAAGTTGAAAGTGCACAGAGGTGAGACGCTGGGAGGTAATACAGCCCGTGACTGCTCGGTTTCTTGTAAACATGCAGGTTAACAATACATAATGTGCTAACATACTAATAGAGGAGGTTGAGTAAAGGGCTATTCTGTAAAATGTCAAACGTAAACCAAAACACCCCAAGCTAAAAGGTATTTCCTGATGCTACGTTTGCTTACATTTTGATGACTCAAGGTGTAACGGACCTGAAAAAAAGCCATTTTCGGTTGTGTAACGGTGCAGCTTGGTTACATTTTCCAGCATGGATAGTGTATCACTTCATATAAACATCCTGGCAGACGAGAAATCCATCTACGCCACCTGAGTGACCAACCGTCTGACGGTTTCAACTGTGATCATTCAGAGTGTTTGCTGATAATAATTCCTAAATGAAACATCATGCGTTTGCATGACATTACAGGGCGTGTGTGTATCCCATTAATTACAATTGCTCGTTTCTCACTCATGGTTTGATTGATAATGATTGGCCCAAATTTGCTCGGTCCAGGTGTTTGCCGTTTATTATTTTTCCACCCTCTTCAATTAATCACTAATTGATGTTTCCACCTGCAATGGAAATTATACTACAACTGGCCAAAAAAACTCACACTTTAAACTTTTTTTGTGGAAAAATGTATCAAAATAGTTGAGATGCTATGATTTTAGTTTGCTTAATGAAAAATACAATATCCAAAGCTAAAATAAATTGTCATGCCTGCTTGTAGACAGCACCTGTATTAGTTGTGTCGTGGTCTTTTGCACAGCATGAACTGTCTGAGGGTTTTGAATGTAAATGACCAGAGTTGATTTTAATGCTCGCCATGTCAGAGGATTATGTCTTGGTTGAGGTTGGGTCACTGTGTGGGACCTGACATGATGTTTGATGTCTGCATATGGAAACACTTTGTAGGGAAATGTGGAATGTGTTTGAATAATATCAATAAAGACTTTTTTATCACGATATGTGTCAGAAAATGTTTGTCTCTGATGAATGATTCTGAATTTCTCTGAAATGTTCATTTGTTGTTAAAGGTAATCTAACTCAGTGTGAGATGCTGTTTTTCTAATAAGGCAGAGCTTGAGCACTCTATGTAGTTCTGCTTTACTGAGGTCTCTAAAATCTCTGTACTCCACTGAAAGGGCAAATAAAATGTTCGCACTCACAAAAGGTCAAGTCTCTGCAGAAGATCAAGTTCTAAAAAACAGCGAGGCTTTAACCGACAAATAACATCTAAACTTAGCAAGAATTGTAGGAATGAAGACTGAAATCTAGATGAAAGTGTTTCTGGAGCTCAGAGGAAAGCAGCATTACGACTGAAAACCACATCAGAACATCAATGTATGCGTAGTACAAGTTCTGTTGCACTGGTGGTGTATGTCTTAGTGGGAACTTGTCAGCAACTTGAAAATAAATATTGAAACTTTGCACGCGTTGCATGATGGATCTTCTACAGCAAGACATCAGTATATTAATGCTGCAATTCAAACCATCATTTATTAATACATAATTATGGTTTCAATCCACTGAATAATCTGTTTACTCATAGCAAATAGCAGGACTAGTGTTTAAGTGACACGTTGCTTGTATGCAACCGCTTGTTTTTTGGAATACATGTGACAGCCCCCTGCACTGCATCCACACTCAGCTATTTGGTATAAAGCCACGCGCAGCAGTGGTTTGTGTCTAATGGACAAGTGTTGATAAGTCCTTAAAAAAGAGCATCCGGCTGAACTTCTCGCTAAAGGTTGTTTCCAAAACTTATGCGACGTAAGTATCCATCTGTCACCGGCTTCACAGAAATCTGCAGACCCCGTCCTCGAGCAGATAAATGGCGGCATGTTGCTACCTAATGGCGAGCGGAATGATTGTTTGAAAGCAGCCATGTCTGCAAATCGTTTTAATATTTCCCTTTTTTAAAAAATTCTTTCTCCAGTTTGTATTTTCTTTTCAGGAAATAATTGGGTTATGCTTAAAAACCAGAATCTGTAATTGAGACTCACTGTTGAAACTCTGTCACTGCACCACTGGCTTTGTTTATGTTTTGATTCTGATTTATTCATGTTAAAAAAATGATCAACTGAGTTCTTAAATCGGAGTAAAACATCCCATTTTAATGTTTTGGAGCTTGTAGTTTTCTTCATTTAGGCTTTGCAATAATAACGTGTGTTTGAAGTTTAATAAACAAATAATTTGCTGGTTCTAGCCACACAATCGCATCAGTCTTGTACTTTTGCCTGCTGGTGCTTCATGAACTGAACCTTCCTCTCCTCCTGTTTCCCTAAATATATTCAGGTCATAACACCCTGTGATATTAGGTTTTGCACTTACAATACAACATGTGAAGAGTAAACACAAGAAGCCACCCTCTTCTTTTTTCTTTTCTCCTCTTCGTGCTTTACACAGACAGAGAGATGGAATCGGGATTAGAGTCCATAGTAACATATCTCTAAAATAGTATTAGCATCAAGCACTGCAAGTTAATTATAACCAAAGGGAGTGTGTGTGTGTGTGTGTGGGTGGGGGGGGGGGGGGGATTAGTGTTTTGATCCCTGGCCTTGTTCAACAAAACTGTGACGTACTGTAAGGTTTGAACACTTTATCCCTCTGGGTTACAGGTCGATTCTTTGCCAAGTGCACCGCGGCCTTTGTTCTCTGAGCCTTTGACAACATATCACACACCTGCTTATGTGAATTACAAGAGTTATATTAATATATAGGGAGGCTGTTTTTGACTAAGCCTTCTTCTTAAAAATCAACTTAGACTAATGTTTTGACATACACGTTGTACAATAAGATACATGATATATATAACGCTACAGAGGACCATTCAGGATTATTTGCATGCCTATTTTTGGGAGGTCTAGATTTGAGAGTCTGACTGATATGCGGTCGACTCGTAAATAATTTCAAAGTTACATCACTCGGTGGCTTTCAGCTGCTTCTGCGACAACCCGAACCTCATGGCCACGTGCGGCGTTCAATAAATCACTCATCCCTGACACTTTTGCTGATGGTGTTTGACGAGAATGTCAAACATCCATTACAAAACTTTCCTTTTTTCCATCCAAACATATGTTTTAAAACAGAAACAACCAAAGTCAAACTATCATGCTTTTGTATTTTCAAACTCTTAAAAATGTTCTCTTTCTCTCTTCTTATGCAATTAAGTTCATTCAAGTTGAGGATTGTTGCATGTGCAGATGGTTGGGAGACGCATCAATCTCTGTCAGCGGTGTAATAATGCAGACATTCCATACTGGGACACTTCATGAGCAGAGGAGGCACAAGAGAGGGGGAGTTCCCCAAATCCAATAAAGGCTTGTGTCCTGGCTGAAGTCTGAGAACCAGCACCCCAGTGAGGATGCTGTGGGAATGAAATTATACGCAGCACCCTGGTTGCACTGTCTGCATTTTTATACATTACAGTTACAGAAACGTTGTTAAGGTTCAATCAAATGAAATTCATATGCAACATGCAATAAAACGCTAATCTTAGTGATGAAGTCTGAGCCATGTTACTTTTTGAATCTGAATCATAATGCATTTAGAAAGTCATTGCAGTTTAATATTAAGGTGGCATTATTGTAAAAAAAAAAAAAGAAGAAGAAATGAATAGCCTGAGCAAATTATAAGCGTACTGTGGCGTTTCAAATGAATGGTTCTGGTTATATTTATCAATTTTAATGCTTTGAGTTTCCCAAATCTCACCAATCTTACCCCACTTTGTCACACAAACATATAGAGCTCCATCTCTATTCATACCGTTTCCCCAGCCTTCTGGCATCTATCTCTTCTAGTGATCTTACATCCACTGAACAATCCCACCATGGATTCCAAAGCCATAAAATGTTTGGCAGCACTTCTGATTCAACTCCTTTTACCTCCCTTGACTGTGGGTCCCGGCTTGATGTTGACATCACATGTAGAAAATTCTCAAGCACGCGTTGGAGTAACACATGGAAAGTATTGGGGCTGCAGGGAGACATGGGCTGGAGAATGATAAGACTGGATGCCCTTCATCTTTCTCTGTGAATACAGGCCTAAGTCAATTTTACTCTCAGCGTGAGACTTTCTCCAGCCCAAGTTTTGAGTAAATCCAATCAGCTGTCCGCAGGATTGAGATGTAGTGTGTCACTGATGACAGAGTTCGCTGAAAGGAGATAGATGCAGTCCAGCATTTTGAATAAGACACTACTCTTCTCTTAGCAATTATCGTTAAAAAGGGAGTCACGCTTTAAGACTTAATGTGCATTAAGACATTACCAAGAAGCTATCTTTTAGTTGAATTATAATTTGCTCCCCCAGGTCAAAACGGACAGACAGTTGGGTATAAATGTCTATTCTAAATTCCATTGTTATTTTAATACACTCAAATGAATTGGTAAATTTGACTAAACAACAGTTCCTCAAAGTTTGTCTGAGACACGGTTTCTTACACTAGCGTGTGTGTATATTTATGGGCCCTCCGTCATGTTTTGTGCGTGGCGACCAGAGAATTAAGCTCTGAGTTAAGCATGGCATTGCTTGAGTGCTTTGGCATTGCATGAAATCTCTCAGTCTAACAGGTGCCAGCTTCCCTCAAATGTGCATCACTTTTGACAGGGGGGGACTGTACGGGGCTATCCTGCACTCTACAGTGCTGCTGATCCAAGAAGACAGACCACATACACGCGGCCCACCCACCCCGCATGATCCACTCCACTCCATTTTTTTTTTTCTTCTTTTGGGCACCTTCCCATCTCCACCGCTGTCTCTTTCTCTTCTAATTTTTTGATTGGCTTGATTCCATGCTCATTAGCATGTCCCATTATCTTCTGGAATATTCAGGGGAATGTATCCAGTTGCCGCCGTTCCAATTATTGTAGCATACAACATGGTTCATGACTTTCAAGTTTCTGGAAGTGTTTCAGCTTTTTTTGTCAAGGTCTTCAGTCACATGTGAGGGCTGTAGATTTGTCAAGGGCATCTGTTCTAAGCTGGCCCAGAAGACAGACAACGCGGCAAAGAGGGAGTGGAGGGGGAGGGGGGGGGGGCAAGCTGGAATGATCCACCTAGAATTTGTTGAATCAAATCCTTGCACCTGGATATAATTGTCCTACTGCTGTGCTGGGAGTTGCCACTGCCACAAAGAGAGCAAATTAGTGGCTCGAAAATGGCGACCTGTCAAGACACGCAGCCTCACCTGGTGTAATATTTTACCAAGACAAAACGCTTTCCTTGCATTGCTGGTTAATGATTATTTTGTTTACAAGGCTCGATTAAAAACACCACACTGAATTGCTGAGATGATGAGCATGAAATCAAGCTGCACAACAGCAAACAGTACAGCAGTGTGTAATAGCTCCTCAAAGAGCTAAATGATTCATTTACATGTGAACTAAATCAAATGCAAATGGTTTTGTTTAGTGTTTAAACCCTTTTTTTCTTCTTCTTTTGTGTCGATTTATGTTTTGATGCTCATGGGCTTTTTAAAGGGGAAAAACCAATTGCGCAGTTCAGATAAATCTACATCTGGTTTGGTATCGAAACAATGCACATGTATTATCTTTGTGGTTTGCCATATGGATACATGATAAACAAAGGATTTACATAAATCTAAGGAATTAATAGCCAGTAATAGTAATATCTATCAGACTCTTGAGTGCAACCAAACTCTAATCCCTTCTCGTGTAAGATCAGGGGAGTCCTTTCATCTGGATTTGGAATCTGGAATGTATAACTTAAACACACTAAGCCGTTATATGTGCAAACTCACTTACGTGCGGCTGCTTTCGGTCAGCCTGGAGTCTCTCAGATTGTGTGAGGGGAATAGAATTACATCTTCTTAACTAAATAATGCAGTTTACAGAGATGGCAAGGATAAAGAATTGCAACCGTGGGGGGTCTGGACAATAACTACGAGCATTGATGAATCTTGTGGAAGATAACAACAGGCCTAAGCATTCCTCTAGGAATATTAATGGAACACCCTCAATTTATATTCCTTCATGAATTCCAGCTGTATGTGAAGTTTATGGTATTCATTTTCATCCGTGACAAATTGGTATTGTTACATTGCAAAAAAAAGGTTATCATTCGTTTTTTTAATTTAATTTTTAATCTTGGCAAGTTAACCAGTGCAGAAAATACCATAATTGATCATACATTTCTCTATAAAATAGCCACCTTGCATTTAGTATCCCATATGGATACAATATTATAGTAAGCTTTAAAATAAAATGATAATTTAAATCAGATTTTTGAATTAAAACCATTGATGGTATTCAGTTTTATGGATGGGAGTGGAGGCAGACGTTTATATTCTGTTTCTGTGACTCTTCATTGAAGTGTTATTTTGCGTTGGACCTGGCAGGGTGGTAAAGCAATGCGGTCAGAGTATGGTTAGGTGTTTCATGGTTGCTGGGTGAAGCCATATAAGCAATGTGGCAGCTCTGTGGCCTCTGAATGTTTTCAGTGGGAGAAAAAAAAACATGTTTTGGAACTTAAAGTTGACAGCGAAGTCAGGAGTTTCCATTTTTTTCACATTTTATGGACTGGAGGCTAAGCTTAATATACTTTCAAACTATTTTTACAATGTTAAAGAGTCAGAGTCAAAATTGAATGAAATAATGGTTCAGACCGCTGTAAAAACATCACCTTATTTGACTTCGAGGCATGCTTTCTGCTTGAAAACAGAACCATTTATTGTAGCATGAAAACAAGTGTCCCTAGTAATGCAAGGATAATATGCATCCAGCTGTCTCATTCACAGACGATGAAAGAGGTTTTGGAGGAAGCAATTGCTAAATCTGGAGTAATCCATCACGGTTTCTCCGTTCTCTGCACCTGCATGGTGAGGGACGACCCCAGGGGGACCGGGGCTATAGACACTGTGGTACGTAGTCTAATGGTTGAATCAGCTGGCAGGTGTGCCCCAAAAGTTTCTCTGCCACCTGCACACTGGACAGTCCATAATTGGTGTAACTGCTGTATTGCTTAGCTGGACAGAGAGACACACCTGCATGGGCCAGGATGGATTAAATACTTAATGGGTGTGCCTTCTTCTACTGGAGAAAACAAACAAACGTCCTTTGAATCTCTGGAATTTCCTTTTTTCATGATTTCAAGCCTCACCTGGGCCTTGATGAAGATGCAATAACAATATCAACTGTGAAGTTGCTATTAACCTGACAGCAAGCTGCTATATATTCAAATCAATTTGACACATTTGTGTTTTGATCGATCATCAGATCGTCCAGGATGTGTGATGATCCTGAGGATAAACCAAGATGTGAACAGTAGAAGATAAACGCGGTGTTGAATTGCTCATCTAATGACACGGATTGAACAGCAGTCTAAGTGGCTTTGAGCTAACAATGAAAGAGACGAGCAAAAAGCTCAGAAACACCAATATGTTCTTTTAAGTTGGAATAAATTGACCCCTTTCGTCCCCCAGAGTCTATCTGTGGAGCTTGAATGGCCATTAGTGCCAGCATAAAACAAATGAAACCAGCACAAGATCCAAGAAAGCTGATGCTAATTTCCAACGACAAAATTCAAAGTATGCAATTACAAAAAAAAGCTCCATGTTATATTCCCTCTGTTAGCCTTATATGTGGTCTCTTTAGAAGATTTTATTCACAAATGTAACTAATCAGATCACATCACTGTTGCGTGCTGCACATCTTTGATTTCTTTTGTACACATTTGTAGACATTTGTTTTTAACAGATCAGTGTATCTTTGTTACAATAATATTAATGTCATAGTAATAAACTTGTGTTGCATGACAGCCATTAATGACAGACGTTACCTACCCTTGACACAAAGAGGTAGCTCTTTGCTTATGTCCCTTACCCCTATTTGGCATCACTCTACATGCATTCACTGTAAAGAGCAGGAAGACTAAGGCTTTTGGTGAAGTCATGGTGTATGTTTTTGTTGTAACAGAGGTATGGCAGAAGGTACGCATTCTGTTTTATTTGATATCCGTTCCTTTCCATATCTTTGATACTTGAGACCAATTTTAGCACAGTGGCCACAGTTGGAATTGCAGGTCACATGACACCTGATGGCTCATACACAATTATTTAAAAAAGTAATTGTTAAAAAAAAACCTGTACAATAGAAAAAATGTATTCTGAGCTTCACAAACACTTTGATAATATGCTCTTTATATTGTCTTATTATCTGCCATTATCTGCCATTATGTCCTTTTTTATTTTTTACAAAATGCTGAAACCTAAAGATCTATTTCAGCAGTAACCTGGTGAGCAACTTTCACTGGAATGAATGAAACACAGCGTCCAGATCCCTCAATACATCTACAGCATGGACCTTGAAATGTTCAGCATGAACAGGGCTTTGTTAGCAGAATGGTCAAATTACTATTCAAACTCATTGATGAACAATCCAAAAGATAAAATGAATAATATAAGTTGAATACTTTACTCCACAGTTCATTATCCTACCTGCACACCCATGAATACTAAACATTCAGTATTTACAATAATTGCAGTATAATATTTGCAGTAATTACAATCAATTACAAAGAGGACATTAGTGTAATTTGTTCTTAATTTTTGACTTAACTGCCTCATCACACAGATCCAACATTGCCAACATAAACTTGTACTGTTCAGTGACTAAAACCACCAAGCTGGTTTCTACCTGGTTTCATCATTAAGTTCATAAATATGCATTACGTCTCACGTCTGTTTGTTTTGATAATGTCATTTATGATGTTTTGAAGCTACTTTTGCTAATTGTGATTATATCTTTATTTATAATAGGAAGAACGTTCGTTTTATCATCTTTAAAACATTTTGGCACCTCTCTCTTACGTAAATGAAGCATTTACTGTCTTATTATTAATACTGTGTGAATATTTTGGCCTCGTCCCAGCTGAGATGTGTGATTTAAGAAAGAGCGGGCTGTGGGGAATAGGAGGAAAGACTGCGCTAATGGCTGCCAGCTCACAGACAAATATTTGATGTGTATCTCCCCGAGGATATCAGATACAACTACTCTTAGTTTATTTTTGAACTTGATACAAATAGAACCACAGTTTCTGCTCTCTACGCAGAGCTCCCAAGTGTTCTCTTTGCGAGGGCCAACCCCGTCTGCGGTGCATTAGTTTCTAGTTCTTGAGATTTAAACTGTGGCCGCAACACATAGTGTAACAACTCCCCAGAGAGAAGCAGTGATTGCACTCCAGTGCATGAGATGATGTTATGTTTAATGTGTCAGTTTATTCCTTGAGGGGTTCCCAACATCTGGCGGTGCTTTGAATTGTTAGGATGCTCCCACTTCCACGTCTTTCACTTCTCCTGATTGGTGAAAAGCCTATGTTCCATTTTTTACAATTTGTATTTTACAGTTGTCATTATCAATTAGGCAAAGGAAAATATCCATTTCCTGTTGTATTCTACCATTGTTTATACCGAAATGGCAGCTTTTGCCGTCTGATAATACAAACAGTACTTGCATTCATATGTTAGGATACTCTTTTTAAGTTTCAGTGTTACCCAGCCTCACAGGTACCTAGAGCAGCTCTCTGCAGCCATCCTTTCGTTCGCTGTCCCAAATTAAAGGCCAGCTCCCTGCAGTAAAAGACCCTGCCGGAAACTGGGTTTGATTTGTTGATGTGAGTGCGCTGAGGGCAGAGTGGGGGCCAAGCATTAATGGGATCGAGACAATAGGCCATCACTAATCAGAGACCTCAAGGTTGCCATGAGGTTAATTGTAATGCAGGTGGCACAAGGGGAGGGGGCGAATAAGAAATGTCGACTCCTTTACTGCCTTGGCGGCCATTGTGTTCTAACATTAAGCCCTAGGGCTAGGATTTGGCTTTCTCTCTCGCTCTTTCCCCTGTGTCCTCTTTACCTTTTAATTTCTTATTATCCGCTGATTCCCATTCAACCTCCACGGGTTAAAGAAAACCTTTTGCCACGTGTCAAAAGGAAATGTTAATATTGAGCCTGTCCTGGCTGTTGTGATGCGTGGCAAACCATTGTGGGTGATTCAACAGTGTATTTCACATTCACTGGAAGCACTCCTGTTGCATCATTGTTATTTGTTTAAACCGACAGAAACAGCAGACCCTGCTTGCTTTTGTGTCGTTGAAAGGCCATCTCCACAGAAGAGCCGGGTCATGAATACACAATAGGACAGTGTCCTCAGAGTAGCATTTGTTTTAGCCCAGGTTTTGTTGTTTCTTGTTACCATTTTTCCGGGAGGTTGGACTGAGCTGCATTTACCATGTTTTTCATGTGAGTTTTCCAGTGAGCTGTTTGAAAGGTTGTGGAGTTCAGAGAGACGGACACATCACTGAAACATTGAGTTTATAAAGTACTCTCACAAATGTTTGTGTGTGTGTGTGTGTGTGTGTGTGGAGGAGGCTCATAACATTCATCAGAAAATTGCAAAATGTATTTAAACGCTTACATGCTAAAATATACCTATGGCTGATGGGAATGAATTTGTCTATAAACCAATGTATCAGACATTTTTTTTTAGGACTTTGAATATTTGTGCTAAATTTCATGGCAATCCATCCAATAGTTGTCAAGAAATTTCACTTAAAATCACAAATGTCAATCTCATAGTGTCAGCCAAGTCACCAATGTCATTATGATTCATCCTCTGGGCAACATGGGTACCTTTAACAAATTTCATGGCAAACGAATTGGGTAATTTCAGTCTGGACCAAAATAGTGGATCGGTAAATGGTCCCTAGAAGCGTGCCACTGGCATGGCTAAAAAGTGACTTAAAGTAAGAAGCAAATGTGTTTATGTTATCAATGTTTAACCAAACCACGATCTTTCCCTAAACTTAACCAAAGTGCATTTGTTGGCTAAACATAACTCAGGGTGCAAACCTTGATCTGCAGTTTCCTGCCCTTTTGAAGCTCCCATCCACCAACTTCAGTGTCCTTTGTTCCCTGGAAAAAGTGTTCACTGACCACAATCCAGGCAGCAATTACATTCCCTCAAAACCAAACTGGCTAAACAAATTAGCAGAATATCATTTCTAGAGGACAGGGTTGGGGCTACTATAGCATTTGATGATATAATTATCATCAAATATCAGGATTCTCCATATATGTCTAATTGCTTAATTAACCTGAATATCAATATTTACTTTTTGTTCTAATCTGCCTCTCAGTTTGCAGATCGGATTTTTTATTACAGCGATTAATAATTCAAAACCATCTATTTCATCCTATTTGATCTGGTCCCTTTGATATAACGTCCTCTAAAGTTTGCTGTTTTTTTCTCCTCTTCTACGTCGGTCCTCTCACAACTTTAACATTTCGCCCTGACACAAGAAACACCATGAAGGCCAATCTTAGCAGCTCAAGTGCTGGACATCATAGTGATCATTTTTTCCCCCCTTTGCGTTTGAGAGGGAAAGGGTCAACTGGAGTGAAGGGAGGGAGGTGGATTGCCTTGAAAGACAAACATCTCAGTGTCTGCCAACCTGCAAATGGCCCCTGTGTTTATTCAGCTGAGGATTGGACGGCAGCCAGAGCATCACTGTGGCAGACTCCTTCTTCCATGGCATATGTGAGGGCAATGCGTTGAAATTTGCGTTTGATACATGACAAATGAGATGGTATTGAACAGCAGGGGTGCTGGTAAGGCATGGCTGGATGAGGTACAGCCGGTATGGTCGAGGGTAAGAGGAGGGAAGGGGGCACTGTGTTTCTGCCAAGATCCTTCCTCATCAAACCATTGTGTTAAGGGAATTGCTTTTACTGATATATGGCAGAAAAACATGGCATAAAAAACACAAAGTATGAGACAAATGAGTGATTTATTGTAATCTCCATTACTGTACAACGACAGGTTGAACAAAACTCCCATTGACCAAAGGCTGGATCTCTTCACTTCTCTGCTCTGATCACCTGTCTGTGTCAAAAATGCTAATAACCCTCAAAGCAGCCGCCTTTCGTTTAGAAAGCCTTTCCATCTTGCATGCAAAAATATGCATTCCAGCTTTATTTTTAATCCAAATTTGCAACTTCCAAATAGTATTAACCTGGTGATTATACCAGCAAATGTTACATATACACCTTTCATCTTTCACCAACTACATGTGACCAAGACCTTGGTCTGACAAAACCAGATAAAGTGTCATTATTCCAACTATGGGCTGATATTTACCACATTCATCCGGATATGTGACATTGAGAGGGACAAGCAGAACCAGCATGGCGATTAAGGCCCTATTATCACCTGTGCCTCCAAGACATCCGTGACTTTGCCACACATCCGCATGGGCAGGAAATCTGTCGAGCTGCAGACTAGCAGTGACTTTGAAATCAACCTCTTACGATGAGTTGCAATGTAAAGTACTTTGAAAAAGCAAGATGGTGCTTACCTGAGCAGATCATCTGGCGTCACTACGCGTCTTTGGGGGCTTGGTCGATCACATCCGTCAAAGTGTTTAGGCGGGTTCGTATCAAGCGGAACATTCTTTCATCTTGCTTAAGGAGGAGTGTGGCGTTTATGCCTCCAGCTAAGCTCTGAACTGACACCTTCCGTCCTGTTCGGTTGGCCTTAACTGGGGGTTGATCAGCAGCTCTCAAATTCAATCAGAGTGGAACCTCGTGTCAGTGTCGGGGTTTTTAATCCGAACCTTTTTACAACATCGCACTCAGTGAAACTCGAGTCGCATTTGCAAGAATTGGAAGAAGCTAATCTGGATATTGAAATTTTGTTCTTGAGGTTTGGAAAGCCACATTGTAGCAATATATTGTTGTTGCTATTTATTTGGTGGCTAAAGCTTGTGTGTCAATTCAATGTTTTTACTGTTCATGAATGAGAGGAATAAATGCATGCTATATAATTGCTCCTTCATGCTGTTTTTGATGCAGCATTTCTCTCAAAAGGGCTTTTTAGTGTTGACAGAAACCACACAATTGTTATAATTGGTGGGATCCGTTAGCAATAACTTACATGTTCAGCAATCACTTTATTCTTTTTGATTTTAAGGCATTCATAGCAGATCGCACATATTGATTGGCTAATAATCACATAATGTTTCAGTGCCTGAAGACCTCAGCACTATCGAGAGTCTGGTGCAACAAGTCTGGCTCTTAATGAAATCATGTTCGTTCGTCACCATCGCATACCACCTCTCATCTTCGATGTAGCACCTATTGGGAGGTGTAGAACGTCTCAAGGGAGACTGTGAAATCCTTTGAGGCTTGTTGATGGAAAATGTGTCTAAGTTCCCAACTTGACACCCATCTTCCGCCACCTCTGCTACTGTGGGATCCAGTGTCTTTGGGTGAAGGGGATGTCACAGGTTACGAACCGACTTTGCTGCGGCTACTCGAGCATGAACACAAGAACGCCTTCATTTGGAGATGTTCCCATTTAAGGCATATAGGATGACTGCAATACATGATCAACTGTCCCCTGATAGCGCTGATTACAGAGAGTTAAATACAAGTGTTGAAATGTTGTAGGTGGATAATTGTGTGCTTAGTGGATAAATGAAGTTGTAAAAGCCATCTGGTACATTTCATTGTAAAATTACGGAGCATGGAGGTTTCTTTTGTTTCTATTTACCTGAAAAGGAGTGAAAGGCCTTCAGGGTGTTTGTACTAAGGCAATAAAGACATCTCACACGTGTATTTAGCACCTAGTTTCATTATGTGTGTTTACACACAGTGAATTATACTATATAAATGGCACAGTGAGGGAAGAAAAAAAAAATCCAGACTCCCTGACCTCTTTCCAGGAACCAACCAACAGGGAGATGGTTTTAATGCCACAACATGATTTGTATTTTTACATTTGCTTTACATATGATTATGTTACATATTTTCCATTCGCAATTACAATCAGGTTGCATTGCAGGGTTAGATGTAATCCCAAAGTAATACAAATTCAGCTCACCGCTAATGATATTCATGAGTTGCAGCGTGCCCCAGTGCTCTGCCTGTAGCTTGTACCTATTGTTAAGCCTTCCTATCGCCCCCTGAGGTATAGGCTAGTGGCAACATATTAGTAAATGACATAATCTACACTTATGCGTAGCGTAGAAAAGCCGTCATTGAAATTGAAAGTATTCCAGGCCCGTTTCTTAACGTTTGCATCATATCACATGTCTTCGTCTTCTAAAATGTGGCTCGGGAATAGAATTTAACTCTTTAAATTATAAGGTCTTCCATGATTAGCTAAAAGACTTCAAATTTATTATTATTAATAAACAACGCTCTACTCTTCTTTTTCTTTTGAAACATCAAAGCGGCTCAGTCCGTTGTTATCCTTCATGTCATTATCAAGAGCTTTTCTAAAGGACATGAAAACTATGTCACTGCCTGCCATTTAACATAAGACAATAACCTCCTTAAGTACAAGGCTAAGTCTCAGCTCCGCCTGCATTAGGCAAAAAAAAGGCTTGTGTAATTAGTCGTGCACTATAAATCAAGTGGTGTGAATCTATTTCGCCATGGCCTAATTGAAAGTGCTCTCTTTTTTTCGGGGGCGCTGTAGTCGGACACAGAGCTCCATCGGATGGTGATAGATGTGGAATCCAGCACAAACAGTTTGAACCAGTCAGGCCGTGATTGATCAGTACCCTCTGGGATGTCGGGTGGATCTTTCTCCTTCAAGCAGAAGATAAAAGCCTTAACGACTCTCCAGTCTTGTTGTACCTCCCAATTGTGTGTTTGTGTGTGTGTCTCTCTGTGTGTCAGGGTTTCATTATTTCGCAGTGTTTGACCTTGAAGGTTCTGTGTGCATTTGAGCTGTGATGTCTCAATGATTTCTCTTTTAAGTGCCAAAATGTGCCTTTTATGCACTATTGATGCTGCTATACACACACTACATTACTGCCCCATGGAGGAGGCTATTTGCATGAAAATTTAGTTGATTTATGACTGGATTCTATAGCATTTTCTATAATCACCCAGCACATTTTTGCAGGGGCTTAGTAGTGGCCGTAGTGATGCCACAGTACAGTGCTGTAACACAACTTCAAAGACCGTTTTGTTCACACGCACCCTCACAAAAACACAGGGTGACTTCACTGGCGTCCAGTGGCAAAGGTGGACCAGCTGGGCTGTTTTGTTCTCCGCTTGTGTGTTTTTTCTTCTTCTTTCTTTCTGTTTTCGCCCTCTTCATCGTCCCCAGTTCTTCACCCATCTTTTTTTTTTCTCCAAGCATTTGCCCCGGAGATTTACACTTGCTGTTGTTGATGATAGAATAAAAAATAATAAAAAAAAACTGCAAGCAGGAGAGCGGGCGATGCTGGTGATTCAGGTTTGGTGTGTGGTATTTCAATGAGGGTCTTGGCTGATTGTCCCATAGTGGCGATGGATGTGGCTTTTGGAAGTGGAGGTGCATCAGAGGGGATCACTCGGCATCTGGCCCAACACTCTTGTGTCACCGTGACCCTCCTGTGGGGGAGGCTGTGAGGGCCACAGTAGGGGGTCCCACTGAAAAGCAACATAAATTTCAGAGGGAGAATCAATAGACTGTGAGAATTGTAAGAGATGCATTGGTTTGGACTCTCTGACTGTGACCCTGGTACTTTGCTATATAGAAGTCGCCAAGGACGCACTTACAATCCTCAACAACAGTGAAAATAACAACGTAAAACAACAGCATGTATGATCCAATAAAACTAGACGCTTTTGTACGTCTCTTAATTATCACACTAACTCAACTAACCAACAACCGATTCTGTGGCATGGCTGAATTTTAGGGATAGCCTCAGAGGAAAAAAAAGAGAGGAAAAAATAAGTCTGTTACGTGGGGGAAACCTATTCTCCCACAAGATGTATAAATAGCCGCAGCCATGGCTCTCTGTGTCAAAGTTAGGACACTCAGTGGGGTGCACACTTCAAAGCAACCAGGGAATTCTCCAAAACAACTGCTGGCAATTTCAAATCAGCATTCCCTCTGAAAGCAATGCAACCTTTCACCTGTAGTCTGGCATGAGATAACTAGAGGAGAAAATGTCAAATTCAGATTTTACAGTATAGTGTGTATGTCGTAAAAAAAAAGGTAGAACTATCTATATAGGAATTAGAAATGTCCTTAACATGCTGAAATAGATTTTTAAATAGTGTCGATGCATAGATATGTCATTGCATGCCACATAATGTTATAAAAACAATTGGTTTTGTGTTTTAAGCTTTGGCAGATTTTATCCAAGAAACTGAAAACGCAGCTGATCAGGCTTGGTAGGAATTAAAAATGACCCACGGGGGTTAAAGGCCAAAAAACATGTCAAGAATTTCCCCAAAATATATTTTTAGCAGAAACGGGACAGCGAAGCTCTTCATTTTAATTTGAACAAATACATGTGTTGTATTTATTTGTTTTGGTCTTCAAACACCAGGCATGAACCAAGAAAGATAGCCTTAAGCCGATTGAATGAAGACATGTGGTTAACATGGTATTGTGTCTTTGAAGGAGTCGGCATGTGGTGCATTGTGGGTAGTGGGGTGCTCTCTGGCCACAGCAGGATACTGGCGGCTCTGTCCAGTTTTCAGGTGTTGTCGCCCTCTCCTCCGTCATATTAATTATGGGATGAAAAAAAACTCTAATCCCTCAGCCTTTGAAGTGCTAGGCCACTTTTTGAAAGGCTAGAACCAAAATATCACACACACACACACACACACACACACACACACACACACACACACACACACACACACACACACACACACACACACACACACACACACACAAGCATACAGGACACAATATATGCTGCTTCAAAATATAAAAGATTGCATACGCACATTTATTTTTATGCTTCGTACAAGTAGGACTATGATTTAGTATGTTTTTCCTGATGACGATCTTCATGTGACATTTTATAGCTACTAAAACTCTGTGGATTATAGTTTCTTTATCCATGTGATTACATTCATACAGCATATAATTTCCTGCAAGGATTAGTTCACCCAAATGCTCTGCTGGTAGTCATTTTCGCTTCTGCAACGTTTTCGAGCTCTGAATGAAGATGATGTTTTAAGTTATTTCCAACAGCATCAAGGTGCACCGTATTCACGTTCCATCTCCCCCATCGCAGGTGAGTGTTCCACAGAGAGCGAAAAAACTCATTCACAGAAAGCCACGCGTTGAACGTTCCCTGAATTTTACATATTTCAACTCATTACCCGTAATCTTCTCCTTACTAATCTTCTCAAAGAATGATGTCAGAAAAGCAGAGGCGATGTGAGGATATCTTGCTCCGTTTTCTCTTTTATTAATTCGCCCATTCTGTTTGTTATCATGTCTGAAAACACATTCATGCAGATGGATAGTCCTCTCCTCCAAGATAAAAGTGGAGTCCCTGCTGAACGGTCACACAAGACTGTCACCCCGTCTCTGGTAAGCAGACTGTGGTCTAGCTTTCCCTCTGTAATCAGATCTCAGGCCTGCACTTCATGGAGGAAAACAGCCACTGGAGATTGGCAGCCTACAACAGGTTTTATGGCTGTTGTTTCAGGTGGGAGGCAAGTTAGTCGGATGGATGACTGTCGGAGGGATTTTACACTGCCCTCTTGTGCTCTGACACATACTGTACTCCCTCTCCTCTGTTCACGCTGACTAATTTTTACTGCTCTACGTCCCTGCAGCTTTGATGGCACAGCGGCACACAACAAAAAGAGCCAAGAGTGCAGTTAAATATTATGTAAATATCATTGAAAATGCTGAGGGATGTCGGTGCTGTTTTGTTTTTGTTGATCTCTACACTCATGCAGTTCATTTTCCTTTGGAACCTGCAGGTATAAACAGGCATAACCGCTGGATAAGTGATGCACATTCCTGCTTTTAATACTCAGCCTTTAAATGAGTACTTACTTAGCCCCAATACCAAAAGATTAGTGGCATATTGCTTTTTTGCACAACAGTTTTAAAGCACTACTTACACCTCACAGTTATGCTTGGGTACGAAATTGTTTAATTAGTTTTTTTCTCTCCATTTG
Source organism: Leptoclinus maculatus (assembly GCA_032191485.1). Lineage (NCBI taxonomy): Eukaryota > Metazoa > Chordata > Actinopteri > Perciformes > Stichaeidae > Leptoclinus > Leptoclinus maculatus. The sequence continues at coordinate 6,703,421 of JAVDOI010000013.1, forward strand.
TTTTGTTTATGTTTTAATAAAAAAAAGCTGACCTTTCACTTCAAAAGACGTGTCTGTAAAACAGATTATTTTATATTAAAAAGCAAACAGCATTTTTTAGGATAAAGAATAAAACAAACACCTCAATATTCTTTTTCATTAGGGCAGATTAAGAATGGTAGATATTGTGAGCTGCACTCTTCCTGCTCTGCCACATGTCAAAAGGATAGAGAGGAATAATTGTTTGATCTGTCCTTTTGCCTGTCGCTGCCCTAATCACTCAAGACTGATTCAGAAAATGCAGGCTTGAATGTCAGAGGGCCTCCTGTGGAGAGGTGGAGCATTTCAGCGGCTTTGGACAGCCGTGCCCCGGTAATCACCACTCTCAACCTGGCCGGGCACTCCAGCACTCCCCTGATTGAGCACCTCAATCTAACAAGGTGCTATTGCTGGAGCCGGAGATTCTGCCAGGTTTTGACAAACCAGTGGATTGTCCCTGATCATCATGGGACATTGCTTTTTCACAGCTCAGCCATGCATGCTGCAGGCAGCCTCGGAGTCAGGCACACCTGCCAGTGCTGTGAACGTGAGCGCTGCACGGGAAATTCTAAATAAGCTTGAAGGTTACTGTCCTTTTAAAGAAAAAAAGAGAATAATCCCACATCATTTGAAGGATACATCACCAGAGATCAGCTTGTTTCCTGTCATGTTGTACTGTGGAGCCATTTTGGGAATACAATTGACATTTCCCCTGTGATTTCTGACTGCTTCCACGCTTCCTCTGACCCTGTTTCAGTCTGTGACACCAGGGCTTGCCCTAAGGGAATATGCATCCCGATCCTAGCTAGATAGCAGTGTGTTTACAATTACCTTTAACCTTTTACCTCTAGAGACCTAATTGATTACAGTAGCAAGCAACAGTCTGTCAGGCTTTGAATTGTGATATTTTTTAAAGATTTAAGACAACTAGGGCAGCAACTAACAGTTACTCTCATAATGTAATGACTGTTGGCTGTTTTCACACTCCCATGACTTTTGAGTTTCAACAGTCGAATGGATTTTTATACTGTAACATCGCTCTGGGTCCACAGAATGACTGCAGCTATAACAGTACATTAGCTAGTGAGGGAGCACAGGTCTAACTGGAAAAAGATACATTCAAAGTTTGGCATTTTATATAAAATGTAGTAAAGGAAGTGAAAAATACAATTGATTAAAACAGTGTTTTGTGTTAAAAGTTGGATTAAAGCTAAAAGAAAAAAGTGTTAGCGTTAACTTGTAACTTAACACAGAGAAAGTAACACTGCATTAATTCCTTAAAAAGTCTAAATTCTAAAGACTGTTGTGATTCCCAGAGTTATAACCTTCACAGTTAAATTAGGGACAGTGTAAGTGGTACTTCCTGAGTTTCTACCTGCTTAAGAGGTTAATTGTAAAATCCTTCACAAAATACATCAAAACACAGCGGCAGAAATAAAGAGTACTTTTGAAGGGTTCAAATGCGTTTGGAGTAACTACTAGCTGTAGGATGTTCGGCAATGTATTCGGAAATTATGATCAATTGTAGTTTCTACAAAGCTGAATTTAAAGTGTCATAAATGTCTTCACTCAATGGGAAATAATAGCCTTGTACAGACTTGAAATTCATTGTAGCTTTGCCCCCAGTTCTTTAACCTCTCATCTGTTTTCAGCTTAATATAATATTGTTGATTTATCTGTGATATATTTGGAGCTGCGGGCATTTTCTCGCTGCTATTCTCAAATGAATAGATGGTCGTTGAGGGTGTGGACGGGTGTTTCATTATTCTCGTCGGCTTGCCTGTGAATTGTGGAAAGAACGCGGCGGTCACTCCATCAAAAGGAATTATGTTCAGTTTCTCACAAAGACATTTGTCACACGGGACAGCAGGTATTAGAGCAATGAAAGACTCTTAACTCCTGTTAAAATCAACACCTTTGACTTCTTGCGACAGGAGCCGAGGGAAAACAGCCACTTGGTCTCCTGCGTTCTTGGTGGCATTTTCAACGCAGATCCTCATAACTTGAAAGTTGATTAATAGTACATTTAGCACAACTCACAGCCTTCTCGATAATAAATTAGGGTCATTAATCAATAAAGAGCAGAGCAATTCCAGGAGACAGGGGACATGCTGGTTCCTAATAGAAAAAGAGAGGAGTGACGCTCAGGCCCTTCCCACCATTGACCACCCTGGCTGAGGTGTTCATTGTGCACCTGCCTAAATCCAATTAAATGACATAATTAATGAACATCTTTCTCAACAATAATGGGCTTTGCCTCTCCACCAGCTTATTGATTTTTTAGTGACAAACCAGTTAGGATAGCCTGTCACTGTCAACTTGAAGATTTACTGGGTTTTATGTCTTAGAAGTTAAACTAAAACTAATATTTGGGGTATTTTTTGGTATTGAAATGGAAGGTTTTGAGATGATGTGTAAATGTTTCAGGAGGCTCTGCAATTAGATGTTACCAAGTGGCAGCTAACGATGCAAACCGGTCCAACAATGGACCCGAAAGAGACTTAATGAATTTTAAAGACGACATACATTCCCACTCTATAACATCTAAATGAGCACAACTACACGATCAATTAACGATAATAAGCAAAGTAGATGTCATCGAACTCTAGCAGAAAACAGTTAGGTGCTTGAGTAGTGAACAAATGATTCTCAGGTTCGCCTGGCTACCTGAAAAAAGGCGCCTTCCCCATCCAACGCTGTCACATTGCCTCAGCTTCATTCAGCTTGATTAATGATAAGCTGTGGGGCACAGCTAGCAGGTCTAGTCTCAATTATGAAAAAGGCAGTAACTAGTCCATTGTGCTGATGCCTTTATTCCACTGACAACGCTGAGAAATAGCAATATTTCTAATCAGAGTTGAATCATTTATCACTCATTTATTGGCGTTCTCTGACTCCCTGCTTCATCCATCCAGCCTTGACCTATCCTTTAAAGCCGCGGAGCTGCGTGCGACACCCTCTTCATCCATTATAAGTCATTCCTGTGTTTAATGTATTTTCATAGGCGCTGCTTTCTAATAAGAAATGAAATGTTGTGACTGTCTTCTGAATGGCTATTTGCATCTTTAAAGCATATGGCGCTGTCACTTTAGTATTGTAAATATATTTGCCTGGAAAGAACAGAAACAACTTTCCCTCTTTCACCATTAAATTCACAACGCCTTGAGTTTATAGGGGAAGATAAGTGAGTTTAATATGCACTGGAGGGTAAAGAAAATATTCTATTACTGCATGTAGTATGGAAATTACCCCATAAAGAAACTAATATGGCAATTTGGGGGGCAATTTTTAATATGATTTTTATGATGCACAGTTCTACTTATGGTAATGAAGTTGTCATTGTACTTGTTCACTGCTGCTAACGCAGAGACCATCTTTCAATTTGTGGGAATTAGACTAAACTGTTACGAATGAACTTCATTAATGCTGGAATGAGGAAAAAAAACATGTTATTGCATTTCTGGACCACTGGCTCTGGGATTGTGTGTTTTATATTGTTTTGATCTAATTTTGGAGTTTGAGAGAAAACACTCTCTTAGGTATACAGGACTGCTCTACAATACAAACAAACAGCAGGGGATCGTTATCTATTCTGAAATGGATGCCATACCAAAGTCTCATTGAGAAGAGGGATGGTGCGGTTTACGATTGTTACTGAACTAACAGTTTATCTATTCTAATTCAAGTATATTTAGTGTGACACGAGCATCAATTGGGTATAACAAGGTGTCCTGATCATAATGTCTGATGGGTCTACATTTAATGTGGTAGTTTCGTATCATTATAAAGGAAAGCAAAGCAAACCTAAAATCTGAAATAAAAAACACATCAAAGGAACCATTCAGGACCAGGTGATCTGTGTATTATATTCTTTTATTGACCAAATGATAATATCTGGTCTGTCGTCGGTAATTGCTCCACTTGTCCTCAGAAATGTAGTCGATGTCAATGGGTGTGAAAGCTTTCCTTGAAATGAAGGCACATTCTCTACCCAGATGTCTCACTGATTTGTACACAAAAAAAGTGAGTTTACAAAACCACATTACCCACATTACCACTTCATAACTTCCTCACCGCTGTTCAGGGGTAGTATATGTAACTTACGGTAAAATGGAGTCATTACGAGGTAAATGCATGCCAGCCAGTAATTACACCACATTTTGATTAGCATGTCAAGGCCATTATGTAATCACTCTGCCCCCTGCTACCTCTGGACCTGCTGGAGGAATCCATATATATAAAGGTTTTTTTTTTAATATGTAATAATTTGGGATACCGATAGTAGCCTCAAAGTGAGTACCTTGTTCTATATTGCCAGACAAACTCAGTTATCTTACTTCAGGTTGGCAAGTGGAAAAAAAAATCAATGTCCAGTGTCAATACCAGGTGAAGTAATTACCTGTTGAGTCTTCATTCATTTCAAAGTGAACACTGAGCTTGGCTCAATGGGTACAATCCCTTAATCTCATTCTGTTCACTGATTAGGAAACCCAGAAACGTTCAAATGTGACTGGACAGATGTTGGGAATCAGGTTTGATTCTTTTAATTGCTTTGTACTCTTCAGGCACATTTCTCCCTCTGCTTCTTTCATTCCATTTAACAAATGGATAATGCTGAAATGTCTGAAAGTCTGGTCTAGGATTCTGGCAGACAGTGATGTAGTTCATTTCCTGCTATTCCTTGAAAAATAGCAACAACTAATGAACATTTATGTAAGGTTGACCAAGCAGCAATCAGGCACAAAAAGGCTTCTGAAGCTATTAAGCTGTGAGTGTTTTTCTTTTTATAGCAGAGGAGTTGTACAGCAAATGTAGAGCAGGTCTGGACAAAGACGGAAAAGCAATCTTAAAGCCCCCCCCCCCCCTACCAACAAAAAAAAAAAATGTATTTTCTTATGGTTACCTAACTTGGATGTTTAACCTTCATCATGCAGAATGATGTATGTGCAGAGTTTGACACTGGAAAGCTGTTTTCATATTTATCTGCTGAAGAGGCCTATTTGTACATACAAACATGTTTTTGTGAAATCATAACTACATCAATAATTGGGAGCCAATTGTAGGAGTATATGTCATTGTTAGGATTATTATTGAGTAATAGGCTACTTTGGCATCTTTTTGGTGAAAAAAAAATCTAATCTACCGAAATGTTTTTTTCAAGCACAGCAATTTTATGTCTTAAAACTCTGGATGTGGGCCTTTGAAAATAACAACTCTGCACATGGCTGTGTCACTTTTTAATAGAGTATTTCACCGTTTTAGCAACGCACTACTATAACATCCACCGAACAACATTACCGGACTCATAATGGACAGTATTATAAATTATTGAAGCAGCAGAAGTAGAGATATTGTCTTTTATTTCATAGATCCTTGTTAAAACCTGCGGTGCCTACATTACCCACAATGCAATTCGACCACAATCCTCAAGCAGAGATGAATAAATGACAGGAGATGAACACCACTGTCAGCTGACAATAGACAGAACAAGAGTATCAATATGAACACATATCATCAAGCGAAGACATTCCGGTCGTGGTGATGTACAAGTGAGTGCATCTTATTTTGGAGGGCGCAGGGTAGCATTCTGTTTCCTCCTTACTTGCTTGTTTGGCTTCTCTGTCTTTATCTGACACTTGTGAAATAAGGGTATTCCAACTTGTCTGTGAATGCTGTGACATCTGCTATTACGCATTTCAGAGGTTGTCTTTGGCGATTTATTTGCAGGTTTGGAAAATGAATTTAACATCACAGGATTAGAAAGCTTGGGATTTATTATATCCATCACCAAAGCACTGAGTGACACTAAGCTGTCTTTCAAGCATCCAAATGATACTCTCAAATTTAATGAGATCTTAAGCCCTGCCAACATATAATTAAAAACATTGACACAGAGAAATAAGAATGCTAAAATGTCTCCCAGGACTCTGCAGTGAACTTCAAGCCACGATGCTTAGCAAGTACTATTCATTAAATACATAAATGGTGGAAGTGCAGTACGAGGCTATCCATTATTCACTGCTGTCTTGCAACTGTTTAGAGATGTCTTTATTTCTGTTCTCATCAGTAGAAATGCCTTTTATTTCACCCCCCGCCTCCTCTCTGTTTTCAAAGTCAACTGCTTTTGTTAATAGATCCCTGTGCTGTGATTTAATCATTAATTGGCAGTCTGTCACTGTATGAACTCAACAAGGCTTTATTTTGAAGGGCAGTAACTGACTGAAGTGCTAGATACAGGATGTCTCTCCATTTTAATTTGGTCCTATGGCACGGTCAACTGCTGCTTTTTGGGTTTTCAGTTTTCTGTCCTTGACTGAATTTTTCATTTCCAAACTCACATGTGAGATTTATTATAAATAGACCCTTAAATTAAATTTGGTCCTGTGGTCTTTTTGTAGAACCACACAACCCGCTGGCCTTTAGTGTTGAAACGAGAATATCAGTCCTCACCACAATCTACAAATATCTGAATAAACTGAATTAATGTTTTTGTGCTGTGTCCGTCTTAAGCGATACAATTTGTTTAATAATCTAAACATCCTACGTGACGTTTTCTTGTAATCAAACAAAAGTTATGATGTGAATTCATTGCAAAGTCCTTACCGTCGAACAAAATGAGTTGTTTTAAAATACTATGGGTATCATATTATGGGTGATCCTGAAATGCAAGTCATCGCTGACATGCTAAACCGAGTTTTCCTCCAACATCCTCACCATTTATCCTTAAAAGCTTCTGTCATAATATCTAAAGCAGTGTCCTTTTCTGAAACAGAAATCTGTTTCTTGGTACAGGACTGCAGCTCCTGGGTATTAGTAGTTGCATGCAGCCTTCTGCTCCCAGCAGGTGAGGGTGATGACAGGGTCTGGTGGCAGGCCAAAGCCTGGCTGGCACGTGTTGTGCCTTCGTCCAGTCCCGAGCATATGGGTGGAGACATTGTTATCCACTGGCTCTTTACCAACAATCCATCACCTTTGCCCACAAACTGAGCAAGACCACGCGTGGACCGGAAACTAAATCCATCTATCAATGTTTAGTTTGAGTGATGCTACTGCATAGACGGAAGAGTAATACTGAGATGTGATGCTTGATTGTTTCATGTCTGTACAGATTAATTTAAAAAACTTGACTTTTTTGGCTTTCGTTGAAGTTACTTTGTGTATTTGTGTTGTGCTGAAACTTCAACACGTTGTCTGACTTGTGAAGTCGCCCTCAGAAATGATTAATTAGAGTCCTTGAGCTTGGACGATGATCATGCAAACAGATATCTTTCCGTTCTCTCAATGCCATGTTTTCTCACTTACGCTTTGCAGCGAGGAAGCAACGATACACAGAGCTGGCTTGGTGTCGTCGCAACTGTCGACCTGAATATTCGTATTGGCGCAGACTGCAAAAACAGCATATGGTGTAGGCGTTCACACAGGATTTTCCATTCAAGGTGGTAGAGATGCTTTGGAGCCGCAGCTTTGCTGCAGCGCTTGCTTGTGCAAAGCCTTTTCACCTTTGTGCTGTAGCTGATTAAACCCAGATAATAATAGAGGCAAGAAGTGGAAGAACCGACCCCCACTCTAGAAGTCCTTGCCGGACTTGCGGTCTCGCTTACACTTTCAGGAGCTGTCGCTTTGAATCGGCAGAAGTCAGCCAGGCTGAAGATTTCCCACTGACTGGAGAGGAGTCGTTGGCCAGGCTTTCCTTGTCACTGGGAGTTAAGGCAGTCACTGATCCTAATGCTTACACTGTTGTTGCAGCATTCCAATTTTTAATCACTGCGTGACTTGTCAGACTTAATGAGGGCAGTCGGGTAAGAATGATCAACATACCAATAATGAGCACATCACAGGCTGACGATGACTTCCTGTTTTAAATATATATCCAGGATGGTGCGTTGAAAATACAAGTTTACCGAGTGCGCTGTAAAGAACGGTGCAGAGTGTTTCCTTCAGATTGATTGGTTGCTAAGGTGACTGCTAACATTGTGTCCATCTTATGCAATCATAGCTCCAGTGGGCTCACCTTTTCCACAAATCATGCAGATATGTTTAAGACAGAGAAGAAAAAAAACAGCATCTGAAACATTGGTTTGTCAAATGTGAGTGGAATTGATTGATAATCTGCATATGTAAATGAGATGGAGGCATTGTTCTTATTATGAACTTCTGCAAGACAATACAAAGTTTATCCTCTGTGTGCATGTGTGTTTGTGTGCAGGCACCTCTCTGTGTGTGTGTGTGTGTGTGTGTGTGTGTGTGTGTGTGTGTGTGTGTGTGTGTGTGTGTGTGTGTGTGTGTGTGTGTGTGTATATGTAAAGAAATCCAAGCCAAAGCTGAGTGTGGCTGGCGTGTGTTCTGTCAGATGTCTCCCCTCTTTTATCCTTTGTGTGTTAGAGGGTCAAGAGGCAGGCAGACTCCTACAGTACTGTGAACACTGAAGCCAAAAGACTCTCCAGCTCTCCACCTTAAGTCGTGCGTCTGTAACACAGAGCCCGGCTTTGAAAAGCCTCCAGCTGGAACTCCAACGTCACGTAGGAAGTTTTTAGGTTGGACGAGACAAACTGAGAATCTCACGGTTTTAATAACGTTCAGTGTGTAAGTATGCAAAACTTTAAATTCATGCTGACTTTATAATGTAAGTTGCGCAATGTTGGAAAGGAATGGAAACATTTTAGAAGATTTATTAAAAATATGTATTACGATTAATCTGTTGATTATTTTCTTGGTTTAGAAAATCAAATGATGAGGCGACGCGTCTCTTTTTGTCCAACCGACAATTTAGAGATAAGCAGTTAACAATTCTGCTAAGACAGGGAAAAATTGACATTTTTGGCCTTTTATATCCAAAACGTTGTTCCTATAACTTTTCTGCCAGTCAGATAATGAATTCATCTAATTAACTAATCGTTGCAGCAGTTCAGTATTGCTTGTGACGCTCTTTGAAACGCAAACTAAAAGCTTTTCAACGTTTGTAAAGATCTATTGAGAGAGTGAGTTCTATACAGTGTAGACTACAGTCTGTATTCTGTTCATGTTTAACGTTCATTTGCTTTGTAAGCATTGGCTGCATGAGCCAAAAGTTAAGTCCTCAGAGCTAAAAAAAAAAAGCAAAAAGCAAATACTAGCAATAATGATAGCAATTTTAGGGGACACAGTAGGGGTTAAAGGTCGACTAGGGGCGCCATTGTGTTGCTGTCTCTTTTATTAATAAACAACATTCATTAAAGGAGGACTGGGGAGCACCGTAACTGAATATTACCACATCTCTCCCTTCCTTTGTGTGGTGAGAAGAACCCTGGTGATTCCTCACATGGCTCCAAAGGCTACGGGGGAATTTCTCTCAGAAGCTGCCCCTTCAGCTCAATTCCTCCCCACATTTCCGAAAGCTTTTCATTCGTATCCCCTGGAAACCGCTCCACATTCTTTAAACTCTCCTTCAAGAAAAAAAAAAAGGAAGAAGAAGAAGAAGAGGAGGAGGAGGAGGAGGAGGAGGGGAGGAAAAAAAAGGCCCTTACATGTTTTGTTATGCCCTTTGATCACACGTTTATCTTTAAAACAGATGGCTGACCACCGTCCTGTGTTTATATCAACACATGCGTATTTGAAAGAGAGGTCCAGAAATTGGGTTTAGCATCTCTTGAAATCCATGAATCTCAAATCCTAGAAAGAAAAGGCTCATCTATTCTCACCAAAGCTGTTAAAAGAAAGCTTAACTACCTCCCATCCCCCATAATATCCATGTCTACAGCCAAGTGCTTCACTGCCTATTTCCCAGACAGTTTTCATTTCCTTACAAAGGATAATCTACTAATATGATTACTGTTGAATAACAGACCGAATTATACTTCTACACAGTAGCCAAAATCATCCGCAGTCATCTGCAGCGGGCCGCAGGAACTGAAAGGTGTGAAGAGCTTTATTTCGCAGTGAATGTAAGATGTGGCATGTAATTGTGTCTTAATAATGCAGCAAAGCGAAGTGCAATGTGAGGATTTCAAATGAGGGGCCATGTTTAATCTTTCAATCCATATTTATCTGAAGAGTCAAGAATGCTTTGCTAGGAGGCTGCAAGCACATCAAAAGGCTGTCAGATGTCCCTTAGAGGCTTTCAAGTGAACTGATGTGCTTTTATGTTCTATAAAGTGGTCATTTATGTTTTCATGAAGTCTATTAGCGTTTGTCACTGCCGGGCTCTTTACTGGTGTGATTGTAACTGTAACAATTAGTGTCGGCGCCTGGTAAAAGCATTGTTTTGTTGCATTTTGAGCAATTCTCTGCTCAGTTTTATCACATTTCGTTCACCGTCAGTTGTTGAAACGATCACAGGTCACCTTGGAAACTCTCTTTTTTTTCTCCTCTCTTACTCCTGGAATCTTGACTCTGCAGTCAGTAACAACAGGTTAGCAACCTCTCATTAGTCGATGAGCCGGATGCATTTACGAGGTCATTTCTGCGGGACAGGAGGTTATGATGATGAATGGTAGCAAACCTCTGCCTAGACACTCTTTCCCCATGCCGCCGTGTGGTTGCTATGGTGGACGTGAGGGCAATTTAAGCGTCGCCATATCCAACAGGGGGGCGCCCTCTTGGGTAAGTGGCTTTGCGATAGAAAGCTGACGCCTGCCACTGCCATCAAGGTTGTTGTCACAGGCGGCTCTTTAAGCACTGAGTCGCCATGTTAAGAGATGAACGTTGCAGTGAAAGAGTGACGGCGGGGACAAGAATTACAGGGGGATAGGCGCGTGGAAATGAGTTCTCAGAATGTTGCTTACACGAGAACATGCAGGAATATTACCTAATCAGTCAAATCCTCCCAAGCTGACACCTCTTGTGAGACACCCGATGATACCCCTCTGAACCCCTGTGCCCCCCACCCGTGGCTCAGCCCTGAGGGTGCCCCCAAGAGAGAATCTGTGGTTTGGAGGTTCTTCTTGACAGACATTCACAAAATTACTCAAATGGTTTTGCATACAGTGCAGTATCTATCTACCGGGGGCACTTTACCCTCAATTAAGAGTGTACCGGTGAAGCTGCATATTTTGCATTTCGTAACAATGTGTGTGTTAAACTGAAGGTGATCTTAATAGGATTTTCTGCGGTTGGGAACCAGAGATTAGGAGCTTTATATTGCGGAGCTCGGGGCATTTGAACAGGGGAGTGTTTTAATCTGAACTGGATTAAAAATGCCAGACTGAAAAGTTGAAAGACATCAAAAAGAAATGGCCATTACCTCTTGGTTTTAAAAGGTGTGAGCTAGCACATTACATGTTAATGTCTGCTGGAGCTCAGAGTGTGTGCGCAGGATTGGGCAGTTGTGTTTTTTTTTTTTGTTTCTTTCCCAAAGTGGATGTCAGCTGAAGCTTTAACTTTAAAACGACAATCAGCAGTCAATCTCTTTGATTTGTTACTATCATCACTCATACAAAAAGTTATTTTAGTCCATACGGTAATTCAGTTTATATGTAATATATACACACACACACACACACACACACACACACACACACACAGACGAAACACACACACACACAACCCATACATATGCTGGCAAATTGTATGCTAATGACTGACCAGAAAACATAAAAGGAAAGCACCAGGATGTAGTCTACCTGCAGCTGTTAAATATATAATCCATCTGTAATCAAATTTGACAGTTAATCAAGTGAGGCATTTGAGATGCAGACGTTTGGACAGACATAACTAACTCCATCAGCGTCTGCATAATAAATGTATGATTTTAATGATGTTTCTATTAAGCATCCCCGCTCACTTTACAAATGATCTGAGGTGTCTGCTGTTTATTTGTTTTTTCGGGGAGCTATAGGTTGTTGCTAGGAGCAATAATTATGACGGCCATGTGATGTGAGGTGGAGGGGGTCAGCAGACAGTGAGTTTAAGAAAAAAAAAATGTAATTACTTATAGATTGGATGAATTAATTTCTAATGATATTCACTGGTTTTGCATGACAGCTGCCAAGACCCATTCAAGAATGGCGGAGAAGTAAATAAAGGAGCTTTTTTGATGGCAGACAAAGGGGACTATCATTTACAGAAAGTGGGTTTCGCCACATCAAAAGAGGAGAGGGTGCAAGTGACACATCAACAAAACACGGTGGGCTTCCTGTATGGGCTCCTGACATCCACAAAGCCCGAGACATGTGTTCCATCTCTTCAGGCTGAAAGAGCCGAGACCCTGCCTGCAAAGTGCCAATTGTTCCTCCCACGTCTGCATCTGAGTGTGTATGACTGAATACAAATATGGACTGTGTGTGTGTGTGCGTGTGTTTGGTTGTGCATGTACATGTGTGTTGATATGTGTAAACATGTGCTGTGCATGTGTACACTGCAGTAGGTGCGTAGAGAGTGTGATTTTCTCTTAACAAGTGCACACTCATGCTCAGAAAAAATAGAACTCTATAATAAGAGCTAAATAGCAAAATACGACTACTGTACAACGGCTGAGATTTTCTAAAAGGTTACTAAGGTTTATTGCATAGATTACAAATGATGTAATTTAATGCAAAAGTCCTTTGAAGAAAAGCATAAATTAGTAGCAGTTGCCAGCTGTTATTACTCATATTTTGGATGTAGCAGAAGGAGCAGAATTTATCATTTTATTTCATAAAAGAATAAATGTAAGGATAAGTGACTGGTAGCAATACACATATTACAGTTTATCAGTGCAATATAAAATATTTGTATCCATCTACTCTTGTCCTTTAATGATTTTTAGTGGTAGAATACAGAAAGTACTTCAGCAGAACTGATGTTGAGGCTTATTTCCTTTTCTATTTTCTAATGGACTATGCAGACGATATTTTCCTTGTTCTTTTGTGGTGCAAAATTAAGTGGTGAAACATATCTGTACAGAGAGACATTGTTTTAAAAGGTTCAGTTGCAGACTATCATTGAAACATTCTTCATACACTTTCTTGTGGTCGTCAGGAATTTTTTTTTTCTCCGATTTGTTGAATGGCAACGTATTTGCATTCGGTCAATGCAAATGATTGAAAGTTAGGTGATATGAAAGTGATGTGGTGTAACAACAAGTGAGAAAATCCAATCAGGTCGGGTGGGAAAGGTGCGTCAAACAAACGCAGGCCTTTTGTCCAGGAGAGCGCTGTACCGTGTCCTGTGGGAAACAAAAAGTATACTTTGACTTTACTCTTGTTATGAAACATTATTGTGCCTGTTAAGTTATTCATTTAACAAAAAACATTCCAACCATAACCAAGAAGTTTTGTTGCCTAAACCTAACCAATCATTGCTCCAAGCATGATACAAAGCTGATATGAAACGAATGAAATTCATTTTTTGGTCCAGAAACGTTGAAATTCAATGCATCCTGTGGGCTGCAGAAACTGACTTCCAACTGGGGTGCTGCAACATAAAACAAAAATCTGTTTTTTTTACCTGGACCTTGTTAAATAAAAGCCACATCACTAACACATAACAGAACACAAAGAGCAGGCTCTCACAATTTTGTCTTTAGCCTCAAATTTCGACTCTTGCGAATCACAGACGAGCCAATCTGTGGCGCTCTCAAACCGTTACATTCCCACTACCTCTAGAGTTGACATCTTGTTGTGTTTGTTCTAAGGATTAAATCCTCCACACGCTCCTTCCAGACATGGATCACAGACTATTACACACTCCTTTTTCCGGATGGATGTTCCTGTATCTGCCCGAATAGGAGGAGTGCCACAAAAGGTTGGCCGATTTAATTGCATGTACACACAATTGTCCTCTCCTCTCAAGGCCTAACACCTAATCATGATACTGGATGTGTGCGTCTGCATTTCCGCTGCGTCTCCCTTGCTTTCCAGGAGGGTCAGGGGCTTCACCGGTTAGCCGCTTTGACGAGGTACCCTATATTGTCTCTTGCCTGGGAGAAAGAACCCTTCGCCTCGCCTCAGTGTCAAGCTTTAACCTTTCTCAACTTTAATTACACTAAGTAAGTTCGGAGTGTGCCGCGGTGCTGTCTGGCTGACTCAGCTCCATTCCGGCGCTGATGGGAAGCCTGCATGGGTGCCACAGCCCCCGCTGCCTCTGACACAGTGACGCTACACAGCACTGACGCTGATGCTGACGCTTGCTTTGGCCTGCTTCCTGACCATGCAAACACAGAACACGTAAACACACACTCCACTGAAAGTCTGTTAGGAGCTGCATTCAAACAGCGTGTAGAGGTTTCGCTGCTTCTATGTTTATTTGCAGGTCGACAAATTCGTAAAATGTGTTTATCTACATCATGGTAAACCGCTCGGTTCAAAATGTACATGAAAGGTTAAGCCCTTAACAACCACCGGTTAATGAAGTCAGACTTTAGCCGCCCTGAAACAGATGAAGACAGCGCTCCTTCATCACAGTGTAGATGACCTTTTTATACAGAAGATCTGTACTGTGCCAATAAATCTTGTGTGTGTGAGAGAAGGGGAGAGATGAAGAGAGAAAGAACTTGGGTGTGTTTGCTCATTACTCATTCCTCTGCAGGGGTTACAACAGGCCTGTTATGTCATCAAAACTTCCACTTTGGTAATAAAGCAGATTTTCTTGTGGAAGTGCCATTGCACATTAAAAAAAGAATGCACTTTTCTCCTTTCTCGCACTAATAGTTCAGCGATATGATCTGCATCTGCATGTGAAACCGCCCATTCGTCACTGGACTGCTGTTGAAAAACTATTCTCAGCAAAGAAATCCATAATCCTATAAAATGACAGAGTAGACCTAAAAGTAACAAACCACATTCAGCGGTGGTGGTAAAAGAGCAATGTAACACAAAGCAAACAGAGCAAAGTCAAATATGATACAATATCTGTAAATCCGATATATTCTCCTCACACTTCGGCCTGGTTTTTAACACGCACGTTGAGTGCTTGACTCAGACGGTTCGATCAATTCAAACGATTCACAGGTAGTCGATTGCGCCACTCACATATGCACCCTTATGATAATAGGCCCCTTTTAGAGTCATCTAATTCTGATGATGAATTGGCCTTCCATAGAAAGCCAAAAAGGAGTTACTGTGGTAACTGCATGGCCTGTCAATCACTTGCAATCAGCCTTTTTCCTCTGTTCATTGCTTGATGCGTCAAGATTAGGACCTTCTCTGTGGGGGGCTTCAAAACACTCAGAGGAAATGAAGAATTGCGTGGAAGTACTATGGCTGATGTTTGGAAACTTTACAGAATGTGACCCTTTGGCATTGACTTACTAGCAGCTGAGAGGAACAGAAAACATGACTTTCTAGTGGCGTGGAGGTGCCTCACTCCAATTTAAGAGGACACGCACAAAACAACTTTCTTCTCGCAGCTGTAATGAAATAAATTCTCGAAATTACGACTGCATGCTGACTTGTTGTTCTAATGCTCCGCAGTGTCGGTGCTCTTCATCTACGTCAGCTACAGAGACAGCATGTGTTTCTGACCACAGAGGCTTATAATGAAATGCCCGCATTAAGAATAGAAGGCCATTTAAATGCTAATGCTTTCCATGTATAAGTGTGAGGTGAGGGTTGGAAATGTACTGTCTACCATGCCTGTGTTTACAGATAATGACATCATCTTTAATGTAAATTAGAAGCTGCTTTTGATAAAAACAAAACAAATAACATTACAGTTTATGTTTGTGTTGGATAGTTTGCTAAAGCTTTGTTTTCTGGTCTTTTGTGTTTTTTTCCTGGAATAACTGTGGTCTTAAGCGAGCACATGCTCTTTTAATTAGGTTACATTTTACCATAGCGCACTGGCAGCAGTTAAACATTTAGGGGAAGTGCAACTAATTCGCTGGGCAGGACTATGAACTGTGGCATTACATCCTTGAAGAAAAGGGGAAAAGCCATATAACAGAGGCACCCAGACTCTAAAGATCTTAATTCCCCATTAGTCCCTTATTCTCTCCAGTGACAAAGACGGGGCCCTTTCAGTCTTGTGTTCCCTTGCATACCAAAGTCATTCAACAGAGGAGACCTTTACCAAGAGCAATGCTCTATTCAAGCCATGTTAATTACAATTTTAAACCATTATTTGTTTCAACACCTGGTTAACCTATTCAGACCTGTTTAAATCCTCTTTATTATCCCAGGTGTGATGGGAAGGCACTAAGGAGTGAAAGGGTCCTGTGTGTACCGGGAACATAATCAAGCCAATACTACATAGTGCTGAATAGCTTTTGGGGATGAGATCAGATGTTACACACTCCAGTCCTCAAGTAAAATGGTGCTAGGTGGATTATGTCTGAAAAGAGGATTTTGTCAAGGATGTGTCCTCAACTTTTCTTTTTTGGCAGTAAAGCATCATGAATAGCACACTGCTTCTTCAGCAGCTGTATTAGGACTAGAAGACTCAATTGCGGGATTAAAAGCAATTGGCTTTGTTGTGCATTTCTGTGCATATATTTGTGTTGCAGTTAGAGGCTTTGAGACGAAGAGGCCATGCTGCGTCATGAGGATGGATGGTGTTTCTATTAGAGGACGTGGTCATAGAAAGGTCTCCTCGTCTTCTAAGCTTCTTTTCTCTCTCCATCCCTCACCTACTTTGAAGTTGTAGTCAGTAGTTAGACCATAGTCCTCTGTCCATTATGATGCCATTAACGAGGCTTTACACAGGAACTTGACCCCTGTGGAGCCTTTGTTACCATGGCTTACCTGTCTTTGGTACTTGTTTGAGGATGATCCCAATTCAATAGGAAATATCAACAGAGTGGCATAATAGGACAACATGATGGAAAATGGGGAAAAACACATGAATAAGAGAATATTACACCATCACGAGAGCTTTTTTTTCTCACTCTACAATGCCTTTTCTAATTTCCTGGCCCAGCACCTACATCCACAATGGCTGAAGGCTGTTTGTATACGTCTCCCGCTGTGTGGTTCAAATATAGTGCAGACTTCAGCATAGTAAAGGATAGCCACACAAAGTTCTGATTAACGAATTAACACCCTCTAATAGCCCTTCACCATCCTCCCTTAAATGGATTAAGGCTTCTCTCTAACACTTTCTTTTGCACAAAATTTAATTAAGATTTAGATTTGGTTTCAACATGCCAGGACAGATTCACACTGCATTCATGATGTACTTCAATTAAGGAGCAAAGCAACTTAAGCTGCTTCACCAATAATTAGAAATCTCCGCATTTTAAATGCTATCTAATTATGCTTTATCCCTGTGTAATTCAATTTCCTTGTAGGTTACATTGTCGATACAGGGACTATCTATTTACATTTTAAAGGTCATCTCCAATTTTGGGCTTGTATTGAGTGCCATCCCTTTAAATACATAGCTTTTTATAGCTTTGTATTACAACCAGGCATTACAGCAACAGCAAATATTCAATTAGGCGCCACTTTAATCCTCCGCCATCCCTGACAACATGCTCTCAGTTAGCATCCAATCAACAGCTCCTCGGGAAAATATGTAGAATAAATAAAGCTACATGACTTGTGTTTATATACATGATGGGTTCCCAAACAGTATTTCTTTTTGTCCGTGTTGACATTTGGCCTCCCGAGGTGGTTGCCCATGTATTTGTATAGTGTTTTAAAACAACAGAGAATGTCCTGCCCAGTGTTAATTTACTCAAAGCAGCAGGGGTCACAGGCCTGGCCACTGTGACCATTACACAGTAGGACAGGGGTGTCCAGCTGACTGTCCTTTTAATCGACAACAGCAGGCCTAAGGAATTTAACAGCATGGGATTCACCATTTTTTCCCAAACAAATAACATTTATGGAAGATTTACGAGTTACTGGAATTATCTGGGCTTTCCTTCCTTTCAGCTCATTCAATTAGCGGCTGTGAATGTCCTGGTTAAAGGGGGTGACGAGACAATTGAAGGTGTCATCTAATTATTTTAGCCCAGCACTATGCAAAACCACTCCTGTGCTGGAATCCCCGGCATTGGCTTGGCGATATGAAGTAAATGGGTTAAAGCAGCATGGGCGATGCAATATGTGGATCTCCTGGAGACGTTCCCCAACCTCTAGCATCTTGAAAGTGAATCAAGGAGCTGCAGGGCTGCAATTTGATTAGGTAGCAAATATATGGTAAATCAAATCACCTACTTCATATGCATGTTTATCTGTAGACTGTATCTTGTAAGGTCAGATACTGTACAGGATTCAGTCAGTGTGCTCCCACATCCACTGCTCTTGAGAACAGGCCAAAGTACACAGGGCTGTGGTAAAGGAATAAAGGATTCCTGTCTCAACTCCATCAACCCATATGGAAGTTTCAAAGGCTTTACTTTACTCCAAGCCAGCCAAGGAAAACTAGGATTGAGAAGTCATGTGAACAGTGCAGTGAGGTAGCAGGAGGCCCACAAGCTGAAGTCTGTCCTGCAGCCAGGTTTTCCCTTGTTTGTAAATTAGCTGTGAGTAATGAATTCTGGGAAGCTGCCCTGCTGCAAGGGTTGCTCCCTCGCTGCCGGACCCTCCCATGCTCCCCCGTCGACATTGCCTTCCCAAATCTGTCCTGATGTTCCTAGTCTGTCAGGAGCCGCCCCAGGGGGCAGTGCGATAGGCCGCTCGGCCTGCCCCCTTCCCCTCTCTGGGCCCAAGCCAGCTGAACCGTGTAAGTCCCTGCCATGCAAACATGGTGACCCCAAACGGGATTGACAGATCACAGACCGTGGATGCTAGGCCACCAGTCCAGTGACATCAGTTTCTACTGGTGGTAAGAAAAACTGCGAGCATGAAGTGGTCACATTGACACATTTGGGGTTTGCGTTGATAATCAGCTACAATGCCAACACCAGAAGGACAGAAAACCCTCATGATGGCTTTACTTATGTGTAAACAACTGTTTAGCTGAAGAAAATGCTTCTAAATTCAGTTTTCTTGAGATTTGCACAAAGAACTTGCTGCATTTCCCTGTTTGCTCTGTACTGCTACACTTATCCTTGTGTCTGTACAAAGCCTTGGCTATGACTACCACATGGGTCCCCAAGCGCACATTAGAGAGCCTGGGGGGTCCCTAAGTGTCACCCATGAAATCAGGATGTTAGGGTATGAAAAACGGGGGAGGGACCGCTAGTAATTCTCATTATTGTTAAATGTTCATCGTCCCTGGTGTTGACTTTGCCTTAGTCTGGCTCCGCTGCCAAGAAACAACATGACTACTAAACCCGCAGTTTTAAAAGCTACAGATATGGGGGTAAATCTTCTTAAGTCTGAGTATGACCCTAAATTAATTAGAACACGATCTGACCAGTAAGGGTTGGACATTTTCCTCACCACTGCTTGCCTTCTAATTGCCAAAAAATATCTTGAATCTGCTCTTGTGAAACACGCGTAATTATATGGTGATAAATGCTAAATTTTCTGATTCTAATTCCAAAGGTCAATAGCAATTTGTCAGCAATTAATGTAAAGAAGGAACTGCAGGGTATCCACATCATTTACACTGTTGCCCTGTACAATCCATTCGGCAGCTTTGACTGGCAGAGAGAAAAGAACTTCTCAATTGCAGATTTTTGACGTCCATAATGGCTTAATGTCTGCATTTGACAGAGATATTGGGGGAAGAAGAGTGACTCTTTGCGCATTGGCGTGGCCCAGAGGCTTTTGCTGTCACAGCTGATGACAGTAACTTTCTCCATGCAGATTAAATTGGTGTTTACAGATTTGCCCTGGGTGTACATTTTTCCCCCTGCTGGGCTCCACTGGCTGATGATGAGGCGCAGATGAGACCAACCGTTCTCGACACTGATGCTTATGCTTCCATCACATTGAGCCTGTAGTGGCTTACCAGGCACCCGGCACTATACTGCCACACAGTGCTTTTCCCACTTTGCCACAGCACAGCATTACCATCTATTTACAGATGCAGAAAATGTGTGTGCTGCTTCTGCCACTTCTGTCATGCTGTACTTGCTGCATGCTTGGAGCTGCTTGGCGTAGGAAGATGAAATGCTGTTGAGAAAATGAAACATCATCAGTCATGATGTTGATAGTAGACTCCAACCAAAGGTCCCACAGTGTTACAATAGATATCAATGACTTCCTAGTGTTGTTGTACTGCTGGAGTTGTTACAGCTGGTCAGTAAGAATGTGCTCAAAGTTTAAAGACACAGTGGGTTGTTTTCACAGATGCCTTTTTTTTCTTGAGACCCCACTTCAAAAAGAAAGGGAACTTGGCTCATTGCAGCGCAGAGTTTGGCTTTTATGTATGTGAATATCTTAAAAAACGGAATATAAAGACATACAGGTTTTCACACAACAGTTCAATATTTAGTTGGCAAAGGGACTAAGTAAACAGTTTGTGTGGCCATGTGGCCCTCCACTGTACACAAGTAAGAGTGATATGCTTTACCAGCTATCGTCCCAATGGTGCAATGCAAAAATATTAAGTAGTTTGTTACGTGTAATTTGCATTGATTAAACTTTAAGTGTACAACTGTGGGGCAGAGTGTGCTGATTGCCTGAAGTGTTGGATGCAGAATATTTACTCTGTAGGGCACTTAGTTAGTGCAAATTAACTACACTGAAAAATCAATGAGCAGAAGAGCCACAGCAGCTGAGGTTAATATATTGTACAATATGCTCCTTGCAAAAATATCCATATTTTATTTTGATATTTTGGTATTTGTTGTGTCGCTTTTTTTTATTTAAAAATAACACAACTGGGCATGAGTGAGTAATAGTTTCCAGTAAAGTTATCAAACCAGTCATTGTTTAGATATTATCAACACTTATTAAAACTTTCAAAACCACTGCTCATCCATCGACACTTTTTGCGCCTGAAGATGAATATCCAGAGCAGCATCTATTCATTTCAGGTTGTAAACAGTAGTCTCTGACACTGGGTTGTTATCGAGTTGTGGCCCCCGGCGTAGGATTGATCCACTTCAGTCCAGCAGCAGGGGGGCGGGGAGCTCTGGAGGGGCTCAGCGGGGCTCCAAATCAATAAGGTTAATAGATGTGGGGGCCACGCAGTCAGAGGTGTGCAGCCTGGCATTTTCGGTGCCAATGAGGAAAATTCCTGATGACGAGGTGTCTCTTTTGGAGCCTGCATTAATGTCAGTCTGATTACCTGTAGCCAGGATGTCAGATCCAGTGGGTTAGTGGAGCCTTGTTCCCTGGCCATTAACTGGAATTAGCTTCACAAGGAGACCCTTCAGATTGGAGACTTTAACTTGCCACCTCATCATCCGCTGTCCATTGAGAACAAATTGCCAACCCCCTCCCTCCTTTCCTCCAGACTCTATTCTTTCACTCTGATTTCTATAATGCCAACAGTTTCATAATCACTTGATGAGTAATTTCCTCTCATTTGGGATTTGGAGAGAGAGGTTGTTTTTTTTTTAGCTTTTTTTCTCCTCCAGTTCTCCTTTTTAAGGCATTTCAAACATTACATTTAGAAGGATAAGAGGCTTTGGCAAGGGGGAATGATGGCATAGTACAAAAATGAAATGTTGAAAAGAGCAAAGACAAAAAGAGAGCGCGGTTAAAATCTTGTTTAACTGACAAAATGGAAATGAAAGCTTTCCATTGTATGATTTGCTCTCTTACACATTTGCTTCTGGACTTTGCCATAAAACAGCGTCTACTTCAGGAACTAAACTGAATCTCCCGTTATTTATTTCAGGAGCTAACAGTTCACAGTAAGTCTTTTGTAAATTTCCCTCACACAGAAAGTTTGTGCTTAGCTTTCCCACACTGTGATATCCACTAGACTATTAAGATTTCTGAATAGGGCCCTTCAGTTTCTCTCAGACTTACAGCAGAGTTTGAATGGTGAAATGCAAATGAGGTGCTTGCCGATCCATTCTCTCAGTACCTGGCTAATGTCTATGCAGAAAGCCATGTGTCTAAGTGTGTTTCTGTGTGGATGAGGATACACAGAGAGGTGGAGGCTGGCCAGTGCCACACCTGCAATTAGCCATGCACCTGCATCAGCTGAATTAAAGTGTGCGGGCAGAAGTCATGCTGGCTTTGCTACCCTCAGCCCCCCTAAACAAAACACTGAAGTCATTTGCAATAAAAGAATCAGTTGTCTCTTCCCCCCCCCCCCCTTTCAAAAGGTCCCTTTGCATAGGAAATCAGTTGTCTCTCCCTTCATGGACACCATGCCGTGTGGGCTCCCATGGAAATGAGTTTTGGCATTGTTGTGCCGAGGCACTCCCCCTCTAATAAATTGAGGAGGATTAAGGGAGAAGAATGTAATAAAGGATAGTCATTTCATCATGACAGCCATTTTTTGGAGGGGGTTGGGGCAGCCGGAGATTTAAAGGATAATCAGCCCCGGGTTTATTTCCATAACATGCATTACAATCTGCTTCTTTGAACTTTGCTGCCACTTAGGTTACTAGATTTGTAGGAGGAAAAAGAAAAAAAAAGCATTATTATCAAATGTTTAGTGTTTGAGACTCGAGTGACATATTAGAGACATCTGAGTGAGTTATTAAACCGTTATGGCTCTTGGAGATTATTATGAATTAATCTAAGCACTTTGAAGTGTGCGTTAGTGTGTGTGTGTGTGTTTCTACAGTAGAATTATAAGCACACATTTTGGCTCCTAAAATAAGGCCGCTGCTGTAAATGATATTTAAGAAAGAGTCGAGCATGTTTGATATTTACTGCCGTTCCTCTCCTTGACTTTTGCACAAAACAAAATATCATTTTCTAATGAACAGGAACCTTTAATGGCTAAAACACTTTGTTTAGTCTGATCATGCTGCCAAACATTTCTCCACGCATGGTATTAGTTTTTATTGATCATGAAGTCAGCTTCCAACCTGCCCCTCCTGGCTGTTTGTTTAGTCTCCGTGCGTGATTGGAAACACTTCAGAAATGGTGACCAGCAGCAGGTGAGGGGTGCCTGAGCTTTGAAGTCTGTGCTCCTTATTGATCCCGTGCATATTCTAAAAATCAAAGACGGCATCAAAGGCATAGCTAAACTCTTAAAGACTCTGCACGCACCAAAAAAGGGCACCAATGACAGCGTGAACAAGCAAAGCAGGTGGTGGCTGCTGGTCGGAGCAATCACCCCTCCAACCCCCGTCACGCCCCAGACAGACTGCTGAAGGCTTCTATTTTCATGTTGGACAGCAGTATGGCTCCCACTTTGACTGGCACTTGTCTCTCATTAGAGGACGGGAAAGCAGCTTGGGGAAATCTTCAGTTCAAATTAATTAGTCTGCTAAGCCAACACACTGTAGTGTGGACGTTTGGCTGCAGAGGATACATTATTGGAATATAACACTTGGAGCAATTAGTAGATACGGATACTTTTGACGACAGAATTTGTGTCACCATGCTAATACGATATTATAAAGGTGTTAATCATTATTGTGTGACATTTTGGGAGTTTAGTGTGACAAGGGATTATTAGAGGCCTGACCAATGTGTCTGCTGGGCCGACATCAGCAGTGGTCTATTGCAGATAGCTTTGTATCTGTGTATTCTGGCGGATAAATACAAAAACAACTGCCGTACAGAAATGCAAAAGATATGTTTGAGCGAGAGTGTTTCCAAGAGGACAGCCCTCTTCACTGTAAACATGTTTTTAATAATTAAACATTCATTTGGATAGCCTTATTCCAAAGTAAAACGTACAGGATATTGTCATGTTTCTAGGCATGCTTCATACTCAAAACAGATAAAAAAAACACAGTATTTACTTCAACATTGTGTAACAAGGTGTAGCTAGACCTAGCTTTAGAGTGACCAATCTTCGAGACAGCAGACAGTACACAGAGCCATCACCTCAACAGTCAATGACTCCGCTATTGGCAGAATTTATGACTCTGAAGCAACTAGGTGGAGGCGGCAATTGGAACATCTCTCTGAAACTCCAGGATAAATCCACACTCCTTCAACCTCCAGCTCCCGCTCTGATGTATGCCTGTCCTCCGCTCTCCTTGGGTGCACATGGGAGTTATTTGAGCTTTTCTGGGACCAGCGGGAAGCGGCGCTGCCACACCAGCTCACTGTTGGATTACCCTCATTGCGTGAGTCTTTGGCCTCTTTCCTCTCGTGACGACACAGGGTCGAGTTCACAAGGGGCTGATTTAACTCATTCACCGCAGTCCACTGCCACTAGCCACATGCCTGCCAGCCCAGTAATTCTAACACAACACTAAGTGTTCCTGAAATGAGGAGACAAAATGCCTCTTTGACTCGATTCACCAAGATTGAATTTTGTAGGGGGGTGATGGGTTGATTTACGCCTAACGCTCACCGGGGAGTTAAAGAAATTTAGCCCGGAGCGCTTTAAGGTCTTGTTTGTAGCTATACTGTAAATGTGTATTTTACACTTTCTGTCTTATTTGCTTTCCTTCAGATGAGGTTTGGCAAATACATTTGTCGTGCTTTTTAAAGCTAAAACTATAAGTTGACCAGTCGATTGACAAAAAATAATCGGCAACTAGTATTTTGATAACTGGAATATTTAAAGTAATTTCTCACCACAGACTTCAAACGCGACAGCGTTCCAGCTCTGTGTACGTGTTATTGTTATCAGAATGGTGTCACAAGCATTTTCAGGACACTGAGATTTACTTAATCAAGGAACTCTGCAGATGATACAATAATTGTATAATACTTTACCAAGAAGCTTACCAGAGCATACTACATCATTAGTCTGTACAAACGTTCCTCACATTGCCAAAAATAACTTTATAATGATTTTAGTACCATGTTTCTGGTACAATGATATGCACGAAGTATGACCCAGTGCTATCTTCACCTGCAGCATAAACGTGATCCATAGTACAGCTTGGCAATTATGACAAACATGCATCAGCATTGACTTAATCAAAAGTAGCACACTGCTGTGATTATACGGATGAATATAAGGTTATACTTATTACAACATGTCAGACATTGTGTAAGTCTGACTGTCATCTGTTGGCTTTAGAAAATAAGAGTAATCAGACTATTCATTTGAATATCTAGAAATCTAAACTTAATTTACTGTAAAACATTACAAAAACTAACTGTTTCCTCAGGTTAATCAAGTAATTATTCCTCTCTAATTGCACATGGATTAAGATGGCTGGACTATCTCGTTTCTCAAGGATGTTGTCACTGAGCTCGCGTAAAAAAACAAAACAACCAAAAAGCTTATCCTGCCTTTTCCCAAGAGACTTAACAATAATACATACAATGAACCTACTGACCCTTGAAACCCTTCTTTTTAGTCGGTGTGATGATGTTGTGTTTTTATTGGCTGTGTTTCTTAAGTGCTCCGATTGCTGTAAGTAGCCTGTACAGCAAATGTCTTTGGCCTCACTAACTGAGGCATCCCGTCATCTGAACGGAGGCATCCCACTGACGTCCCGGGAGACACAACTTGACTAATGTTCTCACATTAATAGGGCAAACAAGGGATACTCTTCACATCGGGACTATTATTCAAGAACATGCAGTGTTCTGTCTGCAAATGATGCATCTCCTGTGATGTCATTTTCACAATATGGTTTGAATACAACAGAACAGATAATACAAGGTAATTTTAATTTCTAAAACATCAGTCCTAGCGGTTGGGTTGGATCTTTTCGGTTAAAACGAGACGTCACTAATTCATTAGCGGGACAAGTGAACATCGGCTATGGGTGTGGTAGTGTTTCCTCTGCTTTGGTGTTTGTGATCCGTGTCATGTCATTAAAGCCCAGACACACCAAGTCAACTCTTTTGCAGGCAGGATAACACACATTAATTGACATCTTTTCAGAAAATGTATGTCAAGTGAGAAAAAGTTACAAATGAGCTGCAGATTTCAACTTTGTTTGTGACATAAAACATGCACTTTAACATATTTGTATTTCTTAACACAGTTCCTCCACAGTGTTTCGGCGAGGGACAATCAGGACGTTTAGAAAAGGGTGTGAAAAAGTCTGCTGCCTGTGGCCAAAAGAATGAACTATGGCAGACTGGAGATTGTGAATAGGCCTTTTACAGGTCACAGAATCCATTCAGCCCACTGACATTGTTATTATCTGACCGTCATAGATGGGCCTAATTAATATTCTAATCATAGGCCTTGGGAACATTGTAAACAAAATTATCCGCTGAGTACCATTTGCTTATTCAGTCGCTCGTTGACTCTGTTAGTCAGAAACAACCACTCTGGAGAAAAATGAACAGCAAATAAAGGCTAACTTTGAGACAAGAATAATCTCTTTTCATCTCTGCTGCGTGTTTGACAGGAGTAGAAAATGCATCAAAAGTAAGGAAATAAATATTAGACACTAAATGTTCAATTATTTTTGGCTTGATGAAGGACTTATCACTACAAGTTTGTTTTTCAAAAATATGGCTAAACAGAAATAATAAGTTTGCAAAAAAGGTTATTTATCCCACCTAATGGAGCTCAAATGAACAATGATAGGTAACACTACTACCAAAATGTATTTAAAAAGCTAGAGCTTAAAAGGTTACAAACAGTTATAACTTTAAAATATCTCATTAAATCAGGATTTTTAGTGTCTTTAAACCTTCTTGCCAGTACCCTCAATATGTAGAACGGCCCCTTTTTGAGCTGAAAGTGATGGATGAGTGAATCATTTCATGTATTATTCTCCTTTTAGAAATGTCTTATGGGAAGAAACCGAGCTAGTGACATAATGTGGATTGTTCAGATCAACCAAATGTAAACAGTATCTTTGTGTGTGTGCCCAATATTGGAATTGTATTTTAATAATCAGTTGTTTATGAAGTGCCTACAAAAGCCATGCTGCAAATCTCCATCATTATTGTTCCCTGTCAACTTAGAAATGTCTTTCTCCGTGGGGTTTTTAGAGAGTTATGGAGCGTCGAGTACGGAGGGAGACCTGAAGTTGACAGACATCTTTTCAGAGCACACAGTCTCATGACGGAGCTCCTTCAGATGGGAAAGTGAACAGACTGAAATGCTAATTTCCACACGATGATAAATCTGCAGTATGAAATTGTCGGTACAGAGCTCTCGCCCCGAGGCTGTACGTTATTGCTTTATTCTATTAGTCAGTTATTACCAGCAATCACAGTCAACCCCCACTGCCCCCCGCACACAAAGCCCCTTTTACATTACATTTATCAGGCGTTGTACAAACGTTGAAAACATATGACGGCAGAGCTGTGTTTCCTCCAGGGCTGGGGGGGCCTCTGCTGAGGGAGGGGACTTCCAGCTGGCCCATGGTGCATCTGTTCACTGGGCTGGGCGGCAGTGACACCATGAGGGCCACTTACAATCTTCTCCATCACTCTCTCACACGTCCTCCTATAGATCCTAGTTTTTAAACTTTAAGTTGTTCATGTACATTTGGAGATCTCTTGAAAGCGACGCTGCTCAAGGCTCAGAGTCAAGTGTTCACAATGACGTGTGAATGTTGCTGTCAAAAAAAATATGTTTCTGCTAACGCCTACCGTGTTGTAGCTAATCACCTGACTATACACTTTTAAATGTGCTATCTCTTCGCCCAGATGTTCAGTCCCGTGCCGTCTCTCCACTTCCTCTTATGGGAGCATCAGCCCAAGGCTATTTACATCACTATCTGTGGAGTAATTACCATACTGTTTTATATAATGCCAAGGCAATCATAGGGTGATAACATGCAATTAAGCAGTGTTCTCTGATTTGTACGTAGGCAATCTTGCATCACTCTAGCCCTGAAGATAAAGTGCCCATCTCAAAATGTCAGATTCTAGTGGCTTAATCTGATTATTTTCAATTAATATGCATGTCTCTCTATCCTGGGATTGCCGCCGTTATTGACATTGATAAATTGAGCTAATTTCCAGCCGAATTTGTACCAGAGACACTCCATTTGGTTGAATGTCACCTGTTATCCTTTTTCTCCGCTCACTTGTTTCTTTGTTTTGCCTTTATCTTCCAGGCAAGAGCTGAAATCTTCTACATCATTTTAGGGATTAGGGAGGTCTTGAAAGGAGCAACAAACTCATCGAAGAGGTGTTGGGATATAATTGTTTGTCATGTCATTTCTCCACCTTGCAAATTCCCTGCGAGTCCTGTTGGAAGGGAGCAGGCAGCCGTGGATGACAGGTGCCAGGGGGCCTAGGTGTTTATAGTGTCGCCCAGGAGAGTAGTGCCGGCCTGGGCCTCGAGAGACAGCGCCGTCTGCCTTTCTTACCCAAGGAGCTCGACATTACAGCTTCACAGTCTCCGCCACAGATTTGTGAATGTCATGAGAGCTTGGGGGAAAACAAACCAAGAGTTAAAATTCTGAGAGGATTTTTTTTTTATGTTGTTGAGTTTACGTTTATTGGAAAGACATCTAATTTTCTGCAACATTTAAAAAAAAAAAGTCTGAGCTGTTGTAGGGAGCAGGCTGCTCAAACGGGTAGGCAGCTCCGTCACATTTGAGCAGATTCTTCCATCTAGCCTGAGGGAGCGTGGTGCTCACCGTTTGAAGATTAAAACATCCACTGTCATTTCCTGCTCCAGTGGTTGCTTTCCCAAGAAGAGTGGAGATATGAATTGTATTTTCCACCCCCTTCAGAGCTGATTATCGAGAGCCAGCCTTTCAGTGGCCTCCATGTTTCATGGTGGTCTCAGGAACAAGCCACCAAAGAGGCGGGATCGGAGGGGTGCAGATCAGCTGTGTGTTGTATTTGTGTAAGCCATTGTTCCAACCAAATACAAAAGGTGAAGCATGGCTAAATCCTTTCTACTTCCTTGTGTGGCTCTTGTGTGTGTGTGTGTGTGTGTGTGTGTGTGTGTGTGTGTGTGTGTGTGCGCACACAACCCCGTCCGTATATCTTCCTTAACATGCACGCATGTGCCTGGGTGTGTTTTTATGTGTGTTGTCTGTTGGGCGCGTCTCTGAATGTGGTTGTTGGTACGTTTAGACCCTCCATTTAGTCTTCCCCTTAGCCCATCAGTGCGTTGTCAGCAACACGTCCAGTCCGGAGAAAGGCCCGGGATAGGACTAGGTGCCGTGGTGGGGGGCTCTAATAGAGCCATCAGTCAAGTGCCTGTCCAGCCGACCATACCACAGGGCGTTAGCGTTAATGCTGAGGCACATGGCGTAAGCGCTGAGGAGCAGGGCTGTTTGTCAAAGTGCATCCAATGTGAAGGAAGTTGTTAGTTAAGTGTGTTTGCCCTGTCACACGGCTGCATGGCTAGCCCACTGGAACATGTTCTGGCTGCTTTGGGGGGGTTTTTTTCTTCTTTTTGTATCCGAGCAGTATTTCAGTGGTTATTTCTTATAGTGTGGCGCTTTATAAGAAATCCCAACCTCAATTGTAATTGTTTAATTGTTAAAACACAATAGCTATTGAATTAATGATTCTATTTAACAGTTAGTTAATTGACAACAACGTGGGCAATGAACAGAACAAAATGTGAAACATTTCCTGGTTCCAACAAGATCATTTTGTTCTTTTCTCTTCTGAATATTAATTTGGACTGTAAGACAAAACAAACAATACAAGGGTATTATGTCGGCTTCTGAAAGATGTTTTTACTATTTTCTGACATTTCATTGACCAAATGATTACACAGTAGGCACAGTCAGCCGATCCCAGCGGTATTTGTTCATGTTAAAAATATTACTATTAGCTGGTTTTAACATTGTCAGATTATGTTCAATATTGCCCTCAACATTTAAAACAAACAACAACAAACGAATGCTGCGCAGCCAACTATTATTTAAATTCACAAATGAATTATATGATCTACATGTCTGGCTGGAAATGTGTATAAAATGATGCACACCACATCTAATATTTCTATTTCAAGGAGCCAAGATAAGAGTTGAGTCTTGGGTTTGAATATTTTGCTTTGCGTAAAAAATCATAAACCTTCAACAAGAGTTAGAGCAAAGACAAAACTTTATGTATATGATAATGTTGGACAGTGTATAGTAAGATGATTTTAACCACCTGAAAGCTACTTAACTGGGCTTAAGCAATAAAAAACAATCATTGTTTTAAGCCCTCATCAGAAATCAAAGCTAGTTTACTGTGTAGCAGATATGTATTCGCTGTACGAGTGGCCTGAGCCAACGGTAAGACCTCTATGGCTATTTTAGGAGGTTGGCCCAAAATGTGCGTGCGTGTGTGCATGTGTGCAAGCCACTTCCTGTGTGACCTTCTGGAGTGTGAGAGGAGCCACAGTGGGGCACACACCAACTCTGCATGGAGCAACAGCCATCCCTGCCCACTCTGCATCAGCAGATCAGCATATCACTCCAGTTATGCTGCATCACACATCATCCCTCACCACATTATTTGGCGATTTCTGCATGCAATTTTAACCCTGATATTTCCTACTACTGGTCCCTATCTATGCTTTCCTTATACTCTAATCAATTACATGAATTGTAAATGATCAGCAGCACCACATTTTGTCACTAGGCAGATATGAAAGTGCTGAGAGAACTGGAGTTCACTGGCTTTCTTTTAGAGCTGAGTATAGTGATAAAAAAAACCAGAGCGTCATTGTATAATAATTCCCCCCTCTTATTATTGTTTTTCTACAACTATAGATTTTCAGTAATTACCGTGTGAACCACGTGTTGTTGAGTGTGAAACATGGACAGTATATACATATTTACACTTGTTTCGTTACCTCCACTGAGGCACCCTATTTTTTGACACCATTTACAAAAATAAACAGTTATATTGTTTATTTTACAGATTTGTCAGTTTAAATACATATTGAGTTCATTAACATAAAAAAAAAACATGTTCTCTGAAAAGTAGCACATTTGCACCTTTTGAAAGCTATATAGAAACAAGAAGCAGATCAGGTAGACTTTATGGGGAATATGGCTGACATTCTGTACGGTGCATCTTGATCTCCGAGAGGAGAATGTTGCCTCGGGCTGAAAATGAAACGGTTCAGCTGTTTCCAATACAACAGCTCTCTTTTAGCAAAAACAGAAGTCGAGATGTAAAGATAGCACATGTTGGAGCATATAGATCTTATGTTCACTTGGGACTTGCTGCTTGTTTAGAGAATCTCTGATCAAAGCCGCCCCTCCTGAGGATGGCTTTATTAGATTTCACACCTTCCCCCTAGGAGCCGGGGAAAAACACAAAGCATACTTTTCTACATCAATAAATATTCATTTTCTTCTCTCAGATCAGTCCCTCTCCAGGTTGCCATTACTTTGCAACGCAATACCGTTTACCCAGGCCAGAGTGATGACACAAATATTTAATACATATATACGCCTTGTAAAATCCTCCCATATGTTCTGCCAGCCCGAAACAAACGCTCTACCTTCCTGCTGATGAACTGCAGTCTCATCAGTGGAACGACGGAGGAGGAAAAGCAACACCATCTTTTAATTGGCTGGGATTAAGTTTGGATCGAGAAGACTTTTTGGTTGAATGAGATCTGGGCATGCTGCCAAATGAATAGAAAATGGTGTTCTCTTCCTCTCGACTGGCCATGGCACCCCCTCGTCATTAGGAGGGGGAGTGCATGTGAGTCATTCCAGATTTGATTTTAATAATGCCAATGTCTTCATTTTGCCTCCCAGCCACTTTAAATTGGGGGTTCTGGGGGTAAATGCAATACGGACCCTTTTCCCATCCGGGGGAACTTAGATAAAAACACCTCTCTGTTCTTTTGGTTCAATACTCAAAGAGTATCAGGTGTGTCTGCAGGGGAGTTTGAGGGCAGTCCTCTGAAATTGAGGAATTGTATTATCTTCCATGAAATAGAGTTTGCTTTAACTGAGGGGTGTTGAAATAGAGTGAACCTCTCTCTGCCCCGAGATGACGCCTTACTCTTTGTAGTGATAAAGGGGCTTTGGTTATATTTTAATAAGCTCTACTTCATAATTCTACATCGTCCTTATTGCTATTTACTGCTTCTCATATGGCCTCGAGAACATTACATGGTGTTTGACAGATAGCTTCGCCAATGTCCCCGTTTCACCTTTTCAAGTGCTGGTATTGTCAACATACAAACAAACAGGCAGGGTGCTGTTTCCTGCTCTCCCCGACTGAACCGTCTGGCCTGGGAGCCAGCTAAAGCCAGAGGTTAGAGCTCCATTTTCCTTCTCCTCGCCGCATCGCCATGACAACGGATATAGAAATCACACACTGTCTCCTGGGAAGAAAGCCCGGGTGACACCACACAGTGGCACTTTTGTTGTACACGAAGGAGAGCGGGGTTCATTTAGGCGAGGCCGGTCAAGGATGAGTATTCAGCTCTCTGAAGAGGAAAAGATCAGGCTGGACAGAGAGAAGAGGAGGAGGAAGGAAAAAAAAAGGAGGCCTCGGTCAAAGAGCCGTGATGCGGCTCCAACCGCTGAATTCACCAGCCGGAAAGAGAAGGTGACTGATTCATTTATTCCTAAAATAGCCAAAAAGCTTGCCAAAAGCTAGGGTCTGAGGGTCTTTAAAAACACAAAAACGTGTATGTTTTACTTGTTTTTTCCAACAAATTTGCCATATTTGCAGTGTAACTTTTATTATTTCATTCAGAAATGTCTATTTAGGTTTTACTCATGCAATTCTTTAACTTCCATCAAGGTTTGTATAAGACATGAGAGGCCTCTACTGGCTGCTGAGGTCCTAACATCTGTCGCATTAGTGGGAAAACAAGCAACATCCTACACAAGGGGCTATGACATAAGAGGCATAGCTGTAAAATAAGCGTGAACAGAAATGTCTGATATCCGAGCGCAGCTGTGTGTAGTGTGGCTTATAGTTGTGAAGCTTATTAAAATTCAATGCACACATTGTTTGATGGATTAAATCCACGAAACTGAAAAGTCTTCTTCCTTTCTGTGTTTAAGAGCATGTGTCTAAATCCGTTCAATAAAACAGTCAAAGACTTCACACTGTTCACTGAACAATAAAAATCGATACCATTAAACACTTCTTTAAGAAACCTTAAGTGTTTCCCCAGAGGCCTTGTCGGTTTCTATGTATCATATTCTTTTTCAGTCTCTTGTCAATAAAACATTTGGAGGATCTTAAATTCTTCATTACATCTCTGAGGCAGAGTTCTCCACACGTCTTTCATCTCCCCCTCTCCGACGTTTTGAAGATTCAGGTAACTGATAGATCAATAGACAATATTCTTAGAGGAGCGAGCGTACCTTTCATGCAGCGCTAACTTGTTTCTTCCTGCACCCCAGGTGTCTGGGGCGTCCGTCCAATCAGGGGATCCCATAAGAAGCCGGCCCAACCGACCACAAGGCTGATCATTCGCTTCCTGAATGCATTCCAATTCCTTCACAGGCGTATAAGCAATTTTTACAGTAGTTAAGCAGAGGTGGAGCTGCTTCACATAATCTCGCTTAGACCGTCTCCACTGTCGGCCCAGTGACAAATCATGTTAAATCCCAGGCTGAGCTCAAGCACAAAGTGGAATAAGCTTTCTTGTGGCAATAAACATGTGAGTACGGACAGTGAAAACGCTCCTGTGATCAGTGTTATCCATCCTTTCAGTGCACCAAAACATCCTCCACCCAGCAAGTCACAGCTTGTGGTAATGGATGTTTATCTTGTGTCTGTTTCCCCTGCACCTATTGGGCCGTTTTACAAATGCAACGAAACTACAATTCAGAGCTAAAACAGCATGTCCTGACAACATTTACAGTATGTTCTGCTGGCTTTGATCAGTGATGTTGTGGTCAATTAGGGGTCATGTTTGGCGTGATGCCCGAGGGTGTCAGCAGGTCAGTTAACTATTAACCAGGACGGGGCATTCGCCTTCTTTTCTCGTCTCCTTTCTCTTTTACTAACTTCTAACCACTGGTTTCCACGCCTAACTTGACACTAACTTGACTCTCGGGAGCAGCTTCAATTGTTTAACCTTACGTTGACCATGACAGAGTAGCCCTTTCAAACTAGCCAACAGGCTTACTTCCACTACAGCAACGTCGTGGCAAGAATAGCATTCAAGCCCAGAAAACACACAAAATTACACATCACACAAATATAGTGTGACTGTGACGGGACACAACATCACCGAGTGGAGAATGAAATAGCTTTAAAAGAAATACGTAAATGTTATTCTTTTTGAATTTGTGCTGAATTTATGCTTCATTATTTTGTACACCTCATACTATAATTGATTAATCTTTGCGTTAATCTACTTGGGTCGATGCTAAATTGCATTTTGTTATAATACAACCACTAATTTATCCTTTACTTGTTTTGTCCAACCAACAGTCTAAACTCCAAAGATATTTATTATACGATGATATACAAAGTAACAGCAAATCATTTAAGCTCTAATCTGTAACACAACAATTTGACATCCATGACATGAGAATAGTAATACAACTGAGAAATACCCTAATAAGCAAGATAACTAACCCTAACCCTTAATAAAGGGCAGCTGCATACATGTTTGTGTTATTAATGCTTTCTGCTTTGTGTACCCACAAACTTTGTTATTTAACAGCTGAGACTGACTCTTGACGCTTCTTGGTCTTGGGGGCCTCTGACGACCGTGGCGTAAATCCCACCCCTGCCTCATCATCACCCCCCCCCCCCTCACACACACATACACCCCCCTTTCACCCCATCCTGTTTGAGCTTCATCAAAGCAAAAGTAGCTCAAGGATTGCTAATGCTTCAGATGGTAGCACTAGTCCTAACAACCCTGAGGTTGAGGAATTCTTTGCAGCTCACTAAGGTCATTTTTTTCCTCCATTCTCTCCCCCCTTCTCTCACTCACTTTCTCCCTCCATCCAACCCCCTTCTCTCCCCCAAAATGCTTTTCTCTATTAATCAGAGCTCACAGCTCAAACTGGTCTTCAACTTCCTCCCCAATCCTCGCTAAGCCTGTCATTTCTGGCTATTATTTACTTTAATGGGCTTTGGCTGATCCCTGGCGAAGCCTTGGATCTGAGAATAATGCGGCTGAGGGTAGCAGGCCCAGACGCAAGCGCGGGGCTGCCTGTAGATTAGCTATGGCAGATGGGCTTTACAGGGGCTTCCTGTGAGCAGGAGTGTTGATTGAGAGGGCATAATGAGAGAGGTGGTGTCCTCACAATGGACCCAGCCACCTCGCTGCACCTCTTGCGTCCAAACAACCTCTGAGCCCCTCTGCGCCTTCTCTCTCTCTCTCTCTCTCTCTCTCTCTCTCTCTCTCTCTCTCTCTCTCTCTCTCTCTCTCGGTCTCCCCCTTCCTCTCTCTCTTGGTCTCCCCCTCTCCCTCTCTCTCTCTCTTGGTCTCCCCCTCTCTCTCTCTCTCTCTCTCTCTGTCTCTCCTCTGTGAGGAAGTCGGAGTGCAGAAACAAGCACAAAAGCAACTGTAAATAACCATGAATGTTAATCCAGCATTAATTGGTTCCCTCTTAAACTGGGTGTGCACTTTCACAGGCATGGCTCCTCCGCGGGTCATTAAAGGCATAGAGCCCTTTTCATTGTTTGCTTAACTAGCTTCTTCTATATTTCAAAAGGCAGAATAATACAATTGATCACGGCTGCAGTATCACGATGACCTCACTTGATTGTGTTTTGTCTGAAAGAGAGAGTGTGAAATCTCAGCTATGATATATTTTCTAACCCCCCCCCCCCCCCCCCCCGACAAAGTTTCTATTTTAACACTTTCTCTGCACTTTAGAAAGTAGATAAAACTGAAGCACTGTCATTGTTGTCATTGCCCCCTCACCTGTTTCTCTACACACAGCGGTGTTGACACTGGGCCCTGGGCCACACTGGGGCAAACACTCTGCAAACGAAGTGTGGAAAACCCCGCGGTAGTCCCGGGGTCAAGTTTGTATACAAGAGTTTAAATTTTGTTGCATCCGACTCTCTCTGTCTCCGGCTCTGGAAGTTTCCACACAAGGGCCACTACACAATCCACAGACTCCAATTATCCCCTTCCTCTGAGCGCCTTAAGCAAGTTTTTCTAAACTCCTTTCACTTCGCTCTTGTCAAGCAATGAAAGAAAAACTAACCACCATGTCAAGAGAACTCAGCTGCCTAGCAACAGGGCCACAGTTTAATTCTGATTTGCTTCAGGTTTTGAGTAATGGGAATTGACAATGTTAAGCCAGTCACAAGTGTTGTTTGTCACCTCTGAAATGCAAACACAAATGCATTGTTTTTCCAAAGTATTGAGCATGATTGATGTTTAGAGACTACAATGGTATCATTCATTTCTCCCTTGTGTTTTTTTTGCCAGGATTGATGTCATATCTTTTCATGGCAAGTTAAAGGTTTTGAAGGAGCATGAAAATGCACAGCTTTTCATCTCGCAGCAGACGGCAGCGCGGCGCATGCATTCCTATAACTGGTGAAGTTTAATGATTCTATTCAGCCTCTGTTCATCTCACCCAGAAATAATTTAATAAGAAACTTTGGCCTTTAGAAGTATCTGTGTCGTGGCACAATAGTCGCTGGACGGACAAAAGACAACCTCAATGCAACAAAGAGAAAGTCCTGAATATGAAAGCCTTTGATACCCTTCATGTATTTGTTCTGTGACTTTTTTGTTCAGATTTGGTTTTCATGGTAGACTTTGATGCTCGAATATATGGATTTGCAGCTTGGTTATGAGAGTGTCCAGAGATAATATGTGTGAAAAGATATGAGTTCCCCATTTTAAATTTGGTTTAGAGTTCAGTTTTAAAGTTATTAGTTTGGCATTTTGTGTAATCGCTGTACTATTAATATCAATATATATATAATTTTATCATATATGCAATTGTGTATACTGTATTCCCCCTCTATGTGACGATATACAGATTTCTGAAAAGATGGATTACTTTGTTACTTAGCAGTTTTGATTCTATAAAATCCACAAAAATCTTCATGATTGTCTCTTGTTATTAATATGTGTGTTTTAATGGTAAATAAATCCAACATTTGTGTATTAATATAGCTATTTAAATCTATTTTTCAGAACATATTTACCGACAGCTACTCTGAAGTCGTGGTTTTATTTTTTACAGATTTCTTTTATTTAAAGCATTAAAAGTATTACGTGAATCCAAAAGGGACATTTCTTCTTGTAACTCAACCATTTTGGATCGTCTTCTTCTCCTACACACCCGCTTTTATTTCCAGAGAACTGTGCTCGATTGTACGATTTGGAAGCTGGTAATTTCTTCTGCTCCAAAGAGCATTTTTCAAAAGGCACAAATGACACAATAAGAAAGCCATCCATCACAAAGGAAAATTAGTGTAGAAATAAATGGCAGTCTTTGCCTCTCTCCTCTGTGTCCCATGTGAAGCTCAGATGAATATTGAGGCAGACAGCAGAGAATAGTCAACAATAACCTCGGTGACATCAAAGGCCCAGACAGTGGTACGGGGGAAGCCCACAGAGGGCCAAAGACAAAATAAACAGTGGCTATGTCAAAGCCCACATATCTCCACCCAACTCCCCCTTTTTACAGTTGTAGGTCTTCAGAGTGAATTCTGCGTCCACGCTGCTGTGTTTCTACTGACATCTGCAATAGATTGGAAAGCTTAATCTTTGCTGCAAACAATTTCCTCCCACCCCGTGGATAAAACCGGCCTCAGTGATAATGCACCATCTTATCCTTACAGACAATACAAAGACTTAATTTTCTTAATTGTGAAAAACCCCACTGTTCACTATGTGTGCCTTGCATGTGTTGCCGTTTCAAAAGAGCGTTTCAGGAAATGGAAACTGTAATCTCTCGCGACCATTTAGGTTCTCCTTTTATATGCAGTTCAATTTACGTTGTATGAAGTCACAATGACATGTATGTGATATCGGTGCAGAATTCATGCATATGGTGCATGTAATCTCACAAGCTCACATCACAACTGCTTTCTACATTTCCATCCGTTTTGGTGTCAGTGGTCTTATCACAATACATGCTTCCATATTTAACGTGCAGCTGCTTTGATCAAACATGCAGAGTTCTATTACAGGTCTTGTGGTGATCAATGATATCGTTTGACATGACAGTAAAAGGAAGTCATCGCTTCAATAAAAAAGAAAATGTATATTCCAACAAATGCATATCTATATGCCACAGACATGAAGAGAAGTCTAATTTCAGCTCATTTATAATCATCAACATGCTGAAATAATCAAGAATTACACCACCAGCACAAAGAGTGCTTGGTGTGAAAAACATATCTGATGTCTCCCAGGTTCTGCCACTGTCTGAAATGTCTTCCTGCATCCATAACAAATGGCTCTTAGCACTCATGCCATCTGTCCTTAATGAGTCCATTTTCTCTCCAAGCCATTTCCATACTGTATTGTGCATTGCCTTACACGCATTTGCATAATTGTTCAAAGATTTTGCGCCAAAATAGATATCCATGCTGGGAGTGAGTGTGAGAGGATGAAGCCGGAGAAGAAAGGAAAGGGAGAGAAAGAAGGCAAAGTGAAGATGTTTGTGAAATAATGTGCAGAGAAAATCCATTTTTCCCCCTCTGAGCCCCACGGTAACCTAATCAGGAGTTGCTTTATCTGCTAATCCACATTTAAACTTTAACCTGTAGGGGGGCTCTTTGTGTTAGCTAATGTAAGCATAAAAGCAGAGGCCGGCCTGAATGACTAATCAGATCCATCATACATTGTAAAAACTAAATAGCTTTTTTCCGAAAAGGAAATCAGAATTAGCGTGACTTCCATCTAAGGAGACGCAGGGTAAACTTTAAATGAAACAATGGGCATATAACAAAATGGTGGAGTGGAATATATTAGTGTTCAAAAGGCAACTTCTTAATCAGCTCAGCTGTCTAAGCCAGACACAAACGGGGATGTTGGGTCATTTGGTAAATGAAGGCGTGGAAGGGCAAACCTCAAGATGCAGATAGGCAGCTGCTTATGGAGCCAAGTTCAAAATGAAATGCAAGGACAGGCATATGAACAGGAACAAATGCTGGCAATTTAATAAAAAGTAATTTGAAGGGAATCTTTACAGGCCCACAGGACATGCTGCAGCTAAGATGATAAATGACGGCCATGACAGATGACATATTAGGCTTTTAATATTTCAGTATATAAATAGAATTAGAAGTTTGAGCCCAAAGCAGGACGTAAATGAGATCATCCAACAACAATGGTTATTCATTGCAGTATTTTAAACGTATCAGCTGCTGAGGTCGAGCTTATGTCGAATGGAAACGCCAGCTGAACAGAAAAAGGAAAGAAAACACGTTTTAACCCCTTTATTTAAAATAAGGATTTATCTTCTAACCAGTAGAAAAAACAACTTAAACATATATAAAAGCATTTGTTTAATGTCTCTCAATCAACATAAACTATGAATATTCATTAAGGCTGTGAAACAATGCATTATTTACCATGACACAACTCCTCATTGGATCCTGAAGCCAATTACCTGTCACAACTGCTACATGCTAAATGGTGCAATTCACATGAGAGATCAAGAGAAATGGGGAATTTTTTTTTTTTCCTTTTTCACAGCATTAAACATCTGTTGACAGAGTTCACATTTACTCCTGTGGGACTCACACTTAAATTTGTTTTCCTTCAATCCTACATTAGATTGTGTCACAGACACTGAGTCGGTGTCTGTAGCACAACAGTGACATATGGAGCTCCAGACATAATGTACGTAATATTCAAATAAATGTAGAGATGCTATAAGAAGCTTTCTTTGTATCTTAAGCAATACAACTGACGCTGTTTAAAAAAAAAATCATTGTATTATTATTATGGAACAGACTGTACTGTACTATACTGTGTAAAAACTGCCCTGGAAATGCCCTCCAATTACAATATTTGTTCTGCTTTTATCCACTAAACACTACTCTGGGATTCAAAGCAGGGCGCATGACAAAAAAAAAGGGAGAAAAAAAAGAATGGCATGTCACTTCACCCTTATCGATGTATCTCACTATATAATTTTCTCTCCATTAGTGACTGGGACATGCTTCAGCATTATCATATCACACAGTAAGGCATGCCGTCAGCCCATTTCATGATGCATTTGATTTTTTTTTCTTCTTCTCCTTTTTTCTCTGTCCCTCCCCCCAAAAAACATGATGATTCCTCTCACAGAAAACCCTGTAAAATTAGAAAAAAATATAACAAATTAAAAAGTAAATTTTACACATTTTGTTGAATTCACAAACTTGCGTAGACTTAGAATTCTGGAAGGAGTTAAGATGTTAGTGTGTTTTTGACACATAAAATAGGACTGTGGAGGTGTAAAAACGCAGGTGGTCGCTGTTCATTTTCTAAAATTGCAGTAAGAAAACACAACATCGTATTCTAGTCACACAGAGCCTACTTATAGCTGTATGGATAGTCCAAACACTAACGTAGCTAATTAGCTCACTGTATGAGAGAGGCTGAAAGCTGGGGGATGCACTCGAGGTGATTATCATTTTCATTTTAATAAAAGGTAGCTGCTCCCATGGCATGTGTATAGTCTATGTATGAATCATGTGTGCTCCTAGGATACTAAATAAGACCAGGCCACTGGAAGATTGTGCTGTGGTCTCTGCGCAGGAAACTATGCATTCTCGCCTCCCAAGGTCTGAGCACATGAAGGGGGCTACGTGTCCTCTTCTTCACTTCTGCTGTTATTGTCTTGCTTCTGCCAAGGTCCCAAAGCTCTTCTGTAGGATCTAACTCCATCTAGTGGCCCTGCAGGCTTCCTTCAGCGAAGCAGACTCGACCTATAGATGTGTACACACTACTTCACTTCTAAACAATTTCAAAAATATATTCAACCTGACAGGATATTTCTGTACGTGTGCAATCTATTATTCTTTGTATCTACATGTCGTCTTTATAACATATTTAGTTGTTTTTTTTCTTCCTCTCAATAGCTGGGGCCACTGTGGTCATGCTTCGGTAGGGCCACTCTGCCAGAGGCTGGGGGTAATAAAACAATTTTTCGGAGCCAACACTCGGAGCCTAATAATAAATGAAGCCATCTCAAGGGACATGTAATCTTTGCACATCCTCTAAAGCTCATTATTAACATAATACTACAATAAAGTTGTCTCTGTCATATTAATGTTACCCACTTTTTTTTTTTGGAATTCTAATGAAGTTGTCCAGTTCATTTTCATTTAACAGATTACGAAATATAAAGAAACAATAAGGGAGGCCAAGGCTTTGCGACTGTAATCACGCAATTTACCACCACTCCCAGGTCTTATATGACAGGCCAATTTCCACACTTATTAAGCCTCTGACACACTTGAAATAATCGTATTAGCGTTTTTTTTTTGTGTGTGTGTGAAATTAGCCCAATTTCTGGGAGACATTCTTGGATCGACGTAGTAGACTCTTATGCATAACTTGTGATGTCTCTATTGCCGCTCAGCACCAGGCAGGGGGTGAAAAGACTGGTCCTTAGTCAGAGCTATCAGTCAAACCCTGATCTCTGCCTGGCGTGCGATATACTGCACTTTAACTTCTATTTCTTTAATTTCTAATCAAGGATGTGGTGCTAAATGATTTCATTTGCTCTGCCCTGAGCGATGTAGAATATTTTAACACTTCTAGCGACTCCCCGTGGGGAAGGTCAGAGGCAAGTCTGAGACCTCTACTCCAGCGAAGACCGAAAACAACTTCCCCACTTGTTTTTCACCCGCTATGTTTAACATGGCTGACATTTTGCCTCGGTGCCATTGGTAAACATTGTCAAAGTAGCAAGAGGGAAAGTTGTGGTGTCATAATTCACCACCGCAAAACGAGGCCACTCGCTGGGAGCGGTGGAAAGAAGAAACACCAGGCACTCTGCTCATCGCCCCCCTCCAGTGAGGAATGCACACACTGCAAACCGGTTTCCAGTTGGGGTACGCCACATCCTGGTACTTTTATCTTTAACCTCTGACCCCTGGCACATCTGGAAACATAGTTGAACTCGATCACGAGGAAGTTTTCTTTTCTCTTCGCTCAAAGCGAAGAAAAGAGAAGCTTTTAGCTTTTTCCGCGACACAGTAATAAACACAACATTGTCAGAGCGGGTATGTTTATTTGCTGCACTGGCTATGAACTCTGGGATATTCACTAGGCTGTTTGAGCAGTACAGTGAGCGAGCATGGGACACTGAGATGGTGAGAAAACACTATTGTTCTTTTTGGCTGGATGGCTTCAAGACTTCAAGACGCAGATAACCGTCTCAGCTGGAGCTAGACGTCTTTGATGTTGGAGGATGAGGATGTGGACACCGGGCTGGAGCCAATGCAGACATACAGGATACAAGACACCTTTTTTTCATCAACTGTTTCCAATCAGCTCTTTATTAGTTATTTTATTAGAGCCTCAACACTGTTTTTGCTAAGTGGTATAAGGTGGAGCATTCTGCGCTCAGCGTTTTATGGTTTCTTGGAGACAGACTTTTTTTTTGCATCCTCTGAATACATACATTACATATCAACATTCTTGTGTAACATCATCTCCCCGTGTTTGAACCAATTGAGACTCTTCATCAGCTTGAGTGTGTCTCAATATTAAATGCAGGTATTTATTAGTTGTTTTTTTTATGCAGGCTGAGTTAAAGAAATTATTTTCCATGATTCTCTTTTTGCAACTTGTGAGTGGAGGTTGGATCATTTCTGCAAAGATCGGTAACCTCTTACTAGAGAACTGTTTAGTAGCACAGACATTTACTGGAGCAGCGGTGTTATGCCACCGCCTTCTGCTCCTCGTCCTGACACGGCTGCTTTTTTAAAATCCATATAATCAACCTTTCAGAGATAACGTCGGAGCTCACAGTGATATGGAGAGACAAAGTGGAAAAGAAAGAGCTATGGTTAACTGTCATGATTTTTCATTGGTCCAGTGTCTGTCTCAAGCTATTTTCTCATATGAACTCTGGACAATGGGCTTCATACAGCAACACTGTCTTAAATTAATTTTCCTTAATTTTCTGTTAAAAGAAAAAAAAGGAAGCCAACTCCAGATGCACCATGCTATCTTAACCATACAAACCTGTTCTTACCCAGGTGTGCTGAATGATGAATCCCACTTGATGATGAATTGGAGGCGTGGAGCCAATTGTTTATTATTAGCATAGGTACAGCCCACTAACCACTTTATTAAGGCAGGTGTTGTGCTGTGTGCAAAAAAAAAGTCAGTACTGGCGTTACAGGAAAGCCAAAGACCTGAACGGCCAAAGTATAAAAGAGCAGTATGTAAGCCAGGTTTTTTTCTAGTCTTCATTTTTTTGCCCTCGAATTTAATAATCCTATCATTATAATTACTCCAAAACATAATAATCTAAATCGGATTCTTTGAAATTCAGTTTTTTTATGTTCCTCAAATTTAAAACGGATGATTTCATGTGTTGGACTAACAAT
This sequence comes from Leptoclinus maculatus, assembly GCA_032191485.1. Taxonomy (NCBI): domain Eukaryota; kingdom Metazoa; phylum Chordata; class Actinopteri; order Perciformes; family Stichaeidae; genus Leptoclinus; species Leptoclinus maculatus. The sequence goes on from JAVDOI010000013.1 coordinate 6,746,569, forward strand.
TTGTGAACGGTGAAAACAAGACATCTTTTCTTCTTTTGGTCAAATTGGTCTCCACCACTCATAAACTTTTCTCTTACCTAAGAGAAGAGCAAAAATAAGAAAACATTGGTGAAACCCAGAAAAAAAAAAAGAACAAATTGTGGGTACAAACACGAATAAGGAAATTTGTTCTTGTGTAATTTCTAGCATGAGGCCCGGTGTCTGGAAAATCAGGTTGTCTGGAATTGCCCTGTCACACATGTAGCACACAAGAGGAGATAGTCCATGTCAGACGCTTTCTCACTTACTGTAAATACTCTGTTTGGTTATACGAGGGGTGGCGCCTCGGTAGAACATGCAGGAGGCTGGACATGACACGGATTAACCTGTGGTCTTGTAGCCGGTTTGCAATTTGGTCAGAAACAACCGAGTCTCATGCCACTCTTGAATTTTTCTGATGATATCGGCGTCTGCCTTTACCATCAGTAGTTCCCAAATCTCATTGTCTTAGTTAGACATTTTCGTTGCCGTCTTCGTGTAAATGACCTTTCTTCTTCACCTTTGGATGTTTGCATCTTTCCTGTTTCGGCCGGCCAATGAATTCCCCGGACAATGACTCTCCATAGACTTTGCACTAGGGAGCTGGCAGGGTGAAGTCATTTTTAATGTTCGGTTCAAGTGATTGAGGCATTTGCATTCTCACATACAGCTCCTCTGGGTAGTGTCAGGGTGGCAGTGTAAAAGGGGCTTCAGAGGAAATCTGTGAATTTTAGATTCCACAAAGAAACATTTTACACTGATCTTCTTTCTCAAGGGGATAAAGTTTTGAACACAAGAACAGCATTTCTTGTAAGATAAATCAAAGTATTTAATGAGATATGAAATGCTTATAAATGTCTTCTCACTCCACGGTTAATTGCAGCTTGTCACCCTAAAGCATTCTGTGATATATTGCACACACACACAGCCAAGACTTTTTGTTTTCAGCGTATGACTTGTATACCACATATATGCTTTGCTCTGTCCTTTTCAAATGTATACACAGTGTCACTATGGTCTATTTGTTCATTTAAATATGTATTAATCATTGGAACTTTTACAGGTAGGCGGCTTACATCATTTAGCATCACAGACACCAAATCATGCACAGGGTTGTAGTTTTGCAGAAAATCAAAGCGACAGCATAAAAGGCTTTTTTTTTTCCTTGAGAAAAGTGAGCAAGTTTCAAGTAAGGCAATCGCCGCCGCCATTTACATAAAAAATTCACCAATAAAGTCAGTGGGCTGTAAAAACAGGCCATATTTTTACATCTGCGGCCCTTGCTGAGCAGGGCTGCGCAGGGAAGACCATTTCACACATCTTACCACCCCGTGGTTTCCTGGCTTACAGTCTCCGAGCCCATGTTCTCCACATTCTCCTGTATGCTCTGCCTCGTTAACTCTTACTCAGACCTGATAGTCTGAGAAGACATTTTGCCATGTTCTCTGTCCAACTTTGTTTCCCATTTGACTTTTTCTAGAAAGTTGCAGAACCAAAGTTGCCTTTACCAGCTGATATCTGAACTTCCTCACACTTCGTGGGAACAAAAGATCTCACTGGCATCTCCGAGTTGATTTGGAAAGCAATTTTGAAGCATTTGATCTCTCATGCATGTGTTTGGCTGTCAAGTATTTACTATAAAAGAACATGCCAAATGCCAAATTCTGACCTCCATCTTTCTGCAGATAAGAGAGAGTCCTATAATGTGATGGAGAGACAACTTGATTGAATGTGGCACAAAATAAAGAGATGACAGAAGTTCTGACTTCACAACAACTCTTCCTTTCCCATTAGACTGTGTTCTATCAGTGGGAACACATCAGCAGTCATCAGAGGCGGGTTCGCCAGGCAAGACAAGGAATCCAGTAAAGAGTCTGGGAGGCAACAGATTAGAGGAGGTCACATCATGCTAATGGGAGTCATTACTATCACATGATGGCCAAATAAACTAATTGCCAGCTTATTTACGAGACAGAGTGTCCTAAATCAAAAGGTTAATTACATCTGAGACAGAGTCTCTTCACTGGAAATCGACCTTTATATTTTCAGTTTTCTTTCTCCGCCCTCCTTACTCTTTTCTATATCAGATACAAAAAAGGCCATATCCAGACAGAGTTGCCTGCTTGTTTCTTGATAAGCTCCAGGCGCAGACCCTTGCCTATTACTTTTTTGTGTTTTCCCAGGAAGTGCCTGGCTGCATAATTAGCAAACATCATCAGACAAGACTTGGTGCCACCAAGGACTTTATTTTTCCTGAAGTTTCTGCGCCCCGAAGCTTTCCCCCAGCCCCCAAAGAATGTTTGTTCTTCTTGAAATTAGATGGGTTTAATTGCTGTGGAACAACAGCAAAACACCCACCCCCCTCCAACCACACGCACACACATACTGACATAAAAAGTCTAAGATCAGGCTGGCTAATTATGCTAATAGCCAATTGTTCAACCATGGTGGTATGTTTACTGAGGGAGTTGATGTGTTTTCTTTTGCTTCGTCATAAGCAGCCTGTCTACGGGTCCTCTGTGAGATCGCTGCACCTGAAGGCAAGAGGACTGTGCCCTCATCCATCCTGCCTAACCCATTACCCTTGGACAGGGAAGAAGATAAATATTGTTGCAGATGCCTAACTCTCTCCAAATGAGATTTTTCAAGCCAGATTTATCAAGCCTTGGCGGGGTGTTTAAGGCTCCAAAACTTGGCCCTCGGCATGATAAAATGGCAGCACATGTTTCTGAATCACCCACCACAGTGTTGTTGCCAAAGGGTTATGATGATGTAGTCGACTGCCTTTTTCTTGTTGTGCATCATAGCCTTTGAGATCCTCGTATTCTGTTTCCTCTAAATGCCTGAGATCTCAAATATCTTGTATAGAGGGGAATGTAAATCTGTTTTTGCAAAAGTGTTGCTACTTTCATAACACATTTTTTCTTGTATAGCATGCGCTGAGCAGCTTTGTACTGACCAGATATACATATCCATCTGCTGTCGTATATATATATACATTTCCTAGTCACAGGGTGTTTAAAAAAAGACAGATTTATCATCAAAACGCACTAGCTTTATATATCTAATTCATGGCAAACTTACAGATCATGTGGTGTCTGAACAGGATATTGTTTAAAATTGAGTGGAAAAGTCAAGTTCAGGTTCTCCAAGTTAAATCAAGAAACGTCTCTCACTCCAGTGTATCGAGCACATCTGTTGTAATGGTGTGAATTACATTGTTAACGTTTTTAATACGGAAATCAAGATACACAAGAAGAGTATGTATTCGCCCCGTGTTAAAGCCCTAAATCCTCTCACATCAGCCTTGGAAACACAGATCTTTTTTAAACGATACACAGTATGCGGCCTCTGCTCACACCCAAACATGCCGAGAATGCACTGACGGGAAAAATTCATAGGGCCCGCAGTAAAAGATGTGTATCCGAACCTGTTGCTGCTGAGCCTATGGCCTTAACGACCCTCCGTGGAGCATCCCACGGTGAAGCGCCATATTTATGTTGGCAATATATACGAAAGAATTGGGTTCATAAAACTCTACGGCCACACAAAAGCTTTTAAGGGCCGCTGTTTTCTAAGACCGGCTTTATTTATGCAACTGCAGGCTGAAGTCAAGTTGTCCGCTTTTTCTTACGTTCAAAACAATATTTCCTTTCTTTCCAACCTATGTAGCCGACCGTAATGACTAGATAAGATTTACGACTTCAAAATATTTCTTCACTGTTACGATCATCACTGAGTGTTGCTTGTGTTTTTTTTGTACCCATTTTTGCTATAGTGTACTGTTTATTTTCTGGACCACTGGTAGGAATCCAGCCACACGACACTACACAGCAAGCGTGTGCAACGTGGCGTGTCCTTTGCAGGCCATCACGCCCGGAGGATGCAATGAGCGGAAAAACATACAGAAAAATGTTTCCTGTTAAACTCATGTAAGACTCTTTATACCTAATTGAGCAAAAATAAGGATAGTTTCTGCACTAGTATAACAGCAAAAAAAAATGAATCTTGTTCATTGTAGATGTGAAGGTCAAACTCTTCTATATGTGAGCAATGGAAAAAAGACCACTGCACAGAATAATGATCTCAACGCTCAGATTCCACCGGCTACACCTCAGCCTCTTGGGTGACTTGTACCACTTAGGTGTTGAAAATGACAAAGTTCACAGCCAGCTAAACCATATATCATATTCACTTCATGTAGCGAAAGAGGCGCTTGGAAATTCAAACGAGCTCCAATATACAGTATATTTCTATTTTTGTATGAACATGCATTCCTGCGTATAATGTCACTCATTTGGAGAACCTAGCACTTCGAAAAAGCGAAGCGCCTTGTATTAATTTTTAATTTTTTGGTTGTCATAAGGATGTTGCTTCAAGATAACACAACAGTGCAGTAGGGAGCAATTACAGTGGAAAACTAAGAGTCCCACAATACTGTAACTTTAAACTGGAAAACACTCCCGGCCCACCCCATCATCTCCACATCCAGGGGTAGCTCCAACCAGCAGCAGCAGCAGCGGGGGTCGCTTGTAAAATAAACACAAAATTCAGGCTGAAGACTTTACCTGCCCTTTGAGCCGGGAGAGGAAATATAGACAGGAAACACTGCTTATTTTACCTCTTTTTCCCATCTTCACCATGGGTTGGGCGAACCAATAACATAAAAAGAATATTATAATGTCAAAACCTGAAATTAAATCACAAAATAAAACGTTAAGGCACTGGAGTTACCGCGGGACGGCACCAAAGGATGGTGCTGTGTCTCCATAAAGGTGACCTTTGACACTGCATCTCCACTCCAAATCAACACTCTCCTCACACACTCCGCTTATGCCAACAGGGAGTCTGGAGTTTCTGCAAATGAACGATCTGTCAGGAGGCTGTTTATATCCCCTCTCCCGCTCCTTTATTTAACACTCTCGCATTAAAAGGGAAGAGCTTTTTAATTAGCTACGGACTCTCCTATTTTAATCAACTCACAAGCGGAGTCCAGCTGTGACATCCTTGACAGGCGAAGACTGGTGACGTTCCGACGGCTGACTTCACCCCCCCCCGCCCCAAAAGAAGAGAGAGAGGACCACTGAATTTGCAATCTCGAACAGAAAACAGTTTAGCGAGATAGATGGGTTTCGAATTAAAGTGTAACAGCCTGTCTCTTTCCAGCTACAAGACTGTTTGTAGTCATTTTTAATTGAGTTTTTTCTTGTTCTTAAATATACACAACTTGTCATGATGTTTTGGTCTTCTATTGTCTGTGCAGGAATGCAAAGGTTTGCCACTGCAAGAGCAGTCAAGAGTTGATCAGGTCAACGTGTTATCGCTCCTAACTCGTCAAATACGGCGGCTTGGTCAGTTGGTCAGGCAACGTTAAGACTGTAATGTAATGTTACGTCACGTTACATAACTAAAAATAAGTCAGCAATGACTTTTGGTTTCACACAGGACATGAACACCAGTCTCCTGAGTGACAGTCCAGTGTTTTTGGACCCAACCAAGCCATCCACGTACAAGAAGACAAGTCCTACATAATATATCCCACTCTTGCCTGCTCTCAGTCACTTCCCAAATCCCTGCATTAAAGCCTTTGGATACCTTTGATTATACTGGACATTGTGCCAAAATGTGCAGAATGTAGCACACTTAGTCATCTTGTTTCATCAACATCATTTGCCTCATCTTCCTTCGCCTCGACCACTGACTTCTACTGAACTGTCTTTTATCCCCGGAGTGGCTTTAAGCTCTTAAGCGAAACAACAACAACAATGGACGTATTACAGAGATTCTCGTTCCAGTCATTTGATGTAGCTGCCAGGCAGCCAGTGGGACGCTTTGAATTTAATTTCCCTCTATTCAAGATGCAGCTCTTATTTACATGACAAGACTGAACAGATTGTGTCGGCCTAGGAAAAGATAAATGAAAGAAGACAAAAAAAACCTAACTTGGACAAATTAAAGCAGATATTTGCCAAACAATGTAATGCAATTAAAACGGAGAGAGCTGTCGAGTACGTAATGTGAGTCCACTAACTTCAACCGTCAGTGACTTTTTGATCTTTTATTACACATAGGAGAGTAGCCTACTGCTAGACTGTGATGTGCAATCTGCTCGCCTCTCACACTGTCATGCAAATACATTAGCTTAGGAGACGGGTCCCTCCACAGTACTCTCAGTGGACAACACTCATTAAACTAATTACACATTGAACCTAAACTGAGTGGAGCGTAATGAGGTATGTGATATTCACAAGGAACTTATGCCATTGGGAGCATGCCAATGGAAATTTGTGATACCACCATTACACACCTGCCTGAAACCACACATACCGTTTACACATAATGTGCTTTTTCAGAACTATTTGAGTAATTGGTCATTTTGGGCTGTATAGACTGCTGGAGGAAGAGTGAGGCCGAATCTGAAGATATAGTTTAGGACCAATTCATAGGTATTAGAAATACTGAAACTCTTCCAAGAAATAGTTTAGGTTCCTGAGAGTTAGCTGAGAAGATTGATACCACTCTCTGTTTGTTGGCTTAATATGAAGCTACAACCACCAGCTGATTAGCTTAGCCTGGCTTCGTCTGAAGGTCTTTTTTTACCTTTGGACAGAGCCAGTCCAGCCGTTTCCCCCTGCTGCTGCTAGCTGCAGCCTTATCTTTTTTTAAGGCTACAGATTTGATTCCTTTTAAGATAATAAAACCTTCTCGCCATAACAACAGATGTAACATTTTTAGCCCACATATTAAAAATCGCTTGTATAATATCAGTATTGTTAGTATTGTATTGTGGTGTGTGATATGTGTATAATGAAAATAATGCGACTAGCGAGTCTTGTTGATTGAAAACTGTCACTGTCTTTAGCACTTCAATTTAACTTTATTTCTTATTTAAGTGTAATATTTGTGTATAAGCCTGCCCTTCATGTGCTCAAGAGAACGGTCCAAGTAGGCTACAGTTGAGCACTGTTTTGTGTCTTGGTCAGAGGTCAAAGGAAACACCAGCGAGCTGCAACTTGATAAATGTCTTAAATAGCCGTCCTATAACACAGATACACAAAATATGGATCTCTGTCATAAAACATTTACACTCAATCAACTAGATAGACATGTTGTTCTTTACTTATTCTCTCTAACTGAATTGAAAACACGGCCTGCAGACTAATTGCGTGTAAAGTGATATGAATATCCCTAAAACCACAGCTATTATTCCATAATTCTTCAACATTGATGTTCCCATAGAAAAGACCTAGTCGCTGCATGTTTTTAAAACAATATGGCAGGCAATGAAACACAGGAAAACTTTTTCAGAACAACTATAGATCAATCTCATCCGCCATTCAGAGTTTAAATGCTGTGGGGAAAGGACATGCAGGCAGAGTCTAGACCAAAATCAAACAACACATCAAAGATGAACCATCGGAAATAAGTTACTCAGAGAGTCGACGGTGCTAAACCAGTCACCTGGACAAAGAAAAAAAAAGAAATTGCTGCATCTTCTTCAAAGACAGCAAATGGGGTGGCACATAAGCAATTCAGTGCTCAGTGGGCATAAATCTAGGAAGAAGCAAAAGTAGAAACCCTCTAAATAAACTCCACAGTAATGACAAAAGCTACTCTCCCGAGCAGACTTTCTCAAATGACATGGAGTGAGACTCTTTACTCCAGCAAAACTGGTATACAGTAACTGGAGCAAGTTGTGCCGTGTGCTTTGAAAAGAGCTTCCTACTTCTTCGTGGATCACCACCGTCAGTCAGCCTGCCATACAAGTGTTGTTTAAATTTCCAAGACATAACACACACGGAGGGTCAGTCCGTCCCACCACCTTCACAGCAGGCTGGTTCTGGTCCCGTGCCGTATCAGGTAGTACAGGCAGAGTGAAGGTCCGGCGCTCGTCGTGCAGCTTCATCAAACCACAAAATCTTCCTCTTAGTATACAAGTTGAGCTGGTGCTGGTCAGAAAGCTGTCTTCTATACCAGGGAGGGTGCTGTTCAAGATGGATCACTTGGTTCTTCCAAAACCTAAATGTGGGGATTATTCAGGGGGCCAAATCCTTGACCCTCAACTTTACATTTACATGCTGCGAAGTGTAATTCACACAATGCATTTGTTGTACATGTAAATGTACGCCACTGTATTCTTTCAGTAGAAACTTGAAAACCAGATAAAGAAAACTTACAATAAAACATTTATTTTATACATTTTTTTGCTAGCTTCATCGTTGTGACACCTCCACCATTTCTCTCATTGTGTGTGTGTGTGTGTGTGTTTATATGAGCGTTGGGGTAGAAGTAGGAAAGCATTTCATTCTTTGTGCACTCCATGCAACCATCTGAGAAGCATGCAGAATTAATTCATTGCTACTTTTATACAGTGCTAATAAATTTGCACTGCCATGTTTATTACATCTCACACTGAGGAGAGGGTATCACATTTCATTTGCCAGGACTGTTTGTTAAAATGTTTTATTTCACTACAAACTCTGGCTTTCCAAGCCACCCTGCCTGCTTTCGTTCCTCTTTTATATTTTTTCTCTTCACTCCACTAAATGTATCCAGACTGGCTGTGATGGTGTGCGCTGGAAGTTTTCCATGCATCATAATTGTTTCGCTAATTTACTATGCTAATTGAGCAATTAATTCGGGAACAGGAGATTAGAAGGGGGCAAAAATACAGAAATAAATAAACAAGTAAAGCGTTGAGTGTTACCGCCGGGGCTACCGTTTTGTTCCGACATTAGGGATGCAAACTGACTCAAATACTCCAGCATGTTTACTTCCTTTGCCCAAGGCTAGCTAGTTGATGTGCTTGGTGTGCAGGCACAGAGTTAGCATCCCGAACTTCTCACCATGGGACTTGCAAAACATTCTGCCGCTAACTGCATGCTACAACACATCAATTGAACTCCAGTGGTGTGGTCAAACTTAATAGTTATCACTTTGTACACTTCCAGTGATTTAGCTGCTATTTTATTGCTGAGCACCTTAAACAGAACACATAAAGGAGGAGGTCATTTAAGTGTCAATGTAATTTCAACAATCACAGTTGCGGAGAAATTCCATGAAGCAGGAAAGTAGAAAGGAGTTTTAATGTGTAGGTGTAAACTCAGCACAATGTGAAGTGCATGCGGGAGAGAAAAGAAATCTCCTAGTCTATGACACAAAAGAAAATGTGCAAGACTTTGCAAGCCTAAAACTGTATGATAGTTCCCAGTAATAGCAGCTGTAAGTCCTTAAATAATGATTAGAACAAAAGGTCAGAGAGAGACTGAACTACGAATGTCAATAACCTCAATATGACACAGCCTTCTGGAAAGCATGGGACCTTGCATGTCGCTCATCTTTCCTGTTGTATAACTGCAAACCATGAAATAAAAGCATGTTTTAAGTAACATGAACATTAAGCACTGCCTTAAGGGTTTTAGGACAAAACAATCTGACCACACTGATTCTGTTTCTTCATGTCATGAAATGACCCTCCACTGAATGTATCATTTCTGTGTAATTCATATCAGAAACCACAAGATGGCAGTCATCCAATTCACATTTTACATTCAACACATTTTCAGACTGACAGATCTCCACTGAGCCAAAAATGCTTTAGAGAGTTTACTTGCATCAAATGTTCATGGCTGCAATTAATGGTGCTCAACCCCATATGATATTTAAGTAACCTAAAGTTATTATTGCACTGTATTCTATATTTTGATAAAAAAGAATGCCTCAATTATTTCGTTTTCAACAACTGTTTTGAAATATGCCAGAGACCATTTTTTTATTCATTTCCAAGGGAAATGAGAACTACAAAAGACTATCAGAGACGGAGGATTTTAAAATTGTGTTACTGTAGAAAGAATCCTGAAAATCAGACACAGCACAGAGAGGCTGTTTTTTCATGCGTCCACCATGGGGCAGAGTTGAGACATGGAAAAGGAAAGGAGTAGAACTGTTTCATTTTACATCCCTGTGTTGAACAATCAAAAACAAATCACTCAATACACCCAACATCATGTATATAAAATAAAAAACGTTTAAAACTGGACACGTTGTGCAGAGTAGGGCAAATTACAAACCTTATCAGTGGAATCAAGTACAACAGAGTAGCAGCTGTGACTGGAAGTGATCTGGTGGCCTACTAACTACCTATCAAACAGTACAGAACCTCACTAGGAACAATCTTTTTTGCATGGATGAGTCTACATCCTCTGCAGTGACATCAACACAGCCTGGTTACACACAGTTAACAACCTGCCGGGTGACGTCTCTGTTTCTCCGTGTTTCAGTGGGCACCAGATGAGTGGCTTTAATGGATGTTAAGCTTGTGAAAAATGGTACAGTTCGGCCCTTTCATGTGCCTGACTTTGAAGGCCTTTTTTTATGACGTACGCAGGGTCCTCTTTATTATCGTGTGCATGGTCTAAGCAGATGGCCTTCCTGGTGCTATATAATGGTATCATACATCATGGCTACGGTACGGTAGTGTTTGACAGTTTTTAAAATTGTCTTTTAAACATTTAGCCAAGCTTTAAAAACGTAACTCCAACATAGCACAATAATGTATGTCTATCAAGACCAATTCAGTGTACTGAAACCGCTCATTAATCAACCTTTTTTTGACAACATAACATCAATGCAACGGCCTTGAAATCAAGAGGGACTGGAGTATAACGTCGGAAGACTGGATTGCATGCAATTCATTTTTTCCCTTCCTTCATATTCATATATTCATTCTTTAATTTCCTCTTAATTCATTTTTCCCTAATTCCTCTTTTCCTTGATTTCTTTCTTTCCTGATCCCTTAATTCCTCCCTTCCTTAATCCCTTTATTCTTTCCTTCCTTGATTTTTTTTTTCTAAATTTCCTCTCTCCTTGATTTCCTTCTCAATTCCTTCTTTAATACCTTCATTCCTCCCTTAACTCCTTCATTCCTCCATTCCTTGCTTTAATGAGCTGTAACATTCTGAACATAATGAAGCAGCAAACAACTGCTTTCTCTGTAAAGATATAGTGGAGTAATGACCCACCTGAACACAGAGTGAAGCTGCTCTCCCTCTGCGTGTGTTGTTATCCGAGCTTTTCTTGCTTCATCTGCCGCACATACTTTTAGTGTATGTTAGTAGATGTTAGTGCAGAGTTTCCCCCTCAGGTAAACACTGTTAGCGCTGTCAGCACTTTCGCCGTAGTTTGCACTGTTAGCGCTGTTAGCACCGTTAGCTTTGATCTCGGATCTTGCACCTTTTATTAATAAATTAGTCCCTTCTTTCTTTTATTACTTGATTCGTACAGTACCTTAATTCTTTCATTTATTTCTTCCTTCCTTGAATCCCTGCATTCCTTCCTCCCTTAAGGAGTTAATTCAAGTCTTGGACATATAACGGGGCTCAAACCTTGACCGTCTCAAAAGCCTCAGGATTGCACATATTTCCTTTTCTCATTTTTACAGACCAGTACAACTGGCTAGGGTCTTGTAAATGAGTCATCATCATCTTGAATTTCTTCTTTTTTGCAATGTGTACAGTTTGTTTTGCAGCCTGCTGGAAGCATGAGAAGTACATCTCAAGACCCCCGCGTTTCCTTTGTACAAATTGCGTTGCACAATCTACATGAGAAACAGGCATGGGAAACTGGCTCCTACGAACAGGCTGGACCTTGCTGACCAGGGAGCCCCACATGGAGGGAAACAGTGTCTCCTGAATAGTTAACATATGTCCTTGACGAAACACAGAGGCCATGATAACATAACCTAACCGTCAGTTGTGGAGAAGAATATGGGAAGATGTCCCTCAAATGTCCACTCAAACACAGTTATTTAGTACTTTGCCCAGGGGAGTCTTATGCTACACACAATATGAAACACGTGCACAGTAAAGGAAATGACCCATGACAGGAAGAATAGCACAATTTGTTTGAATGTAGAGAATCCATTGAGTTGTGCTGTTTGGAATGTGACGTTAACGGAGTTTGATAGGTTAATTTTAACTCTTACTCGACATGTTTTATACATATTTATTGAACTGATGAACTCTTGTCTCAGTGCAACAGGTTGCCTCTTGACAAAGCAGAACATGAAGCACAATGAGTAGTCGTCCAACAAATAATTATATGATGGTGTGAAATGGCGGAGTATATTTCGAGAAAACGTGACTGAAACTCCTTGGATGAAGATGTTATGAAACCAGCCCTTTGGGAAGTATTGCATTATTGTTTGGAACTGGATGACATAGAGAAACATGTGTGAATTCATGCCACAGAAAAAAATAGTGTTTCTCTGCCAGTGCCTAGAGCTGGGACTACAGAAATGAATAACATATCCAAAACCATAATTCATACCACGTTCATGTCCATTCTGTTGTGTTTAGTTAATGTTTAGTCAGCAGGCTTTCTTTAAAAGAAACCACAATACTAAACTCTAGACAAAAACAACTTTTTGTTTGGTTAATTTACGCTGTTAAAAGTGTCTTTATGTTCCATTCTCTGCCCTTGTTACAGCTTTTAATGGGTCCGATTGATTTCATGTGATCATTATTAGCGCTGTTGTCCTTTTGTTAATTTTATTAAGCAGACAAAAGGCTGAGACAAAAGGCTAATGAGCAGCGTGTGTTGGGAGGGAGGTCGGCGACACACTAAACCCTGATATGAGTCAGAAAGCGTGTGTGAGGGAGAAAGGCGTGTGCGTGCGTGCGGCGATCTGAACAGTCGGGCAGATGCACTTGGGGATTGATTTACCACGGTGTCTCATGTCCGAATCTATATGGCCCTTTTAATCCAATGAAAAATGAGAAGTGTGCTCTAACTTTGTTAGAAGTGGGTAATGCAGCCAGGGGAAATGGAACAGGGGCCAGATTTGCAGGCCTCCTCCACATTCAGTGTAAGACATAACCTGATTTTCACTGCGCTAGCTCTGAGACCAATATCTGCCTGCATCACCCAAAGCCCATCAGGAGTGATTAAATAAACATGATGGACAGTTTTCTGAGAACGTATTAACTGTGACGTCCATTTAGAACGTGCTAGTGTAAAGTGTGTTCTACACTTCAAAGGTGTGACCTTTGCTCACACCTTTTCATGTGTTACTTAGTCTTAAGACAATAAATACAGATTCTGTTCATGAGCTAAATCATTTCAGATAATTTCATACATTTGATATTGTATGAATATAGAGAAGGGTGGAAACTATGAAAATAAGATGAGAGCTTTCTCATTCTGCGGCTTGGCTTAACTGTCAAGAGGCTCATGTGGAAACTCAACTTAATCAATCAGTATTACTGCCATCAGTTTGCCATGCTTTTCAAATAACCAGGATGACAGAAGGAGCTTAGACTCTGCAAAAGTTTGGAAGAAATGCAAAGTCAACAGTTGACTCAGCATTACTGGGGCATCTCACCTGTCAAAGGTGGATTACATGTGCTGGTGTGTGTATTTATACGCTGCGAGACGAGTCCAAGTATATGACCGTAACGAAGTCAGTGTATTATTTCAATTAGAAGTGCAACAATTAATCATTTACAATAAAAAATCTGGATATACTGTCTTTCAGAGTGCGGTTTTGTAATATTTTTCCGAGCTCTGCCATATCCCCCTACCGCAGATTCATCTTTATTAAAGAAAACAGCACCATCTTATTATAGAGAGTAGAATTTCCCTTACGCGTGGCTATCAGCAGAGTATTGCTGCGATAATTGTGGCTATTGAGACAATTACAATATTCTAAATGCCTGTTTGGGTAAGAAACTAAAACAAGAATTTGAATCTCAAAGCAGCATGTCCTTAATAAATAGTCACTGCAAGACATACAATTGTGTGATTAAGTGTGAAATAGACACTGGATGAGAGTTACGTGTTTATATGCACCATCAATGAGCAGGACCACTTTATGGATTTACAGGAGTTACAGTTTTTTGTGTCAATGCGATGATTGTATTTGCTTTTTTAAGGTATTAAATTCACTGTATTAACCATAAAAGCAAACAGTTTCCAGAAAATGTATAGACAATTTACACCTAACCCTAAATCATTATATACGTATATTGTTATAGTGATCTAACATTTTCTATACTTTGATATGAGATTTTAAATAAAATACGTGTCACGAGTACAAAGTTTTACTTTAATCACATATGATGCTTTTATAGTGCAAAAGTGTCGATTGAAACCATTACCGGCAAATTTAAATTCACTACAGGTATTAAGCCACATTGAGGTGTTTTCAGTTAGGAAATCACTTAACTCAATGGAGATGTAATCCAATAAGATCGGATAAACACTTCACTTCAGTCATCTGAGGCAACTGGTAGAGATTGCATGATTTTCGAAAGTTGGAATTAAAGCTGCAACTAACACTTAATTTTCATTTATCGATCAATCTATTGTTCATTTTCTTGATTAATCATTTGTCCTATGAATTGTCAGGAAAACACACAACATTCACATAACACAATTATATTGTAACCCCAAAATGATGATTGTCCAACCAACTGTCCAAAACCCAAATACATATAGTTTACTATCACATAAGAAAAGCAATTAGGAAGTTTGAACCAGGTCATGCCTGGTATTTTAGCATTAAAAAAGAGACTAATTTCACACTATCACAATCTTCACAAACAATTTTCAGTTGATAAATACATTTATTGACTAATTACTTAAGTTCTAGATGACACTTATGGATCATATTTACAAAATAAAAAGCTTGCCCCCAGTACTGTTGATCATTTGAGCTATTTCTACCTGTGCACATGTGTGTATGTGGTTGCATGCATGGTGTTGATGTGGGCTACAGCTTGACCACTAATGCAGGTCCTCCCGTCTCAGCCTCTCTCCACTCCTCAGTGATTAATTAGGAGAGTGAGTGGACTTAGTCTATCAGCAGGCTCTCAGGCAGGCTCTCAGGCAGGGATTTTCATTAGGAGTTGCTTTGTGGCGAGTCGCCTCCTTCCTCTCTCTTCATGCCGACACAGAGTGGGAGGACACCCGAAACTTGACCCTTAATGTCAAGTCATGTGGCAACCGAGTTAAATGCCGTAATGACGGCGACAATACAGACATCAGGCAGAAAATAAGATGCTCATTCCCTTATAGATTTAATCCTGACAAATACAAGAGGAGTCAAAGAAAGTACATACAGTAATGGGAATTGAACTGCCTCAGAACACGAGAGGCTAAACTTATGGCATAAAATATCCAAAGGAACCAAAGCATAACCCCACTGAGACAACATGATTCAAGCTATAGTAGGCACATTAACCACTCTATCCTCTCAAGGGTAAAAACATCAACCCACACAGTCTTGGGAAATCAGTAAGCATCAGTCTTTTGGCTAATGTTTCTCACTTTGCTGTATGTTGATTGGCATGAGGTACCCCGCTGCTGTGTTATTTCCTCTAGCTTTACTCCTCCTCCCATCCACTCCAGCTCTCCCAGTAGGGGTTAACTGACCTCAGAAACACACAGTACGAGCACCCATGGGGCAGCTGAATGCCTCTGTGATTATCTGGGGAAAATGAGAAAGTACATGCATCTCATGACCAATTTAAGAGCCGTAGACTCCAATTCATAGTAATGGTATAACAATATGAAAGCAAATTATTATTTTTTGGTTGAACTAGCATATACGGATAATAGCTACCTCAGAGACAAATGATTTACACAGACGACACGACAGCTTGATGAGGTCGTGATTACTAAAGCGAGCCAACGAACCAGTCAAGGTTAACGACAAATTGAAAGTGAAACGCTTAAGGAGATGCAAGGACTCGTTTTTTAAATTGTATTAAACAATAACAAATATTATCCGTGCTTCCCTGCTATCAATATTAGTTGAAGTCTGTTGCCATGATGTATTTGTCAGTGAGGGAGAATAAAGTGGTTGTTGCCAGTCAAAACATGCCAGGCCACTTTGGCTCCATTTGGGGAATTCCTTGGCTTAGTTTCCAAAACTTTGACCAAGTTGTTGATTGAAAGAAGGAAAGACAGAATCATTCATTAACGTCCCTATATTAATGATTCTGCTTTATTTTGGTATGTAAACGGGTTTATTGAGCATTTATATTTAATATCAAAATTGTTGTCTTTTCCTGTGAAAATATAAAAGTAATATTTGAAGATTCATCTTACATTCAGGGACTTATATCTAGATCGTATCCAATGAAATGCAACACACTTGACTTGTGTCAGTCGTATTATCTATGCAATATCATGGATTGAAGGTGTGTGTGTGTTTGAGAAACAAAGAAGCTTGTTTAAAGTGTTGAAGTGTATATCTAACCATGTCATGGGGCAGAAGTGTTTATAGCTGCTATGAACTGTCACACTATAGCAGGAGGGGCGAAAAAACATAGCTCATAGAATGGGGTAAGATGTAAAGAATCGTACAAATACAATAACAGCGCACATTTTCAGACTCTCCTTTGTGAGAGAGGTGTGGGTGGAGGCAGAGCGATGCTTAAGTATTCATCACTATGGTTCTCCAGAGACTCGTGTTCTCTGTGTCACGCCAACATTCGAGCAACCAAATTGAATCTCATACATACCTTCTGAAATCATCCCATGCCCACATATACTTGGATGTACGTCACATTACAGAAGCTGGAGGTGGTCTAACTGTGTCTTCAAGTATCCAAATACAAACATCAGAACAGAAAACAAAATTAGAAACCAGTACGAGCTCCTCCTTCCCAGGGATGCTGAGTACAAGACATTTGTGCAATCCACTAACTGGCACTCCTTTAAAAACAGGGCCAAGACAAACTACCTAAGCAAGGCCACCTCAGCAGAAAATACTGGGAATGGGCAGGAAAGGTTTTACAAAATGTTCCAAACTTCTAGTATTCAGTCGAAAAAGTAGCCGGACACACCAGGGAATCCCACTGACGTGTCTCCATCTAAGGAATTCAAATGCAATGGGTGACTAAGTGCAAGTACTGCATTTTCTAACGTGCAGATCAGTGCACAAAACAGGACTGGAGGGATGGACAGAAGACGAGTCAAGTTGGCTGGAACAAAGTTCTTGACCTGTTGCTTGCTTTAGGTCACGCGAACTCAGTGTCCCAGAATATGCAGCAAACATGCAGGAACCTGATGACGAAGTATGCAAGTAAAGGCCATTTAGAGTCAGGTTTTAAGATTATAAATTGTTGTTTGCACTTGTCGGCAGTAGATCTCGGCTAAGAATTATGTTGCAGCAATAATATGTCTTTGTACAAAGAGCATTAAACTAAAGAAACACAGTTGAGTCATAATCTTTAAGTTTCCTTCTAAGGCAATAATCAAATGGAAAACAAAGTCCATCACTGGATGAGGCTTCTTCTCTCTTTTTATGCCTCTGGAAAGCCGTGAAAGCCGTGGCTGGAGGCATTATGTTTTCGGGTTGTCCGTCCGTCCATTCTCGTAAACGTGATATCAAAGGTCCCAGGTGAATTTCACTGTGACATCACAAAACACGTTTTTGGCCATTACTCAAAAACATATGCAACCACATGGCAATAATTCTATTTGCCTCTAGAACTTGACTCAATAACCCAACTTTGCAATTACCAGCAGTTACTGTCAGTAAAAGCTAGACCTACAAGAGAACTCACAACTTTAAATGTTTTTAAAAATATCTAACAAAACTTGCATCATCAACAGAAAGAATGTCCTACTGGGCGGATTATCAATTAAATTCAATTTATTTTTGTATAGCCCAAAATCACAAATTACAAATTTGCCTCACAGGGCTTTATAATCTGTACACATGCGACATCCTCTTGTCCCGGAACCCTCACATCGGAACAGGAAAAACTCCTTTAACAGGGAGAAAAGAGGGAGAGACCTGTGGGAGAGCAACAGAGGAGGGATCCCTCTCCCAGGATGGACAGATGTGCAGTAGATTTCATGTGTACAGAATGAACAGCATTACAGAATTACAACACATTCAATATGACAGAACTACGGCAGAAGGCAAGACCAGGGTCCAGGTATAACCAGGATCTACGGGAACCTGCGAGGTGAGAAAGCACAGAGAATCTGGTGAAGAAGCAAAGTCAGTAATGTGCATTAATGGTATCGGTAATAGGATTAATAATGTTAATAATAAAAATGGTAGTTGGTGTCAGCAGGGCCATGGCGGGAGGAAGGACCAGTGTCCAGATAAAACTACGATCCATGGAACCTGTGAGGCGAGAAAGCACAAAGACTCCGGGGAAGAGCCGGCCCTAACTATAAGCACTATCAAAAAGGAAAGTCTTAAGCCTACTCTTAAATGTGGTGAGTGTGTATGCCCCCCGGACTGAAATGGGAAGCTTGTTCCACAAAAGAGGAGCTTGATAACTGAAGGCTCCCATCTTACTTTTTAAGACTCACAAGTAACCCTGAATTTAGGGAGCGCAGCTCTCTAGTAGTACTATAAGCTATGGTATTATAATCAATGTAATCATCAACATTTAACTGGGTACAAAACCTTTCACATGTCTGTTTTGTGACATTTTGTGAGAAAGAGTTGCATGTTCTAAATATGACACAACTGACTAATGTCTAAAATAATTTGAGTTAAATAATTAATAATTATTGGTGATAGATGGCTTTAATGACCATTCAACTTTGCCACAAAGTTCAAACCTATTGCATACATTTCTAATTAAAAAAGTAGATTACAGTTCTTTAAACCAATAAAGCTTGTCATGCTTTGTTTTGAATGCATTATAAACTCCTCCAATTAAAAATCTTGCTATCACAAAAGAGAGTCTGTGTATTTGTGATGCGACAGTGTCTTTAAAGACTGAACCATTTTCTCCCAACACATCTGTCAACGACTAATCTGTTTGTTACAACAGAGTTGAGGACATGACAAAACATCGCCAGCATGGCGCGAGTCACCCTCCTCTTCCTGGAGGATGGGGGTGTTTATAAGGTCCGAAGGGCCCCAGGGTTATTGACTCAGCTGAGCCCAAACTCTGCAGCAACCCCAGATAGTAAAAACATGGCCAGAGGGAGTTTAAAAGGGAAGTGGGTACAAGCTGAGATACTGTACTTTTGGATAGATTCACACACAGATTCATCTTAGAAGTGCAATTTGGTGTCCAGATGTGATTTAATGGATGTTTATTTTTAATATCTATCTTTCTCTGCCTGTTTATGACTCTTTTCTTTAACGAGAGTCATGGGTGAGAAAGAAAACTTAATGCAGTTCACATGCTGTTTACATAAGGAAAGCCTGGCTGTGGATAAGAACAGGTTCCAGACCCTGAGTACGCAGTGTGTGCACTAGCTGAGTTTCACCGGAATAATACAGTAACAGCCAGAGAGCACACAGCCATACCCCCATGTGGACACGCACACCTACACACACACGCACACACACGCACAGAATCTATTCTTATTTTAAAGTTAAGTGACAATAACAGTGCAAGAGCAATGATATGCATTTCAGTTAACGGACCCATACTGACAGCCTACTGCTACCAAATAAGAAACGATTAGAATGAAAGAACATAGAGACAAATGTATTTGTTTATGCACATGTAATCTGTGTCTGAAACGTCTGATTGTAACAAATCACTTTAATAAAAAGAACTAAACCTTCACAGCAACATTCTCACTTCCTTGCTTGAAGGCAACATTACCTCTTCCTCTGTTATCTTAGTCTATAAAGCTCCATTGGCTGAACAGATAGTGCCGTAAGAAAGCAAAATACGTCTATATGACAGCTCACTGTCTAATTGAATTCAAACGTCACCCTACTGATAACCCTTACAGGACTGGGAGGAAGTGCAAATCTCTGTTTTAAATCCTCCATAGATCTAATAAACAGCTTGAAATATTCATGGGAGAGGTTAAGCAAAAGGAGAAGTAGCAAGCCTCCCTTAGCGTCCCCCCCCCAGTATTTTCCCATCCCTCCCTGTGTGCAGATGTAAAAAGGCAACCTTGGGGAGCCCAGACCTAAACAATGTGGCTCTTAGAGGCCCGTTACATGCCTTCCCACCACTTTCCTCCCCGATCTCTTGGGCGCTTCCTGTTTGTGCAAAAGATTTGTTGTCTTTGACATATCTGCTCTTTTAGCTCCGATCAAGAGGAGTGTGGTCGCTTCATAATTTTACATCTCCATGGCCAACCTCTGGGTCAGTGATTTCCGTGACGTTGAACAGGAATTGAAGCTCAGGGGCAAAGGTCAATCCAAAACCAGTGTGCTTTCAGGTTGTACTACACGTATTCCTGACTCCTTACAGCTCCATCTAAAAAAAAAAAAACACAACACAGTTTATTTAACAAAACACACTCACTGTGTTCTGTTACACTTTGTCCACGTCATTCTCGTCCTCCCAAATCAGGCTCAAGCAGACAACAACACCAATAAGGCTGGTCAATTCAGCGTAAGAGATGCAGTAAATATTTTCTGAGCCTTGACTGCACCAGAGGGATGTTGTGGAGCTGTCCTTGACACCTACGCAGCACACTGAGTAAATAGAAAGCTTCTTTTGGGCCATCCGAGGGTGATGTATGTAGCGCGACATGTTTAGGACTGTCAGGAGCCCAGAAATGAGTTCTGTACTGATGGATGCTTGTAATGTCGATATATAGACTGAGAGTCCTTTAGACAAAACACAAAAAAACATATTTGTTATCCTTTATCATCCCACAACAGATTTAAGTCAGTTATAGTATTTGTCAACTGAAGCTCTCGGCTTCCCTTAATAAGCATCAGTCTTAAACGGTCTTATGTTTTATTTATTGTAACACTATAATCACTGCAATATTTTAAACATAACTGTTTATGTTAATTAGGTGGCGTATTAAGTTGATAAATGTCTTAATTTACATATCTCTATGTCAGCATGTTAGCACATAACAAGGGTTTGTTGATATATACAGTATATTATGCTTAAGTACAGTATTAGTGTTTAACAATAGACCATTTTGCGATGTGATTACACCAGGCGTGATGCCAAATTGAGCCAGTGGCGTAAATTTGGGGATGCAAATGGCCCCCTTTCCCCACTTCCTATCCCCCTGTACTTCCGCCGCCCTTGCTCCGACCGCACCCATCTTCAAACTCACATTTCATTTTAAACTTCACTACTTTCGCGACACTAAACCAGGCCAGGGGGTGTAAAGTAGGGGAACAATGGCCCCTTCAGCCTCCTTGCTCAAACCGCACCCATCTTTAAACTCGTCCATCATTTTGAACACACCTAAAAAAAAGTTCCGTGCATCTTGCACGGTTGCAACAGTATCTTGGTGACTAATTGTGTCCACAGACAGAAAAGTGTCAAAGTGCTCTGTGGTAGTTCCACACACAGACTCATGAGGTGAAAACAATACCAGCATTGCTGTTGCAGCTGATAAAGAATATCTTTTCCTAAATAACATTATTTTCTTTATGGTTTGCAAGAATCTGTCCACACATGACTGACATGTATGACAACATAATGTCCTGCATACTTTACTGCATATATATCATGGTGTCGGGGCATTGAAATGGCAGATAAGGGTGTTTCAGTTAGCCAAGTGACATGAGACTGATTTATAACCTGACATACACACAGAGTTCATATTTGGCATCTAGACTCTGACCTTATCACTCACGGCAAGCATTCACCAAGGTCAGCAGCAGGAAGAGGCGAGCAAATGACAATAAACGTTCCTCCTCACAGAAGAACTTAGACTCAGTCAACATGTGGATGCTGTGCTGGAGATGGAGCGTGTGAACTGAAATGCAGCATATATGTGAACAGCAATGGCAGCTACAGCAGGGACTTTCAAAGCAGAGTTAGCAAAAAAATCAGCAGAGCAGAGCAAACCAGTGGGAATACATTTATTTTATGAAGGTCATGATAGGTATAAGGACATGGATGTTGCTGGGTAGCAGACGTTTAAACGACACAACAGGACTTATCTAGATGAATATGGCAAAGGCCATGTTTAGTCCTCAATGAAACCAAGATAACAAGGTAACAAACTCATAGACAAATATCGAAATAGTCTCTGTGACATCACATAGGTGACAAGAGCCGTTGTTAAGCTCAAAGTGGGTGGCCCCAGCCGCGGGTTAGGGTTAGGGTTAGGGGTCAAAACCCTCGCAATACCTTAAAAGGTAAAGTTGAACTGACCCTTTTCACAACAAACGTTTTGACCTGTCAAACACAGGCGTCTCTAATAACATTATTAATCGTTGCATTTCATTGCAGTGATCGCTGGAACATAGACATCCTTAATGTTATTAGTTCCACCTGTGCTTTTCCTGCAACGGCAAGTCCAAATGTCTGCTGTTGTGAAACCGGTTCATGAATACAATTCATTTGGGAACGATGAGGCAACGATTTTTATAGCGAGGCGTTAAAAAAGAAAGTTCCAAGTTGAACAGACTTTTGAAAAGAAAAATGATGATGCTCATTAAAACAACATGTCAGCCTGTCTTGCTCTGCAAGTCATTGTCTTTATACGGAAGACATATGTGTCTTGTGTAAGAAGTTTGGCAGTTTGGCAAAGTTTAACTTGCATTTTTTTTTTTAAAGAAACTAATGATTAACATGTGTGAAAAGAAACATGCAGCTCATGTTCTTGATCATTTTATTTGCCCCCTGACACTATTTAAAATGCAATCAATTCACATGAGGATTTTTGATGGAAACCAAACAGCAATAAGTCAAATATGTTTATTCAGGTATGAGAGATGACTCAGCTTCTTGTCAATCCATACAGGTCAGCAGTTTACGGTAAAACCTGAGGTCTCCAGATCTCACAGGCTATTGTATTTCTTCGGCAGGTGGCTGTGTGGTGGTTTGGCATTTTAGTGCCTGTGTTGCTCTGGTGTAAAAGGTCCGTCGTTACCCGCAGTGCTCTGCGCTACCAGTAATTACCTCAATCAATCTATTCTACAACAGCTTAACTGCTAACACAGCTTATCTTGTTAGAATAATTTGATTAGCAAGCGCATCGCCCACTATCACACCTCCAGGGTATTTGACTTACTCACAGAGAAATTATGCATTACCCAATAGATGATAAATGACCATATTCCTCTGATTTTGGTTGCATCAGGTTCCTAAGTGTTGTGCAACATGAACTTAGAGAGAATCGTGAAATGATCAGGCATGTGTTTTTTTTAGAGTGAATCATGGCTTTCATGTCCAGGATAGGGAGTTTCACTTTTGCACCCTAACTGACCTGAAATAAACACCACCCATCTATTCTAAAAAGGTAAAGTGCCATATCTTCTCCCCCCCCAGATCTCCAAGCATTTTTAAATCAACATCTGTTTCTGCTTGTAAATCAACGTTATGGTGCGGGGTGTTGCAACAACATCCTGTCCCTACGAGAGAATTATTTGTTTTGTGGAAAATGCAGTGAAGATTCGGAGCTTGATACATAACTCTCTCCTCACTTCCTGAGAGGACTCATGGGTCAGATACAGATTGTTGATAATCCTTGTGACAGCGAGACCAAGACGGCGCAGGCGATTTGATACCGTACGTGTGCTCATTGCTGTGACAGGATACGCAATAAGATACCATTTGCCTAATGGAAGATTCTTATCACCACAGTTATTGAAGACATAATGGAGCTTGATCATAATACCCCTGGAGGCGTAAATGTCTCTGTTGCTGTGTTTCAGGCAAAGTGAGAGATTGTCCTCGTCTCTGCAACGTGCCCTTCCTGAGAACTTACAGGTATAAAGACTGAAGAGTCCTCTGGTGCAGGTCATGTATTTTCAAAAAGCTTTCCAGGTCTTTGTACATGTTGCCTTTTGACCCTGTGTGACCTCCTAGATGCCGTGTGCCATAGAAAGCTTGGTAAATGTGAATCCTTCTCAAATGACTAGGTCACACCTGACTGAGCAAAAGCCACCAAACAGGACCTCCACTTAGCCCAACGTGTTTGTTTTTCCTTTCTTTCCTTGTTTGTCTTTTACCCAGGTGATGGCTCTCTTCACCGTCAACACTGCAGACACTGAAACTGAGGGGATTTAGAGGATGACAGCCTTGCCGCATCATCCATCACTATCCATCTCCATGACAGTTGCGATAGTGGCTTTGGACTGAAGCGGAGAGGTGAGGATGTGACCCACTTCTCAACACCTGTCAAGACCTTGAGAAACAGAAGAATAGTGAGAGACAAATATCTTTCGAGCCAAGGAGTGTCTGATGGATGTTTGCAGTTGCTAAAATTAGAAATTCCTTCTTATTACAGCTTGATTACACAACCGTAAAGTGTGCAGGCTTCAAATTCCTCCCTGTCGCATCGATCAAATTCTTTTATCCTATGTGAAATAATTCTTTGTAGTACAGTTTCACCAGTCACATTCATTAGCAAGTGCCTTTGTCACACTTAAATAGCCTCAGCAAAGCCAGCTTGATTATGGGGAGTTGTCAGCTCGGTCCCCCTGACATGCACATACGTTCACACACTCCAACAATGCATCCACCTCTTGGGAAAAAAAACAGTTTGACAAATGAGTAACAACTGAATCACACTGGAAAAAGAGAAATGTTTTTAGGAAGCCCAGCAGAGGTAACCCAACTCTCCAGCTCCTCCCCGCCTGTATCCCCCCTCTCCTAGCCCCTAATACATGCTGATCCAAGCCTGTGGCAGCTATTAATACAGTGTGCCGACAGGTCCAATCACATTCAAAGCCTGACCGTTCCTTTCATGCTGTGCGAACGACAATAGACAGGGGAGCGTCATGGGATGAAAGATGAGCACTAGTGGGGGAAGAAATTTGGTTGAGATATTAAAGTGAGATTAAACAAAGTGCTGTCTGTGCATCCGTGTGTCTGGTTAATTAAACCGTAATGCTGAATTGAACACCCTCAAAAGATGTGCAACAGGCCTAGATGTGACGCTTTAATCAGCTCTACCTGTCAGAGGCAGCAATAAATTTCATATGAAAGAGAAAGTGAGTGATTAAAAGCAGACATTAAGAGAGAGGAGAGGGAGATGGTGATTGGGGAGTACGGTGGAAAGAGGAGAGGAGGCGGAGGAGGAGAGAGGGGAGGAGGAGGCGGAGGAGGCGGAGGAGGCGGAGGAGGCGGAGGAGAGGGTCTATTGTGTAAGATGTGTTTGTTTGTGTGCGCAGGCTGCTGGCTACACAGAGAAATGGGCAAAAGGACAATACGTAGCTGACTGGCTCCAGTGTAATTCATTCATCATTGTAGTGTGTGTGTGTGTGTGTGTGTGAGAGAGAGAGAGAGAGAGAGAGAGAGACTAGTGGGGGGGGGGAGTGTTTGTGTGTCAGATGGTATTCCTGCTCGTCTCGCTCCACCAGTTAAATCAGAGGCAGCCACTGGCACACTGAGGTGGTCTCTCTATCTCTCTGTCTGTCCTGCTCTGGAAGCATCAACAGCCTCCTGATTCAGCACCACAGGTAAGAGCTCACATTACCTCACTTTCAAGGAGATGTTTCACCAACTTGTAAAAATCTATATTTGGCAGTCAAAGTCTACGAACTCTTTAACTGTAACTTTCTGTAATAGCCTCTCTCTTTGGATAAGCATATTTTAAGTACGACTGCTTTATTAAGGCGATTTTAATGTTTTCGGTGTCTGTAAATATTCATCTCATGAGCCCTTTGTTGAAAATCGCTGACATTACCTTGGGAACACACACATGTAGCGAATGCATAGAACAAAATGACACATTAGATGTATTCACTGACTTTATCGTTGCCACCTGTTGTTGCTGTTTGTTCAAGTTGTTCATGTGAATGTCCTGTGTGGGCAGAGCCTTTAAAACAACCACTGTAGCTGTGCGGTTGAGATGGGAAGAATCCAGAACTGCATTATGCAAACGTTACGCAGAAAAGGATGGAGTCTATGGTAAAGTTTACATTGTCTCATTTCCCCATAGAGATTTGGATCCACTTCCTGATAACCAGTAGCTCTGTGCTCCCTAAAAGTCCTAATTTGTGGCTTCAGAGTGAAGGCTGCACAACATCACGCTCTTTAACCAAGAGCTGTGTATGGGTTTCACTTTATAGGTGCTTAGTTTCCCCCCTGATGTTTCTATGTTGGAGACAAACTCTACTCTTGAGAGCCAGACACTGTTATTCGATATGATTTCAGGTTCTACGGTGAAATAATCTTCTAACAAACTATCTCAATGATTTTAAATAATTTGTAGGGAAAAGGATTCATAATGTGTGATGATATTGTCAAACAAATTATCAAAATTGTCAGCAGCATATTTCATAAAGCACATTCAGGAAATGAAGGGAAGCTTTACAGGCTGAAGTCTGCGCTGTTTAATTGTGCAAGTCACATGAAAGTGCAGTTTTGTAAACAAAAAAATGCAGACATGGTCTCTGAAGCCAATATTTCCATTAGCCCCTCTCTCTGGCAAGCAGAAGTCCAGTCTTAATTTAGTTCATGGACACTATTACTCTCACTCACTCTCACTCACTCACACACACACACACACACACACGCTTTATCAAAATCTTCTGTTCTTTCTCTCTTTGAACACAGATGTATAAGATGCACACATTTTAAATGGAGAAGTGTGTTGGTTTGGAGCAGTTTATTTATTTTGATTGATATCAACCAACAAACTCAACATTTAAGAAATACTTTCTGCAGTCAATGAGTTTGCTCTTGATCAAGTTTCCTCCTTCAAAACCTCTTCAGCTGAAGTGAGACCCCTTGTAAGTTGAGACGGAGGAGGAAATGAGTTGCAGGAGGCTATAGGGCCAGGTTTTAAACACCCGTTTTATTACTCTACAAGGTGTAATAATGACAAATTAAGCCATTTCAAGACTACCATTTGTAAGTGGTAGGGAGCTTGGTAATACATATTTGCAAAGCCAGAAAGCGCCCGCTGTTGCCAAATGTTCTGTTTGCCGAACAGGCCTGAAACGAGGCTTAAATGAGAGGATGATCATGAGGTGGGTGGCTGAGGTGGTGTGCTAGTAAGATGAGCCTCACTTCATAATGGGCTGGTATAAATCATTAACTCCATCAACCGAACATTTTAGTGGCTATCTCTATGGGCAGCCAGATGGTGGTGCTCATGTCAGAGCAGCCGGGTGCTCAGGCCGAGGACAGCCTCAGATAGCTCTGTTGATGGGAACCACGATTCTATCCATATGCGGACTAACTCAACTGTGATTTTAATTTTACCTCGGTTTAGCTTTTTAAGAAATTCCCATGATCCCCAGTAAGGGGCTGCATTCACATCCCCCGAAATAGGATTAGAAATGGAATGTCGCCACTACAGTGACATTCAGGAGTCGGCCATTACACTGTGGGGCAAAAATGTCCCCCAAACTTCCTCCTAATCCTGTTTTTAGCATTCATTGTAAGCAGCTGCGTGTTTGCAAACAGCGCAGGGCCTCGCAGACCATTGTCTTGTCCGAGAGGATGCAGCTTGCTCATGGACCTTGTGAAGTGGGTGTTTACCTTCCTGTCTGTGGTCACCCGGGGTTTATGGCTGTCATTCAGTAATGTGCCATCTAAGTCCCGAGCCAAAGCTCACTGGACACAGCCACACTAAATCACCTGCTTCCGAGTCACCTTCTGTCTGTGCCACCTCACCTTTATTATAGGGCTCACATACATATATAGGCAGCAATAACTTTCAGCCTTGTTTATATTCACTCCCCACACACGTCCCCTCGCCTTGAGCATCTCCCTCATGGAAAAATACAGGCGGTTAAAATGCCAGCCAACAATGGTTAAAAGCATGTGGTGTCCATTTTCCCCCATATTTCCATTTGTGGTCATCAGAAATCGTCTTACCATCAAGAGATTTCAAAATCCCTGAACTGTGAAACTGATGTGTGTTTTGTCACTCACTTCAGTATAGTTTAACTTTAAAGCCACCCGCTATATTAATCATAGAAGACACATGTACTGTAAATCCAAGCAATGACAGCTGTGTTGGGGCTTTACCCTACCTACGACTCCGCAGAGATATCTCATTATTCTGTTGCCCTTGGCACCCACACATCTTCCACACTCAACAATCCCCACATCTGCAACTAATACAGTAGTTGCTTTAGTGCACACATGGGTTTTTTTCCAAAAATTCATCCACTGAATCCCGTTGGAAAATGAGGAGATATTTGACTGGGAGATAAAATAGTTCGACTGTAAGGGCTGTCTTAAGGTGAACCAGAGGGCAAGAGGAATGCCGATAGGGAAGGTTTTCAAAAGCGCATTCAATTCTGTAGTCCACAGTAGCTGTGAGAGCAATGGCAGCAACTGGATTCATGCAAAAGGAAACTTTTAATCTTTTTAGATGTACAATAAGTCATGATATCACTGTACTGTGTCAGCTGTGAGATGGAAAGAGTCTAATCTTGAGGCTAGAATGCCATCTTGTGGCAAAACGCCTGCTTAGTTTAGTGAAACTGGAAATCGGAGGATTTACATTTTTTATTGTGGCAGCACATTTTTTTAAATCTGTATTATACAAAATAATCAACTTTATATTCTAAAAAACACAACATAGTGGTTTCGTCATCGGCATACTATCTGCTCGCTTTTGAGCTCCGAAATCAGAGCACGTTTTCCCCTGGCATCTGTTTGGTTTTAATGCAACCACAAACACGTTGTCATTTTCATGCAATTAGTAACAGAAACTATCTTTGCAGCTATAGTAATAGAATATATGAGGCTTATGCTAATATGATTACATTAGCCCCACTAATGACACTCACTAAACCATTCTATTAAACATAAAGACTCAACAAAGAGGAGAATTTGTTTTTTATTCCCATTTCACATTCTGCTGGTACAAATGAAGCAAAAAACTAGCCCCGAGGCAAATTTTCCGCTGCACGCAGGTTTGATTTTCTCACAGAGCAAAGTTTCCACAGAGCCGAATCCCTGCTGTCCTGTTTGTTTAGGTGTGTGCTGATTAGAAGTTCGCATGCTGGGTACAACGTATCTCAGCACACCAAGGGTTTGAAACGTGACATGTATTTTACCGTGACTGGAGACTCAGCCCTCTCTTTCTCTCCCCTTTCTGTTCCCTTAGTACCTCAGTGTTTAATGGTGTTGTTATCCCAGCTCGCACTTTGCCATGCAGTCTTCATTAACAAAGGTCGTAACACAAGGCATAAATGTTCTCCTTCCGGGTGCTGACAGTCCACCCAGATGGACAGACCATTTGATAAACACTGCACTGTTTTACTGTTGCCGTTCATTAGCCGAGAGACGATTTAAAGGAGAAGGGAGAATGCAGACTGTTTGAATAATGATGTTTCAAAGGGCATTTTTGGAATATTGAATAACATACAACATCTGTTTCTCATGGCTTCCTATTTTACAGAAATAACATAAAGCGTCAGGATGGCTTTAATGTGCAGGTCTTTAATGAGCTGGTGTAGGGTGAGCGCTTTCATTGGTGCTCGTGTGGATTAGCGTTTATGGGCCATGCCAGCGGTAATGATGGCTCTTCCCGTAGACTGCCTATGACAATTTTGTTGTGTTTCTTTTATAGGACTCGCTGAGGCCCTCGCCCAAGGCCTGTATCAGTCACCACAGACGCACCCTGCTGACAGGGCCCCCTGTTTAAAAGTCCCAGAATCTGGCACTAAAAAAGGGAAAATGCAGAACGGAACGACAGGAGCGACAGAAGGGATAGCGCTGACGTGTGGCATGTCTGGAATCCATGAATTCATCTTCACCCTGGTACCCATCGTCTACGGCTGTATCTTTGTCATCGGCATTGTTGGAAACAGTATGGTAGTGGCTGTGATCTACTGCTACATGAAGCTCAAGACGGTGGCCCATATATTTGTGCTCAATCTAGCTGTTTCTGACCTCACCTTCCTCATCACTCTGCCCATGTGGGCCACCTTCACCGCCACAGGCTATCACTGGCCCTTTGGAGGAGTCCTGTGCAAGGCCAGTGCATTGCTGGTGATTTTTAACCTCTACACCAGCATCTTCTTCCTCACAGCACTCAGCATTGACCGTTACCTTGCCATCGTCCACCCAATACGATCACGCAGGTTACGCACTGTGCTGTACGCACGTATCACCTGTGTGGTGATCTGGCTTTTTGCCTTTATGCTTAGTGTGCCCTCAGCAATGAGCAGGGATGTCCACAACATCAAAAACTCCACTACAGTGTTGTGTGGCACTCTTCACCCGACCATTGAAAATCCCATAATTACGAAAGAGTTCCTGCTGGCCATCAGCCTGATGAAAAGCCTGCTCGGCTTCCTGGTGCCCTTTGTCATCATCATCACCTGTTACTGCCTCATTGGACGTGCACTGGTGGGGGCGAGGCACATCCAGAAAAGCTCCCGTTCACGGGATGACGAGGTGCTGCGCATGCTTGCAGCAGCTGTCCTGGCCTTCTTCCTGTGCTGGGTGCCCCATCAGGTGTTCCACTTGATGGATATGCTCAGCCAGCCGTCACTCGAAAAGAACTGTGCCATCAAAGAAATCATTGACACCGCCATGCCCTTCACTATCTGTATTGCCTACTTCAACAGTTGCGTTAACCCTCTTGTGTATGGCTTTGTTGGGAATAACTTTCGCAAAAACTTGCTGCGACTGTTGCGCTGCTCTCCAGATGGAGTTAGAGTGTCTCACCCGAGCATCAGCTCCAAGATGAGTGCCCTCTCTTTTCGTGCCTCTGAGGCACTGAGCCTCACAGCCAAAAGCAAGGCCTCTTCTGACGTTAAGTGACAAAGAAGAAAAAGAGTCCAAGTTTACTCTCCCCGCTCTATGGGTCTGTGGTTAAGGGGCTGGGGATGGAGACATTCCATGCTTTTAAACCCCCAACTGTATTGCAAAGCACTGAAACACGCAGAATGGTTGAAACGTTGTATTCATGTCCCTCTGTAAGTAAGTCCAAAATAAATCCACCTTGTACAATGCTTATCTGCAGAATAATTATTCAAAAACTATTACTATGTCACACGACACTCATACTTGTAACATGCATGCGAGCAAATGTTTCTTCTCTTTTAAATTAAAGTCAGTGTCACTGACATCGGTGTTTTAAAAAAATCCAGGAATTTACTATATCAATGCTTACAAAAGACTATACGTACAGATCACTTATCCCATTATTTATATGAGATATGTATATGCTGCAGGATTTTGTCGCTTTGGTGCCTTAAGGATACAGTGCAGTAATATATCGTCCTGTGATAACCATTCTGTGTGCTCAGTAGGTCTTTCACCAGTCGGAACAGTGATCAAGTTCTCAGCAAAGATGCCAAAGCTAAAAACAAAAAAAATAAAAATCATAATCGACTCATCACTGCCAGCAGCTGTACACATGGAACAATTGGTAAAAGTGTAGCAAAAATGTGATGTATGTTTATATCAGTTCGTAACATATTTGACTATGATAACTAGTGTATGCTGTATGTGGTTAAAGTGTTTGCATAATAACATTGAAATGATGAAATGTTACCTAGTCTGGGAGTAACATGCTGTATAAATAAGAGTACTACACCAACACTCCAGGGTGATCATTGTCAATATCTCTGGTTGTTTTCTTTGTAATATTTAAACATGTTGATATATTTTTTTTTTCCTACTCTGTAAGTGTACAGGTTGTGAATATGTGAAAATATGAATAAAATGTAAAAATACACAGTACTAAGTTGATTTTTTTAACACCACATAATAGACCTGTCACAATATCTGGTTTTCACTACACGATTATCACGACCAAACAAATTCACAATATTGATACTATCAATTGTTGTTGTTGTTGTATTTGTGTTTTTTATATGGACTGATGAGTCTGAAATAAAAGTTGAATTATCACAATAGTTTTTTTTTATTATTAATTTAAATAGTATTTAAATTCATCTTTCACTCTTTAATGTGCGTTTTGTCTCTTTTAGCAAATTAATTAAACTTAAAATACAAGTGTAGTAGGTGCAGAAAGTCTTTGACTGTAACTGTGAATATTAAATTATTTAAGAGGAGCTGGATTATATACACTATATCAGCATATGTGTATTATTAACATGATTTTATTTTTAAATATCACGGTTACAGTCCATGCTGGTATATCGCGACACACCTCACAGTGAAAGAGTCCAACTATCCGGATTAGTAATACAAATATGTTAGTAGTTACCAAAACATCCAGAAATAACAGTTAATTATTAAGAATGAAAATCAATTGATCTTGCCTCAAAACTTGCTCAAGCACCTCCAGCATCTATTAATCATTGACCATACATCAGATAGGCCCCTGTTCCTCCACGTAGCACCCTAAAAATAACTGGTGGCTTTTTGGAAGGATGTGTGTCACAAACCGGGCCGAACGGCCATGACAAAAAAAGGGAGATGCACTCAACGAAGCAGTTTAACAAATTATTTATTAATTTTAAAGTAACGTAAAAGACAAACATAAACTAACAGTGACATGTGAAGTCAGTCATTTCAGCAGTGTAAGTGAGTGTGTGCGTGGAAAGTGTATATGCAGTGTTGTATAGTGTAGAAACGAACCACAACCAAAACCAAAACGGGTGTCTCAGAGAGACCAACTGAGAATCCAGAGGGTTTTGATACTGGCACACAGGCACCACTCTGCCTGAAGACCCTCTGCCACACCCACCTCCACACCTGCAAGGAAAGCAGCAAAACAACCAGGCAACAGGCAGACAGGGTCATCACATGTGTGACACGCTGCTGTATCACAGATGGGGATTGGTGGATTGGTGGATGGGCGGCAGGTCGGGGGTTATAAATGCTGTCAAGCGCTGTGTTCAGCCTCACTGACAACATGAAGGTCCTCCTGCTTCTCGGATTGGTGGCTTTTGCCCTGGCTGACATCACTCGCTTCGAGGGGTAAATCTTTAGTCTCTGTTAAAGAAGAAAATACATTATATTTGATGAATTATGTGAGACACTATTGCTATAACTAGTGTATGAATTGCAGTGCTAATCATGACTTTTCATGAAGCGAGAATGATGACATACTGTACAATGACTCTTGACCTGTCTGCTATGTATTATAGGGTGATATTAGCTAATGTTAACTAGTGGACCAAGAGAGTACTGTAGGCTTTAGGTCACAATATGGTTCAATGTAATTATGCCATCAATTGTCAATATGTCAATTTTAATAAGTGTGGCAATTTGTTAGTGTTATTATTAAAGCAAGAGATTTTCAAATTTATTAAACGGGTATTTTTCAACATTTGTCCACAGACAAAATTACGTTGACCCATTGTTCAAAGTTACTTTAGCAGCATTGTACAAACCAGTAACCCTTCAACTTCAACTACGGGCCCCCAAAACCATTGGACCACTTTAGCTTGATGCAGATGCAATTCAATGTAGAGACACTGTTTAGTGCCATTATTTGAAAAGTGGAATCGAACATGTATATAAGATATAATAGTTATAAACCTCGGGTATCTGCCCTTGAATAACACACTATTCAATCACAAAACCTTTAATTACTTGTGAAAGGCCAGCACACAAGCTAGAGTAGAGCTAGAGTATTCTTTTACTGTGGTCAAGAGACTGCCCAGTAATTTAAACCATAACTGTGGCTATTGTACTGTATTTGTGACCAATCTTTTTGTTTTTTTCTAGAGAGAAAGTCTTCCGTCTGAAGCCTGTGCTTGATGAGCATGTGACTCTCATTAAGCAACTGGCTAAGAGCATCGAGGTAATTTACTGCTTTTTCTTACAGACCCCTACACCTTATAATCCTATCTGTACTCACTACGGGGATTTCATTTGTTTGCTAATGATGGAAGAGGCTGGACACGACCTACTTTTTTGGTCAATTCACTGAATGACCGTTGAAATATGCAAGTCATGTCTAATTGTACCTTCTTTTTTTTAAATGCTTGTATCAAATTACTGTCTATATTGCTGGATTTTTGGCGATTTTTGGCGTGTCATATTCACTTCACAATTAGAATGTCTTTCAGCTCGTCACAGTTTGTCAAATGAGAGGCTTGAATTTGGATTTCACGTCTGAATATCTCTACATGCTCAAGTGTTTGACTTTGGCGCCATCTGCAGGTCGACTTCTGGAGGCCCGAGAGCGCTGAGCTGGTGACCATCGACATTGACGTGGACATCCGTGTGCCTGCCATGTACCTGGATATGGTGTACACCACCCTGCAGCAGAATGACATGGAGCATGAGTAGGTCACGAGACAAAGATGCAAAAAACTTCATCTGATTTCCAATTAATCCAATTTGTTGTTTTTTTACTTGTGATGTTTTAACACTTTTTTAATGAATTCCTCTTCAGGGTCCTGATTGAGGATATGCAGTCTGTTGTTGATGCCCAGGCTGACGACGACAAGCTTTCTCCCAGAGCCCACAGCTACACCAAGTACAACAACTGGGACAAAGTAAGAGGAAAAAAGATCATCAGCCGCAATCTCTACCCTGACCGAACTGTTATTTCCTGTTCTTATTTTCCACTCCTTTTAATTTCAGGTCCAGTCCTGGATTAACTCTATTTCCTCCTCCAATTCTGATCTGATCAGCAAGCAGGTGATCGGAAACACCTATGAGGGACGCCCCATGACTGTCCTGAAGGTATTACAAGACTTATCTGCTGTATCAGTCCCTCGTGTTGAAAAGTTCCGGATAAGTGTATACCACCGATTACATCTAAATGTTTTATGATTACTTTTAACAACCACAGCTCGGTAAGAAGTCCAGCTCCACCAAACCCGCTATCTTCATGGATTGTGGTATCCACGCGAGGGAGTGGATCTCTCCTGCTTTCTGCCAGTGGTTTGTCAAAGAGGTAAGGAAGACACCTGGATAGGCATGGCAAGCATTTATACAAAGACTTCCCCTGTTAACGGCACAGATTATTTTTTATTTTTTTCCAATCTTCCTCAGGCTCTGTCCACCTATGGCAGTGATTCTCAGATGACCAGCCTGCTCAACCAGATGGATGTCTTTGTTCTGCCCGTCTTTAACGTTGATGGCTACGACTACACCCACAAGAGCGTAAGTTCCATCTTCGAATCTGATAGAGACCATGCTGTCTTGTTTATCTTGAAGAGTTCGTTGATTTGTTAAATGCATGTCTGACGTGTTTATTTTGTCCACTGGGGGACTTTAGAACAGGATGTGGAGGAAGACTCGCTCCAGGAAATCTGGATCCAGCTGCATTGGTGCCGATCCCAACAGGAACTTCAACGCTGGATGGTGCAGTAAGTGCAACATATACATGTTTACTGTATGTCTTAAAGGGGTACTCAAGCTATTTTATATTGCACTTCCATAAAGAAGGGGTATATATGTAAAATTCGATTTTTTTTTTAATGGCAAAAGTCTGCAGCAGAGGCCGAGATATTTTGACTTTTAGTTTTCATTTAAGACACACCCCAATAACCTTGAATGCTACATTTCCCATAATGCAACTTGGTAACATCATTTGTTGGAAATATCCACATCTTTCAAATCCAAATTGTGTAACGTAAGGCTACATAGCAATTCAAAGATGTGTTATACATTGATGGTCTCAACCTGAAAGAGAGGTCACCTTATGACATCACTATGACATCCTCAGGATTATTTTCCCAAACTCCCTCCTGAGCCGTATAAGACCTTCTACAATAGTTTTCACAGGCTGCATAGTACTCCTCAAGTAAATCGAATGACCGTAAGCCTGGTCACAATGCATTTGAAGAAGTAAAAAATAAATCAGATTTTCATTACAGCCACTGGAGCCTCCAGCAACCCCTGCAGCGACACCTTCTGCGGGTACAAACCTGAGTCTGAGATCGAGGCCAAGAATGTTGCCGACTTCATTCGCAGGAACAAGTCCGTCATCAAGGCCTACCTCACCGTCCACTCCTACTCCCAGCTGCTGCTCTTCCCCTATTCCTACACCTTCGAGCTGGCTGCGGACCACAGTGAGCTGGTAAGTCATCACTATCTGCCATGAATAGCGTATTGGACATACCGCTGAATAAGCACAGGGATTTTATTGACTAACATGCTCGGTCTGTCACAATGACTATTTAATTATTCATCATGACGGTGTCACATGCATCGCTATAGTGTGGCAGCCTTGTGTCTACAGCCCTGCTGGAAACGTATGCATTTGGAACGCAATAACAATAGATTAACTGCATCAGACGTAGGTGTGTTGAATTTAGGATCAATCTGAATCTTCATAATGATTATCATACAAGTAATAAAGGTAAAAGAAGTGTCAGTATAAGGTTTATTATATTGTCAGAAGATTTAGAATATTACATCTATACAGGAATAGATGCAGACTATAGCAAGAAAAAATATCTTCATGATGTTGGAGCATTTCGAGTGCATCTGAAGTCAAAGCATAGCAGCATATCGACCCGTTCAGAACAAAGGGTGTTATATAATATAAGCTGATTTTAATATCTCTAAAGGTGTTTCTAAAAGTTCAAGTAAGAATTCAGCCAAGTCTTATCATGAGTCTTATCTTAAGGCCACACTTGCCTGCTTCAAATCATCTACTCCCCGCTCATATGCCTCACTCTCATGGCTCTTTTACCTCTCCCTGGGGTGTACAGTTAACACTCACACCCCTGCTCCAGCTCTCACACTAACTGAGGCTCGTAATTTAAGCTCTCTTCTGACACTTTATAGAACAAAAGAACTCCGGGGATTCTGTCATAACTCATCTGTTCTGTTAGAAATATAATTTCCTGCTTGTGCATTTGTCTTGGGATTTAATTTCCTGTTGGAACTCACTTCAGCTTTTTACTATTTTCTGTAATATCAGCAAAAAATGTTGTCCAAACAAATGTAACAGTGGGTGGATGCTGCACGGAAAACAACATATATTAGCTTTTCTTACAACAAGCTGGATTTTTAAAGTTGCTTGGTTCTGTATGGTATTGTTCCTTTATTATACACTCTTTTCACTTTGAAACCAGACTATTTAACTTTCAAAAGAATTAACAGCACAATTATACCCTTCTAAATCACGAGTTAAAGAATACAAACAAAGTGTTGCCCATTTTTATTAAAGTCAGGTGTTTTGCTGATACAATCGTACTTGGTCTGGTGTGACCAAAAGCCTATGGTGGCTAATGTTAGCTAACTTTAGAGAGAGAGAGATTTTCTATGTTGTCTGATTGTCTATTCAATAGCATATGAATATATCTGTACTTTGTAAAAAACATCTGATTGGTCCTTTTTAACACTTCTGCCCTTTGTTTCTTCTCTACATCATAGCTGAAGGTTGCTGAGGGAGCCTCTGCTGCTCTGCGTAGTCTGTATGGTACTCGCTACACCAGTGGACCTGGTGCTGCAACCATCTGTAAGTACAGCAAATACTGCCGCTGCATTGGTCTCCATGGGGAAGTAGTGTATTAGAGGGACCTTGATATTCTATTTCACGCCTATAATGATATGCATTATGATGTGTTTGCGATGCACAAACCTCTTTTGAGAGATATGGCCTCGGAGGCAACAAAAGCGTATTGCCTATTATGAGAGAAAGCTATTTCTAGCACACAGAGGATATTTTGGGCCCCTGAAAGCAGTATTTGTATAAAAACACATCCAGGATGTTCCAGGTCATCAGCGTATCCCGCTCTGAATACCCCCCCCCCCCCCTCTCCTTATCTGCCTTCAGACCCCGCAGCTGGAGGCTCTGATGACTGGGCCTACGACCAGGGAGTGAAGTATTCCTACACCTTCGAGTTGCGTGACACTGGTCGTTATGGCTTCCTGCTGCCCGAGTCTCAGATCAAGCCCACATGCGAGGAGACCATGCTGGCCGTCAAGTACATCGCCGCCTACGTGCAGAAGAACCTCTATTAAAGAATGAGACTGCCAGGACCCCTGCCAACTCGGCTCCTCTGTACCAGCCCCCAGCCCCTCCAACCTCTCAGCCATCTCTAGCCTGTATCCATGGATACGGGCACCACCCGCCATGTTTCCTTGCTGTGCTTGACAGAATGTCAAGATGAGTGCAAACAATAAAATCAATGATCCGTCCCCACATGCTGAATAATTTTTTTATGTGTATATGATAATAAAGCGTCTGATGGACTGAACCTTTGCCATTTGTATGAAAATATACAACAAACACCATTATTTATGGTGAATAAAATATTGCTTACACTTCACAGCCCATCACTAATGGGTCAGGAAACTTGTGTGAACAGAAATTATGGAATAATATGCTTTAAAAAAAAAGTCCATCATGGCCCAAGAAAACATAGTGAGACATTTAACTTGAACAATGAAGAATCTACTGATGTACTGTATCAGACCCTTCGAACCCTGGTGATCCTCTTTTGCTCTTCTGGCACTGTTCCAGTGGTGGAGGACGGGAGGGTGGGGGTATCAGTCAAGGATTTTAGTCCAGCAGCACAGTGCGTGACACCCACAGAGTAA
Source organism: Leptoclinus maculatus (assembly GCA_032191485.1). Classification (NCBI taxonomy): domain Eukaryota; kingdom Metazoa; phylum Chordata; class Actinopteri; order Perciformes; family Stichaeidae; genus Leptoclinus; species Leptoclinus maculatus. The sequence continues at coordinate 6,784,860 of JAVDOI010000013.1, forward strand.
CTCCTTGGCAGCGTCTCCACTGTGCCAAGCATTTGGAGAAAATAAAGGAGCCAAAGATCAGCAGGGAGTGTAACTGCACTGGCACACATTTCTGGAGCAGAAGGTGAAAATTCAGCTGCTTTTGTAACATTACGACGAATGCAAATTTGTAAACCGAAGGTTTCAAATCGAATCAAGTTTTGATTGTCACACACAATCGTACACAGCACAGCACAATGTAGTGACATTTAGTCTCTGCATTTAACCCATCCAAGCATTAGGAGCAGTCGGCAGCTACTATACAGCTCCCATTGAGCAGTTTGGGGGTGGGGGGGGGGGGAGGGTGTTGTTCGGTGCCTTACTCAAGGGCACTTTGGCAGTACCCAGGAGGCAATCTGGTATCTCTCAAGCTACCAGTGCACCCTCCTTAGGCCTATCTGGGGACTTAAACCGGCGACCCTCCGGCTCCCAAGACAAGTCCCCACGGACTGAGCTACTGTCGCCTCCATATCATAATACTGGTAGGGATTTATTTTGTCCTGGGCTAGCTGTGTTCATAATTCCACTAGTGCAGTTAAGGGAATATGCCATGATATACATGCACTCACTAATATTTTTTATTTTCTTTAAACATGAAAAAATAGTGTATTATCCCCCTACCCCTAGTATAAGAGCCATGCCAACACCTTTTGATCTGAGGATTAACTCAAGAGATTTACTGAGACAACTAAAAATAATCCACTGTTGTGTAACACAGTTCAGGAGGCCCAGAGACCTCCACAACTGCTTCTGTTTGTCTTGTTTCTGTCATGATATATATCGTCTTTATTCCACAAGAGGGCGACAAAATCCAAACTGCAGCCTAAAATATGGAACATGTTGTTCCAGATCTCGGCACCTCATTACAGCATCATCACCATCTCTACTTTATCATCAAGAGTAAAGAGGACACCAGCCAAGGGAGCCACGTGAAAGGGCAAGGCTGCGGACGGATGTCTTGGGAATGTGAAATTATTTAAAGGTCAAGATTACTTTTTTTTCGCTTTGAGATCAGTTGTACAGTTTTAACTTAATATAACAAGTATACAAATAATATAAAGTCCGTTCAAAATCACTAAATGATACATGTGTGTCTACATGTATGCAGAATATTGTGTAAACATGTGAACAGTTGAACTCCTGACTGCCGGAGGGGGTTGTGGAGGCTCATGTGGGGAACAGGTGGGTGTGTGGAGACCGTCACATGACGCTCCGATTGGCTACTGTCATACTGGTATAAATCCACCTCTGTGGATTTGGTCAGTCCTTTTTCCTCCACGCTGAGCTGCCGCTTCTTCGGGTCCAGGCTTCCAAAAGTAGCTGCGACTTCTTCCGTTATGGCTGGTATGTAAACATCTTAACATTTCAAAAAAAACCTGCGATGTTTCGTTTCCAACGTGGGGGCCAGACCTTTAAACTAAAACGTGTGTCGTGTGAAGTTTAATAAAAGGCTCGTGAGCTTTGCTGGCGTTCAACGTCGCTGTTGTGAAAATGGCAGCCTGTCGTTAAAAGTGTCCTGCCTGTAGTTTGGTTTAAATGTTTGTAACCCCCCCCCCCCCCCCCCTCCGAAGTTAGCGGAGTTCAGTCCTAATGCGTAAATGTAGCGTTTGCTTAATCTGTCTCCACCTGTGTCTTGCTGTCCAATCAGTTCGCTAAACTCAGCGCGTGAAGCTGTCGGCCATGTCTGAAAAACATGTTGCCATATATGACATTTAAGCCACAGTGTCACCAGTTAGGATGTGCTGTGGGCTCCACTCCATTTGTCACGTTGTATACACTTTATTACTAGACAGCCTTATCAGATGATCCAATAACTCAGATTAAAGCCTCTATTCTCTTCTGGGGAAAGCTTTTAATGAATGACATGATGGTCCTCCTGGGGGCTAAACTTTGTAAAGCCTGTGCTGCTGTATGTCACGATTCTCCATTACCCACCTCCCACTTGTGGTGTTATCTTACTGGGGGAAGTGCATGTGTACAGCCTGTACTCTGTACTATACATTCACTAACCCGAGGCTGTGGTTCAACTTTATGATGTGTTTCATGTTAGGCTTCATGCATAAACAATACAGATGTTGTTGTGCCAGTTGAAAAAAAGGGGGAGGAGGAGGAGGTGTGTCGCTGAGAGCAACTTTTCCTGGCAACTCTGATGGGCAACACTTCACTCTTAAGGTTTTATATGTACTGTGTTGCTGTCTTTGACCACTATTGGTTGGAAAGTACTGAAAGGTTTCTTATACACTTCACGTGGGATCCGTGTTGGCCCACATGCTACAGTCACACAACCTTCCCAGCTGCCATGTGCATTTCATCATTGCCATTTATGTCCTTTCACAGGCAGGTCATTGTTCTGAGGCTTGCTTTGGCAGCTAGCTGACAGATTTTCCTCCTTGCCGTCAGAGGTGGTGGCACTACTCTGCAAATAAAATTCAACTTCATGAGGTTTAATCTGGTACTGGAGACTAAAGTCTTTAACTTTCTTTTTCTTTTTTTTTTGAGCCAAGGCTATAGAGTTTGTGGAAACTCTGCTTGTTGAGTATTTTAAATAACTTTTGGATTGATTGGAACATTAAGTTGACAGATGATTTTACAGTTTCGCCTATTGCAGTTATGCTTTTGTGTTTTTTACTTTTGTTGCTTAGTGTATCTTTTATCCTGCTGGCCAAACAGGAAAGATGTGACTTCATATCAAGATATTTGCAGCGCAGTCACGATGTAGTTAAATCACAGAAAACATTTCAACTATTTGACGCATCAATGGCAGATTCAGTGTCAGTCAAATGATGAGGCTACTTGTTAGACCCACCACCATCCCCATTGTGCTTTACCTCAACTGGAGCTAAATTCTTTGGATTTGCATATTGTACTTTGGCTCTGAAACCTGTTTGCTGGGTTTTGTTGAAATATTTCAGAATTTTACCAAGTAGATGCGGATGATGTACATCACAAAGTATTTTTTTGAACATTTTGAACATCACAGATCATCTTTTGTTAAATGTTCTTTCTTCTACAGACCAGGCTTTTGTGACGTTGGCTACCAATGACGGCTATGGTCGGGGAGCCATGGTTTTGGGCAAGTCCCTCCGAAACCACAAAACATCCAAGAAGCTGGTGGCTCTCATTGGTCCACAGATGTCAGAGCCTTGCCGGTAAGAAACCATACCTCCGACTACTGGTACAACATTTCTAAATCACGCCTGTCGGCGTTCTTGTCAAGGAATGTTTTCCACCTGGATTGTTGGTGATTCATTCTATAGTATTGTGACTCATTAGGGCCGTGCTGAAGGGAATCTTTGACGAGGTGAGGATGGTGGATGTGCTGGACAGCGGCGACACGGCACACCTGGCCATGATGAAGAGGCCGGACCTGGGCGTCACCTTCACCAAACTACACTGCTGGACTCTGACGCATTACTCCAAATGTGTTTTCATGGACGCAGACACTCTGGTGAGACTAACTGAGCCTTTTTCTAAGGCAAGAAAATGTCAAGATGTTTTACTGCAACTATCTATCTAATGTCTGTTTGTTTGTCTGCCTCCTAGGTGCTATCAAATATAGATGACTTGTTTGACAGAGAAGAATTGTCTGCTGCTCCCGACCCCGGCTGGCCTGACTGTTTCAACTCCGGCGTGTTTGTTTTTCGGCCTTCTGTGGAGACTTATGGCAAACTGCTCCAGTATTGTTCAGAACACGGAAGCTTTGATGGTAAGTGGAGATATATTCTGATGTGTTGTGCTGAAATGTTGATTTGATGGTGTTGTAGATAGTTTTTAGATTGTTTGATGATGTGACCTTTGGCTCTGGGAACTTGCATTGAGCAGTTTAATAGTTTATTCAATCGTTTCATCCCTATTTTACTTAGAGGAATAGTTCCACATTCTTGGAAATACTTTTGCTTACTGACCTCCAATACCCTGGATGAGATCAATGCTGGCACCAGAATATATATATATATATATAAACCCCCAATTACAACAAAACGTGTTTTTCCATGACAACTCGAGGAATGAATGCATTTCCCGAAATATTTCCAAACTATTCATTTTACTTCACATACCCATTTTTAGTTATTTTCTGAACTTATTTCTGCATGTTGGTATTGGATCAAATGTATTTGTGTTATGTACAAGTGTCTCTCAAAATAGACATGTCATTGCCAAATACATTACAAGAAGTGATTTATGTATAGAATTGCAAGTTTTTCTGGTTTACCACCACTGAGTTTTGAAGTCGGCAAACTTCTTTTTTTCAGTCAAACGCACACAAACATGAATGCTTTGCGCAACATTGAGTTCTTGGTAACATGATGTTAAACCGACCTTGTTTATCTTTTGCGCTGAGTGAGGCCTCTATCGAGCCCGGTGCCCGGACACAAGGCCCTCCTGTAACAGACTCTCCAGCTCTGCCGAGTTATTCTCAGGCTTTCACTGGGGAGGGGGTGAAAGTTAAATTTGAGAGGTCGTGTTTTGCACAGAGTGCTGGTTGACATTCAGCAGCTCTTCTCAGTGAGGCGTACTGTAACTGAATTGTGGTCGTTGTTTTGGCTCCGTATCGGGTTTAAACGAACATTGGTCAACACTGGTAGGGGGCTGTGGTTCTCGTATACTGCAGCTTTACCACCTTTGCTTTCCACAAATGAAAACGATTAGAGTCCCTTTTTTATTTATTTTTTTAAAGGTAACTGCAAACATCTTACATGACAGAACATTCATTTTAGAGTAAGAAAGATGGCAATATAGTTTAAACACTTTGCCGTATACAATTGGTATTTAAAGTATTCTTGCAGGTATTAAGAGGCTCCTACTTTGCCTTATCTTTTACAGTGTCCTGCTTTAGTGAATGTTTTTAACTGCAGAAAGATGCAAAAGAAAGTTGTGAGACTCTTTCTCCATCTTGAGACTAGAACGTTGTCATGTCAAGATTATGAAGATGGATCTCAATAAGCACATAATGTGAAGAAAATAGAGCCTAAAATTGTTTGTCAGGATAGGGACTGAAAAATGAACTTGTGAATGCTCTCTGCTGGATAAACTATGTAATTGCAACACTTTTGTTTTTTTCAGCATTGCCTCAAATGCATTTTTGTCTTTTCTCTACTGTAATTTCTTATTTATCAGCCAACACTTAAGGCAATACTGTAACTGGAAACGAATCACCTACCATGAGTTAAGATTGTTTTGTCAAAACCCAGAGCTTTCACCTATATGACTTGCTTGCTTACGTTACCAAAGTTTCATACATGGGCTGCATGATCGTGAGACCATGAAAACAGGTGTTGAAGACTGTAAGATGTAGTCGAAAGTCTCTGAAAGAGCTAGTAACTGACCTGCCTATATATCGGCTGCTCAAAAATGCCACTAAACAAAGGAAACGGGATGCGACGTACAGTAGGGCTGGGAAGAGCCGGAGCGTGTCCTTATTAGTAGCAGGGAACCTTTTTAACATTACATGGCGAGCTGTTCTCCTTTGTGATACTGTGAAAGAGATTCCATCTGTGAGAAAAGCAAACTAATTGGTAAACAGTGGCCAGTGCTTTCAAGTGCCGACTCATTCTGGCCGAGTTTGTTGAAAATAATTTTTCCACGATGCGCACAGACGAGACATTGTTGCATTCATTTTTCCAGAAAAGATATCTCTGTCAATGAAAATTCGTGTCGTTTTTCGATCTAATATTTCAGTGTCACGTAAAGCCGTCTTATTTATAGCCATGGATGGTCTGTTCATGTGCACTGGGGCATGAGTTGAAGTTGCCTTGACCTTTTCAGCATTTCAGTTCCCTTCCACGATAAGGAGTACATGATGTACACGTGCAGCTCTGTCTCTCTGCAGTTCATGGATGATATTAAAACATTGCTGAGGAAAGGGAAATAATTTCAGCGGTTGAACCCTGAGGCTATATCTCTGCATCTGTGGCTCCAATGAATTCTGCTGCCAAAACAAACTGGCAGACATAAACGCACATTCCTGCTGAGCTCTCCTCATCCCCTCAAAATGAAGACGCATATTAAGTTTGAAATGCCCAGTAGAGGTTGTGGGTTCAGACAAACGGCATCTATGTGTTATTTTAAACTGCAGCAGTCTACGGTTTCACAGACTGTACAGTCCTGTGCTACATGTGAAACTTCTATTACAGGCCAACGTCTCATCGTGTGCCAGTTTCAGTCCGATGACTTGCTGTATGGCGACTAGGTGAAGCGATTCAGCGTGAATATTCAACGAGCTTGTCATGTTTTAGCTTGGCTTCAGAATGCTGTGTTCTGGCTGGTCGTTTGTCACAATGTAACGGAGGAGATGTTCACTGAAAAGGCTTTTTCCATTAGACTCTATTCAGATCTGGCTGTATACTTAAAGTGTAACCTACTTGACGGCAATTGTATCTCTGGACCCCGAACTGAGTTTTGTGCTTATGTAAGCCACCGTTGTGACAAGAGCTTCCCAAGTCCTAAATTGGCCAAATTGAGCGAGAGCAAGTGGCTGTCCAGCCCTCCAGTTGGGCCCCGAGGACCTGAGGCAACTCAAGTGCAAACTTTTAAAATTAGTGTTAAGTCGGAGGTCGATGTTGATGTACTTGAACAGCACAGAGGGGCAAAACCTTTTAATACTTGTGTCTAGTTCTATTATTTAAATTGGCGCCAATAGGGCTGGGGATCGTACAGATAAAATACCTTGGTTTCAATGGTGATTATTTAGATATAACAATGATCAGACTCAACAGAACATTTAGTATCTTTCAGTTCATGGTTTTAATTTTGTGATTGGCAACTTTACGGTTTTGGTTCCGTCTCACTGCTGGCATCGTTTCAGCATAAAAGCTCTGATAAACCTTCTGTATGCACCCCATAACAAAGTAAGCAACACTTTTCAGTCTGACTGCAATTCAGTCATTTATTTTAAAGGTTTTGATATTTCATTGATGAAGTAACAAGACATCATGGTGGACAGTTGATGTTGTTGTATATCTTACTATATGTTCAAGTGAGGAATTTAATAATTTAGCTCTTGATTTGACAGTAATAATGACGACTGTTCATTATTGATGCACAATAGAGCGATCAAACCAGCATTGCTGTCTGCTAGCAGGCTATGATACTGCAGCGTCTAGTGTTACCGGGCAGATTTTGACTTTGAACTGAGCAGAGTATTGGAGGTCAGTGAGCAAATGGCAGGCAATCAATCTTTGTCAAATATCTGATGAATAAATCCTCTCTGCTGTGGTGGATCATTCAACGAACCCAGCCTTTATATATGGCTGTGTGTGTGCCCTTAAACAACTCACTGATCTTTGATATTTTGCCTTCAGTGGAGAGTACTGTGTCAACAGTCGTGCACAATGTGACCCATGTTCTGTACATCGTGTCTCTTTAACGCTCTGTACACCTTCTATGATCAATATAAATCCACACCGTGCTCATGCATGGCTTCATATGGTATGATTCTATAAAACCCAGTGAGGTGAAACCTATTCAGATCTGCCAGTGCCTTCTAGCAAGTCGGATCATTATATTAACCGAAGCAATTTGAAACAAGAAAATCCATCCCTGCGATCTGAATGTGTGGGAACATTTCTCTAACTGCTTGTCTGCAGGTGTCAGCAGGCATTAGACTAATGTTGACCAGCGTAGGCGGGAAGACTAATTATTCTGGCTGTCACAGGTGTGCAGATCATTTGACTGAACTCTGTCAGCTTTTCCTCTTTCAAAGACACAATCTAGTCATGCGTTAAGCCCGTTTAAGCCTTTTGTCAGCTGCTTTTCATAACCAAGTTGACTGTTATGACACATACCAGTTTCTCACAGCATGTTCACACAAATACAATGACTCCCAGTCTCTTTTGACCTGAAGTTACCTGAAGTTTTCTCATCCCTAAAAACGCATCTATGAAAATGCCATTGAAAGCGCAGTACTGCTCCCAAGATTCTGCATTAGAACAGGCTTAATCTTAGGACCCATATCTGATATGACCAATACATTTTTGAATAGCAAATTAAAACTCATGTGTAACGTGGATCAGCACTGTACTGCCGTCTTGCATAACTTAATGAAAGGAATCGGAGCTGGAAAATGGGAAAGCCACTGTGTATATCCAGTTCTATATACAAGTTAAGGAAAAGATCCATGATTTATTTAATATGTAAAAACACATTTGTACAGGTTAAGCTATTATCCACTCTAATTGCTTTCTCAGAGTTGAACCACATCTGAAACTGTAGATTTGTACAGATTATTTCTGATGCAGTACAGTGTGTTCATATACCGTCATGTTGATTTATTTTATCTTTTTTTGCCCTCTCTGTTGCAGGAGGAGACCAAGGTGTTTTGAATGGCTTTTTCAATGACTGGGCAACAGCTGATATATCAAAACACCTCCCATTCATCTACAACCTCAGCAGCATAGCCATCTACACTTACCTTCCAGCATTCAAGCAGTAAGTGTCAGTGTACTGAGGTCATGCTTCTAAAAACACTCACACAGTAGTTGGTGTTTCTACTGCAGCGTGTGTACTTCCACAACGTTTTTATTATACTATACCAGAGAGACAGTTGGTGTGACTAAAGTCTTCCGTATCGGAAGGGAAGCCAATATGTTAGCAGACACTCGATCACATGAGCATGTAGTCCCAACGTGACGACGTCGGGTTACGAGCGAGATGAACCATTAAGATTCCAGCGGCTCTGCTGGAGGATCCCCCAGCAGGCCTCAATGCTGGGTTGGATATCCACCCTGAGCTCCCAACAGCTGAAACCCAAGCCTAAAATAGAGTGGTTTATTTAAAGACCTTTTATGTTCGCATCTAGGACTGGTCATTGTACGCTCCGTCTTAAGCTCCCATCCTCACTGCCCCTCTGCCTCACAACTTTTGTCCTCCATGGACACAAACCTCATCAACAAGTTCTTAGGTTTGACATTTCCTGGCATCCAAATCAAGATATCAAGGGTGATAAACGTGTACGTACTTGTTAGTTGTAAGCAATACTATTGCTTAAGAGGTCTGGCAAGCGCCAAGAAAACAACCCCCAGAGCCAGATTCAGGTTTATTTGTGTGTTACATGTGCGGTTTGCAATACTAAAAAGAAATCCATATCTGTAGGGTTGGAAATGGAGACACTATATAATGTAATATAGTCTAATATAAGCAGGTTAATGCCACTACAGCACCATAATGTGCAATGTTTAATCTTATTTGAAGTTTACAGTTTCATCTTGCGATATGAATGGGGACAGCAGTACTTTTCTAAAACTCCATATAATTGTTTTTATATACATTTCAAAACCGTGGCCGATTTCTGCTTTTATTTTTTTTTGTTTCAGTATAACTAACCACACGATACAGCTTTGTCAGGCACATTTTCCTGTTTTTAAACCAAAGCTTGAGTATAAATTAGTGAGTGGATGAAGGGTGTAGTTGCTACAAGATCAGAAAGTGAAAAGTCAAAAATGCTACCTGCTCGACAAATGCTGTTTTACAGGTGATTGTAGGACAAAGAAAATTATCTTGAATACTCTAAATATGTTTTTAAATTACATTGTTCCTTACAAATGTAATTAATGGGCATTCAAACGCACTATTTCATGACACGGTGTAACTATTGTCATATAACAAACATTACTGAGTCAGTTTGCTGACTTTGACTCTTCACCGCTTGAGCTATTGTTACAAAAACATGGCATTGTAGATAAATATTCAACCATATTTGAGTTTACAGTAGTTTACCACTAGCCACAGAGGACCCTGTTCAGCAGAAGTTACATAAGGTTTAATTTCATGATCAGCAAAAATGACATCTCCTCTTTTTCCTCATTCTCTTGAATGAGACAAGTAATTCATAAAACACTTAATCTACTAAATCTAACAATAATAAAAATTCTTATTTACCATGCTACTCATTTCAGATTTGGTGGCAATGCCAAGGTGGTCCATTTCCTAGGGAAGACCAAGCCATGGAGTTACACCTATGACGCCAAATCCAAACAGATCACAGGAAATGTGCATGAGGCCATCACACACTCCACGTTCCTCCTGGACTGGTGGACCCTTTACTCCAGCGCTGTGGTGCCCATGCTGCAGGAGCAGTACGGAGACGAGCCTTTCCACTCCGGATGTGTGGAGGTGAATGACCATATTTGTTTTATTCGACCTGCAGGCTTCCATTTACACAAGTATTTGTTATGAGTCTATTCCATCAGATAATGGGCAAAAAAAATATGTTTTACATTGTTTGGTTGATTTTCCTTTTTTACAAGATAAAAAAGGCAAATTCTGGATTATATACTTCCTTTTCTGTCTTCCAATTCATCTCAAAAAGTTCCAGCACAGTGACATGGTCACTTTTGAGAGGGAAGAAATATGGGTATGTATTTTATAGCTAGCAGTCAATAACCGTTTGTTGGCACCTGGTTTAATGCTATTACTGCTCTTTATGTCATTGAATTCGTATGGCTGGTTTGCAAGAAAATGATCAGAGTAACTTCAGAGTTGTTGCTCGTCATGTTGTTAATTTTACAAGCCAATGAGAACTCCCAGCCAAAGAAACGGCTTCCTTAGGATTTTTGATGAGACCATCTTTTTACAGCGCACACCTTTTTGGACCATCGACATGCAGAAGCAGGTTTCCAGATTGTCCAGCTCTATCAAAAATAATTTATTGTGGTGCTTTCATTGATAATGCAGGGAAGTACTCTATGTGTGGAAATAGGTTGTATCATATTTATGTAAGCACATGTATTCTGCTGTCGCATACTGTCTTTTTTTTTTTCCACCTTTTTATAATTTATTTTACCTTTTTTGTTTTATTTTGCTCCGATTCTGGATTATATACTTCCTTTTCTGTCTTCCAATTAATCTCAAAAAGTTCCAGCACAGTGACATGGTCACTTTTGAGAAGGAAGAGATATGGGTATGTATTTTATAGCTAGCAGTCAATAACCGTTTGTTGGCACCTGGTTTAATGCTATTACTGCTCTTACTCTAAAATCAGAGCTTCCGCGTGTGTTTGCCTGTCGCCATTAATCTGGAAAGGCTACGTATAATTCAGTGCTTCGAAAAAACTATGCGCGCAAAGGATGCGATCTGTCTGGGCTCTCTGTGTCTTCATTTTTCCTGCTCAGTTTCACTAATATGTTTTATTTCTTTTTAAAGGATGGGAGCTGTACTTCAGCTGAACAAGCCGAAGCCCAGATGTCCTCAGAAGAACGGAAGAAGAAATGGGAGCAAGGCCAGGCAGACTACATGGGAATGGACTCATTTGACAATATCAAGAGAAAGCTTGATTCTTTTCTCAAATAAAGAAGCAATGAAGCGCGATATCAAAGTAGCACTTGTAGTTTTTCTCAATTAAAGAAGCAATGAAGCGGGATATCAAACCAGCACTTGCAGTTTAACAAACTCACCACAGGTCTTTCAAGAAAATTCTGTAAAACTTTTTTCCGTCTTGGCTGTTGCTGAACTAGAAATCAGTTGAGTCTCCCTTCACCAGCACGACCCCACTAAGTTATGTTTTCTGGCTTTAATTGTCTATGCAAGACTCATAATTCAGTTTTACCCAGCCACAGGTATCTGGTCTGCAGCACTGTGAAGAAAATCAGGAGAGATTTATAACATAAATTCACTCTTTTCAAAGGTATTTGCAATATATAGTTTGCATACATTTTTCCATTTCTTTCATGCCAATGCTCGTTTTAATAACAAGTTGAGCTGTTTTTTTTTTTTTTTGTAGGAGTCGTTGTAGCCAAGATTAACAGTCACTAACGTGAATCTAATTTACTTCTTCTTTCATGTTATTTTTTTTACCGCGCACTCTTCTGAGCATTAACTATTGCGTTTCCTCACTTTATTTCTCGTGCTTTTGAATTGGGGGGGGGGGGGAAATAGCCTCTGTTTAACATAACTCAAAACATGTTTACAGCACATCTAAATGCCACAGTATGGTTATTTTGCCATACTCTAAACTCCTTAGTGCCTTCTTGCTCTCTCTATTGCCATCAGCCTCTCTGTTGACTAGCAGCTAGCTTCTTATGTGCAGTCTGTGTAGGACATTAGGGTTGAACTTTCCTGTGTTGTACTTGACCAGAATGTTTTCTGTACTGTAAAGTCTTCCTTTTGGAACTATTAAAATATCATTAAACGTTTGGGATTTGCTACGGTGTTTCTTTCCTTCAACATTTAGCTGTAAAAGTAACTTTTCAAATGAAGTAACTCAAAAAGTAACTTAAAATAAAGTAACTCAAAAAGTTGATTGTTTCATCATGTTAAACTGACTTGTCGACATTCTATACTGTGCTATAATGTTTATAACTGCAGCAACTCCCTTCATCAACACCATGCTGTACTATGACTTAATTAAATTAAGTTGAGTATCTTCAAATATAAAGTAACTTCAAAAATAAAGTAACTAAAAAAGTAACTTAACGACATGCTATACTATGCCGTTTATAACTGCAGAAACTCCCTTCATCAACACCACGACCAGTGGCTGGACTCCAGCGGGATTATGCCTTATCTGACCTCAGCATCACCAGCCCTCGATTGTCTTCCTTCAGGATGGAGTCCAATCGCCAAAGATGTTGCACTAATCAAATTTGTAGAATGTGTAAATTATTGTGAAATTCTAATGAAGTCTCCTGGTTGAATTACTTTTATGACTTTTCAACATGCTGTACTATGACTTGTTAATTAAATTAAGTTGAGTATCTTCAAAAATAAAGTAACTTAAAAAGTATCTTCAAAAATGAAGTAACTAAAAAAGTAACTTTTTTTCCAAAGTAACTAAAAATGTAACTTTTTTTCCAAAGTAACTAAAAAAGTAAAAGAGTCTTGCTCAGGGACACTTCGACACATGACACGTCCCAGTCAAGGATGGAACCTTCGACCTTGCAGTTACCAGACAACCCTCTTAACCCAGGGAGCCACGGATGGAGGATGGAGTCCAATCTCCAAAGACGTTGCACTATTCAAATTTGTACAATGTGTAATAAATTGTGAAATTCTAATGAAGTATCTCCTGGTTGAATGGTTGACTTTTATGACTTTTTTCAACATGCTGTACTATGACTTGTTAATTAAATTAAGTTGAGTATCTTCAAAAATAAAGTAACTTAAAAAGTATCTTCAAAAATTAAGTAGCAGTGGGCGCCTGTCATTGGCGCCCACTGGAGCTAGGGGTACAGCGTCTTGCTCAGGGACACTTCGACACATGACACGTCCCAGTCAAGGTTTGAACCTTCGACCTTGCGGTTACCAGACAACCCTCTTAACCCAGTGAGCCACGGATGGAGGATGGAGTCCAATCTCCAAAGACGTTGCACTATTCAAATTTGAACAATGTGTAATAAATTGTGAAATTCTAATGAAGTCTCCTGGTTGAATGGTTGACTTTTATGACTTTTTTCAACATGCTGTACTATGACTTGTTAATTAAATTAAGTTGAGTATCTTCAAAAATAAAGTAACTTAAAAAGTATCTTCAAAAATAAAGTAGCAGTGGGCTGCCAATGACAGGCGCCCGGGGAGCTAGGGGTACAGCGTCTTGCTCAGGGACACTTCGACACATGACACGTCCCAGTCAAGGATTGAACCTTCGACCTTGCGGTTACCAGACAACCCTCTTAACCCAGGGAGCCACGGATGGAGGATGGAGTCCAATCTCCAAAGATGTTGCTCTATTCAAATTTGTACAATGTGTAATGAATTGTGAAATTCTAATGAAGTCTCTCCTGGTTGAATGGTTGACTTTTATCAACATGCTGTACTATGACTTGTTAATTAAATTAAGTTGAGTATCTTCAAAAATAAAGTAACTTAAAAAGTATCTTCATAAATGAAGTAACTAAAAAAGTAACTTTTTTTCCAAAGTAACTAAAAAAGTAACTTTTTTTCCAAAGTAACAAAAAATTTAACTTTTTTTCCAAAGTAACTAAAAAAGTAAAAGAGACTTGCTCAGGGACACTTCGACACATGACACGTCCCAGTCAAGGGTTGAACCTTCGACCTTGCAGTTATCAGACAACCCTCTTAACCCAGGGAGCCACGGATGGAGGATGGAGTCCAATCTCCAAAGACGTTGCACTATTCAAATTTGTGCAATGTGTTATAAATTGTGAAATTCTAATGAAGTCTCTCCTGGTTGAATGGTTGACTTTTATGACTTTTTTCAACATGCTGTACTATGACTTGTTAATTAAATTAAGTTGAGTATCTTCAAAAATAAAGTAACTTAAAAAGTATCTTCATAAATGAAGTAACTAAAAAAGGAACCTTTTTTCCAAAGTAACTAAAAATTTAACTTTTTTTCCAAAGTAACTAAAAAAGTAAAAGAGTCTTGCTCAGGGACACTTCGACACATGACTCGTCCCAGTCAAGGGTTGAACCTTCGACCTTGCAGTTACCAGACAACCCTCTTAACCCAGAGAGCCACGGATGGGGGATGGAGTCCAATCTCCAAAGATGTTGCACTATTCAAATTTGTACAATGTGTAATAAATTGTGAAATTCTAATGAAGTCTCTCCTGGTTGAATGGTTGACTTTTATGACTTTTTTCAACATGCTGTACTATGACTTGTTAATTAAATTAAGTTGAGTATCTTCAAAAATGAAGTAACTTAAAAAGTATCTTCATAAATGAAGTAACTAAAAAATGAACTTTTTTTCCAAAGTAACTAAAAATGTAACTTTCTTTTCCAAAGTAACTAAAAAAGTAAAAGAGTCTTGCTCAGGGACACTTCGACACATGACACGTCCCAGTCAAGGGTTGAACCTTCGACCTTGCAGTTACCAGACAACCCTCTTAACCCAGGGAGCCACGGATGGGGGATGGAGTCCAACCTCCAAAGATGTTGCACTATTCAAATTTGTACAATGTGTAATAAATTGTGAAATTCTAATGAAGTCTCTCCTGGTTGAATGGTTGACTTTTATGACTTTTTTTAACATGCTGTACTATGACTTGTTAATTAAATTAAGTTGAGTATCTTCAAAAATAAAGTAACTTAAAAAGTATCTTCAAAAATTAAGTAGCAGTGGGCTGCCAATGACAGGCACCCGGGGAGCTAGGGGTACAGCGTCTTGCTCAGGGACACTTCGACACATGACACATCCCAGTCAAGGTTTGAACCTTCGACCTTGCAGTTACCAGACAACCCTCTTAACCCAGGGAGCCACGGATGGAGGATGGAGTCCAATCTCCAAAGATGTTGCACTATTCAAATTTGTACAATGTGTAATAAATTGTGAAATTCTAATGAAGTCTCTCCTGGTTGAATGGTTGACTTGTATGACTTTTTTCAACATGCTGTACTATGACTTGTTAATTAAATTAAGTTGAGTATCTTCAAAAATAAAGTAACTTAAAAAGTATCTTCAAAAATGAAGTAACTAAAAAAGTAACTTAAAAAGTATCTTCAAAAATGAAGTAACTAAAAAAGTAACTTTTTTTCCAAAGTAACTAAAAAAGTAACTTTTTTTCCAAAGTAACTAAAAATGTAACTTTCTTTTCCAAAGTAACTAAAAAAGTAAAAAAATCTTGCTCAGGGACACTTCGACACATGACACGTCCCAGACAAGGGTTGAACCTTCGACCTTGCAGTTACCAGACAACCCTCTTAACCCAGGGAGCCACGGATGGAGGATGGAGTCCAATCTCCAAAGACGTTGCACTATTCAAATTTGTACAATGTGTAATAAATTGTGAAATTCTAATGAAGTCTCTCCTGGTTGAATGGTTGACTTTTATGACTTTTTTCAACATGCTGTACTATGACTTGTTAATTAAATTAAGTTGAGTATCTTCAAAAATGAAGTAACTTAAAAAGTATCTTCATAAATGAAGTAACTAAAAAATGAACTTTTTTTCCAAAGTAACTAAAAATGTAACTTTCTTTTCCAAAGTAACTAAAAAAGTAAAAGAGTCTTGCTCAGGGACACTTCGACACATGACACGTCCCAGTCAAGGGTTGAACCTTCGACCTTGCAGTTACCAGACAACCCTCTTAACCCAGGGAGCCACGGATGGGGGATGGAGTCCAACCTCCAAAGATGTTGCACTATTCAAATTTGTACAATGTGTAATAAATTGTGAAATTCTAATGAAGTCTCTCCTGGTTGAATGGTTGACTTTTATGACTTTTTTTAACATGCTGTACTATGACTTGTTAATTAAATTAAGTTGAGTATCTTCAAAAATAAAGTAACTTAAAAAGTATCTTCAAAAATTAAGTAGCAGTGGGCTGCCAATGACAGGCACCCGGGGAGCTAGGGGTACAGCGTCTTGCTCAGGGACACTTCGACACATGACACATCCCAGTCAAGGTTTGAACCTTCGACCTTGCAGTTACCAGACAACCCTCTTAACCCAGGGAGCCACGGATGGAGGATGGAGTCCAATCTCCAAAGATGTTGCACTATTCAAATTTGTACAATGTGTAATAAATTGTGAAATTCTAATGAAGTCTCTCCTGGTTGAATGGTTGACTTGTATGACTTTTTTCAACATGCTGTACTATGACTTGTTAATTAAATTAAGTTGAGTATCTTCAAAAATAAAGTAACTTAAAAAGTATCTTCAAAAATGAAGTAACTAAAAAAGTAACTTAAAAAGTATCTTCAAAAATGAAGTAACTAAAAAAGTAACTTTTTTTCCAAAGTAACTAAAAAAGTAACTTTTTTTCCAAAGTAACTAAAAATGTAACTTTCTTTTCCAAAGTAACTAAAAAAGTAAAAAAATCTTGCTCAGGGACACTTCGACACATGACACGTCCCAGACAAGGGTTGAACCTTCGACCTTGCAGTTACCAGACAACCCTCTTAACCCAGGGAGCCACGGATGGAGGATGGAGTCCAATCTCCAAAGACGTTGCACTATTCAAATTTGTACAATGTGTAATAAATTGTGAAATTCTAATGAAGTCTCTCCTGGTTGAATGGTTGACTTTTATGACTTTTTTCAACATGCTGTACTATGACTTGTTAATTAAATTAAGTTGAGTATCTTCAAAAATGAAGTAACTTAAAAAGTATCTTCATAAATGAAGTAACTAAAAAAGGAACTTTTTTTCCAAAGTAACTAAAAATGTAACTTTTTTTCCAAAGTAACTAAAAATGTAACTTTCTTTTCCAAAGTAACTAAAAAAGTAAAAGAGTCTTGCTCAGGGACACTTCGACACATGACACGTCCCAGACAAGGGTTGAACCTTCGACCTTGCAGTTACCAGACAACCCTCTTAACCCAGGGAGCCACGGATGGAGGATGGAGTCCAATCTCCAAAGACGTTGCACTATTCAAATTTGTACAATGTGTAATAAATTGTGAAATTCTAATGAAGTCTCTCCTGGTTGAATGGTTGACTTTTATGACTTTTTTCAACATGCTGTACTATGACTTGTTAATTAAATTAAGTTGAGTATCTTCAAAAATAAAGTAACTTAAAAAGTATCTCCATAAATGAAGTAACTAAAAAAGGAACTTTTTTTCCAAAGTAACTAAAAATTTAACTTTTTTTCCAAAGTAACTAAAAAAGTAAAAGATTCTTGCTCAGGGACACTTCGACACATGACACGTCACAGTCAAGGGTTGAACCTTCGACCTTGCAGTTACCAGACAACCCTCTTAACCCAGGGAGCCACGGATGGGGGATGGAGTCCAACCTACAAAGATGTTGCACTATTCAAATTTGTACAATGTGTAATAAATTGTGAAATTCTAATGAAGTCTCTCCTGGTTGAATGGTTGACTTTTATGACTTTTTTCAACATGCTGTACTATGACTTGTTAATTAAATTAAGTTGAGTATCTTCAAAAATAAAGTAACTTAAAAAGTATCTTCAAAAATGAAGTAACTAAAAAAGTAACTTTTTTTCCAAAGTAACTAAAAAAGTAACTTTTTTTCCAAAGTAACTAAAAAAGTAACTTTTTTTCCAAAGTAACTAAAAATGTAACCTACTTTTCCAAAGTAACTAAAAAAGTAAAAGAGTCTTGCTCAGGGACATTTCGACACATGACACGTCCCAGTCAAGGTTTGAACCTTCGACCTTGCGGTTACCAGACAACCCTCTTAACCCAGGGAGCCACGGATGGAGGATGGAGTACAATCTCCAAAGATGTTGCTCTATTCAAATTTGTACAATGTGTAATAAATTGTGAAATTCTAATGAAGTCTCTCCTGGTTGAATGGTTGACTTTTATGACTTTTTTCAACATGCTGTACTATGACTTGTTAATTAAATTAAGTTGAGTATCTTCAAAAATAAAGTAACTTAAATAGTATCTTCAAAAATGAAGTAGCAGTGGGCTGCCATTGACAGGCGCCCGGGGAGCTAGGGGTACAGCGTCTTGCTCAGGGACACTTCGACACATGACACGTCCCAGTCAAGGTTTGAACCTTCGACCTTGCGGTTACCAGACAACCCTCTTAACCCAGGGAGCCACGGATGGAGGATGGAGTCCAATCTCCAAAGATGTTGCTCTATTCAAATTTGTACAATGTAATAAAAGTAACTTTTTTCCCAAAGTAACTAAAAAAGTAACTTTTTTCCCAAAGTAACTAAAAAAGTAACTTTTTTCCCAAAGTAACTAAAAAAGTAACTTTTTTCCCAAAGTAACTAAAAAAGTAACTTTTTTCCCAAAGTAACTAAAAAAGTAACTTTTTTCCCAAAGTAACTAAAAAAGTAATTTTTAAAAAAAAGTAATTATAAAAGTAACTTTTTAAAAAAAGTAATTAAAAAAGTTACTTTCAATGACACGCTGTACTATGCCGTTTATAATTGCAGAAACTCCCTTCATCGACACTATCGATTATGCCTTATCTGACCTCAGCATCACCAGCCCTCGATTGTCTTCCTTCAGGATTTTATTTTATTTATTTAATTTATTACACTATATTTATCCCTTTATGGGGGAAATTTGTCTCTGCATTTGACCCATTCCTGTAAATAGGGAGCAGTGGGCTGACAATAAGAGGCGCCCGGGGAGCTAGGCGTACAGTGTCTTGCTCAGGGACACTTTGACACATGACACGTCCCAGTCAAGGATTGAAGCTTCGACCTTGTGGTTACCAGACAACCCTCTTAACCCAGGGAGCCACGGACGGAGGATGGAGTCCAATCTCCAAAGATGTTGCACTATTCAAATTTGTACAATGTGTAATAAATTGTGAAATTCTAATGAAGTCTCCTGGTTGAATGGTTGACTTTTATGACTTTTTTCAACATGCTGTACTATGACTTGTTAATTAAATTAAGTTGAGTATCTTCAAAAATAAAGTAACTTAAAAAGTATCTTCAAAAATGAAGTAACTAAAAAAGTTAACTTTTTTTCCAAAGTAACTAAAAAAGTAAAAGAGTCTTGCTCAGGGACACTTCGACACATGACACGTCCCAGTCAAGGGTTGAACCTTCGACCTTGCAGTTACCAGACAACCCTCTTAACCCAGGGAGCCACGGATGGAGGATGGAGTCCAATCTCCAAAGATGTTGCTCTATTAAAATTTGTACAATGTGTAATAAATTGTGAAATTCTAATGAAGTCTCTCCTGGTTGAATGGTTGACTTTTATGACTTTTTTCAACATGCTGTACTATGACTTGTTAATTAAATTAAGTTGAGTATCTTCAAAAATAAAGTAACTTAAATAGTATCTTCAAAAATGAAGTAGCAGTGGGCTGCCATTGAAAGGCGCCCGGGGAGCTAGGGGTACAGCGTCTTGCTCAGGGACACTTCGACACATGACACATCCCAGTCAAGGTTTGAACCTTCGACCTTGCGGTTACCAGACAACCCTCTTAACCCAGGGAGCCACGGATGGAGGATGGAGTCCAATCTCCAAAGATGTTGCTCTATTCAAATTTGTACAATGTAATAAAAGTAACTTTTTTCCCAAAGTAACTAAAAAAGTAACTTTTTTCGCAAAGTAACTAAAAAAGTAACTTTTTTCCCAAAGTAACTAAAAAAGTAACTTTTTTCCCAAAGTAACTAAAAAAGTAACTTTTTTTCCAAAGTAACTAAAAAAGTAACTTTTTTTCCAAAGTAACTAAAAAAGTAACTTTTTTCCCAAAGTAACTAAAAAAGTAACTTTTTTCCCAAAGTAACTAAAAAAGTAATTTAAAAAAAAAAGTAATTATAAAAGTAACTTTTTAAAAAAAGTAATTAAAAAAGTTACTTTTAATGACACGCTGTACTATGCCGTTTATAATTGCAGAAACTCCCTTCATCGACACTATCGATTATGCCTTATCTGACCTCAGCATCACCAGCCCTCGATTGTCTTCCTTCAGGATTTTATTTTATTTATTTATTACACTATATTTATCCCTTTATGGGGGAAATTTGTCTCTGCATTTGACCCATTCCTGTAGATAGGGAGCAGTGGGCTGACAATAAGAGGCGCCCGGGGAGCTAGGGGTACAGTGTCTTGCTCAGGGACACTTCGACACATGACACGTCCCAGTCAAGAGTTGAACCTTCGACCTTGCAGTTACCAGACAACCCTCTTAACCCAGGGAGCCACGGATGGGGGATGGAGTCCAACCTCCAAAGATGTTGCACTATTCAAATTTGTACAATGTGTAATAAATTGTGAAATTCTAATGAAGTCTCTCCTGGTTGAATGGTTGACTTGTATGACTTTTTTCAACATGCTGTACTATGACTTGTTAATTAAATTAAGTTGAGTATCTTCAAAAATAAAGTAACTTAAAAAGTATCTTCATAAATGAAGTAACTAAAAAAGGAACTTTTTTTCCAAAGTAACTAAAAAAGTAACTTTTTTTCCAAAGTAACTAAAAAAGTAACTTTTTTTCCAAAGTAACTAAAAAAGTAACTTTTTTCCCAAAGTAACTAAAAAAGTAACTTTTTTCCCAAAGTAACTAAAAAAGTAATTTAAAAAAAAAAGTAATTATAAAAGTAACTTTTTAAAAAAAGTAATTAAAAAAGTTACTTTTAATGACACGCTGTACTATGCCGTTTATAATTGCAGAAACTCCCTTCATCGACACTATCGATTATGCCTTATCTGACCTCAGCATCACCAGCCCTCGATTGTCTTCCTTCAGGATTTTATTTTATTTATTTATTACACTATATTTATCCCTTTATGGGGGAAATTTGTCTCTGCATTTGACCCATTCCTGTAGATAGGGAGCAGTGGGCTGACAATAAGAGGCGCCCGGGGAGCTAGGGGTACAGTGTCTTGCTCAGGGACACTTCGACACATGACACGTCCCAGTCAAGAGTTGAACCTTCGACCTTGCAGTTACCAGACAACCCTCTTAACCCAGGGAGCCACGGATGGGGGATGGAGTCCAACCTCCAAAGATGTTGCACTATTCAAATTTGTACAATGTGTAATAAATTGTGAAATTCTAATGAAGTCTCTCCTGGTTGAATGGTTGACTTGTATGACTTTTTTCAACATGCTGTACTATGACTTGTTAATTAAATTAAGTTGAGTATCTTCAAAAATAAAGTAACTTAAAAAGTATCTTCATAAATGAAGTAACTAAAAAAGGAACTTTTTTTCCAAAGTAACTAAAAAAGTAACTTTTTTTCCAAAGTAACTAAAAATGTAACTTTCTTTTCCAAAGTAACTAAAAAAGTAAAAAAATCTTGCTCAGGGACACTTCGACACATGACACGTCCCAGTCAAGGTTTGAACCTTCGACCTTGCGGTTACCAGACAACCCTCTTAACCCAGGGAGCCACGGATGGAGGATGGAGTCCAATCTCCAAAGATGTTGCTCTATTCAAATTTGTACAATGTGTAATAAATTGTGAAATTCTAATGAAGTCTCTCCTGGTTGAATGGTTGACTTTTATGACTTTTTTCAACATGCTGTACTATGACTTGTTAATTAAATTAAGTTGAGTATCTTCAAAAATAAAGTAACTTAAATAGTATCTTCAAAAATGAAGTAGCAGTGGGCTGCCATTGAAAGGCGCCCGGGGAGCTAGGGGTACAGCGTCTTGCTCAGGGACACTTCGACACATGACACATCCCAGTCAAGGTTTGAACCTTCGACCTTGCGGTTACCAGACAACCCTCTTAACCCAGGGAGCCACGGATGGAGGATGGAGTCCAATCTCCAAAGATGTTGCTCTATTCAAATTTGTACAATGTAATAAAAGTAACTTTTTTCCCAAAGTAACTAAAAAAGTAACTTTTTTCGCAAAGTAACTAAAAAAGTAACTTTTTTCCCAAAGTAACTAAAAAAGTAACTTTTTTCCCAAAGTAACTAAAAAAGTAACTTTTTTTCCAAAGTAACTAAAAAAGTAACTTTTTTTCCAAAGTAACTAAAAAAGTAACTTTTTTCCCAAAGTAACTAAAAAAGTAACTTTTTTCCCAAAGTAACTAAAAAAGTAATTTAAAAAAAAAAGTAATTATAAAAGTAACTTTTTAAAAAAAGTAATTAAAAAAGTTACTTTTAATGACACGCTGTACTATGCCGTTCATAATTGCAGAAACTCCCTTCATCGACACTATCGATTATGCCTTATCTGACCTCAGCATCACCAGCCCTCGATTGTCTTCCTTCAGGATTTTATTTTATTTATTTATTACACTATATTTATCCCTTTATGGGGGAAATATGTGTCTGCATTTGACCCATTCCTGTAGATAGGGAGCAGTGGGCTGACAATAAGAGGCGCCCGGGGAGCTAGGGGTACAGTGTCTTGCTCAGGGACACTTCGACACATGACACGTCCCAGTCAAGGATTGAAGCTTCGACCTTGTGGTAACCAGACAACCCTCTTAACCCAGGGAGCCACGGATGGAGGATGGAGTCCAATCTCCAAAGATGTTGCACTATTCAAATTTGTACAATGTGTAATAAATTGTGAAATTCTAATGAAGTCTCCTGGTTGAATGGTTGACTTTTATGACTTTTTTCAACATGCTGTTCTATGACTTGTTAATTAAATTAAGTTGAGTATCTTCAAAAATGAAGTAACTTAAAAAGTATCTTCAAAAATGAAGTAACTAAAAAAGTAACTTTTTTTCCAAAGTAACTAAAAAAGTAAAAGAGTCTTGCTCAGGGACACTTCGACACATGACACGTCCCAGTCAAGGGTTGAACCTTCGACCTTGCAGTTACCAGACAACCATCTTAACCCAGGGAGCCACGGATGGGGGATGGAGTCCAACCTCCAAAGATGTTGCACTATTCAAATTTGTACAATGTGTAATAAATTGTGAAATTCTAATGAAGTCTCTCCTGGTTGAATGGTTGACTTTTATGACTTTTTTCAACATGCTGTACTATGACTTGTTAATTAAATTAAGTTGAGTATCTTCAAAAATAAAGTAACTTAAAAAGTATCTTCAAAAATTAAGTAGTAGTGGGCTGCCAATGACAGGCACCCGGGGAGCTAGGGGTACAGCGTCTTGCTCAGCGACACTTCGACACATGACACCTCCCAGTCAAGGTTTGAACCTTCGACCTTGCAGTTACCAGACAACCCTCTTAACCCAGGGAGCCACGGATGGAGGATGCAGTCCAATCTCCAAAGATGTTGCTCTATTCAAATTTGTACAATGTGTAATAAATTGTGAAATTCTAATGAAGTCTCTCCTGGTTGAATGGTTGACTTTTATGACTTTTTTCAACATGCTGTACTATGACTTGTTAATTAAATTAAGTTGAGTATCTTCAAAAATAAAGTAACTTAAAAAGTATCTTCAAAAATGAAGTAACTAAAAAAGTAACTTTTTTCCCAAAGTAACTTAAAAAGTAACTTTTTTCCCAAAGTAACTAAAAAAGTAATTTTTAAAAAAAAGTAATTATAAAAGTAACTTTTTAAAAAAAGTAATGAAAAAAGTTACTTTTAATGACACGCTGTACTATGCCGTTTATAATTGCAGAAACTCCCTTCATCGACACTATCGATTATGCCTTATCTGACCTCAGCATCACCAGCCCTCGATTGTCTTCCTTCAGGATTTTATTTTATTTATTTATTACACTATATTTATCCCTTTATGGGGGAAATTTGTCTCTGCATTTGACCCATTCCTGTAGATAGGGAGCAGTGGGCTGACAATAAGAGGCGCCCGGGGAGCTAGGGGTACAGTGTCTTGCTCAGGGACACTTCGACACATGACACATCCCAGTCAAGGATTGAAGCTTCGACCTTGTGGTTACCAGACAACCCTCTTAACCCAGGGAGCCACGGATGGAGGATGGAGTCCAATCTCCAAAGATGTTGCACTATTCAAATTTGTACAATGTGTAATAAATTGTGAAATTCTAATGAAGTCTCTCCTGGTTGAATGGTTGACTTTTATGACTTTTTTCAACATGCTGTACTATGACTTGTTAATTAAATTGAGTTGAGTATCTTCAAAAATGAAGTAACTAAAAAAGTAACTTAAAAAGTATCTTCAAAAATGAAGTAACTAAAAAAGTAACTTAAAAAGTATCTTCATAAATGAAGTAACTAAAAAAGGAACTTTTTTTCCAAAGTAACTAAAAATTTAACTTTTTTTCCAAAGTAACTAAAAATGTAACTTTCTTTTCCAAAGTAACTAAAAAAGTAAAAGAGTCTTGCTCAGGGACACTTCGACACATGACACTTCCCAGACAAGGGTTGAACCTTCGACCTTGCAGTTACCAGACAACCCTCTTAACCCAGGGAGCCACGGATGGAGGATGGAGTCCAATCTCCAAAGACGTTGCACTATTCAAATTTGTACAATGTGTAATAAATTGTGAAATTCTAATGAAGTCTCTCCTGGTTGAATGGTTGACTTTTATGACTTTTTTCAACATGCTGTACTATGAATTGTTAATTAAATTAAGTTGAGTATCTTCAAAAATAAAGTAACTTAAAAAGTATCTTCATAAATGAAGTAACTAAAAAAGGAACTTTTTTTCCAAAGTAACTAAAAATGTAACTTTTTTTCCAAAGTAACTAAAAAAGTAAATGAGTCTTGCTCAGGGACACTTCAACACATGACACGTCCCAGTCAAGGGTTGAACCTTCGACCTTGCAGTTACCAGACAACCCTCTTAACCCAGGGAGCCACGGATGGGGGATGGAGTCCAACCTACAAAGATGTTGCACTATTCAAATTTGTACAATGTGTAATAAATTGTGAAATTCTAATGAAGTCTCTCCTGGTTGAATGGTTGACTTTTATGACTTTTTTCAACATGCTGTACTATGACTTGTTAATTAAATTAAGTTGAGTATCTTCAAAAATGAAGTAACTTAAAAAGTATCTTCATAAATGAAGTAACTAAAAAAGGAACTTTTTTTCCAAAGTAACTAAAAAAGTAACTTTTTTTCCAAAGTAACTAAAAATGTAACTTTCTTTTCCAAAGTAACTAAAAAAGTAAAAGAGTTTTGCTCAGGGACACTTCAACACATGACGCGTCCCAGTCAAGGGTTGAACCTTCGACCTTGCAGTTACCAGACAACCCTCTTAACCCAGGGAGCCACGGATGGGGGATGGAGTCCAACCTCCAAAGATGTTGCACTATTCAAATTTGTACAATGTGTAATAAATTGTGAAATTCTAATGAAGTCTCTCCTGGTTGAATGGTTGACTTTTATGACTTTTTTCAACATGCTGTACTATGACTTGTTAATTAAATTAAGTTGAGTATCTTCAAAAATAAAGTAACTTAAAAAGTATCTTCAAAAATTAAGTAGCAGTGGGCTGCCAATGACAGGCACCCGGGGAGCTAGGGGTACAGCGTCTTGCTCAGGGACACTTCGACACATGACACGTCCCAGTCAAGGTTTGAACCTTCGACCTTGCGGTTACCAGACAACCCTCTTAACCCAGGGAGCCACGGATGGAGGATGGAGTCCAATCTCCAAAGATGTTGCTCTATTCAAATTTGTACAATGTGTAATAAATTGTGAAATTCTAATGAAGTCTCTCCTGGTTGAATGGTTGACTTTTATGACTTTTTTCAACATGCTGTACTATGACTTGTTAATTAAATTAAGTTGAGTATCTTCAAAAATAAAGTAACTTAAAAAGTATCTTCAAAAATTAAGTAGCAGTGGGCTGCCAATGACAGGCACCCGGGGAGCTAGGGGTACAGCGTCTTGCTCAGGGACACTTCGACACATGACACGTCCCAGTCAAGGTTTAAACCTTCGACCTTGCGGTTACCAGACAACCCTCTTAACCCAGGGAGCCACGGATAGAGGATGGAGTCAAATCTCCAAAGATGTTGCTCTATTCAAATTTGTACAATGTGTAATAAATTGTGAAATTCTAATGAAGTCTCTCCTGGTTGAATGGTTGACTTTTATGACTTTTTTCAACATGCTGTACTATGACTTGTTAATTAAATTAAGTTGAGTATCTTCAAAAATGAAGTAACTAAAAAAGTAACTTAAAAAGTATCTTCAAAAATGAAGTAACTAAAAAAGTAACTTAAAAAGTATCTTCAATCATGAAGTAACTAAAAAAGTAACTTTTTTTCCAAAGTAACTAAAAAAGTAACTTTTTTTCCAAAGTAACTAAAAATGTAACTTTCTTTTCCAAAGTAACTAAAAAAGTAAAAGAGTCTTGCTCAGGGACACTTCGACACATGACACGTCCCAGACAAGGGTTGAACCTTCGACCTTGCAGTTACCAGACAACCCTCTTAACCCAGGGAGCCACGGATGGAGGATGGAGTCCAATCTCCAAAGACGTTGCACTATTCAAATTTGTACAATGTGTAATAAATTGTGAAATTCTAATGAAGTCTCTCCTGGTTGAATGGTTGACTTTTATGACTTTTTTCAACATGCTGTACTATGACTTGTTAATTAAATTAAGTTGAGTATCTTCAAAAATAAAGTAACTTAAAAAGTATCTTCATAAATGAAGTAACTAAAAAAGGAACTTTTTTTCCAAAGTAACTAAAAATTTAACTTTTT
Organism: Leptoclinus maculatus; assembly: GCA_032191485.1. Taxonomy (NCBI): domain Eukaryota; kingdom Metazoa; phylum Chordata; class Actinopteri; order Perciformes; family Stichaeidae; genus Leptoclinus; species Leptoclinus maculatus. The sequence goes on from JAVDOI010000013.1 coordinate 6,811,747, forward strand.
TTCCAAAGTTACTAAAAAAGTAAAAGAGTCTTGCTCATGGACACTTCGACACATGACACGTCCCAGTCAAGGGTTGAACCTTCGACCTTGCAGTTACCAGACAACCCTCTTAACCCAGGGAGCCACGGATGGGGGATGGAGTCCAACCTACAAAGACGTTGCACTATTCAAATTTGTACAATGTGTAATAAATTGTGAAATTCTAATGAAGTCTCTCCTGGTTGAATGGTTGACTTTTATGACTTTTTTCAACATGCTGTACTATGACTTGTTAATTAAATTAAGTTGAGTATCTTCAAAAATAAAGTAACTTAAAAAGTATCTTCATAAATGAAGTAACTAAAAAAGGAACTTTTTTTCCAAAGTAACTAAAAAAGTAACTTTTTTTCCAAAGTAACTAAAAATGTAACTTTCTTTTCCAAAGTAACTAAAAAAGTAAAAGAGTTTTGCTCAGGGACACTTCAACACATGACACGTCCCAGTCAAGGGTTGAACCTTCGACCTTGCAGTTACCAGACAACCCTCTTAACCCAGGGAGCCACGGATGGGGGATGGAGTCCAACCTCCAAAGATGTTGCACTATTCAAATTTGTACAATGTGTAATAAATTGTGAAATTCCAATGAAGTCTCTCCTGGTTGAATGGTTGACTTTTATGACTTTTTTCAACATGCTGTACTATGACTTGTTAATTAAATTAAGTTGAGTATCTTCAAAAATAAAGTAACTTAAAAAGTATCTTCAAAAATTAAGTAGCAGTGGGCTGCCAATGACAGGCACCCGGGGAGCTAGGGGTACAGCGTCTTGCTCAGGGACACTTCGACACATGACACGTCCCAGTCAAGGTTTGAACCTTCGACCTTGCGGTTACCAGACAACCCTCTTAACCCAGGGAGCCACGGATGGAGGATGGAGTCCAATCTCCAAAGATGTTGCTCTATTCAAATTTGTACAATGTAATAAAAGTAACTTTTTTCCCAAAGTAACTAAAAAAGTAACTTTTTTCCCAAAGTAACTAAAAAAGTAACTTTTTTCCCAAAGTAACTAAAAAAGTAACTTTTTTCCCAAAGTAACTAAAAAAGTAACTTTTTTCCCAAAGTAACTAAAAAAGTAACTTTTTTTCCAAAGTAACTAAAAAAGTAACTTTTTTCCCAAAGTAACTTAAAAAGTAACTTTTTTCCCAAAGTAACTAAAAAAGTAATTTTTAAAAAAAAGTAATTATAAAAGTAACTTTTTAAAAAAAGTAATGAAAAAAGTTACTTTTAATGACACGCTGTACTATGCCGTTTATAATTGCAGAAACTCCCTTCATCGACACTATCGATTATGCCTTATCTGACCTCAGCATCACCAGCCCTCGATTGTCTTCCTTCAGGATTTTATTTTATTTATTTATTACACTATATTTATCCCTTTATGGGGGAAATTTGTCTCTGCATTTGACCCATTCCTGTAGATAGGGAGCAGTGGGCTGACAATAAGAGGCGCCCGGGGAGCTAGGGGTACAGTGTCTTGCTCAGGGACACTTCGACACATGACACGTCCCAGTCAAGGATTGAAGCTTCGACCTTGTGGTTACCAGACAACCCTCTTAACCCAGGCAGCCACGGATGGAGGATGGAGTCCAATCTCCAAAGATGTTGCACTATTCAAATTTGTACAATGTGTAATAAATTGTGAAATTCTAATGAAGTCTCTCCTGGTTGAATGGTTGACTTTTATGACTTTTTTCAACATGCTGTACTATGACTTGTTAATTAAATTGAGTTGAGTATCTTCAAAAATGAAGTAACTAAAAAAGTAACTTAAAAAGTATCTTCAAAAATGAAGTAACTAAAAAAGTAACTTAAAAAGTATCTTCATAAATGAAGTAACTAAAAAAGGAACTTTTTTTCCAAAGTAACTAAAAATTTAACTTTTTTTCCAAAGTAACTAAAAATGTAACTTTCTTTTCCAAAGTAACTAAAAAAGTAAAAGAGTCTTGCTCAGGGACACTTCGACACATGACACTTCCCAGACAAGGGTTGAACCTTCGACCTTGCAGTTACCAGACAACCCTCTTAACCCAGGGAGCCACGGATGGAGGATGGAGTCCAATCTCCAAAGACGTTGCACTATTCAAATTTGTACAATGTGTAATAAATTGTGAAATTCTAATGAAGTCTCTCCTGGTTGAATGGTTGACTTTTATGACTTTTTTCAACATGCTGTACTATGAATTGTTAATTAAATTAAGTTGAGTATCTTCAAAAATAAAGTAACTTAAAAAGTATCTTCATAAATGAAGTAACTAAAAAAGGAACTTTTTTTCCAAAGTAACTAAAAATGTAACTTTTTTTCCAAAGTAACTAAAAAAGTAAATGAGTCTTGCTCAGGGACACTTCAACACATGACACGTCCCAGTCAAGGGTTGAACCTTCGACCTTGCAGTTACCAGACAACCCTCTTAACCCAGGGAGCCACGGATGGGGGATGGAGTCCAACCTACAAAGATGTTGCACTATTCAAATTTGTACAATGTGTAATAAATTGTGAAATTCTAATGAAGTCTCTCCTGGTTGAATGGTTGACTTTTATGACTTTTTTCAACATGCTGTACTATGACTTGTTAATTAAATTGAGTTGAGTATCTTCAAAAATGAAGTAACTAAAAAAGTAACTTAAAAAGTATCTTCAAAAATGAAGTAACTAAAAAAGTAACTTAAAAAGTATCTTCATAAATGAAGTAACTAAAAAAGGAACTTTTTTTCCAAAGTAACTAAAAATTTAACTTTTTTTCCAAAGTAACTAAAAATGTAACTTTCTTTTCCAAAGTAACTAAAAAAGTAAAAGAGTCTTGCTCAGGGACACTTCGACACATGACACTTCCCAGACAAGGGTTGAACCTTCGACCTTGCAGTTACCAGACAACCCTCTTAACCCAGGGAGCCACGGATGGAGGATGGAGTCCAATCTCCAAAGACGTTGCACTATTCAAATTTGTACAATGTGTAATAAATTGTGAAATTCTAATGAAGTCTCTCCTGGTTGAATGGTTGACTTTTATGACTTTTTTCAACATGCTGTACTATGAATTGTTAATTAAATTAAGTTGAGTATCTTCAAAAATAAAGTAACTTAAAAAGTATCTTCATAAATGAAGTAACTAAAAAAGGAACTTTTTTTCCAAAGTAACTAAAAATGTAACTTTTTTTCCAAAGTAACTAAAAAAGTAAATGAGTCTTGCTCAGGGACACTTCAACACATGACACGTCCCAGTCAAGGGTTGAACCTTCGACCTTGCAGTTACCAGACAACCCTCTTAACCCAGGGAGCCACGGATGGGGGATGGAGTCCAACCTACAAAGATGTTGCACTATTCAAATTTGTACAATGTGTAATGAATTGTGAAATTCTAATGAAGTCTCTCCTGGTTGAATGGTTGACTTTTATGACTTTTTTCAACATGCTGTACTATGACTTGTTAATTAAATTAAGTTGAGTATCTTCAAAAATAAAGTAACTTAAAAAGTATCTTCATAAATGAAGTAACTAAAAAAGGAACTTTTTTTCCAAAGTAACTAAAAAAGTAACTTTTTTTCCAAAGTAACTAAAAATGTAACTTTCTTTTCCAAAGTATTTAAAAAAGTAAAAGAGTTTTGCTCAGGGACACTTCAACACATGACGCGTCCCAGTCAAGGGTTGAACCTTCGACCTTGCAGTTACCAGACAACCCTCTTAACCCAGGGAGCCACGGATGGGGGATGGAGTCCAACCTCCAAAGATGTTGCACTATTCAAATTTGTACAATGTGTAATAAATTGTGAAATTCTAATGAAGTCTCTCCTGGTTGAATGGTTGACTTTTATGACTTTTTTCAACATGCTGTACTATGACTTGTTAATTAAATTAAGTTGAGTATCTTCAAAAATAAAGTAACTTAAAAAGTATCTTCAAAAATTAAGTAGCAGTGGGCTGCCAATGACAGGCACCCGGGGAGCTAGGGGTACAGCGTCTTGCTCAGGGACACTTCGACACATGACACGTCCCAGTCAAGGTTTGAACCTTCGACCTTGCGGTTACCAGACAACCCTCTTAACCCAGGGAGCCACGGATGGAGGATGGAGTCCAATCTCCAAAGACGTTGCACTATTCAAATTTGTACAATGTGTAATAAATTGTGAAATTCTAATGAAGTCTCTCCTGGTTGAATGGTTGACTTTTATGACTTTTTTCAACATGCTGTACTATGACTTGTTAATTAAATTAAGTTGAGTATCTTCAAAAATAAAGTAACTTAAAAAGTATCTTCATAAATGAAGTAACTAAAAAAGGAACTTTTTTTCCAAAGTAACTAAAAATTTAACTTTTTTTCCAAAGTTACTAAAAAAGTAAAAGAGTCTTGCTCATGGACACTTCGACACATGACACGTCCCAGTCAAGGGTTGAACCTTCGACCTTGCAGTTACCAGACAACCCTCTTAACCCAGGGAGCCACGGATGGGGGATGGAGTCCAACCTACAAAGACGTTGCACTATTCAAATTTGTACAATGTGTAATAAATTGTGAAATTCTAATGAAGTCTCTCCTGGTTGAATGGTTGACTTTTATGACTTTTTTCAACATGCTGTACTATGACTTGTTAATTAAATTAAGTTGAGTATCTTCAAAAATAAAGTAACTTAAAAAGTATCTTCATAAATGAAGTAACTAAAAAAGTAACTTTTTTTCCAAAGTAACTAAAAAAGTAACTTTTTTTCCAAAGTAACTAAAAATGTAACTTTCTTTTCCAAAGTAACTAAAAAAGTAAAAGAGTTTTGCTCAGGGACACTTCAACACATGACACGTCCCAGTCAAGGGTTGAACCTTCGACCTTGCAGTTACCAGACAACCCTCTTAACCCAGGGAGCCACGGATGGGGGATGGAGTCCAACCTCCAAAGATGTTGCACTATTCAAATTTGTACAATGTGTAATAAATTGTGAAATTCCAATGAAGTCTCTCCTGGTTGAATGGTTGACTTTTATGACTTTTTTCAACATGCTGTACTATGACTTGTTAATTAAATTAAGTTGAGTATCTTCAAAAATAAAGTAACTTAAAAAGTATCTTCAAAAATTAAGTAGCAGTGGGCTGCCAATGACAGGCACCCGGGGAGCTAGGGGTACAGCGTCTTGCTCAGGGACACTTCGACACATGACACGTCCCAGTCAAGGTTTGAACCTTCGACCTTGCGGTTACCAGACAACCCTCTTAACCCAGGGAGCCACGGATGGAGGATGGAGTCCAATCTCCAAAGATGTTGCTCTATTCAAATTTGTACAATGTAATAAAAGTAACTTTTTTCCCAAAGTAACTAAAAAAGTAACTTTTTTCCCAAAGTAACTAAAAAAGTAACTTTTTTCCCAAAGTAACTAAAAAAGTAACTTTTTTCCCAAAGTAACTAAAAAAGTAACTTTTTTCCCAAAGTAACTAAAAAAGTAACTTTTTTCCAAAGTAACTAAAAAAGTAACTTTTTTTCCAAAGTAACTAAAAAAGTAACTTTTTTTCCAAAGTAACTAAAAAAGTAACTTTTTTCCCAAAGTAACTTAAAAAGTAACTTTTTTCCCAAAGTAACTAAAAAAGTAATTTTTAAAAAAAAGTAATTATAAAAGTAACTTTTTAAAAAAAGTAATGAAAAAAGTTACTTTTAATGACACGCTGTACTATGCCGTTTATAATTGCAGAAACTCCCTTCATCGACACTATCGATTATGCCTTATCTGACCTCAGCATCACCAGCCCTCGATTGTCTTCCTTCAGGATTTTATTTTATTTATTTATTACACTATATTTATCCCTTTATGGGGGAAATTTGTCTCTGCATTTGACCCATTCCTGTAGATAGGGAGCAGTGGGCTGACAATAAGAGGCGCCCGGGGAGCTAGGGGTACAGTGTCTTGCTCAGGGACACTTCGACACATGACACGTCCCAGTCAAGGATTGAAGCTTCGACCTTGTGGTTACCAGACAACCCTCTTAACCCAGGGAGCCACGGATGGAGGATGGAGTCCAATCTCCAAAGATGTTGCACTATTCAAATTTGTACAATGTGTAATAAATTGTGAAATTCTAATGAAGTCTCTCCTGGTTGAATGGTTGACTTTTATGACTTTTTTCAACATGCTGTACTATGACTTGTTAATTAAATTGAGTTGAGTATCTTCAAAAATGAAGTAACTAAAAAAGTAACTTAAAAAGTATCTTCAAAAATGAAGTAACTAAAAAAGTAACTTAAAAAGTATCTTCATAAATGAAGTAACTAAAAAAGGAACTTTTTTTCCAAAGTAACTAAAAATTTAACTTTTTTTCCAAAGTAACTAAAAATGTAACTTTCTTTTCCAAAGTAACTAAAAAAGTAAAAGAGTCTTGCTCAGGGACACTTCGACACATGACACTTCCCAGACAAGGGTTGAACCTTCGACCTTGCAGTTACCAGACAACCCTCTTAACCCAGGGAGCCACGGATGGAGGATGGAGTCCAATCTCCAAAGACGTTGCACTATTCAAATTTGTACAATGTGTAATAAATTGTGAAATTCTAATGAAGTCTCTCCTGGTTGAATGGTTGACTTTTATGACTTTTTTCAACATGCTGTACTATGAATTGTTAATTAAATTAAGTTGAGTATCTTCAAAAATAAAGTAACTTAAAAAGTATCTTCATAAATGAAGTAACTAAAAAAGGAACTTTTTTTCCAAAGTAACTAAAAATGTAACTTTTTTTCCAAAGTAACTAAAAAAGTAAATGAGTCTTGCTCAGGGACACTTCAACACATGACACGTCCCAGTCAAGTGTTGAACCTTCAAACTTGCAGTTACCAGACAACCCTCTTAACCCAGGGAGCCACGGATGGGGGATGGAGTCCAACCTACAAAGATGTTGCACTATTCAAATTTGTACAATGTGTAATGAATTGTGAAATTCTAATGAAGTCTCTCCTGGTTGAATGGTTGACTTTTATGACTTTTTTCAACATGCTGTACTATGACTTGTTAATTAAATTAAGTTGAGTATCTTCAAAAATAAAGTAACTTAAAAAGTATCTTCATAAATGAAGTAACTAAAAAAGGAACTTTTTTTCCAAAGTAACTAAAAATTTAACTTTTTTTCCAAAGTAACTAAAAAAGTAAAAGAGTCTTGCTCAGAGACACTTCGACACATGACACGTCCCAGTCAAGGGTTGAACCTTCGACCTTGCAGTTACCAGACAACCCTCTTAACCCAGGGAGCCACGGATGGGGGATGGAGTCCAACCTACAAAGATGTTGCACTATTCAAATTTGTACAATGTGTAATAAATTGTGAAATTCTAATGAAGTCTCTCCTGGTTGAATGGTTGACTTTTATGACTTTTTTCAACATGCTGTACTATGACTTGTTAATTAAATTAAGTTGAGTATCTTCAAAAATAAAGTAACTTAAAAAGTATCTTCATAAATGAAGTAACTAAAAAAGTAACATTTTTTCCAAAGTAACTAAAAATGTAACTTTCTTTTCCAAAGTAACTAAAAAAGTAAAAGAATTTTGCTCAGGGACACTTCGACACATGACACGTCCCAGTCAAGGGTTGAACCTTCGACCTTGCAGTTACCAGACAACCCTCTTAACCCAGCGAGCCACGGATGGGGGATGGAGTCCAACCTCCAAAGATGTTGCACTATTCAAATTTGTACAATGTGTAATAAATTGTGAAATTCTAATGAAGTCTCTCCTGGTTGAATGGTTGACTTTTATGACTTTTTTCAACATGCTGTACTATGACTTGTTAATTAAATTAAGTTGAGTATCTTCAAAAATAAAGTAACTTAAAAAGTATCTTCAAAAATTAAGTAGCAGTGGGCTGCCAATGACAGGCACCCGGGGAGCTAGGGATACAGCGTCTTGCTCAGGGACACTTCGATACATGACACGTCCCAGTCAAGGTTTGAACCTTCGACCTTGCGGTTACCAGACAACCCTCTTAACCCAGGGAGCCACGGATGGAGGATGGAGTCCAATCTCCAAAGATGTTGCTCTAATCAAATTTGTACAATGTGTAATAAATTGTGAAATTCTAATGAAGTCTCTCCTGGTTGAATGGTTGACTTTTATGACTTTTTTCAACATGCTGTACTATGACTTGTTAATTAAATTAAGTTGAGTATCTTCAAAAATAAAGTAACTTAAAAAGTATCTTCAAAAATTAAGTAACTAAAAAAGTAACTTTTTTTCCTAACTAAAAAAGTAACTTTTTTTCCAAAGTAACTAAAAAAGTAACTTTTTTTCCAAAGTAACTTAAAATGTAACTTTCTTTTCCAAAGTAACTAAAAAAGTAAAAGAGTCTTGCTCAGGGACACTTCGACACATGACACGTCCCAGTCAAGGTTTGAACCTTCGACCTTGCGGTTACCAGACAACCCTCTTAACCCAGGGAGCCACGGATGGAGGATGGAGTCCAATCTCCAAAGATGTTGCTCTATTCAAATTTGTACAATGTGTAATAAATTGTGAAATTCTAATGAAGTCTCTCCTGGTTGAATGGTTGACTTTTATGACTTTTTTCAACATGCTGTACTATGACTTGTTAATTAAATTAAGTTGAGTATCTTCAAAAATAAAGTAACTTAAATAGTATCTTCAAAAATGAAGTAGCAGTGGGCTGCCATTGACAGGCGCCCGGGGAGCTAGGGGTACAGCGTCTTGCTCAGGGACACTTCGACACATGACTCGTCCCAGTCAAGGTTTGAACCTTCGACCTTGCGGTTACCAGACAACCCTCTTAACCAAGGGAGCCACGGATGGAGGATGGAGTCCAACCTCCAAAGATGTTGCTCTATTCAAATTTGTACAATGTAATAAAAGTAACTTTTTCCCAAAGTAACTAAAAAAGTAACTTTTTTCCCAAAGTAACTAAAAAAGTAACTTTTTTCCCAAAGTAACTAAAAAAGTAACTTTTTTTCCAAAGTAACTAAAAAAGTAACTTTTTTCCCAAAGTAACTAAAAAAGTAACTTTTTTTCCAAAGTAACTAAAAAAGTAACTTTTTTTCCAAAGTAACTAAAAAAGAAACTTTTTTCCCAAAGTAACTAAAAAAGTAATTTTTAAAAAAAAGTAATTATAAAAGTAACTTTTTAAAAAAAGTAATTAAAAAAGTTACTTTTAATGACACGCTGTACTATGCCGTTTATAATTGCAGAAACTCCCTTCATCGACACTATCGATTATGCCTTATCTGACCTCAGCATCACCAGCCCTCGATTGTCTTCCTTCAGGATTTTATTTTATTTATTTATTACACTATATTTATCCCTTTATGGGGGAAATTTGTCTCTGCATTTGACCCATTCCTGTAGATAGGGAGCAGTGGGCTGACAATAAGAGGCGCCCGGGGAGCTAGGGGTACAGTGTCTTGCTCAGGGACACTTCGACACATGACACGTCCCAGTCAAGGATTGAAGCTTCGACCTTGTGGTTACCAGACAACCCTCTTAACCCGGGGAGCCACGGATGGAGGATGGAGTCCAATCTCCAAAGATGTTGCACTATTCAAATTTGTACAATGTGTAATAAATTGTGAAATTCTAATGAAGTCTCCTGGTTGAATGGTTGACTTTTATGACTTTTTTCAACATGCTGTACTATGACTTGTTAATTAAATTAAGTTGAGTATCTTAAAAAATGAAGTAACTTAAAAAGTATCTTAAAAAATGAAGTAACTAAAAAAGTAACTTTTTTTCCAAAGTAACTAAAAAAGTAAAAGAGTCTTGCTCAGGGACACTTCGACACATGACACGTCCCAGTCAAGGGTTGAACCTTCGACCTTGCAGTTACCAGACAACCCTCTTAACCCAGGGAACCACGGATGGGGGATGGAGTCCAATCTCCAAAGATGTTGCACTATTCAAATTTGTACAATGTGTAATAAATTGTGAAATTCTAATGAAGTCTCTCCTGATTGAATGGTTGGCTTTTATGACTTTTTTCAACATGCTGTACTATGACTTGTTAATTAAATTAAGTTGAGTATCTTCAAAAATAAAGTAACTTAAAAAGTATCTTCAAAAATTAAGTAGCAGTGGGCTGCCAATGACAGGCGCCCGGGGAGCTAGGGATACAGCGTCTTGCTCAGGGACACTTCGACACATGACACGTCCCAATCAAGGTTTGAACCTTCGACCTTGCGGTTACCAGACAACCCTCTTAACCCAGGGAGCCACGGATGGAGGATGGAGTCCAATCTCCAAAGATGTTGCTCTATTCAAATTTGTACAATGTGTAATAAATTGTGAAATTCTAATGAAGTCTCTCCTGGTTGAATGGTTGACTTTTATGACTTTTTTTAACATGCTGTACTATGACTTGTTAATTAAATTAAGTTGAGTATCTTCAAAAATAAAGTAACTTAAAAAGTATCTTCAAAAATGAAGTAACTAAAAAAGTTACTTTTTTTCCAAAGTAACTAAAAATGTAACTTTCTTTTCCAAAGTAACTAAAAAAGTAAAAGAGTCTTGCTCAGGGACACTTCGACACATGACACGTCCCAGTCAAGGGTTAAACCTTCGACCTTGCAGTTACCAGACAACCCTCTTAACCCAGGGAGCCACGGATGGAGGATGGAGTCCAATCTCCAAAGACGTTGCACTATTCAAATTTGTACAATGTGTAATGAATTGTGAAATTCTAATGAAGTCTCTCCTGGTTGAATGGTTGACTTTTATGACTTTTTTCAACATGCTGTACTATGACTTGTTAATTAAATTAAGTTGAGTATCTTCAAAAATAAAGTAACTTAAAAAGTATCTTCAAAAATGAAGTAACTAAAAAAGTAACTTTTTTTCCAAAGTAACTAAAAAAGTAAAAGAGTCTTGCTCAGGGACACTTCGACACATGACACGTCCCAGTCAAGGGTTGAACCTTCGACCTTGCAGTTACCAGACAACCCTCTTAACCCAGGGAACCACGGATGGGGGATGGAGTCCAATCTCCAAAGATGTTGCACTATTCAAATTTGTACAATGTGTAATAAATTGTGAAATTCTAATGAAGTCTCTCCTGATTGAATGGTTGACTTTTATGACTTTTTTCAACATGCTGTACTATGACTTGTTAATTAAATTAAGTTGAGTATCTTCAAAAATAAAGTAACTTAAAAAGTATCTTCAAAAATGAAGTAGCAGTGGGCTGCCATTGACAGGCGCCCGGGGAGCTAAGGGTACAGCGTCTTGCTCAGGGACACTTCGACACATGACACGTCCCAGTCAAGGTTTGAACCTTCCACCTTGCGGTTACCAGACAACCCTCTTAACCCAGGGAGCCACGGATGGAGGATGGAGTCCAATCTCCAAAGATGTTGCTCTATTCAAATTTGTACAATGTGTAATGAATTGTGAAATTCTAATGAAGTCTCTCCTGGTTGAATGGTTGACTTTTATGACTTTTTTCAACATGCTGTACTATGACTTGTTAATTAAATTAAGTTGAGTATCTTCAAAAATAAAGTAACTTAAAAAGTATCTTCAAAAATGAAGTAACTAAAAAAGTAACTTTTTTTCCAAAGTAACTAAAAAAGTAACTTTTTTTCCAAAGTAACTAAAAATGTAACTTTCTATTCCAAAGTAACTAAAAAAGTAAAAGAGTCTTGCTCAGGGACACTTCGACACATGACACGTCCCAGACAAGGGTTGAACCTTCGACCTTGCAGTTACCAGACAACCCTCTTAACCCAGGAAGCCACGGATGGAGGATGGAGTCAAATCTCCAAAGACGTTGCACTATTCAAATTTGTACAATGTGTAATAAATTGTGAAATTCTAATGAAGTCTCTCCTGGTTGAATGGTTGACTTTTATGACTTTTTTCAACATGCTGTACTATGACTTGTTAATTAAATTAAGTTAAGTATCTTCAAAAATTAAGTAGCAGTGGGCTGCCAATGACAGGCGCCCGGGGAGCTAGGGGTACAGCGTCTTGCTCAGGGACACTTCGACACATGACACATCCCAGTCAAGGTTTGAACCTTCGACCTTGCGGTTACCAGACAACCCTCTTAACCCAGGGAGCCACGGATGGAGGATGGAGCCCAATCTCCAAAGATGTTGCTCTATTCAAATTTGTACAATGTGTAATAAATTGTGAAATTCTAATGAAGTCTCCTGGTTGAATGGTTGACTTTTATGACTTTTTTCAACATGCTGTACTATGACTTGTTAATTAAATTAAGTTGAGTATCTTCAAAAATAAAGTAACTTAAAAAGTATCTTCAAAAATTAAGTAGCAGTGGGCTGCCAATGACAGGCACCCGGGGAGCTAGGGGTACAGCGTCTTGCTCAGGGACACTTCGACACATGACACGTCCCAGTCAAGGTTTGAACCTTCGACCTTGCGGTTACCAGACAACCCTCTTAACCCAGGGAGCCACGGATGGAGGATGGAGCCCAATCTCCAAAGATGTTGCTCTATTCAAATTTGTACAATGTGTAATAAATTGTGAAATTCTAATGAAGTCTCCTGGTTGAATGGTTGACTTTTATGACTTTTTTCAACATGCTGTACTATGACTTGTTAATTAAATTAAGTTGAGTATCTTCAAAAATTAAGTAACTTAAAAAGTATCTTAAAAAATGAAGTAACTAAAAAAGTAACTTTTTTTCCAAAGTAACTAAAAAAGTAAAAGAGTCTTGCTCAGGGACACTTCGACACATGACACGTCCCAGTCAAGGGTTGAACCTTCGACCTTGCAGTTACCAGACAACCCTCTTAACCCAGGGAACCACGGATGGGGGATGGAGTCCAATCTCCAAAGATGTTGCACTATTCAAATTTGTACAATGTGTAATAAATTGTGAAATTCTAATGAAGTCTCTCCTGATTGAATGGTTGACTTTTATGACTTTTTTCAACATGCTGTACTATGACTTGTTAATTAAATTAAGTTGAGTATCTTCAAAAATAAAGTAACTTAAAAAGTATCTTCAAAAATGAAGTAGCAGTGGGCTGCCATTGACAGGCGCCCGGGGAGCTAAGGGTACAGCGTCTTGCTCAGGGACACTTCGACACATGACACGTCCCAGTCAAGGTTTGAACCTTCCACCTTGCGGTTACCAGACAACCCTCTTAACCCAGGGAGCCACGGATGGAGGATGGAGTCCAATCTCCAAAGATGTTGCTCTATTCAAATTTGTACAATGTGTAATAAATTGTGAAATTCTAATGAAGTCTCTCCTGGTTGAATGGTTGACTTTTATGACTTTTTTCAACATGCTGTACTATGACTTGTTAATTAAATTAAGTTGAGTATCTTCAAAAATAAAGTAACTTAAAAAGTATCTTCAAAAATGAAGTAACTAAAAAAGTAACTTTTTTTCCAAAGTAACTAAAAAAGTAACTTTTTTTCCAAAGTAACTAAAAATGTAACTTTCTTTTCCAAAGTAACTAAAAAAGTAAAAGAGTCTTGCTCAGGGACACTTCGACACATGACACGTCCCAGACAAGGGTTGAACCTTCGACCTTGCAGTTACCAGACAACCCTCTTAACCCAGGAAGCCACGGATGGAGGATGGAGTCCAATCTCCAAAGACGTTGCACTATTCAAATTTGTACAATGTGTAATAAATTGTGAAATTCTAATGAAGTCTCTCCTGGTTGAATGGTTGACTTTTATGACTTTTTTCAACATGCTGTACTATGACTTGTTAATTAAATTAAGTTGAGTATCTTCAAAAATAAAGTAACTTAAAAAGTATCTTCATAAATGAAGTAACTAAAAAAGTAACTTTTTTTCCAAAGTAACTAAAAAAGTAACTATTTTTTCCAAAGTAACTAAAAATGTAACTTTCTTTTCCAAAGTAACTAAAAAAGTAAAAGAGTTTTGCTCAGGGACACTTCGACACATGACACGTCCCAGTCAAGGGTTGAACCTTCGACCTTGCAGTTAACAGACAACCCTCTTAACACAGGGAGCCACGGATGGAGGATGGAGTCCAACCTCCAAAGATGTTGCACTATTCAAATTTGTACAATGTGTAATAAATTGTGAAATTCTAATGAAGTCTCTCCTGGTTGAATGGTTGACTTTTATGACTTTTTTCAACATGCTGTACTATGACTTGTTAATTAAATTAAGTTGAGTATCTTCAAAAATAAAGTAACTTAAAAAGTATCTTCAAAAATTAAGTAGCAGTGGGCTGCCAATGACAGGCACCCGGGGAGCTAGGGGTACAGCGTCTTGCTCAGGGACACTTCGACACATGACACGTCCCAGTCAAGGTTTGAACCTTCGACCTTGCAGTTACCAGACAACCCTCTTAACCCAGGGAGCCATGGATGGAGGATGGAGTCCAATCTCCAAAGATGTTGCACTATTCAAATTTGTACAATGTGTAATAAATTGTGAAATTCTAATGAAGTCTCTCCTGGTTGAATGGTTGACTTTTATGACTTTTTTCAACATGCTGTACTATGACTTGTTAATTAAATTAAGTTGAGTATCTTCAAAAATAAAGTAACTTAAAAAGTATCTTCAAAAATGAAGTAACTAAAAAAGTAACTTTTTTTCCAAAGTAACTAAAAAAGTAACTTTTTTTCCAAAGTAACTAAAAATGTAACTTTCTTTTCCAAAGTAACTAAAAAAGTAAAAGAGTCTTGCTCAGGGACACTTCGACACATGACACGTCCCAGACAAGGGTTGAACCTTCGACCTTGCAGTTACCAGACAACCCATTTAACCCAGGAAGCCACGGATGGAGGATGGAGTCCAATCTCCAAAGACGTTGCACTATTCAAATTTGTACAATGTGTAATAAATTGTGAAATTCTAATGAAGTCTCTCCTGGTTGAATGGTTGACTTTTATGACTTTTTTCAACATGCTGTACTATGACTTGTTAATTAAATTAAGTTGAGTATCTTCAAAAATAAAGTAACTTAAAAAGTATCTTCATAAATGAAGTAACTAAAAAAGTAACTTTTTTTCCAAAGTAACTAAAAAAGTAACTATTTTTTCCAAAGTAACTAAAAATGTAACTTTCTTTTCCAAAGTAACTAAAAAAGTAAAAGAGTTTTGCTCAGGGACACTTCGACACATGACACGTCCCAGTCAAGGGTTGAACCTTCGACCTTGCAGTTAACAGACAACCCTCTTAACACAGGGAGCCACGGATGGAGGATGGAGTCCAACCTCCAAAGATGTTGCACTATTCAAATTTGTACAATGTGTAATAAATTGTGAAATTCTAATGAAGTCTCTCCTGGTTGAATGGTTGACTTTTATGACTTTTTTCAACATGCTGTACTATGACTTGTTAATTAAATTAAGTTGAGTATCTTCAAAAATAAAGTAACTTAAAAAGTATCTTCAAAAATTAAGTAGCAGTGGGCTGCCAATGACAGGCACCCGGGGAGCTAGGGGTACAGCGTCTTGCTCAGGGACACTTCGACACATGACACGTCCCAGTCAAGGTTTGAACCTTCGACCTTGCGGTTACCAGACAACCCTCTTAACCCAGGGAGCCACGGATGGAGGATGGAGCCCAATCTCCAAAGATGTTGCTCTATTCAAATTTGTACAATGTGTAATAAATTGTGAAATTCTAATGAAGTCTCCTGGTTGAATGGTTGACTTTTATGACTTTTTTCAACATGCTGTACTATGACTTGTTAATTAAATTAAGTTGAGTATCTTCAAAAATTAAGTAACTTAAAAAGTATCTTCAAAAATGAAGTAACTAAAAAAGTAACTTTTTTTCCAAAGTAACTAAAAAAGTAAAAGAGTCTTGCTCAGGGACACTTCGACACATGACACGTCCCAGTCAAGGGTTGAACCTTCGACCTTGCAGTTACCAGACAACCCTCTTAACCCAGGGAACCACGGATGGGGGATGGAGTCCAATCTCCAAAGATGTTGCACTATTCAAATTTGTACAATGTGTAATAAATTGTGAAATTCTAATGAAGTCTCTCCTGATTGAATGGTTGACTTTTATGACTTTTTTCAACATGCTGTACTATGACTTGTTAATTAAATTAAGTTGAGTATCTTCAAAAATAAAGTAACTTAAAAAGTATCTTCAAAAATGAAGTAGCAGTGGGCTGCCATTGACAGGCGCCCGGGGAGCTAAGGGTACAGCGTCTTGCTCAGGGACACTTCGACACATGACACGTCCCAGTCAAGGTTTGAACCTTCCACCTTGCGGTTACCAGACAACCCTCTTAACCCAGGGAGCCACGGATGGAGGATGGAGTCCAATCTCCAAAGATGTTGCTCTATTCAAATTTGTACAATGTGTAATAAATTGTGAAATTCTAATGAAGTCTCTCCTGGTTGAATGGTTGACTTTTATGACTTTTTTCAACATGCTGTACTATGACTTGTTAATTAAATTAAGTTGAGTATCTTCAAAAATAAAGTAACTTAAAAAGTATCTTCAAAAATGAAGTAACTAAAAAAGTAACTTTTTTTCCAAAGTAACTAAAAAAGTAACTTTTTTTCCAAAGTAACTAAAAATGTAACTTTCTTTTCCAAAGTAACTAAAAAAGTAAAAGAGTCTTGCTCAGGGACACTTCGACACATGACACGTCCCAGACAAGGGTTGAACCTTCGACCTTGCAGTTACCAGACAACCCTCTTAACCCAGGAAGCCACGGATGGAGGATGGAGTCCAATCTCCAAAGACGTTGCACTATTCAAATTTGTACAATGTGTAATAAATTGTGAAATTCTAATGAAGTCTCTCCTGGTTGAATGGTTGACTTTTATGACTTTTTTCAACATGCTGTACTATGACTTGTTAATTAAATTAAGTTGAGTATCTTCAAAAATAAAGTAACTTAAAAAGTATCTTCATAAATGAAGTAACTAAAAAAGTAACTTTTTTTCCAAAGTAACTAAAAAAGTAACTATTTTTTCCAAAGTAACTAAAAATGTAACTTTCTTTTCCAAAGTAACTAAAAAAGTAAAAGAGTTTTGCTCAGGGACACTTCGACACATGACACGTCCCAGTCAAGGGTTGAACCTTCGACCTTGCAGTTAACAGACAACCCTCTTAACACAGGGAGCCACGGATGGAGGATGGAGTCCAACCTCCAAAGATGTTGCACTATTCAAATTTGTACAATGTGTAATAAATTGTGAAATTCTAATGAAGTCTCTCCTGGTTGAATGGTTGACTTTTATGACTTTTTTCAACATGCTGTACTATGACTTGTTAATTAAATTAAGTTGAGTATCTTCAAAAATAAAGTAACTTAAAAAGTATCTTCAAAAATTAAGTAGCAGTGGGCTGCCAATGACAGGCACCCGGGGAGCTAGGGGTACAGCGTCTTGCTCAGGGACACTTCGACACATGACACGTCCCAGTCAAGGTTTGAACCTTCGACCTTGCGGTTACCAGACAACCCTCTTAACCCAGGGAGCCACGGATGGAGGATGGAGTCCAATCTCCAAAGATGTTGCTCTATTCAAATTTGTACAATGTGTAATAAATTGTGAAATTCTAATGAAGTCTCTCCTGGTTGAATGGTTGACTTTTATGACTTTTTTCAACATGCTGTACTATGACTTGTTAAATTAAATTAAGTTGAGTATCTTCAAAAATAAAGTAACTTAAAAAGTATCTTCAAAAATGAAGTAACTAAAAAAGTAACTTTTTTTCCAAATTAACTAAAAAAGTAACTTTTTTTCCAAAGTAACTAAAAAAGTAACTTTTTTTCCAAAGTAACTAAAAATGTAACTTTTTTTCCAAAGTAACTAAAAAAGTAAGAGTCTTACTCAGGGACACTTCGACACATGACACGTCCCAGTCAACGGTTGAACCTTCGACCTTGCAGTTACCAGACAACCCTCTTAACCCAGGGAGCGTCGGATGGAGGATGTAGTCCAATCTCCAAAGACGTTGCACTATTCAAATTTGTACAATGTGTAATAAATTGTGAAATTCTAATGAAGTCTCTCCTGGTTGAATGGTTGACTTTTATGACTTTTTTCAACATGCTGTACTATGACTTGTTAATTAAATTAAGTTGAGTATCTTCAAAAATAAAGTAACTTAAAAAGTATCTTCATGAATGAAGTAACTAAAAAAGTAACTTTTTTTCCAAAGTAACTAAAAATGTAACTTTTTTTCCAAAGTAACTAAAAAAGTAAAAGATTCTTGCTCAGGCACACTTCGACACATGACACGTCCCAGTCAAGGGTTGAACCTTCGACCTTGCAGTTACCAGACAACCCTCTTAACCCAGGGAGCCACGGATGGAGGATGGAGTCCAATCTCCAAAGACGTTGCACTATTCAAATTTGTACAATGTGTAATAAATTGTGAAATTCTAATGAAGTCTCTCCTGGTTGAATGGTTGACTTTTATGACTTTTTTCAACATGCTGTACTATGACTTGTTAATTAAATTAAGTTGAGTATCTTCAAAAATAAAGTAACTTAAAAAGTATCTTCATAAATGAAGTAACTAAAAAAGGAACTTTTTTTCCAAAGTAACTAAAAAAGTAAAAGAGTCTTGCTCAGGGACACTTCGACACATGACACGTCCCAGTCAAGGGTTGAACCTTCGACCTTGCAGTTACCAGACAACCCTCTTAACCCAGGGAACCACGGATGGGGGATGGAGTCCAATCTCCAAAGATGTTGCACTATTCAAATTTGTACAATGTGTAATAAATTGTGAAATTCTAATGAAGTCTCTCCTGATTGAATGGTTGACTTTTATGACTTTTTTCAACATGCTGTACTATGACTTGTTAATTAAATTAAGTTGAGTATCTTCAAAAATAAAGTAACTTAAAAAGTATCTTCAAAAATGAAGTAGCAGTGGGCTGCCATTGACAGGCGCCCGGGGAGCTAAGGGTACAGCGTCTTGCTCAGGGACACTTCGACACATGACACGTCCCAGTCAAGGTTTGAACCTTCCACCTTGCGGTTACCAGACAACCCTCTTAACCCAGGGAGCCACGGATGGAGGATGGAGTCCAATCTCCAAAGATGTTGCTCTATTCAAATTTGTACAATGTGTAATAAATTGTGAAATTCTAATGAAGTCTCTCCTGGTTGAATGGTTGACTTTTATGACTTTTTTCAACATGCTGTACTATGACTTGTTAATTAAATTAAGTTGAGTATCTTCAAAAATAAAGTAACTTAAAAAGTATCTTCAAAAATGAAGTAACTAAAAAAGTAACTTTTTTTCCAAAGTAACTAAAAAAGTAACTTTTTTTCCAAAGTAACTAAAAATGTAACTTTCTTTTCCAAAGTAACTAAAAAAGTAAAAGAGTCTTGCTCAGGGACACTTCGACACATGACACGTCCCAGACAAGGGTTGAACCTTCGACCTTGCAGTTACCAGACAACCCTCTTAACCCAGGAAGCCACGGATGGAGGATGGAGTCCAATCTCCAAAGACGTTGCACTATTCAAATTTGTACAATGTGTAATAAATTGTGAAATTCTAATGAAGTCTCTCCTGGTTGAATGGTTGACTTTTATGACTTTTTTCAACATGCTGTACTATGACTTGTTAATTAAATTAAGTTGAGTATCTTCAAAAATAAAGTAACTTAAAAAGTATCTTCATAAATGAAGTAACTAAAAAAGTAACTTTTTTTCCAAAGTAACTAAAAAAGTAACTATTTTTTCCAAAGTAACTAAAAATGTAACTTTCTTTTCCAAAGTAACTAAAAAAGTAAAAGAGTTTTGCTCAGGGACACTTCGACACATGACACGTCCCAGTCAAGGGTTGAACCTTCGACCTTGCAGTTAACAGACAACCCTCTTAACACAGGGAGCCATGGATGGAGGATGGAGTCCAACCTCCAAAGATGTTGCACTATTCAAATTTGTACAATGTGTAATAAATTGTGAAATTCTAATGAAGTCTCTCCTGGTTGAATGGTTGACTTTTATGACTTTTTTCAACATGCTGTACTATGACTTGTTAATTAAATTAAGTTGAGTATCTTCAAAAATAAAGTAACTTAAAAAGTATCTTCAAAAATTAAGTAGCAGTGGGCTGCCAATGACAGGCACCCGGGGAGCTAGGGGTACAGCGTCTTGCTCAGGGACACTTCGACACATGACACGTCCCAGTCAAGGTTTGAACCTTCGACCTTGCGGTTACCAGACAACCCTCTTAACCCAGGGAGCCACGGATGGAGGATGGAGTCCAATCTCCAAAGATGTTGCTCTATTCAAATTTGTACAATGTGTAATAAATTGTGAAATTCTAATGAAGTCTCTCCTGGTTGAATGGTTGACTTTTATGACTTTTTTCAACATGCTGTACTATGACTTGTTAAATTAAATTAAGTTGAGTATCTTCAAAAATAAAGTAACTTAAAAAGTATCTTCAAAAATGAAGTAACTAAAAAAGTAACTTTTTTTCCAAATTAACTAAAAAAGTAACTTTTTTTCCAAAGTAACTAAAAAAGTAACTTTTTTTCCAAAGTAACTAAAAATGTAACTTTTTTTCCAAAGTAACTAAAAAAGTAAGAGTCTTACTCAGGGACACTTCGACACATGACACGTCCCAGTCAACGGTTGAACCTTCGACCTTGCAGTTACCAGACAACCCTCTTAACCCAGGGAGCGTCGGATGGAGGATGTAGTCCAATCTCCAAAGACGTTGCACTATTCAAATTTGTACAATGTGTAATAAATTGTGAAATTCTAATGAAGTCTCTCCTGGTTGAATGGTTGACTTTTATGACTTTTTTCAACATGCTGTACTATGACTTGTTAATTAAATTAAGTTGAGTATCTTCAAAAATAAAGTAACTTAAAAAGTATCTTCATGAATGAAGTAACTAAAAAAGTAACTTTTTTTCCAAAGTAACTAAAAATGTAACTTTTTTTCCAAAGTAACTAAAAAAGTAAAAGATTCTTGCTCAGGCACACTTCGACACATGACACGTCCCAGTCAAGGGTTGAACCTTCGACCTTGCAGTTACCAGACAACCCTCTTAACCCAGGGAGCCACGGATGGAGGATGGAGTCCAATCTCCAAAGACGTTGCACTATTCAAATTTGTACAATGTGTAATAAATTGTGAAATTCTAATGAAGTCTCTCCTGGTTGAATGGTTGACTTTTATGACTTTTTTCAACATGCTGTACTATGACTTGTTAATTAAATTAAGTTGAGTATCTTCAAAAATAAAGTAACTTAAAAAGTATCTTCATAAATGAAGTAACTAAAAAAGGAACTTTTTTTCCAAAGTAACTAAAAATGTAACTTTTTTTCCAAAGTAACTAAAAAAGTAAGAGAGTCTTACTCAGGGACACTTCGACACATGACACATCCCAGTCAACGGTTGAACCTTCGACCTTGCAGTTACCAGACAACCCTCTTAACCCAGGGAGCCACGGATGGAGGATGGAGTCCAATCTCCAAAGATGTTGCACTATTCAAATTTGTACAATGTGTAATAAATTGTGAAATTCTAATGAAGTCTCCTGGTTGAATGGTTGACTTTTATGACTTTTTTCAACATGCTGTACTATGACTTGTTAATTAAATTAAGTTGAGTATCTTCAAAACTAAAGTAACTTAAAAAGTATCTTCAAAAATGAAGTAACTAAAAAAGTAACTTTTTTTCCAAAGTAACTAAAAAAGTAACTTTTTTTCCAAAGTAACTAAAAAAGTAACTTTTTTTCCAAAGTAACTAAAAAAGTAACTTTTTTTCCAAAGTAACTAAAAATGTAACTTTTTTTCCAAATTAACTAAAAATGTAACTTTTTTTCCAGAGTAACTAAAAAAGTAAAAGATTCTTGCTCAGGGACACTTTGACACATGACACGTCCCAGTCAAGGGTTGAACCTTCGAACTTGCAGTTACCAGACAACCCTCTTAACCCAGGGAGCCACGGATGGAGGATGGAGTCCAATCTCCAAAGACGTTGCACTATTCAAATTTGTACAATGTGTAATAAATTGTGAAATTCTAATGAAGTCTCTCCTGGTTGAATGGTTGACTTTTTTCAACATGCTGTACTATGACTTGTTAATTAAATTAAGTTGAGTATCTTCAAAAATAAAGTAACTTAAAAAGTATCTTCATGAATGAAGTAACTAAAAAAGTAACTTTTTTTCCAAAGTAACTAAAAATGTAACTTTTTTTCCAAAGTAACTAAAAATGTAACTTTTTTTCCAGAGTAACTAAAAAAGTAAAAGATTCTTGCTCAGGGACACTTTGACACATGACACGTCCCAGTCAAGGGTTGAACCTTCGACCTTGCAGTTACCAGACAACCCTCTTAACCCAGGGAGCCACGGATGGAGGATGGAGTCCAATCTTCAAAGACGTTGCACTATTCAAATTTGTACAATGTGTAATAAATTGTGAAATTCTAATGAAGTCTCTCCTGGTTGAATGGTTGACTTTTTTCAACATGCTGTACTATGACTTGTTAATTAAATTAAGTTGAGTATCTTCAAAAATAAAGTAACTTAAAAAGTATCTTCATAAATGAAGTAACTAAAAAAGGAACTTTTTTTCCAAAGTAACTAAAAATTTAACTTTTTTTCCAAAGTAACTAAAAAAGTAAGAGTCCTGCTCAGGGACACTTCGACACATGACACGTCCCAGTCAAGGGTTGAACCTTCGACCTTGCAGTTACCAGACAACCCTCTTAACGCAGGGAGCCACGGATGGGGGATGGAGTGCAATCTCCAAAGAAGTTGCACTATTCAAATTTGTACAATGTGTAATAAATTGTGAAATTCTAATGAAGTCTCTCCTGGTTGAATGGTTGACTTTGATGACTTTTTTCAACATGCTGTACTATGACTTGTTAATTAAATTAAGTTGAGTATCTTCAAAAATAAAGTAACTTAAAAAGTATCTTCAAAAATTAAGTAGCAGTGGGCTGCCAATGACAGGCACCCGGGGAGCTAAGGGTACAGCGTCTTGCTCAGGGACACTTCGACACATGACACGTCCCAGTCAAGGTTTGAACCTTCGACCTTGCGGTTACCAGACAACCCTCTTAACCCAGGGAGCCACGGATGGAGGATGGAGTCCAATCTCCAAAGATGTTGCTCTATTCAAATTTGTACAATGTGTAATAAATTGTGAAATTCTAATGAAGTCTCTCCTGGTTGAATGGTTAACTTTTATGACTTTTTTCAACATGCTGTACTATGACTTGTTAATTAAATTAAGTTGAGTATCTTCAAAAATAAAGTAACTTAAAAAGGAACTTTTTTTCCAAAGTAACTAAAAAAGTAACTTTTTTTCCAAAGTAACTAAAAATGTATTTTTCTTTTCCAAAGTAACTAAAAAAGTAAAAGAGTTTTGCTCGGGGACACTTCGACACATGACACGTCCCAGTCAAGGGTTGAACCTTCGACCTTGCAGTTACCAGACAACCCTCTTAACCCAGGGAGCCACGGATGGGGGATGGAGTCCAACCTCCAAAGATGTTGCACTATTCAAATTTGTACAATGTGTAATAAATTGTGAAATTCTAATGAAGTCTCTCCTGGTTGAATGGTTGACTTTTATGACTTTTTTCAACATGCTGTACTATGACTTGTTAATTAAATTAAGTTGAGTATCTTCAAAAATAAAGTAACTTAAAAAGTATCTTCAAAAATTAAGTAGCAGTGGGCTGCCAATGACAGGCACCCGGGGAGCTAGGGGTACAGCGTCTTGCTCAGGGACACTTCGACACATGACACGTCCGAGTCAAGGTTTGAACCTTCGACCTTGCAGTTACCAGACAACCCTCTTAACCCAGGGAGCCACGGATGGAGGATGGAGTCCAATCTCCAAAGATGTTGCACTATTCAAATTTGTACAATGTGTCATGAATTGTGAAATTCTAATGAAGTCTCTCCTGGTTGAATGGTTGACTTTTATGACTTTTTTCAACATGCTGTACTATGACTTGTTAATTAAATTAAGTTGAGTATCTTCAAAAATAAAGTAACTTAAAAAGTATCTTCAAAAATTAAGTAGCAGTGGACTGCCAATGACAGGCGCCCGGGGAGCTAGGGGTACAGAGTCTTGCTCAGGGACACTTCGACACATGACACGTCCCAGTCAAGGGTTAAACCTTCGACCTTGCAGTTACCAGACAACCCTCTTAACCCAGGGAGCCACGGATGGAGGATGGAGTCCAATCACCAAAGACGTTGCACAATTCAAATTTGTACAATGTGTAATAAATTGTGAAATTCTAATGAAGTCTCTCCTGGTTGAATGGTTGACTTTTATGACTTTTTTCAACATGCTGTACTATGACTTGTTAATTAAATTAAGTTGAGTATCTTCAAAAATAAAGTAACTTAAAAAGTATCTTCATAAATGAAGTAACTAAAAAAGGAACTTTTTTTCCAAAGTAACTAAAAATGTAACTTTCTTTTCCAAAGTAACTAAAAAAGTAAAAGAGTTGCTCAGGGACACTTCGACACATGACACGTCCCAGTCAAGGGTTGAACCTTCGACCTTGCAGTTACCAGACAACCCTCTTAACCCAGGGAGCCACGGATGGAGGATGGAGTCCAATCTCCAAAGATGTTGCACTATTCAAATTTGTACAATGTGTAATGAATTGTGAAATTCTAATGAAGTCTCTCCTGGTTGAATGGTTGACTTGTATGACTTTTTTCAACATGCTGTACTATGACTTGTTAATTAAATTAAGTTGAGTATCTTCAAAAATAAAGTAACTTAAAAAGTATCTTCAAAAATGAAGTAGCAGTGGGCTGCCGATGACAGGCACCCGGGAAGCTAGGGGTACAGTGTCTTGCTCAGGGACACTTCGACACATGACACGTCCCAGTCAAGGATTGAACCTTCGACCTTGCGGTTACCAGACAACCCTCTTAACCCAGGGAGCCACAGATGGAGGATGGAGTCCAATCTCCAAAGACATTGCACTATTCAAATTTGTACAATGTGTAATAAATTGTGAAATTCTAATGAAGTCTCTCCTGGTTGAATGGTTGACTTTTATGACTTTTTTCAACATGCTGTACTATGACTTGTTAAAATAAATTAAGTTGAGTATCTTCAAAAATAAAGTAACTTAAAAAGTATCTTCATGAATGAAGTAACTAAAAAAGTAACTTTTTTTCCAAAGTAACTAAAAATGTAACTTTTTTTCCAAAGTAACTAAAAAAGTAAAAGATTCTTGCTCAGGCACACTTCGACACATGACACGTCCCAGTCAAGGGTTGAACCTTCGACCTTGCAGTTACCAGACAACCCTCTTAACCCAGGGAGCCACGGATGGAGGATGGAGTCCAATCTCCAAAGACGTTGCACTATTCAAATTTGTACAATGTGTAATAAATTGTGAAATTCTAATGAAGTCTCTCCTGGTTGAATGGTTGACTTTTATGACTTTTTTCAACATGCTGTACTATGACTTGTTAATTAAATTAAGTTGAGTATCTTCAAAAATAAAGTAACTTAAAAAGTATCTTCATAAATGAAGTAACTAAAAAAGGAACTTTTTTTCCAAAGTAACTAAAAATGTAACTTTTTTTCCAAAGTAACTAAAAAAGTAAAAGAGTCTTACTCAGGGACACTTTGACACATGACACATCCCAGTCAACGGTTGAACCTTCGACCTTGCAGTTACCAGACAACCCTCTTAACCCAGGGAGCCACGGATGGAGGATGGAGTCCAATCTCCAAAGATGTTGCACTATTCAAATTTGTACAATGTGTAATAAATTGTGAAATTCTAATGAAGTCTCCTGGTTGAATGGTTGACTTTTATGACTTTTTTCAACATGCTGTACTATGACTTGTTAATTAAATTAAGTTGAGTATCTTCAAAACTAAAGTAACTTAAAAAGTATCTTCAAAAATGAAGTAACTAAAAAAGTAACTTTTTTTCCAAAGTAACTAAAAAAGTTACTTTTTTTCCAAAGTAACGAAAAAAGTAACTTTTTTTCCAAAGTAACTAAAAATGTAACTTTTTTTCCAAATTAACTAAAAATGTAACTTTTTTTCCAGAGTAACTAAAAAAGTAAAAGATTCTTGCTCAGGGACACTTTGACACATGACACGTCCCAGTCAAGGGTTGAACCTTCGACCTTGCAGTTACCAGACAACCCTCTTAACCCAGGGAGCCACGGATGGAGGATGTAGTCCAATCTCCAAAGACGTTGCACTATTCAAATTTGTACAATGTGTAATAAATTGTGAAATTCTAATGAAGTCTCTCCTGGTTGAATGGTTGACTTTTTTCAACATGCTGTACTATGACTTGTTAATTAAATTAAGTTGAGTATCTTCAAAAATAAAGTAACTTAAAAAGTATCTTCATAAATTAAGTAACTAAAAAAGTAACTTTTTTTCCAAAGTAACTAAAAATGTAACTTTTTTTCCAAAGTAACTAAAAATGTAACTTTTTTTCCAGAGTAACTAAAAAAGTAAAAGATTCTTGCTCAGGGACACTTTGACACATGACACGTCCCAGTCAAGGGTTGAACCTTCGACCTTGCAGTTACCAGACAACCCTCTTAACCCAGGGAGCCACGGATGGAGGATGGAGTCCAATCTCCAAAGACGTTGCACTATTCAAATTTGTACAATGTGTAATAAATTGTGAAATTCTAATGAAGTCTCTCCTGGTTGAATGGTTGACTTTTTTCAACATGCTGTACTATGACTTGTTAATTAAATTAAGTTGAGTATCTTCAAAAATAAAGTAACTTAAAAAGTATCTTCATAAATGAAGTAACTAAAAAAGGAACTTTTTTTCCAAAGTAACTAAAAATTTAACTTTCTTTTCCAAAGTAACTAAAAAAGTAAAAGAGTCTTGCTCAGGGACACTTCGACACATGACACGTCCCAGTCAAGGGTTGAACCTTCGACCTTGCAGTTACCAGACAACCCTCTTAACCCAGGGAGCCACGGATGGGGGATGGAGTCCAATCTCCAAAGATGTTGCACTATTCAAATTTGTACAATGTGTAATAAATTGTGAAATTCTAATGAAGTCTCTCCTGGTTGAATGGTTGACTTTTATGACTTTTTTCAACATGCTGTACTATGACTTGTTAATTAAATTAAGTTGAGTATCTTCAAAAATAAAGTAACTTAAAAAGTATCTTCAAAAATGAAGTAGCAGTGGGCTGCCATTGACAGGCGCCCGGGGAGCTAAGGGTACAGCGTCTTGCTCAGGGACACTTCGACACATGACACGTCCCAGTCAAGGTTTGAACCTTCCACCTTGCGGTTACCAGACAACCCTCTTAACCCAGGGAGCCACGGATGGAGGATGGAGTCCAATCTCCAAAGATGTTGCTCTATTCAAATTTGTACAATGTGTAATAAATTGTGAAATTCTAATGAAGTCTCTCCTGGTTGAATGGTTGACTTTTATGACTTTTTTCAACATGCTGTACTATGACTTGTTAATTAAATTAAGTTGAGTATCTTCAAAAATAAAGTAACTTAAAAAGTATCTTCAAAAATGAAGTAACTAAAAAAGTAACTTTTTTTCCAAAGTAACTAAAAAAGTAACTTTTTTTCCAAAGTAACTAAAAATGTAACTTTCTTTTCCAAAGTAACTAAAAAAGTAAAAGAGTCTTGCTCAGGGACACTTCGACACATGACACGTCCCAGACAAGGGTTGAACCTTCGACCTTGCAGTTACCAGACAACCCTCTTAACCCAGGAAGCCACGGATGGAGGATGGAGTCCAATCTCCAAAGACGTTGCACTATTCAAATTTGTACAATGTGTAATAAATTGTGAAATTCTAATGAAGTCTCTCCTGGTTGAATGGTTGACTTTTATGACTTTTTTCAACATGCTGTACTATGACTTGTTAATTAAATTAAGTTGAGTATCTTCAAAAATAAAGTAACTTAAAAAGTATCTTCATAAATGAAGTAACTAAAAAAGTAACTTTTTTTCCAAAGTAACTAAAAAAGTAACTATTTTTTCCAAAGTAACTAAAAATGTAACTTTCTTTTCCAAAGTAACTAAAAAAGTAAAAGAGTTTTGCTCAGGGACACTTCGACACATGACACGTCCCAGTCAAGGGTTGAACCTTCGACCTTGCAGTTAACAGACAACCCTCTTAACACAGGGAGCCACGGATGGAGGATGGAGTCCAACCTCCAAAGATGTTGCACTATTCAAATTTGTACAATGTGTAATAAATTGTGAAATTCTAATGAAGTCTCTCCTGGTTGAATGGTTGACTTTTATGACTTTTTTCAACATGCTGTACTATGACTTGTTAATTAAATTAAGTTGAGTATCTTCAAAAATAAAGTAACTTAAAAAGTATCTTCAAAAATTAAGTAGCAGTGGACTGCCAATGACAGGCGCCCGGGGAGCTAGGGGTACAGAGTCTTGCTCAGGGACACTTCGACACATGACACGTCCCAGTCAAGGGTTAAACCTTCGACCTTGCAGTTACCAGACAACCCTCTTAACCCAGGGAGCCACGGATGGAGGATGGAGTCCAATCACCAAAGACGTTGCACAATTCAAATTTGTACAATGTGTAATAAATTGTGAAATTCTAATGAAGTCTCTCCTGGTTGAATGGTTGACTTTTATGACTTTTTTCAACATGCTGTACTATGACTTGTTAATTAAATTAAGTTGAGTATCTTCAAAAATAAAGTAACTTAAAAAGTATCTTCATAAATGAAGTAACTAAAAAAGGAACTTTTTTTCCAAAGTAACTAAAAATGTAACTTTCTTTTCCAAAGTAACTAAAAAAGTAAAAGAGTTGCTCAGGGACACTTCGACACATGACACGTCCCAGTCAAGGGTTGAACCTTCGACCTTGCAGTTACCAGACAACCCTCTTAACCCAGGGAGCCACGGATGGAGGATGGAGTCCAATCTCCAAAGATGTTGCACTATTCAAATTTGTACAATGTGTAATGAATTGTGAAATTCTAATGAAGTCTCTCCTGGTTGAATGGTTGACTTGTATGACTTTTTTCAACATGCTGTACTATGACTTGTTAATTAAATTAAGTTGAGTATCTTCAAAAATAAAGTAACTTAAAAAGTATCTTCAAAAATGAAGTAGCAGTGGGCTGCCGATGACAGGCACCCGGGAAGCTAGGGGTACAGTGTCTTGCTCAGGGACACTTCGACACATGACACGTCCCAGTCAAGGATTGAACCTTCGACCTTGCGGTTACCAGACAACCCTCTTAACCCAGGGAGCCACAGATGGAGGATGGAGTCCAATCTCCAAAGACATTGCACTATTCAAATTTGTACAATGTGTAATAAATTGTGAAATTCTAATGAAGTCTCTCCTGGTTGAATGGTTGACTTTTATGACTTTTTTCAACATGCTGTACTATGACTTGTTAAAATAAATTAAGTTGAGTATCTTCAAAAATAAAGTAACTTAAAAAGTATCTTCATGAATGAAGTAACTAAAAAAGTAACTTTTTTTCCAAAGTAACTAAAAATGTAACTTTTTTTCCAAAGTAACTAAAAAAGTAAAAGATTCTTGCTCAGGCACACTTCGACACATGACACGTCCCAGTCAAGGGTTGAACCTTCGACCTTGCAGTTACCAGACAACCCTCTTAACCCAGGGAGCCACGGATGGAGGATGGAGTCCAATCTCCAAAGACGTTGCACTATTCAAATTTGTACAATGTGTAATAAATTGTGAAATTCTAATGAAGTCTCTCCTGGTTGAATGGTTGACTTTTATGACTTTTTTCAACATGCTGTACTATGACTTGTTAATTAAATTAAGTTGAGTATCTTCAAAAATAAAGTAACTTAAAAAGTATCTTCATAAATGAAGTAACTAAAAAAGGAACTTTTTTTCCAAAGTAACTAAAAATGTAACTTTTTTTCCAAAGTAACTAAAAAAGTAAAAGAGTCTTACTCAGGGACACTTTGACACATGACACATCCCAGTCAACGGTTGAACCTTCGACCTTGCAGTTACCAGACAACCCTCTTAACCCAGGGAGCCACGGATGGAGGATGGAGTCCAATCTCCAAAGATGTTGCACTATTCAAATTTGTACAATGTGTAATAAATTGTGAAATTCTAATGAAGTCTCCTGGTTGAATGGTTGACTTTTATGACTTTTTTCAACATGCTGTACTATGACTTGTTAATTAAATTAAGTTGAGTATCTTCAAAACTAAAGTAACTTAAAAAGTATCTTCAAAAATGAAGTAACTAAAAAAGTAACTTTTTTTCCAAAGTAACTAAAAAAGTTACTTTTTTTCCAAAGTAACGAAAAAAGTAACTTTTTTTCCAAAGTAACTAAAAATGTAACTTTTTTTCCAAATTAACTAAAAATGTAACTTTTTTTCCAGAGTAACTAAAAAAGTAAAAGATTCTTGCTCAGGGACACTTTGACACATGACACGTCCCAGTCAAGGGTTGAACCTTCGACCTTGCAGTTACCAGACAACCCTCTTAACCCAGGGAGCCACGGATGGAGGATGTAGTCCAATCTCCAAAGACGTTGCACTATTCAAATTTGTACAATGTGTAATAAATTGTGAAATTCTAATGAAGTCTCTCCTGGTTGAATGGTTGACTTTTTTCAACATGCTGTACTATGACTTGTTAATTAAATTAAGTTGAGTATCTTCAAAAATAAAGTAACTTAAAAAGTATCTTCATAAATTAAGTAACTAAAAAAGTAACTTTTTTTCCAAAGTAACTAAAAATGTAACTTTTTTTCCAAAGTAACTAAAAATGTAACTTTTTTTCCAGAGTAACTAAAAAAGTAAAAGATTCTTGCTCAGGGACACTTTGACACATGACACGTCCCAGTCAAGGGTTGAACCTTCGACCTTGCAGTTACCAGACAACCCTCTTAACCCAGGGAGCCACGGATGGAGGATGGAGTCCAATCTCCAAAGACGTTGCACTATTCAAATTTGTACAATGTGTAATAAATTGTGAAATTCTAATGAAGTCTCTCCTGGTTGAATGGTTGACTTTTTTCAACATGCTGTACTATGACTTGTTAATTAAATTAAGTTGAGTATCTTCAAAAATAAAGTAACTTAAAAAGTATCTTCATAAATGAAGTAACTAAAAAAGGAACTTTTTTTCCAAAGTAACTAAAAATTTAACTTTCTTTTCCAAAGTAACTAAAAAAGTAAAAGAGTCTTGCTCAGGGACACTTCGACACATGACACGTCCCAGTCAAGGGTTGAACCTTCGACCTTGCAGTTACCAGACAACCCTCTTAACCCAGGGAGCCACGGATGGGGGATGGAGTCCAATCTCCAAAGATGTTGCACTATTCAAATTTGTACAATGTGTAATAAATTGTGAAATTCTAATGAAGTCTCTCCTGGTTGAATGGTTGACTTTTATGACTTTTTTCAACATGCTGTACTATGACTTGTTAATTAAATTAAGTTGAGTATCTTCAAAAATAAAGTAACTTAAAAAGTATCTTCAAAAATGAAGTAGCAGTGGGCTGCCATTGACAGGCGCCCGGGGAGCTAAGGGTACAGCGTCTTGCTCAGGGACACTTCGACACATGACACGTCCCAGTCAAGGTTTGAACCTTCCACCTTGCGGTTACCAGACAACCCTCTTAACCCAGGGAGCCACGGATGGAGGATGGAGTCCAATCTCCAAAGATGTTGCTCTATTCAAATTTGTACAATGTGTAATAAATTGTGAAATTCTAATGAAGTCTCTCCTGGTTGAATGGTTGACTTTTATGACTTTTTTCAACATGCTGTACTATGACTTGTTAATTAAATTAAGTTGAGTATCTTCAAAAATAAAGTAACTTAAAAAGTATCTTCAAAAATGAAGTAACTAAAAAAGTAACTTTTTTTCCAAAGTAACTAAAAAAGTAACTTTTTTTCCAAAGTAACTAAAAATGTAACTTTCTTTTCCAAAGTAACTAAAAAAGTAAAAGAGTCTTGCTCAGGGACACTTCGACACATGACACGTCCCAGACAAGGGTTGAACCTTCGACCTTGCAGTTACCAGACAACCCTCTTAACCCAGGAAGCCACGGATGGAGGATGGAGTCCAATCTCCAAAGACGTTGCACTATTCAAATTTGTACAATGTGTAATAAATTGTGAAATTCTAATGAAGTCTCTCCTGGTTGAATGGTTGACTTTTATGACTTTTTTCAACATGCTGTACTATGACTTGTTAATTAAATTAAGTTGAGTATCTTCAAAAATAAAGTAACTTAAAAAGTATCTTCATAAATGAAGTAACTAAAAAAGTAACTTTTTTTCCAAAGTAACTAAAAAAGTAACTATTTTTTCCAAAGTAACTAAAAATGTAACTTTCTTTTCCAAAGTAACTAAAAAAGTAAAAGAGTTTTGCTCAGGGACACTTCGACACATGACACGTCCCAGTCAAGGGTTGAACCTTCGACCTTGCAGTTAACAGACAACCCTCTTAACACAGGGAGCCACGGATGGAGGATGGAGTCCAACCTCCAAAGATGTTGCACTATTCAAATTTGTACAATGTGTAATAAATTGTGAAATTCTAATGAAGTCTCTCCTGGTTGAATGGTTGACTTTTATGACTTTTTTCAACATGCTGTACTATGACTTGTTAATTAAATTAAGTTGAGTATCTTCAAAAATAAAGTAACTTAAAAAGTATCTTCAAAAATTAAGTAGCAGTGGGCTGCCAATGACAGGCACCCGGGGAGCTAGGGGTACAGCGTCTTGCTCAGGGACACTTCGACACATGACACGTCCCAGTCAAGGTTTGAACCTTCGACCTTGCGGTTACCAGACAACCCTCTTAACCCAGGGAGCCACGGATGGAGGATGGAGTCCAATCTCCAAAGATGTTGCTCTATTCAAATTTGTACAATGTGTAATAAATTGTGAAATTCTAATGAAGTCTCTCCTGGTTGAATGGTTGACTTTTATGACTTTTTTCAACATGCTGTACTATGACTTGTTAAATTAAATTAAGTTGAGTATCTTCAAAAATAAAGTAACTTAAAAAGTATCTTCAAAAATGAAGTAACTAAAAAAGTAACTTTTTTTCCAAATTAACTAAAAAAGTAACTTTTTTTCCAAAGTAACTAAAAAAGTAACTTTTTTTCCAAAGTAACTAAAAATGTAACTTTTTTTCCAAAGTAACTAAAAAAGTAAGAGTCTTACTCAGGGACACTTCGACACATGACACGTCCCAGTCAACGGTTGAACCTTCGACCTTGCAGTTACCAGACAACCCTCTTAACCCAGGGAGCGTCGGATGGAGGATGTAGTCCAATCTCCAAAGACGTTGCACTATTCAAATTTGTACAATGTGTAATAAATTGTGAAATTCTAATGAAGTCTCTCCTGGTTGAATGGTTGACTTTTATGACTTTTTTCAACATGCTGTACTATGACTTGTTAATTAAATTAAGTTGAGTATCTTCAAAAATAAAGTAACTTAAAAAGTATCTTCATGAATGAAGTAACTAAAAAAGTAACTTTTTTTCCAAAGTAACTAAAAATGTAACTTTTTTTCCAAAGTAACTAAAAAAGTAAAAGATTCTTGCTCAGGCACACTTCGACACATGACACGTCCCAGTCAAGGGTTGAACCTTCGACCTTGCAGTTACCAGACAACCCTCTTAACCCAGGGAGCCACGGATGGAGGATGGAGTCCAATCTCCAAAGACGTTGCACTATTCAAATTTGTACAATGTGTAATAAATTGTGAAATTCTAATGAAGTCTCTCCTGGTTGAATGGTTGACTTTTATGACTTTTTTCAACATGCTGTACTATGACTTGTTAATTAAATTAAGTTGAGTATCTTCAAAAATAAAGTAACTTAAAAAGTATCTTCATAAATGAAGTAACTAAAAAAGGAACTTTTTTTCCAAAGTAACTAAAAATGTAACTTTTTTTCCAAAGTAACTAAAAATGTAACTTTTTTTCCAAAGTAACTAAAAAAGTAAGAGAGTCTTACTCAGGGACACTTCGACACATGACACATCCCAGTCAACGGTTGAACCTTCGACCTTGCAGTTACCAGACAACCCTCTTAACCCAGGGAGCCACGGATGGAGGATGGAGTCCAATCTCCAAAGATGTTGCACTATTCAAATTTGTACAATGTGTAATAAATTGTGAAATTCTAATGAAGTCTCCTGGTTGAATGGTTGACTTTTATGACTTTTTTCAACATGCTGTACTATGACTTGTTAATTAAATTAAGTTGAGTATCTTCAAAAATAAAGTAACTTAAAAAGTATCTTCATGAATGAAGTAACTAAAAAAGTAACTTTTTTTCCAAAGTAACTAAAAATGTAACTTTTTTTCCAAAGTAACTAAAAATGTAACTTTTTTTCCAGAGTAACTAAAAAAGTAAAAGATTCTTGCTCAGGGACACTTTGACACATGACACGTCCCAGTCAAGGGTTGAACCTTCGACCTTGCAGTTACCAGACAACCCTCTTAACCCAGGGAGCCACGGATGGAGGATGGAGTCCAATCTTCAAAGACGTTGCACTATTCAAATTTGTACAATGTGTAATAAATTGTGAAATTCTAATGAAGTCTCTCCTGGTTGAATGGTTGACTTTTTTCAACATGCTGTACTATGACTTGTTAATTAAATTAAGTTGAGTATCTTCAAAAATAAAGTAACTTAAAAAGTATCTTCATAAATGAAGTAACTAAAAAAGGAACTTTTTTTCCAAAGTAACTAAAAATTTAACTTTTTTTCCAAAGTAACTAAAAAAGTAAGAGTCCTGCTCAGGGACACTTCGACACATGACACGTCCCAGTCAAGGGTTGAACCTTCGACCTTGCAGTTACCAGACAACCCTCTTAACGCAGGGAGCCACGGATGGGGGATGGAGTGCAATCTCCAAAGAAGTTGCACTATTCAAATTTGTACAATGTGTAATAAATTGTGAAATTCTAATGAAGTCTCTCCTGGTTGAATGGTTGACTTTGATGACTTTTTTCAACATGCTGTACTATGACTTGTTAATTAAATTAAGTTGAGTATCTTCAAAAATAAAGTAACTTAAAAAGTATCTTCAAAAATTAAGTAGCAGTGGGCTGCCAATGACAGGCACCCGGGGAGCTAAGGGTACAGCGTCTTGCTCAGGGACACTTCGACACATGACACGTCCCAGTCAAGGTTTGAACCTTCGACCTTGCGGTTACCAGACAACCCTCTTAACCCAGGGAGCCACGGATGGAGGATGGAGTCCAATCTCCAAAGATGTTGCTCTATTCAAATTTGTACAATGTGTAATAAATTGTGAAATTCTAATGAAGTCTCTCCTGGTTGAATGGTTAACTTTTATGACTTTTTTCAACATGCTGTACTATGACTTGTTAATTAAATTAAGTTGAGTATCTTCAAAAATAAAGTAACTTAAAAAGGAACTTTTTTTCCAAAGTAACTAAAAAAGTAACTTTTTTTCCAAAGTAACTAAAAATGTATTTTTCTTTTCCAAAGTAACTAAAAAAGTAAAAGAGTTTTGCTCGGGGACACTTCGACACATGACACGTCCCAGTCAAGGGTTGAACCTTCGACCTTGCAGTTACCAGACAACCCTCTTAACCCAGGGAGCCACGGATGGGGGATGGAGTCCAACCTCCAAAGATGTTGCACTATTCAAATTTGTACAATGTGTAATAAATTGTGAAATTCTAATGAAGTCTCTCCTGGTTGAATGGTTGACTTTTATGACTTTTTTCAACATGCTGTACTATGACTTGTTAATTAAATTAAGTTGAGTATCTTCAAAAATAAAGTAACTTAAAAAGTATCTTCAAAAATTAAGTAGCAGTGGGCTG
The DNA here is from genome assembly GCA_032191485.1 of Leptoclinus maculatus. Taxonomy (NCBI): domain Eukaryota; kingdom Metazoa; phylum Chordata; class Actinopteri; order Perciformes; family Stichaeidae; genus Leptoclinus; species Leptoclinus maculatus. Next base: position 6,847,477 of record JAVDOI010000013.1, read on the forward strand.
CCAATGACAGGCACCCGGGGAGCTAGGGGTACAGCGTCTTGCTCAGGGACACTTCGACACATGACACGTCCGAGTCAAGGTTTGAACCTTCGACCTTGCAGTTACCAGACAACCCTCTTAACCCAGGGAGCCACGGATGGAGGATGGAGTCCAATCTCCAAAGATGTTGCACTATTCAAATTTGTACAATGTGTCATGAATTGTGAAATTCTAATGAAGTCTCTCCTGGTTGAATGGTTGACTTTTATGACTTTTTTCAACATGCTGTACTATGACTTGTTAATTAAATTAAGTTGAGTATCTTCAAAAATAAAGTAACTTAAAAAGTATCTTCAAAAATTAAGTAGCAGTGGACTGCCAATGACAGGCGCCCGGGGAGCTAGGGGTACAGAGTCTTGCTCAGGGACACTTCGACACATGACACGTCCCAGTCAAGGGTTAAACCTTCGACCTTGCAGTTACCAGACAACCCTCTTAACCCAGGGAGCCACGGATGGAGGATGGAGTCCAATCACCAAAGACGTTGCACAATTCAAATTTGTACAATGTGTAATAAATTGTGAAATTCTAATGAAGTCTCTCCTGGTTGAATGGTTGACTTTTATGACTTTTTTCAACATGCTGTACTATGACTTGTTAATTAAATTAAGTTGAGTATCTTCAAAAATAAAGTAACTTAAAAAGTATCTTCATAAATGAAGTAACTAAAAAAGGAACTTTTTTTCCAAAGTAACTAAAAATGTAACTTTCTTTTCCAAAGTAACTAAAAAAGTAAAAGAGTTGCTCAGGGACACTTCGACACATGACACGTCCCAGTCAAGGGTTGAACCTTCGACCTTGCAGTTACCAGACAACCCTCTTAACCCAGGGAGCCACGGATGGAGGATGGAGTCCAATCTCCAAAGATGTTGCACTATTCAAATTTGTACAATGTGTAATGAATTGTGAAATTCTAATGAAGTCTCTCCTGGTTGAATGGTTGACTTTTATGACTTTTTTCAACATGCTGTACTATGACTTGTTAATTAAATTAAGTTGAGTATCTTCAAAAATAAAGTAACTTAAAAAGTATCTTCAAAAATGAAGTAGCAGTGGGCTGCCGATGACAGGCACCCGGGAAGCTAGGGGTACAGTGTCTTGCTCAGGGACACTTCGACACATGACACGTCCCAGTCAAGGATTGAACCTTCGACCTTGCGGTTACCAGACAACCCTCTTAACCCAGGGAGCCACAGATGGAGGATGGAGTCCAATCTCCAAAGACATTGCACTATTCAAATTTGTACAATGTGTAATAAATTGTGAAATTCTAATGAAGTCTCTCCTGGTTGAATGGTTGACTTTTATGACTTTTTTCAACATGCTGTACTATGACTTGTTAAATTAAATTAAGTTGAGTATCTTCAAAAATAAAGTAACTTAAAAAGTATCTTCATGAATGAAGTAACTAAAAAAGTAACTTTTTTTCCAAAGTAACTAAAAATGTAACTTTTTTTCCAAAGTAACTAAAAAAGTAAAAGATTCTTGCTCAGGCACACTTCGACACATGACACGTCCCAGTCAAGGGTTGAACCTTCGACCTTGCAGTTACCAGACAACCCTCTTAACCCAGGGAGCCACGGATGGAGGATGGAGTCCAATCTCCAAAGACGTTGCACTATTCAAATTTGTACAATGTGTAATAAATTGTGAAATTCTAATGAAGTCTCTCCTGGTTGAATGGTTGACTTTTATGACTTTTTTCAACATGCTGTACTATGACTTGTTAATTAAATTAAGTTGAGTATCTTCAAAAATAAAGTAACTTAAAAAGTATCTTCATAAATGAAGTAACTAAAAAAGGAACTTTTTTTCCAAAGTAACTAAAAATGTAACTTTTTTTCCAAAGTAACTAAAAAAGTAAAAGAGTCTTACTCAGGGACACTTCGACACATGACACATCCCAGTCAACGGTTGAACCTTCGACCTTGCAGTTACCAGACAACCCTCTTAACCCAGGGAGCCACGGATGGAGGATGGAGTCCAATCTCCAAAGATGTTGCACTATTCAAATTTGTACAATGTGTAATAAATTGTGAAATTCTAATGAAGTCTCCTGGTTGAATGGTTGACTTTTATGACTTTTTTCAACATGCTGTACTATGACTTGTTAATTAAATTAAGTTGAGTATCTTCAAAACTAAAGTAACTTAAAAAGTATCTTCAAAAATGAAGTAACTAAAAAAGTAACTTTTTTTCCAAAGTAACTAAAAAAGTTACTTTTTTTCCAAAGTAACGAAAAAAGTAACTTTTTTTCCAAAGTAACTAAAAATGTAACTTTTTTTCCAAATTAACTAAAAATGTAACTTTTTTTCCAGAGTAACTAAAAAAGTAAAAGATTCTTGCTCAGGGACACTTTGACACATGACACGTCCCAGTCAAGGGTTGAACCTTCGACCTTGCAGTTACCAGACAACCCTCTTAACCCAGGGAGCCACGGATGGAGGATGTAGTCCAATCTCCAAAGACGTTGCACTATTCAAATTTGTACAATGTGTAATAAATTGTGAAATTCTAATGAAGTCTCTCCTGGTTGAATGGTTGACTTTTTTCAACATGCTGTACTATGACTTGTTAATTAAATTAAGTTGAGTATCTTCAAAAATAAAGTAACTTAAAAAGTATCTTCATAAATGAAGTAACTAAAAAAGTAACTTTTTTTCCAAAGTAACTAAAAATGTAACTTTTTTTCCAAAGTAACTAAAAATGTAACTTTTTTTCCAGAGTAACTAAAAAAGTAAAAGATTCTTGCTCAGGGACACTTTGACACATGACACGTCCCAGTCAAGGGTTGAACCTTCGACCTTGCAGTTACCAGACAACCCTCTTAACCCAGGGAGCCACGGATGGAGGATGGAGTCCAATCTCCAAAGACGTTGCACTATTCAAATTTGTACAATGTGTAATAAATTGTGAAATTCTAATGAAGTCTCTCCTGGTTGAATGGTTGACTTTTTTCAACATGCTGTACTATGACTTGTTAATTAAATTAAGTTGAGTATCTTCAAAAATAAAGTAACTTAAAAAGTATCTTCATAAATGAAGTAACTAAAAAAGGAACTTTTTTTCCAAAGTAACTAAAAATTTAACTTTCTTTTCCAAAGTAACTAAAAAAGTAAAAGAGTCTTGCTCAGGGACACTTCGACACATGACACGTCCCAGTCAAGGGTTGAACCTTCGACCTTGCAGTTACCAGACAACCCTCTTAACCCAGGGAGCCACGGATGGGGGATGGAGTCCAATCTCCAAAGATGTTGCACTATTCAAATTTGTACAATGTGTAATAAATTGTGAAATTCTAATGAAGTCTCTCCTGGTTGAATGGTTGACTTTTATGACTTTTTTCAACATGGTGTACTATGACTTGTTAATTAAATTAAGTTGAGTATCTTCAAAAATAAAGTAACTTAAAAAGTATCTTCAAAAATTAAGTAGCAGTGGACTGCCAATGACAGGCGCCCGGGGAGCTAGGGGTACAGAGTCTTGCTCAGGGACACTTCGACACATGACACGTCCCAGTCAAGGGTTAAACCTTCGACCTTGCAGTTACCAGACAACCCTCTTAACCCAGGGAGCCACGGATGGAGGATGGAGTCCAATCACCAAAGACGTTGCACAATTCAAATTTGTACAATGTGTAATAAATTGTGAAATTCTAATGAAGTCTCTCCTGGTTGAATGGTTAACTTTTATGACTTTTTTCAACATGCTGTACTATGACTTGTTAATTAAATTAAGTTGAGTATCTTCAAAAATAAAGTAACTTAAAAAGTATCTTCAAAAATTAAGTAGCAGTGGGCTGCCAATGACAGGCACCCGGGGAGCTAGGGGTACAGCGTCTTGCTCAGGGACACTTCGACACATGACACGTCCCAGTCAAGGTTTGAACCTTCGACCTTGCGGTTACCAGACAACCCTCTTAACCCAGGGAGCCACGGATGGAGGATGGAGTCCAATCTCCAAAGATGTTGCTCTATTCAAATTTGTACAATGTGTAATAAATTGTGAAATTCTAATGAAGTCTCTCCTGGTTGAATGGTTAACTTTTATGACTTTTTTCAACATGCTGTACTATGACTTGTTAATTAAATTAAGTTGAGTATCTTCAAAAATGAAGTAACTTAAAAAGTATCTTCAAAAATGAAGTAACTAAAAAAGTAACTTTTTTTTCAAAGTAACTAAAAAAGTAACTTTTTTTTCAAAGTAACTCAAAAAGTAACTTTTTTTTTAAAGTAACTAAAAATGTAACTTTCTTTTCCAAAGTAACTAAAAAAGTAAAAGGGTCTTGCTCAGGGACACTTCGACACATGACACGTCCCATTCAAGGGTTGAACCTTCGACCTTGCAGTTACCAGACAACCCTCTTAACCCAGGGAGCCACGGATGGAGGATGGAGTCCAATCTCCAAAGACGTTGCACTATTCAAATTTGTACAATGTGTAATAAATTGTGAAATTCTAATGAAGTCTCTCCTGGTTGAATGGTTGACTTTTATGACTTTTTTCAACATGCTGTACTATGACTTGTTAATTAAATTAAGTTGAGTATCTTCAAAAATAAAGTAACTTAAAAAGTATCTTCATAAATGAAGTAACTAAAAAAGTAACTTTTTTTCCAAAGTAACTAAAAAAGTAACTTTTTTTCCAAAGTAACTAAAAATGTATTTTTCTTTTCCAAAGTAACTAAAAAAGTAAAAGAGTCTTACTCAGGGACACTTCGACACATGACACATCCCAGTCAACGGTTGAACCTTCGACCTTACAGTTACCAGACAACCCTCTTAACCCAGGGAGCCACGGATGGAGGATGGAGTCCAATCTCCAAAGATGTTGCACTATTCAAATTTGTACAATGTGTAATAAATTGTGAAATTCTAATGAAGTCTCCTGGTTGAATGGTTGACTTTTATGACTTTTTTCAACATGCTGTACTATGACTTGTTAATTAAATTAAGTTGAGTATCTTCAAAACTAAAGTAACTTAAAAAGTATCTTCAAAAATTAAGTAGCAGTGGGCTGCCAATGACAGGCACCCGGGGAGCTAGGGGTACAGCGTCTTGCTCAGGGACACTTCGACACATGACACGTCCGAGTCAAGGTTTGAACCTTCGACCTTGCAGTTACCAGACAACCCTCTTAACCCAGGGAGCCACGGATGGAGGATGGAGTCCAATCTCCAAAGATGTTGCACTATTCAAATTTGTACAATGTGTAATGAATTGTGAAATTCTAATGAAGTCTCTCCTGGTTGAATGGTTGACTTTTATGACTTTTTTCAACATGCTGTACTATGACTTGTTAATTAAATTAAGTTGAGTATCTTCAAAAATAAAGTAACTTAAAAAGTATCTTCAAAAATTAAGTAGCAGTGGACTGCCAATGACAGGCGCCCGGGGAGCTAGGGGTACAGAGTCTTGCTCAGGGACACTTCGACACATGACACGTCCCAGTCAAGGGTTAAACCTTCGACCTTGCAGTTACCAGACAACCCTCTTAACCCAGGGAGCCACGGATGGAGGATGGAGACCAATCACCAAAGACGTTGCACAATTCAAATTTGTACAATGTGTAATAAATTGTGAAATTCTAATGAAGTCTCTCCTGGTTGAATGGTTGACTTTTATGACTTTTTTCAACATGCTGTACTATGACTTGTTAATTAAATTAAGTTGAGTATCTTCAAAAATAAAGTAACTTAAAAAGTATCTTCATAAATGAAGTAACTAAAAAAGGAACTTTTTTTCCAAAGTAACTAAAAACGTAACTTTCTTTTCCAAAGTAACTAAAAAAGTAAAAGAGTCTTGCTCAGGGACACTTCGACACATGACACGTCCCAGTCAAGGGTTGAACCTTCGACCTTGCAGTTACCAGACAACCCTCTTAACCCAGGGAGCCACGGATGGAGGATGGAGTCCAATCTCCAAAGATGTTGCACTATTCAAATTTGTACAATGTGTAATGAATTGTGAAATTCTAATGAAGTCTCTCCTGGTTGAATGGTTGACTTTTATGACTTTTTTCAACATGCTGTACTATGACTTGTTAATTAAATTAAGTTGAGTATCTTCAAAAATAAAGTAACTTAAAAAGTATCTTCAGAAATTAAGTAGCAGTGGGCTGCCAATGACAGGCACCCGGGGAGCTAGGGGTACAGCGTCTTGCTCAGGGACACTTCGACACATGACACGTCCCAGTCAAGGTTTGAACCTTCGACCTTGCGGTTACCAGACAACCCTCTTAACCCAGGGAGCCACGGATGGAGGATGGAGTCCAATCTCCAAAGATGTTGCTCTATTCAAATTTGTACAATGTGTAATAAATTGTGAAATTCTAATGAAGTCTCTCCTGGTTGAATGGTTAACTTTTATGACTTTTTTCAACATGCTGTACTATGACTTGTTAATTAAATTAAGTTGAGTATCTTCAAAAATAAAGTAACTTAAAAAGTATCTTCATAAATGAAGTAACTAAAAAAGGAACTTTTTTTCCAAAGTAACTAAAAAAGTAACTTTTTTTCCAAAGTAACTAAAAATGTATTTTTCTTTTCCAAAGTAACTAAAAAAGTAAAAGAGTTTTGCTCAGGGACACTTCGACACATGACACGTCCCAGTCAAGGGTTGAACCTTCGACCTTGCAGTTACCAGACAACCCTCTTAACCCAGGGAGCCACGGATGGGGGATGGAGTCCAACCTCCAAAGATGTTGCACTATTCAAATTTGTACAATGTGTAATAAATTGTGAAATTCTAATGAAGTCTCTCCTGGTTGAATGGTTGACTTTTATGACTTTTTTCAACATGCTGTACTATGACTTGTTAATTAAATTAAGTTGAGTATCTTCAAAAATAAAGTAACTTAAAAAGTATCTTCAAAAATTAAGTAGCAGTGGGCTGCCAATGACAGGCACCCGGGGAGCTAGGGGTACAGCGTCTTGCTCAGGGACACTTCGACACATGACACGTCCGAGTCAAGGTTTGAACCTTCGACCTTGCAGTTACCAGACAACCCTCTTAACCCAGGGAGCCACGGATGGAGGATGGAGTCCAATCTCCAAAGATGTTGCTCTATTCAAATTTGTACAATGTGTAATAAATTGTGAAATTCTAATGAAGTCTCTCCTGGTTGAATGGTTGACTTTTATGACTTTTTTCAACATGCTGTACTATGACTTGTTAATTAAATTAAGTTGAGTATCTTCAAAAATAAAGTAACTTAAAAAGTATCTTCAAAAATTAAGTAGCAGTGGACTGCCAATGACAGGCGCCCGGGAAGCTAGGGGTACAGAGTCTTGCTCAGGGACACTTCGACACATGACACGTCCCAGTCAAGGGTTAAACCTTCGACCTTGCAGTTACCAGACAACCCTCTTAACCCAGGGAGCCACGGATGGAGGATGGAGTCCAATCACCAAAGACGTTGCACAATTCAAATTTGTACAATGTGTAATAAATTGTGAAATTCTAATGAAGTCTCTCCTGGTTGAATGGTTGACTTTTATGACTTTTTTCAACATGCTGTACTATGACTTGTTAATTAAATTAAGTTGAGTATCTTCAAAAATAAAGTAACTTAAAAAGTATCTTCATAAATGAAGTAACTAAAAAAGGAACTTTTTTCCAAAGTAACTAAAAAAGTAACTTTTTTTCCAAAGTAACTAAAAATGTATTTTTCTTTTCCAAAGTAACTAAAAAAGTAAAAGAGTTTTGCTCAGGGACACTTCGACACATGACACGTCCCAGTCAAGGGTTGAACCTTCGACCTTGCAGTTACCAGACAACCCTCTTAACCCAGGGAGCCACGGATGGGGGATGGAGTCCAACCTCCAAAGATGTTGCACTATTCAAATTTGTACAATGTGTAATAAATTGTGAAATTCTAATGAAGTCTCTCCTGGTTGAATGGTTGACTTTTATGACTTTTTTCAACATGCTGTACTATGACTTGTTAATTAAATTAAGTTGAGTATCTTCAAAAATAAAGTAACTTAAAAAGTATCTTCAAAAATTAAGTAGCAGTGGGCTGCCAATGACAGGCACCCGGGGAGCTAGGGGTACAGCGTCTTGCTCAGGGACACTTCGACACATGACACGTCCGAGTCAAGGTTTGAACCTTCGACCTTGCAGTTACCAGACAACCCTCTTAACCCAGGGAGCCACGGATGGAGGATGGAGTCCAATCTCCAAAGATGTTGCTCTATTCAAATTTCTACAATGTGTAATAAATTGTGAAATTCTAATGAAGTCTCTCCTGGTTGAATGGTTGACTTTTATGACTTTTTTCAACATGCTGTACTATGACTTGTTAATTAAATTAAGTTGAGTATCTTCAAAAATAAAGTAACTTAAAAAGTATCTTCAAAAATGAAGTAACTAAAAAAGTAACTTTTTTTCCAAAGTAACTAAAAAAGTAACTTTTTTTCCAAAGTAACTAAAAATGTAACTTTCTTTTCCAAAGTAAAAGAGTCTTGCTCAGGGACACTTCGACACATTACACGTCCCAGACAAGGGTTGAACCTTCGACCTTGCAGTTACCAGACAACCCTCTTAACCCAGGGAGCCACGGATGGAGGATGGAATCCAATCTCCAAAGACGTTGCACTATTCAAATTTGTACAATGTGTAATAAATTGTGAAATTCTAATGAAGTCTCTCCTGGTTGAATGGTTGACTTTTATGACTTTTTTCAACATGCTGTACTATGACTTGTTAAATAAATTAAGTTGAGTATCTTCAAAAATAAAGTAACTTAAAAAGTATCTTCAAAAATGAAGTAACTAAAAAAGTAACTTTTTTTCCAAAGTAACTAAAAAAGTAAAAGAGTCTTGCTCAGGGACAATTCGACACATGACACGTCCCAGTCAAGGGTTGAACCTTCGACCTTGCAGTTACCAGACAACCCTCTTAACCCAGGGAGCCACGGATGGAGGATGGAGTCCAATCTCCAAAGACGTTGCACTATTAAAATTTGTACAATGTGTAATAAATTGTGAAATTCTAATGAAGTCTCTCCTGGTTGAATGGTTGACTTTTATGACTTTTTTCAACATGCTGTACTATGACTTGTTAATTAAATTAAGTTGAGTATCTTCAAAAATAAAGTAACTTAAAAAGTATCTTCAAAAATAAAGTAGCAGTGAGCTGCCAATGACAGGCGCCCGGGGAGCTCGGGGTACAGGGTCTTGCTCAGGGACACTTCGACACATGACACGTCCCAGTCAAGGGTTGAACCTTCGACCTTGCAGTTACCAGACAACCCTCTTAACCCAGGGAGCCACGGATGGGGGATGGAGTCCAATCTCCAAAGACATTGCACTATTCAAATTTGTACAATGTGTAATAAATTGTGAAATTCTAATAAAGTCTCTCCTGGTTGAATGGTTGACTTTTATGACTTTTTTCAACATGCTGTACTATGACTTGTTAATTAAATTAAGTTGAGTATCTTCAAAAATAAAGTAACTTAAAAAGTATCTTCAAAAATGAAGTAGCAGTGGGCCGCCGATGACAGGCACCCGGGAAGCTAGGGGTACAGTGTCTTGCTCAGGGACACTTCGACACATGACACGTCCCAGTCAAGGATTGAACCTTCGACCTTGCGGTTACCAGACAACCCTCTTAACCCAGGGAGCCACAGATGGAGGATGGAGTCCAATCTCCAAAGACATTGCACTATTCAAATTTGTACAATGTGTAATAAATTGTGAAATTCTAATGAAGTCTCTCCTGGTTGAATGGTTGACTTTTATGACTTTTTTCAACATGCTGTACTATGACTTGTTAAATTAAATTAAGTTGAGTATCTTCAAAAATAAAGTAACTTAAAAAGTATCTTCATGAATGAAGTAACTAAAAAAGTAACTTTTTTTCCAAAGTAACTAAAAATGTAACTTTTTTTCCAAAGTAACTAAAAAAGTAAAAGATTCTTGCTCAGGCACACTTCGACACATGACACGTCCCAGTCAAGGGTTGAACCTTCAACCTTGCAGTTACCAGACAACCCTCTTAACCCAGGGAGCCACGGATGGAGGATGGAGTCCAATCTCCAAAGACGTTGCACTATTCAAATTTGTACAATGTGTAATAAATTGTGAAATTCTAATGAAGTCTCTCCTGGTTGAATGACTTTTATGACTTTTTTCAACATGCTGTACTATGACTTGTTAATTAAATTAAGTTGAGTATCTTCAAAAATGAAGTAACTTAAAAAGTATCTTCATAAATGAAGTAACTAAAAAAGGAACTTTTTTTCCAAAGTAACTAAAAATGTAACTTTTTTTCCAAAGTAACTAAAAAAGTAAAAGTCTTACTCAGGGACACTTCGACACATGACACATCCCAGTCAACGGTTGAACCTTCGACCTTGCAGTTACCAGACAACCCTCTTAACCCAGGGAGCCACGGATGGAGGATGGAGTCCAATCTCCAAAGATGTTGCACTATTCAAATTTGTACAATGTGTAATAAATTGTGAAATTCTAATGAAGTCTCCTGGTTGAATGGTTGACTTTTATGACTTTTTTCAACATGCTGTACTATGACTTGTTAATTAAATTAAGTTGAGTATCTTCAAAACTAAAGTAACTTAAAAAGTATCTTCAAAAATGAAGTAACTAAAAAAGTAACTTTTTTTCCAAAGTAACTAAAAAAGTTACTTTTTTTCCAAAGTAACTAAAAAAGTAACTTTTTTTCCAAAGTAACTAAAAATGTAACTTTTTTTCCAAATTAACTAAAAATGTAACTTTTTTTCCAGAGTAACTAAAAAAGTAAAAGATTCTTGCTCAGGGACACTTTGACACATGACACGTCCCAGTCAAGGGTTGAACCTTCGACCTTGCAGTTACCAGACAACCCTCTTAACCCAGGGAGCCACGGATGGAGGATGTAGTCCAATCTCCAAAGACGTTGCACTATTCAAATTTGTACAATGTGTAATAAATTGTGAAATTCTAATGAAGTCTCTCCTGGTTGAATGGTTGACTTTTTTCAACATGCTGTACTATGACTTGTTAATTAAATTAAGTTGAGTATCTTCAAAAATGAAGTAACTTAAAAAGTATCTTCATAAATGAAGTAACTAAAAAAGGAACTTTTTTTCCAAAGTAACTAAAAATGTAACTTTTTTTCCAAAGTAACTAAAAAAGTAAAAGTCTTACTCAGGGACACTTCGACACATGACACATCCCAGTCAACGGTTGAACCTTCGACCTTGCAGTTACCAGACAACCCTCTTAACCCAGGGAGCCACGGATGGAGGATGGAGTCCAATCTCCAAAGATGTTGCACTATTCAAATTTGTACAATGTGTAATAAATTGTGAAATTCTAATGAAGTCTCCTGGTTGAATGGTTGACTTTTATGACTTTTTTCAACATGCTGTACTATGACTTGTTAATTAAATTAAGTTGAGTATCTTCAAAACTAAAGTAACTTAAAAAGTATCTTCAAAAATGAAGTAACTAAAAAAGTAACTTTTTTTCCAAAGTAACTAAAAAAGTTACTTTTTTTCCAAAGTAACTAAAAAAGTTACTTTTTTTCCAAAGTAACTAAAAATGTAACTTTTTTTCCAAATTAACTAAAAATGTAACTTTTTTTCCAGAGTAACTAAAAAAGTAAAAGATTCTTGCTCAGGGACACTTTGACACATGACACGTCCCAGTCAAGGGTTGAACCTTCGACCTTGCAGTTACCAGACAACCCTCTTAACCCAGGGAGCCACGGATGGAGGATGTAGTCCAATCTCCAAAGACGTTGCACTATTCAAATTTGTACAATGTGTAATAAATTGTGAAATTCTAATGAAGTCTCTCCTGGTTGAATGGTTGACTTTTTTCAACATGCTGTACTATGACTTGTTAATTAAATTAAGTTGAGTATCTTCAAAAATAAAGTAACTTAAAAAGTATCTTCATAAATGAAGTAACTAAAAAAGTAACTATTTTTCCAAAGTAACTAAAAATGTAACTTTTTTTCCAAAGTAACTAAAAATGTAACTTTTTTTCCAGAGTAACTAAAAAAGTAAAAGATTCTTGCTCAGGGACACTTTGACACATGACACGTCCCAGTCAAGGGTTGAACCTTCGACCTTGCAGTTACCAGACAACCCTCTTAACCCAGGGAGCCACGGATGGAGGATGGAGTCCAATCTCCAAAGACGTTGCACTATTCAAATTTGTACAATGTGTAATAAATTGTGAAATTCTAATGAAGTCTCTCCTGGTTGAATGGTTGACTTTTTTCAACATGCTGTACTATGACTTGTTAATTAAATTAAGTTGAGTATCTTCAAAAATAAAGTAACTTAAAAAGTATCTTCATAAATGAAGTAACTAAAAAAGGAACCTTTTTTCCAAAGTAACTAAAAATTTAACTTTCTTTTCCAAAGTAACTAAAAAAGTAAAAGAGTCTTGCTCAGGGACACTTCGACACATGACACGTCCCAGTCAAGGGTTGAACCTTCGACCTTGCAGTTACCAGACAACCCTCTTAACCCAGGGAGCCACGGATGGGGGATGGAGTCCAATCTCCAAAGATGTTGCACTATTCAAATTTGTACAATGTGTAATAAATTGTGAAATTCTAATGAAGTCTCTCCTGGTTGAATGGTTGACTTTTATGACTTTTTTCAACATGCTGTACTATGACTTGTTAATTAAATTAAGTTGAGTATCTTCAAAAATAAAGTAACTTAAAAAGTATCTTCAAAAATTAAGTAGCAGTGGGCTGCCAATGACAGGCACCCGGGGAGCTAGGGGTACAGCGTCTTGCTCAGGGACACTTCGACACATGACACGTCCCAGTCAAGGTTTGAACCTTCGACCTTGCGGTTACCAGACAACCCTCTTAACCCAGGGAGCCACGGATGGAGGATGGAGTCCAATCTCCAAAGATGTTGCTCTATTCAAATTTGTACAATGTGTAATAAATTGTGAAATTCTAATGAAGTCTCTCCTGGTTGAATGGTTAACTTTTATGACTTTTTTCAACATGCTGTACTATGACTTGTTAATTAAATTAAGTTGAGTATCTTCAAAAATGAAGTAACTTAAAAAGTATCTTCAAAAATGAAGTAACTAAAAAAGTAACTTTTTTTTCAAAGTAACTAAAAAAGTAACTTTTTTTTCAAAGTAACTCAAAAAGTAACTTTTTTTTTAAAGTAACTAAAAATGTAACTTTCTTTTCCAAAGTAACTAAAAAAGTAAAAGGGTCTTGCTCAGGGACACTTCGACACATGACACGTCCCATTCAAGGGTTGAACCTTCGACCTTGCAGTTACCAGACAACCCTCTTAACCCAGGGAGCCACGGATGGAGGATGGAGTCCAATCTCCAAAGACGTTGCACTATTCAAATTTGTACAATGTGTAATAAATTGTGAAATTCTAATGAAGTCTCTCCTGGTTGAATGGTTGACTTTTATGACTTTTTTCAACATGCTGTACTATGACTTGTTAATTAAATTAAGTTGAGTATCTTCAAAAATAAAGTAACTTAAAAAGTATCTTCAAAAATTAAGTAGCAGTGGGCTGCCAATGACAGGCACCCGGGGAGCTAGGGGTACAGCGTCTTGCTCAGGGACACTTCGACACATGACACGTCCGAGTCAAGGTTTGAACCTTCGACCTTGCAGTTACCAGACAACCCTCTTAACCCAGGGAGCCACGGATGGAGGATGGAGTCCAATCTCCAAAGATGTTGCTCTATTCAAATTTGTACAATGTGTAATAAATTGTGAAATTCTAATGAAGTCTCTCCTGGTTGAATGGTTGACTTTTATGACTTTTTTCAACATGCTGTACTATGACTTGTTAATTAAATTAAGTTGAGTATCTTCAAAAATAAAGTAACTTAAAAAGTATCTTCAAAAATGAAGTAACTAAAAAAGTAACTTTTTTTCCAAAGTAACTAAAAAAGTAACTTTTTTTCCAAAGTAACTAAAAATGTAACTTTCTTTTCCAAAGTAAAAGAGTCTTGCTCAGGCACACTTCGACACATTACACGTCCCAGACAAGGGTTGAACCTTCGACCTTGCAGTTACCAGACAACCCTCTTAACCCAGGGAGCCACGGATGGAGGATGGAGTCCAATCTCCAAAGACGTTGCACTATTCAAATTTGTACAATGTGTAATAAATTGTGAAATTCTAATGAAGTCTCTCCTGGTTGAATGGTTGACTTTTATGACTTTTTTCAACATGCTGTACTATGACTTGTTAATTAAATTAAGTTGAGTATCTTCAAAAATAAAGTAACTTAAAAGTATCTTCATAAATGAAGTAACTAAAAAAGGAACTTTTTTTCCAAAGTAACTAAAAAAGGAACTTTTTTTCCAAAGTAACTAAAAATTTAACTTTCTTTTCCAAAGTAACTAAAAAAGTAAAAGAGTTTTGCTCAGGGACACTTCGACACATGACACGTCCCAGTCAAGGGTTGAACCTTCGACCTTGCAGTTACCAGACAACCCTCTTAACCCAGGGAGCCACGGATGGGGGATGGAGTCCAACCTCCAAAGATGTTGCACTATTCAAATTTGTACAATGTGTAATAAATTGTGAAATTCTAATGAAGTCTCTCCTGGTTGAATGGTTGACTTTTATGACTTTTTTCAACATGCTGTACTATGACTTGTTAATTAAATTAAGTTGAGTATCTTCAAAAATAAAGTAACTTAAAAAGTATCTTCAAAAATGAAGTAACTAAAAAAGTAACTTTTTTTTCAAAGTAACTTAAAAAGTAACTTTTTTTCCAAAGTAACTAAAAAAGTTACCTTTTTTCCAAAGTAACTAAAAATGTAACTTTCTTTTCCAAAGTAACTAAAAAAGTAAAAGAGTCTTGCTCAGGGACACTTCGACACATGACACGTCCCAGTCAAGGGTTGAACCTTCGACCTTGCAGTTACCAGACAACCCTCTTAACCCAGGGAGCCACGGATGGAGGATGGAGTCCAATCTCCAAAGACGTTGCACTATTCAAATTTGTACAATGTGTAATAAATTGTGAAATTCTAATGAAGTCTCTCCTGGTTGAATGGTTGACTTTTATGACTTTTTTCAACATGCTGTACTATGACTTGTTAATTAAATTAAGTTGAGTATCTTCAAAAATAAAGTAACTTAAAAAGTATCTTCATAAATGAAGTAACTAAAAAAGGAACTTTTTTTCCAAAGTAACTAAAAATTTAACTTTTTTTCCAAAGTAACTAAAAAAGTAAAAGAGTCTTGCTCAGGGACACTTCGACACATGACACGTCCCAGTCAAGGGTTGAACCTTCGACCTTGCAGTTACCAGACAACCCTCTTAACCCAGGGAGCCATGGATGGGGGATGGAGTCCAACCTCCAAAGATGTTGCACTATTCAAATTTGTACAATGTGTAATAAATTGTGAAATTCTAATGAAGTCTCTCCTGGTTGAATGGTTGACTTTTATGACTTTTTTCAACATGCTGTACTATGACTTGTTAATTAAATTAAGTTGAGTATCTTCAAAAATAAAGTAACTTAAAAAGTATCTTCAAAAATTAAGTAGCAGTGGGCTGCCAATGACAGGCACCCGGGGAGCTAGGGGTACAGCGTCTTGCTCAGGGACACTTTGACACATGACACGTCCCAGTCAAGGTTTGAACCTTCGACCTTGCGGTTACCAGACAACCCTCTTAACCCAGGGAGCCACGGATGGAGGATGGAGTCCAATCTCCAAAGATGTTGCTCTATTCAAATTTGTACAATGTGTAATAAATTGTGAAATTCTAATGAAGTCTCTCCTGGTTGAATGGTTGACTTTTATGACTTTTTTCAACATGCTGTACTATGACTTGTTAATTAAATTAAGTTGAGTATCTTCAAAAATAAAGTAACTTAAAAAGTATCTTCAAAAATGAAGTAACTAAAAAAGGAACTATTTTTTCCAAAGTAACTAAAAAAGTTACTTTTTTTCCAAAGTAACTAAAAAAGTAAAAGAGTCCTGCTCAGGGACACTTCGACACATGACACGTCCTAGTCAAGGGTTGAACCTTCGACCTTGCAGTTACCAGACAACCCTCTTAACCCAGGGAGCCACGGATGGAGGATGGAGTCCAATCTCCAAAGACGTTGCACTATTCAAATTTGTACAATGTGTAATAAATTGTGAAATTCTAATGAAGTCTCTCCTGGTTGAATGGTTGACTTTTATGACTTTTTTCAACATGCTGTACTATGACTTGTTAATTAAATTAAGTTGAGTATCTTCAAAAATAAAGTAACTTAAAAAGTATCTTCAAAAATTAAGTAGCAGTGGGCTGCCAATGACAGGCACCCGGGGAGCTAGGGGTACAGCGTCTTGCTCAGGGACACTTCGACACATGACACGTCCCAGTCAAGGTTTGAACCTTCAACCTTGCGGTTACCAGACAACCCTCTTAACCCAGGGAGCCACGGATGGAGGATGGAGTCCAATCTCCAAAGATGTTGCTCTATTCAAATTTGTACAATGTGTAATAAATTGTGAAATTCTAATGAAGTCTCTCCTGGTTGAATGGTTAACTTTTATGACTTTTTTCAACATGCTGTACTATGACTTGTTAATTAAATTAAGTTGAGTATCTTCAAAAATAAAGTAACTTAAAAAGTATCTTCAAAAATGAAGTAACTAAAAAAGTAACTTTTTTTTCAAAGTAACTAAAAAAGTAACTTTTTTTCCAAAGTAACTAAAAATGTAACTTTCTTTTCCAAAGTAACTAAAAAAGTAAAAGAGTCTTGCTCAGGGACACTTCGACACATGACACGTCCCAGTCAAGGGTTGAACCTTCGACCTTGCAGTTACCAGACAACCCTCTTAACCCAGGGAGCCACGGATGGGTGATGGAGTCCAACCTCCAAAGATGTTGCACTATTCAAATTTGTACAATGTGTAATAAATTGTGAAATTCTAATGAAGTCTCTCCTGGTTGAATGGTTGACTTTTATGACTTTTTTCAACATGCTGTACTATGACTTGTTAATTAAATTAAGTTGAGTATCTTCAAAAATAAAGTAACTTAAAAAGTATCTTCAAAAATTAAGTAGCAGTGGGCTGCCAATGACAGGCACCCGGGGAGCTAGGGGTACAGCGTCTTGCTCAGGGACACTTCGACACATGACACGTCCCAGTCAAGGTTTGAACCTTCGACCTTGCGGTTACCAGACAACCCTCTTAACCCAGGGAGCCACGGATGGAGGATGTAGTCCAATCTCCAAAGATGTTGCTCTATTCAAATTTGTACAATGTGTAATAAATTGTGAAATTCTAATGAAGTCTCTCCTGGTTGAATGGTTGACTTTTATGACTTTTTTCAACATGCTGTACTATGACTTGTTAATTAAATTAAGTTGAGTATCTTCAAAAATAAAGTAACTTAAAAAGTATCTTCAAAAATGAAGTAACTAAAAAAGTAACTTTTTTTCCAAAGTAACTAAAAAAGTAAAAGAGTCTTGCTCAGGGACACATGACACGTCCCAGTCAAGAATTGAACCTTCGACCTTGCAGTTAGCAGACAACCCTCTTAACCCAGGGAGCCACAGACGAAGGATGGAGTACAATCTCCAAAGACGTTGCACTATTCAAATTTGTACAATGTGTAATAAATTGTTAAATTCTAATGAAGTCTCTCCTGGTTGAATGGTTGACTTTTATGACTTTTTTCAACATGCTGTACTATGACTTGTTAATTAAATTAAGTTGAGTATCTTCAAAAATAAAGTAACTTAAAAAGTATCTTCAAAAATTAAGTAGCAGTGGGCTGCCAATGACAGGCACCCGGGGAGCTAGGGGTACAGCGTCTTGCTCAGGGACACTTCGACACATGACACGTCCCAGTCAAGGTTTGAACCTTCGACCTTGCGGTTACCAGACAACCCTCTTAACCCAGGGAGCCACGGATGGAGGATGGAGTCCAATCTCCAAAGATGTTGCTCTATTCAAATTTGTACAATGTGTAATAAATTGTGAAATTCTAATGAAGTCTCTCCTGGTTGAATGGTTGACTTTTATGACTTTTTTCAACATGCTGTACTATGACTTGTTAATTAAATTAAGTTGAGTATCTTCAAAAATAAAGTAACTTAAAAAGTATCTTCAAAAATGAAGTAACTAAAAAAGTAACTTTTTTTTCAAAGTAACTAAAAAAGTAACTTTTTTTCCAAAGTAACTAAAAATGTAACTTTCTTTTCCAAAGTAACTAAAAAAGTAAAAGAGTCTTGCTCAGGGACACTTCGACACATGACACGTCCCAGTCAAGGGTTGAACCTTCGACCTTGCAGTTACCAGACAACCCTCTTAACCCAGGGAGCCACGGATGGGGGATGGAGTCCAACCTCCAAAGATGTTGCACTATTCAAATTTGTACAATGTGTAATAAATTGTGAAATTCTAATGAAGTCTCTCCTGGTTGAATGGTTGACTTTTATGACTTTTTTCAACATGCTGTACTATGACTTGTTAATTAAATTAAGTTGAGTATCTTCAAAAATAAAGTAACTTAAAAAGTATCTTCAAAAATGAAGTAACTAAAAAAGGAACTTTTTTTCCAAAGTAACTAAAAAAGTAACTTTTTTTCCAAAGTAACTAAAAATGTAACTTTTTTTCCAAAGTAACTAAAAAAGTAAAAGAGTCTTGCTCAGGGACACTTCGACACATGACACGTCCCAGTCAAGAATTGAACCTTCGACCTTGCAGTTACCAGACAACCCTCTTAACCCAGGGAGCCACGGACGGAGGATGGAGTCCAATCTCCAAAGACGTTGCACTATTCAAATTTGTACAATGTGTAATAAATTGTTAAATTCTAATGAAGTCTCTCCTGGTTGAATGGTTGACTTTTATGACTTTTTTCAACATGCTGTACTATGACTTGTTAATTAAATTAAGTTGAGTATCTTCAAAAATAAAGTAACTTAAAAAGTATCTTCATAAATGAAGTAACTAAAAAAGGAACTTTTTTTCCAAAGTAACAAAAAATGTAACTTTTTTTCCAAAGTAACTAAAAAAGTAAAAGAGTCTTGCTCAGGGACACTTCGACACATGACACGTCCCAGTCAAGGGTTGAACCTTCGACCTTGCAGTTACCAGACAACCCTCTTAACCCAGGGAGCCATGGATGGGGGATGGAGTCCAACCTCCAAAGATGTTGCACTATTCAAATTTGTACAATGTGTAATAAATTGTGAAATTCTAATGAAGTCTCTCCTGGTTGAATGGTTGACTTTTATGACTTTTTTCAACATGCTGTACTATGACTTGTTAATTAAATTAAGTTGAGTATCTTCAAAAATAAAGTAACTTAAAAAGTATCTTCAAAAATTAAGTAGCAGTGGGCTGCCAATGACAGGCACCCGGGGAGCTAGGGGTACAGCGTCTTGCTCAGGGACACTTTGACACATGACACGTCCCAGTCAAGGTTTGAACCTTCGACCTTGCGGTTACCAGACAACCCTCTTAACCCAGGGAGCCACGGATGGAGGATGGAGTCCAATCTCCAAAGATGTTGCTCTATTCAAATTTGTACAATGTGTAATAAATTGTGAAATTCTAATGAAGTCTCTCCTGGTTGAATGGTTGACTTTTATGACTTTTTTCAACATGCTGTACTATGACTTGTTAATTAAATTAAGTTGAGTATCTTCAAAAATAAAGTAACTTAAAAAGTATCTTCAAAAATGAAGTAACTAAAAAAGGAACTATTTTTTCCAAAGTAACTAAAAAAGTTACTTTTTTTCCAAAGTAACTAAAAAAGTAAAAGAGTCCTGCTCAGGGACACTTCGACACATGACACGTCCTAGTCAAGGGTTGAACCTTCGACCTTGCAGTTACCAGACAACCCTCTTAACCCAGGGAGCCACGGATGGAGGATGGAGTCCAATCTCCAAAGACGTTGCACTATTCAAATTTGTACAATGTGTAATAAATTGTGAAATTCTAATGAAGTCTCTCCTGGTTGAATGGTTGACTTTTATGACTTTTTTCAACATGCTGTACTATGACTTGTTAATTAAATTAAGTTGAGTATCTTCAAAAATAAAGTAACTTAAAAAGTATCTTCAAAAATTAAGTAGCAGTGGGCTGCCAATGACAGGCACCCGGGGAGCTAGGGGTACAGCGTCTTGCTCAGGGACACTTCGACACATGACACGTCCCAGTCAAGGTTTGAACCTTCAACCTTGCGGTTACCAGACAACCCTCTTAACCCAGGGAGCCACGGATGGAGGATGGAGTCCAATCTCCAAAGATGTTGCTCTATTCAAATTTGTACAATGTGTAATAAATTGTGAAATTCTAATGAAGTCTCTCCTGGTTGAATGGTTAACTTTTATGACTTTTTTCAACATGCTGTACTATGACTTGTTAATTAAATTAAGTTGAGTATCTTCAAAAATAAAGTAACTTAAAAAGTATCTTCAAAAATGAAGTAACTAAAAAAGTAACTTTTTTTTCAAAGTAACTAAAAAAGTAACTTTTTTTCCAAAGTAACTAAAAATGTAACTTTCTTTTCCAAAGTAACTAAAAAAGTAAAAGAGTCTTGCTCAGGGACACTTCGACACATGACACGTCCCAGTCAAGGGTTGAACCTTCGACCTTGCAGTTACCAGACAACCCTCTTAACCCAGGGAGCCACGGATGGGTGATGGAGTCCAACCTCCAAAGATGTTGCACTATTCAAATTTGTACAATGTGTAATAAATTGTGAAATTCTAATGAAGTCTCTCCTGGTTGAATGGTTGACTTTTATGACTTTTTTCAACATGCTGTACTATGACTTGTTAATTAAATTAAGTTGAGTATCTTCAAAAATAAAGTAACTTAAAAAGTATCTTCAAAAATTAAGTAGCAGTGGGCTGCCAATGACAGGCACCCGGGGAGCTAGGGGTACAGCGTCTTGCTCAGGGACACTTCGACACATGACACGTCCCAGTCAAGGTTTGAACCTTCGACCTTGCGGTTACCAGACAACCCTCTTAACCCAGGGAGCCACGGATGGAGGATGTAGTCCAATCTCCAAAGATGTTGCTCTATTCAAATTTGTACAATGTGTAATAAATTGTGAAATTCTAATGAAGTCTCTCCTGGTTGAATGGTTGACTTTTATGACTTTTTTCAACATGCTGTACTATGACTTGTTAATTAAATTAAGTTGAGTATCTTCAAAAATAAAGTAACTTAAAAAGTATCTTCAAAAATGAAGTAACTAAAAAAGTAACTTTTTTTCCAAAGTAACTAAAAAAGTAAAAGAGTCTTGCTCAGGGACACATGACACGTCCCAGTCAAGAATTGAACCTTCGACCTTGCAGTTAGCAGACAACCCTCTTAACCCAGGGAGCCACAGACGAAGGATGGAGTACAATCTCCAAAGACGTTGCACTATTCAAATTTGTACAATGTGTAATAAATTGTTAAATTCTAATGAAGTCTCTCCTGGTTGAATGGTTGACTTTTATGACTTTTTTCAACATGCTGTACTATGACTTGTTAATTAAATTAAGTTGAGTATCTTCAAAAATAAAGTAACTTAAAAAGTATCTTCAAAAATTAAGTAGCAGTGGGCTGCCAATGACAGGCACCCGGGGAGCTAGGGGTACAGCGTCTTGCTCAGGGACACTTCGACACATGACACGTCCCAGTCAAGGTTTGAACCTTCGACCTTGCGGTTACCAGACAACCCTCTTAACCCAGGGAGCCACGGATGGAGGATGGAGTCCAATCTCCAAAGATGTTGCTCTATTCAAATTTGTACAATGTGTAATAAATTGTGAAATTCTAATGAAGTCTCTCCTGGTTGAATGGTTGACTTTTATGACTTTTTTCAACATGCTGTACTATGACTTGTTAATTAAATTAAGTTGAGTATCTTCAAAAATAAAGTAACTTAAAAAGTATCTTCAAAAATGAAGTAACTAAAAAAGTAACTTTTTTTTCAAAGTAACTAAAAAAGTAACTTTTTTTCCAAAGTAACTAAAAATGTAACTTTCTTTTCCAAAGTAACTAAAAAAGTAAAAGAGTCTTGCTCAGGGACACTTCGACACATGACACGTCCCAGTCAAGGGTTGAACCTTCGACCTTGCAGTTACCAGACAACCCTCTTAACCCAGGGAGCCACGGATGGGGGATGGAGTCCAACCTCCAAAGATGTTGCACTATTCAAATTTGTACAATGTGTAATAAATTGTGAAATTCTAATGAAGTCTCTCCTGGTTGAATGGTTGACTTTTATGACTTTTTTCAACATGCTGTACTATGACTTGTTAATTAAATTAAGTTGAGTATCTTCAAAAATAAAGTAACTTAAAAAGTATCTTCAAAAATGAAGTAACTAAAAAAGGAACTTTTTTTCCAAAGTAACTAAAAAAGTAACTTTTTTTCCAAAGTAACTAAAAATGTAACTTTTTTTCCAAAGTAACTAAAAAAGTAAAAGAGTCTTGCTCAGGGACACTTCGACACATGACACGTCCCAGTCAAGAATTGAACCTTCGACCTTGCAGTTACCAGACAACCCTCTTAACCCAGGGAGCCACGGACGGAGGATGGAGTCCAATCTCCAAAGACGTTGCACTATTCAAATTTGTACAATGTGTAATAAATTGTTAAATTCTAATGAAGTCTCTCCTGGTTGAATGGTTGACTTTTATGACTTTTTTCAACATGCTGTACTATGACTTGTTAATTAAATTAAGTTGAGTATCTTCAAAAATAAAGTAACTTAAAAAGTATCTTCATAAATGAAGTAACTAAAAAAGGAACTTTTTTTCCAAAGTAACAAAAAATGTAACTTTTTTTCCAAAGTAACTAAAAAAGTAAAAGAGTCTTGCTCAGGGACACTTCGACACATGACACATCCCAGTCAAGGGTTGAACCTTCGACCTTGCAGTTACCAGACAACCCTCTTAACCCAGGGAGCCACGGATGGAGGATGGAGTCCAATCTCCAAAGACGTTGCACTATTCAAATTTGTACAATGTGTAATAAATTGTGAAATTCTAATGAAGTCTCTCCTGGTTGAATGGTTGACTTTTATGACTTTTTTCAACATGCTGTACTATGACTTGTTAATTAAATTAAGTTGAGTATCTTCAAAAATAAAGTAACTTAAAAAGTATCTTCAAAAATTAAGTAGCAGTGGGCTGCCAATGACAGGCACCCGGGGAGCTAGGGGTACAGCGTCTTGCTCAGGGACACTTCGACACATGACACGTCCCAGTCAAGGTTTGAACCTTCGACCTTGCGGTTACCAGACAACCCTCTTAACCCAGGGAGCCACGGATGGAGGATGGAGTCCAATCTCCAAAGATGTTGCTCTATTCAAATTTGTACAATGTGTAATAAATTGTGAAATTCTAATGAAGTCTCTCCTGGTTGAATGGTTGACTTTTATGACTTTTTTCAACATGCTGTACTATGACTTGTTAATTAAATTAAGTTGAGTATCTTCAAAAATAAAGTAACTTAAAAAGTATCTTCATAAATGAAGTAACTAAAAAAGGAACTTTTTTTCCAAAGTAACTAAAAATTTAACTTTTTTTCCAAAGTAACTAAAAAAGTAAAAGAGTCTTGCTCAGGGACACTTCGACACATGACACGTCCCAGTCAAGGGTTGAACCTTCGACCTTGCAGTTACCAGACAACCCTCTTAACCCAGGGAGCCATGGATGGGGGATGGAGTCCAACCTCCAAAGATGTTGCACTATTCAAATTTGTACAATGTGTAATAAATTGTGAAATTCTAATGAAGTCTCTCCTGGTTGAATGGTTGACTTTTATGACTTTTTTCAACATGCTGTACTATGACTTGTTAATTAAATTAAGTTGAGTATCTTCAAAAATAAAGTAACTTAAAAAGTATCTTCAAAAATTAAGTAGCAGTGGGCTGCCAATGACAGGCACCCGGGGAGCTAGGGGTACAGCGTCTTGCTCAGGGACACTTTGACACATGACACGTCCCAGTCAAGGTTTGAACCTTCGACCTTGCGGTTACCAGACAACCCTCTTAACCCAGGGAGCCACGGATGAAGGATGGAGTCCAATCTCCAAAGATGTTGCTCTATTCAAATTTGTACAATGTGTAATAAATTGTGAAATTCTAATGAAGTCTCTCCTGGTTGAATGGTTGACTTTTATGACTTTTTTCAACATGCTGTACTATGACTTGTTAATTAAATTAAGTTGAGTATCTTCAAAAATAAAGTAACTTAAAAAGTATCTTCAAAAATGAAGTAACTAAAAAAGGAACTATTTTTTCCAAAGTAACTAAAAAAGTTACTTTTTTTCCAAAGTAACTAAAAAAGTAAAAGAGTCCTGCTCAGGGACACTTCGACACATGACACGTCCTAGTCAAGGGTTGAACCTTCGACCTTGCAGTTACCAGACAACCCTCTTAACCCAGGGAGCCACGGATGGAGGATGGAGTCCAATCTCCAAAGACGTTGCACTATTCAAATTTGTACAATGTGTAATAAATTGTGAAATTCTAATGAAGTCTCTCCTGGTTGAATGGTTGACTTTTATGACTTTTTTCAACATGCTGTACTATGACTTGTTAATTAAATTAAGTTGAGTATCTTCAAAAATAAAGTAACTTAAAAAGTATCTTCAAAAATTAAGTAGCAGTGGGCTGCCAATGACAGGCACCCGGGGAGCTAGGGGTACAGCGTCTTGCTCAGGGACACTTCGACACATGACACGTCCCAGTCAAGGTTTGAACCTTCAACCTTGCGGTTACCAGACAACCCTCTTAACCCAGGGAGCCACGGATGGAGGATGGAGTCCAATCTCCAAAGATGTTGCTCTATTCAAATTTGTACAATGTGTAATAAATTGTGAAATTCTAATGAAGTCTCTCCTGGTTGAATGGTTAACTTTTATGACTTTTTTCAACATGCTGTACTATGACTTGTTAATTAAATTAAGTTGAGTATCTTCAAAAATAAAGTAACTTAAAAAGTATCTTCAAAAATGAAGTAACTAAAAAAGTAACTTTTTTTTCAAAGTAACTAAAAAAGTAACTTTTTTTCCAAAGTAACTAAAAATGTAACTTTCTTTTCCAAAGTAACTAAAAAAGTAAAAGAGTCTTGCTCAGGGACACTTCGACACATGACACGTCCCAGTCAAGGGTTGAACCTTCGACCTTGCAGTTACCAGACAACCCTCTTAACCCAGGGAGCCACGGATGGGTGATGGAGTCCAACCTCCAAAGATGTTGCACTATTCAAATTTGTACAATGTGTAATAAATTGTGAAATTCTAATGAAGTCTCTCCTGGTTGAATGGTTGACTTTTATGACTTTTTTCAACATGCTGTACTATGACTTGTTAATTAAATTAAGTTGAGTATCTTCAAAAATAAAGTAACTTAAAAAGTATCTTCAAAAATTAAGTAGCAGTGGGCTGCCAATGACAGGCACCCGGGGAGCTAGGGGTACAGCGTCTTGCTCAGGGACACTTCGACACATGACACGTCCCAGTCAAGGTTTGAACCTTCGACCTTGCGGTTACCAGACAACCCTCTTAACCCAGGGAGCCACGGATGGAGGATGTAGTCCAATCTCCAAAGATGTTGCTCTATTCAAATTTGTACAATGTGTAATAAATTGTGAAATTCTAATGAAGTCTCTCCTGGTTGAATGGTTGACTTTTATGACTTTTTTCAACATGCTGTACTATGACTTGTTAATTAAATTAAGTTGAGTATCTTCAAAAATAAAGTAACTTAAAAAGTATCTTCAAAAATGAAGTAACTAAAAAAGTAACTTTTTTTCCAAAGTAACTAAAAAAGTAAAAGAGTCTTGCTCAGGGACACATGACACGTCCCAGTCAAGAATTGAACCTTCGACCTTGCAGTTACCAGACAACCCTCTTAACCCAGGGAGCCACAGACGAAGGATGGAGTACAATCTCCAAAGACGTTGCACTATTCAAATTTGTACAATGTGTAATAAATTGTTAAATTCTAATGAAGTCTCTCCTGGTTGAATGGTTGACTTTTATGACTTTTTTCAACATGCTGTACTATGACTTGTTAATTAAATTAAGTTGAGTATCTTCAAAAATAAAGTAACTTAAAAAGTATCTTCAAAAATTAAGTAGCAGTGGGCTGCCAATGACAGGCACCCGGGGAGCTAGGGGTACAGCGTCTTGCTCAGGGACACTTCGACACATGACACGTCCCAGTCAAGGTTTGAACCTTCGACCTTGCGGTTACCAGACAACCCTCTTAACCCAGGGAGCCACGGATGGAGGATGGAGTCCAATCTCCAAAGATGTTGCTCTATTCAAATTTGTACAATGTGTAATAAATTGTGAAATTCTAATGAAGTCTCTCCTGGTTGAATGGTTGACTTTTATGACTTTTTTCAACATGCTGTACTATGACTTGTTAATTAAATTAAGTTGAGTATCTTCAAAAATAAAGTAACTTAAAAAGTATCTTCAAAAATGAAGTAACTAAAAAAGTAACTTTTTTTTCAAAGTAACTAAAAAAGTAACTTTTTTTCCAAAGTAACTAAAAATGTAACTTTCTTTTCCAAAGTAACTAAAAAAGTAAAAGAGTCTTGCTCAGGGACACTTCGACACATGACACGTCCCAGTCAAGGGTTGAACCTTCGACCTTGCAGTTACCAGACAACCCTCTTAACCCAGGGAGCCACGGATGGGGGATGGAGTCCAACCTCCAAAGATGTTGCACTATTCAAATTTGTACAATGTGTAATAAATTGTGAAATTCTAATGAAGTCTCTCCTGGTTGAATGGTTGACTTTTATGACTTTTTTCAACATGCTGTACTATGACTTGTTAATTAAATTAAGTTGAGTATCTTCAAAAATAAAGTAACTTAAAAAGTATCTTCAAAAATGAAGTAACTAAAAAAGGAACTTTTTTTCCAAAGTAACTAAAAAAGTAACTTTTTTTCCAAAGTAACTAAAAATGTAACTTTTTTTCCAAAGTAACTAAAAAAGTAAAAGAGTCTTGCTCAGGGACACTTCGACACATGACACGTCCCAGTCAAGAATTGAACCTTCGACCTTGCAGTTACCAGACAACCCTCTTAACCCAGGGAGCCACGGACGGAGGATGGAGTCCAATCTCCAAAGACGTTGCACTATTCAAATTTGTACAATGTGTAATAAATTGTGAAATTCTAATGAAGTCTCTCCTGGTTGAATGGTTGACTTTTATGACTTTTTTCAACATGCTGTACTATGACTTGTTAATTAAATTAAGTTGAGTATCTTCAAAAATAAAGTAACTTTAAAAGTATCTTCATAAATGAAGTAACTAAAAAAGGAACTTTTTTTCCAAAGTAACTAAAAATTTAACTTTTTTTCCAAAGTAACTAAAAAAGTAAAAGAGTCTTGCTCAGGGACACTTCGACACATGACACGTCCCAGTCAAGGGTTGAACCTTCGACCTTGCAGTTACCAGACAACCCTCTTAACCCAGGGAGCCACGGATGGGGGATGGAGTCCAACCTCCAAAGATGTTGCACTATTCAAATTTGTACAATGTGTAATAAATTCTGAAATTCTAATGAAGTCTCTCCTGGTTGAATGGTTGACTTTTATGACTTTTTTCAACATGCTGTACTATGACTTGTTAATTAAATTAAGTTGAGTATCTTCAAAAATAAAGTAACTTAAAAAGTATCTTCAAAAATGAAGTAACTAAAAAAGTAACTTTTTTTCCAAAGTAACTAAAAAAGTAACTTTTTTTCCAAAGTAACTAAAAATGGAACTTTCTTTTCCAAAGTAACTAAAAAAGTAAAAGAGTCTTGCTCAGGGACACTTCGACACATGACACGTCCCAGTCAAGGGTTGAACCTTCGACCTTGCAGTTACCAGACAACCCTCTTAACCCAGGGAGCCACGGATGGAGGATGGAGTCCAATCTCCAAAGACGTTGCACTATTAAAATTTGTACAATGTGTAATAAATTGTGAAATTCTAATGAAGTCTCTCCTGGTTGAATGGTTGACTTTTATGACTTTTTTCAACATGCTGTACTATGACTTGTTAATTAAATTAAGTTGAGTATCTTCAAAAATAAAGTAACTTAAAAAGTATCTTCAAAAATGAAGTTACTAAAAAAGTAACTTTTTTTCCAAAGTAACTAAAAAAGTAACTTTTTTTCCAAAGTAACTACAAATGTAACTTTTTTTCCAAAGTAACTAAAAAAGTAAAAGAGTCTTGCTCAGGGACACTTCGACACATGACACGTCCCAGTCAAGGATTGAACCTTCGACCTTGCGGTTACCAGACAACCCTCTTAACCTAGGGAGCCACGGATGGAGGATGGAGTCCAATCTCCAAAGATGTTGCACTATTCAAATTTGTACAATGTGTAATAAAAGTAACTTTTTTGGGTTGTGAATATAAAATCATGAGATGGTCTCCTATAGAGACGGATCAGCCGCGGCTTGTTGTTAGGGGAAAGAAATATAAAAAAATAAAAAATAAATGAACTTTTTAATAAACTACACCAAGCAAAACCCTACAAATGTTTTCTTTTTTTTTTTTTTTTTAATTCAAATATCATTCATAAAAACCGAAGACTTCCGAAAACCGGCGTTTCTGTTTCCGGCCGGCATTTTTTTTTTTTTATATTTCTTTCCCTTAACAACAAGCCGCGGCTGATCCGTCCTCTATAGGACACCATCTCATGATTTTATATTCTCAACCCAAACCTTAAACGTACTGCTCTGCAATCTCTTTCCTCGTCTTAGCCCCCTGTGTCATGGTGTGTGGAAGAGTCAGGAAACTTGTCAGGCTGGCCATATTTGATTGGCTGAGCTGCAAGCCTCTGCTGTTAAGTTTCGTTTCACGATAGTCTTGAGTCGTTGAGTGTTCAAAAACAAAGCTAGGTCAAAAAATAAATAAACTACACCAAGCAAAACCCTACAAATGTTATAATTTCTTCCATATCTTTCAATTTGAACTCGTACTCCTCCAACTAAGCTCTGCTGGCAAGTTTCACTTTAGTCACGTGCTCGCCCACTGACCAATCACAGCACACCCTGGACTTCGCGGCAAAGCAGCACCTGGACGTGTAACGTTGACGGTGGAGTAGGCCGGCTGGTCTGGGGGTAGCGGCTGCTAACACTCAAGAATATGCCCAACATGTCAAACTAAAGATCTGATTGGTTGAACACGTCCCCATTCATTTTAAACGGCACATAGAAGCACTTTTGAGTCTGAAGGCCTGTGGCCTCTCTTCTACTGAAAGACACAGAGGTGAAATCTGATTGGATAAAAGCTCTACTTAAAACAAGCTGCACTGGAGAGCAGAGCAACTGAGGAAGACAGTAGCTGTGCAATGAGAAAATAAGATAATGGGACAAATATTTTTTTAAATTAAAATACATGTAGTGTATTTAAGAAAAATTATTAAATTACAAAATAGCTATAACTTTGTGATTCTGTTTAGATAGATAGATAGATAGATAGATAGATAGATAGATAGATAGATAGATAGATAGATAGATAGATAGATAGATAGATAGATAGATAGATAGATAGATAGATAGATAGATAGATAGATAGATAGATAGATAGATAGATAGATATAAACTTTATTTATCCCCAGGGGGAAATTTGTTTGTACCAGCAGCAAGTTACAGAGTAGAATAAAATATGAAGTATGGAAATGCACAATATATACAGTACAATAAAATAGCAGAGCAGATATTGAATTGAAAATAGAATAAAAAATAAGATAAAATAGAATTAAAAAAAAATGCACAGTATATACAATGAATTAGAATGGTATCAAATGAACAACTAGGTAAACTAACCAAACTGAACAGTAGTGCAAGGATCATGGTATAAATTAACTAGGTAAATTACCTTTTCCTACACAGCCCCATTTTTAGGCCTCTGCTCGAAAATAGTTTACCCATACTCAAAGGGACTTATCTCTCCAACTACAAGGTCTATTTGAATCATTTACATTTTAGAATGACACTAAAATGTGTGAGATGTGTTAATATGTGTACATATCAGTGTTTATGTTACTGGTTATTGCTGAATGAACATAACACACAGCTCTTTTTTTCCCACCTTTTTATAATTTATTTTACAGTTTACCTTTTGTTATTTTATTTTGCTCCGATTCTGGATGATATACTTCCTTTTCTGTCTTCCAATTCATCTCAAAAAGTTCCAGCACAGTGACATTGTCACTTTTGAGAAGGAAGAGATATGGGTATGTATTTTATAGCTAGCAGTCAATAACCGTTTGTTGGCACCTGGTTTAATGCTATTACTGCTCTTACTCTGAAATCAGAGTTTCCGCGTGTGTTTGCCTGTCGCCATTAATCTGGAAAGGCTACGTATAATTCAGTGCTTCGAAAAAACTATGTGCGCAAAGGATGCGATCTGTCTGGGCTGTCTGTGTCTTCATTTTCAGTTTTCCTGCTCAGTTAAATTCACTCTTTTCAAAGGTATTTGCAATATATAGATTTTGCATTAATTTTTCCATTTCTTTCATGCCAATGCTCGTTTTAATAACAAGTTGAGCTGTTTTTTTGTATGAGTCGTTGTAGCCAAGATTAGCAGTCACTAACGTGAATCTAATTTACTTCTTCTTTCATGTTGTTTTTTTTACCGTGCACTCTTCTGAGCATTAACTATTGCTTTTCCTCACTTTATTTCTTGTGCTTTTGAATTGGGGGAAAAATAGCCTCTGTTTAACATAACTCAAAACATGTTTACAGCACGTCTAAATGCCGTGCACTCTTCTGAGAATGAACTATTGCTTTTCCTCACCTCAACCAGTTCAGTTTGTTTGTGTAAATATAAATATCGCTTCACTCCCTTCGACAGCCAAACCGGATTCTGTTTTGTGTGTCAGAAGCCTGTGGCTGTAAGAAATGGTGAAGACGGTTAACGTCTGAAAACAATCGTTGGTCACTGTTAACATTTTATTTTGTGCAAAGTTACGGATGAACGTCTTGCATGTTCATTCACAGACTTTTTTTCTACTTTGACAATCTGTCACTGGTCATGATCTAGGTCTTTGGGCTGTGGTGAACAACGCTGGAGTGTCAACGTTTGGGGAAGTAGAGTTCACCCCCATGGACACCTATAAGCAGGTGTCAGAGGTCAACCTGTGGGGCACCATCAGGGTCACCAAAGCTGTTCTGCCATTAATCCGCAGGGCCAACGGTCAGTGACTGGAAAAAAAACAAAACACTGTATGTTAGATATTATCCCTTTGTGACACAGAAACAGGATGTTGAATAGTGGCCAAAATGGATTTGCCAAACTGTTGCTTGGATTTTACTTCGTTCATTTTGTTTCCAAGTTTCCAATTACTGCTCTTTATGGCATTGAATTCGTATGGCTGGTTTGCAAGAAAATGATCAGAATAACTTCAGAGTTGTTGCTCGTCATGTTGTTAATTTTACAAGCCAATGAAAACTCCCAGCCAAAGAACCTGCTTCGTTAGGATTTTTGATATGACTATCTTTTTACAGCTCACACCTTTTTGGACCATTGACATGCAGAAGCAGGTTTCCAGATTGTCCAGCTCTATCAAAAAGAATTGATTGTGGTGCTTTCATTGATAATGCAGGAAAGTACTGTATGTGTGGAAATAGGTTGTACCATATTTATGTAAGCACATGTATTCTGCTATCGCATACTGTCTTTTTTTCCCACCTTTTTATAATTTATTTTACAGTTTACCTTTTGTTATTTTATTTTGCTCCGATTCTGGATGATATACTTCCTTTTCTGTCTTCCAATTCATCTCAAAAAGTTCCAGCACAGTGACATTGTCACTTTTGAGAAGGAAGAGATATGGGTATGTATTTTATAGCTAGCAGTCAATAACCGTTTGTTGGCACCTGGTTTAATGCTATTACTGCTCTTACTCTGAAATCAGAGTTTCCGCGTGTGTTTGCCTGTCGCCATTAAGCTGGAAAGGCTACGTATAATTCAGTGCTTCGAAAAAACTATGTGCACAAAGGATGCGATCTGTCTGGGCTGTCTGTGTCTTCATTTTCAGTTTTCCTGCTCAGTTAAATTCACTCTTTTCAAAGGTATTTGCAATATATAGATTTTGCATTAATTTTTCCATTTCTTTCATGCCAATGCTCGTTTTAATAACAAGTTGAGCTGTTTTTTTGTATGAGTCGTTGTAGCCAAGATTAGCAGTCACTAACGTGAATCTAATTTACTTCTTCTTTCATGTTGTTTTTTTTACCGTGCACTCTTCTGAGCATTAACTATTGCTTTTCCTCACTTTATTTCTCGTGCTTTTGAATTGGGGGAAAAATAGCCTCTGTTTAACATAACTCAAAACATGTTTACAGCACGTCTAAATGCCGTGCACTCTTCTGAGAATTAACTATTGCTTTTCCTCACCTCAACCAGTTCAGTTTGTTTGTGTAAATATAAATATCGCTTCACTCCCTTCGACAGCCAAACCGGATTCTGTTTTGTGTGTCAGAAGCCTGTGGCTGTAAGAAATGGTGAAGACGGTTAACGTCTGAAAACAATCGTTGGTCACTGTTAACATTTTCTTTTGTGCAAAGTTACGGATGAACGTCACAAATAGGGACTGGAGAGAGAAAACATGGTTTTACTTTTACAATCTTTAGCTTATCCATAACAAATAACTGCATGGGTTAGCTGACAAGTCTTAACGCGTTCATAAAAACAACAGCTGAACACCTACAAGTTTCTACTTCCTAATAACCAGTGGCGGCTGGTCCATAGAGGGCGCTAGGGCGCCGCCCCCCCTAGAGCTACAAAAAATAAAAATAAAAATAAAAATAAAAATATTAATAAAAATAAAATTTTAAATAAAAATAAACTATACAAATTGTCAATATTTGTGTTTTTGAAACATGGAATCACCCAGTAATATGTGTAAAATATGATATCTGCGGTAAATATATGCTTTTCCTGCTTGTCCTCTCTGCCTGTCTGCTCTTCCTCTCTGTGTGTGCACGTCTCAGCTGGCTGGGGCGCTGGAAAAACTGCCCCAAAGAGGCGGGTCTATAAAGCAGTTTAGCCAATGCTGAGTAAAGATATAAATGAGTGACATACAATTCAGCCAATCAGCGTCCTCAAATAGATTCAGCTTGGGGCAGTTTTTTTCCTGCCCCAAGCTGCGCGTTCTCGTCAGGAGAAGTCTCTACAGGAGAGCGCTAGTGTGAGCACTACTCCTCCAAGACCCGTTTGAGAGGAGAACTGAGAGGAGAAACTACTGAAAGAGCTGATCCCAGATCAGCCTGACCTCACAATCAGACAGCAGACTAGCAGGAAAGAGAAGCAGTACATGAAGCTTCTCTACTAGCTGTACACCAGACAGGTTTGACTAGCTGGATGACGTCATGATAATAACTTATTTATCTTTTTAAAACAACGGGGACAGAACCAGCATGGACAGTTAGGGAGTGAGGGACATGAAGCACCTGTCTGAGAAATGGATATATAGTTATATATATATATATATATATTATTATTATATATATATATATATATATATATATATATATATATATATATATATATGTGTGTGTGTGTGTGTGTGTGTGTTTTATATTATAGTGAATATTATTATATGACATATATATTATTATATTATACAGAATATTATATGATATATATATTATTATATTATACAGAATATTATATGATATATATATATATTATTATATTATACAGAATATTATTATATGTTATATATTATATTATACTGAATTCCCTGTGAGGGTGACTAAAATAAGATGTCCTGACGTGTTTGTGAAAGTGTTATTTACTGCTTTTTTTCGTGTTGGAATAAATGTTAAATATTTAACTGCAAAGTAGTAATGCGCGTTTGATACCTTAATTTGTTTGCATTAAATCATTCTGGGATGTTTGCTGAAATTGATTGGATGTGGCACAGCCCTACCAAGAACATTTTCCACCAGCCGCCACTGCTAATAACGTATTTCATAAAATCGAATAATCCGTTATTTGAACGCAGCCCTTGGGGTATTTGGTGATGACATAACGTTCCAGGGGGCGTGCCGTGAACCCCACGCTTCCTTGTAAATATTGAGCGCTTCGACGGTGAACCCACCAGTCCGTCAACATGGCTCCCCTCTCCGTGTTCCGAGGGGCACTTCTGGTGTCGTTTTCGGTGTTTCTGACTGTTGTGTTGGGCTTTGGATTGCCGTATCTACTGAACGCAGCGATGAGGATGTTGGGCTTGCCAGAGACGAGTGTAACCGAGTGCATAGTTGTGCTGTATTTATTGTTTGTGTTGTATGTGGCGACGCCTCGAATTCCTAGAGGATTGGTTGAGGTAAAGTAATCGCATGTACTGTAATTCCCAACACGGAAATGAATTAATGCTAATGTATTCTAGGTAGAAGTATATTATCTTAGATGGATGACAACAATAGAGCAACAGTAGAGTAACAGTAATGTCAGTAACGTTATTTCCCACAGGTGAGAATTAATGAAAGCCTCTTTACTGAAACACCTTCGTATGTCATCGTATAGTGTGCCATGTAAAGGTAAAATACAACATATAATGATACATATACTATAGTATGTGGCATTAATATGTCATGAAAAGTCATAGTACTGCATGCGATAAGTTAAATAACATTTCATAAATTGTGTCATAAAAATGCCATAGTATAATATGCCATAAAAATCTCGATGTCTTTCTCAATGAGAGAAAAATATTTCATATATATTTCACCTTTTTAGCAGAAAGGTTGGCCTTTGGAAAAGCACATTTGACTTCAGACTGCGTGGGGAAGTGAGCAACATTGAAGTTGCGTAGTTGTGCCCTCGTGCTCGAATTATGTTGACAGTTGTCACAACCGTGTTCATCACATCGCCAAGCTGGACTGTCTTAGCACAGAGGGCTTCTTGCTGGATGATACAGTGCATTTGAACAGCCTCACCTCCGCTCTCTTGCACCTTGGCGCACGCCATAGAGGCCGTTCCATAGCTGGAGTCCTATCTGTTATAACTCCACACAGCTTGTCCCATTCAGCCCCATATTGTCAATTGCATTCTGACACAGCTTCAAACATGTCCCTACCCGTCGTTGTGCTCTTTAGACTAAGATCAAGCGGCTCCTCCGTAATGCAAAAATGAACAGCTGTGCGGTGTCTGTGGCATATGTGCTCTCATCACATGCAATGGAGTAAAACTCAAAAGCACAAGCTTTATCTGACACTTGGTGTTTTAGGTTAGCTGACGAGTCTTCGATTCGCCGCACAACTGTGTTTCTGGACATGCTAACGTTGTTGAATTCGTGCATTTATTCCGGGGACATTATACCTGCGACTTTAGTGAGGCACTGTTTTATGAAGTCACCATCTGAGAAAGGTTTCCAGTGGCGGGCAATGAGTTGAGCTACCTCGTAGCTGCTATTGTGGCTTTTTCTTGTGTTTTGTTTGCACGGAAACAATACTGTTGTTGAGCGAGCTGGCTAGCTGCCATTTGCTTGACTCGGCACCAGTGTAGGACGTGTCATCATCCGTGGCTAAACTATTCTTTGATTGCTCTTATTTTGTGGAGAAGCTGCCTTGTTCAACACAGTAACTCCACCTAGTGGTGAAACTAAGAAGTACAATACAGTCAAGCGCAAGTTTCAAGTGTGGGCCATGTTCCGTTATATTTTTATAATTTGCAGCGGGCCAATTAAAAATGGACCACGGGCCGCAATTGTAGTTTGGACATCCTTGGATAGCATGTCGAAAAAAGTCATAGTATAGTATTGCGAAAAAGTCATAAAAGCCATAGCACAGCATGGCGAAAACGGTCATATTATAGTAGCTATGGCGAAAAAGTCATTAAAAAAAGTATGTGTCCAAAAAATCGTGAAAAAAGTTATAGTATAGTATGGCAATAACAGTCATAGTATATGTTGAAAATAGTCATAACAAAGTAATAGTATTGTATGGCGAAAAAGTCATGAAGAAGTTGTATAGTATGTAAAAAAAAAAAAAGAAAAGGGTTAAATAACAAATAGTTGTCATGGTGGCGCAAAAAGGTAACAGGGGACAGACCCAAATACAGATAGACACAGTGAGCAGAAGGATGAATAACAGGGATTTTAATAAAGAAATATCGAAAACAAAACTTACAAAGTAGGGAAGTCCAAAAATGAGTAACAGGCAAACAAGAACGGGCAAAACGACACAAAACAGTATTAGGTAATTCAGACATGTGCACAAGCGATGCCAACCGGAACATAACTGGGAACATAGCAGACGAACCAACCCAGACACAGGGGAACACGGGGTTTAAATACAATGGGGACGTGTCGTTGATTAGACACAGGAGGATTCAAGGGCCGGAGCAGAAAATTACAAAAGCGGGAAAACATACAAAGGCAGGAAGTGAAGTGAACACGGCAGGGAACTTCAAAATAAAACAGGAAACAAACTTATATACTTTTAGTATTTCCATGTTGAATATTTTCTTTTCATTACATTATATGTTAATGTATGTAAGCTTTTTATAGCATCCTTTTGTTTATCTTTATATATATATATATATATCTTGCCCCTTTCTGCAGGTGAAGGGAAAAGCTGTGTTCGTTACAGGTTGTGACAGTGGATTTGGTCATGCACTTGCCAAACGTCTACACAAGCTTGGCTTCACGGTCTTTGCTGGATGTCTTTTTAAGGTACAGATAAAACAAACTAACTACTCATCCATTAAAACTGTCCTAAAGAGGTACTGATGCAACTCCACGGCCTCCATTTGCACTCTACCAGAGCAAGCAGAAAGATAATTCAAGGATGAAAAATGTATTAAGTGACTATCATTAGTTTGCTCTTTTGAATCCATTGAATGCATTTTCCATTGCAATGGACTTCTATTGGTGCATTTCATCTTCATGTCATGAGTGGGTGTAACTAAGAAGACATGACATCCTTGCAGGATAAAGGTGGAGAGGGTGCAAAGGAACTGGAAGAATTTCATTCAGATCGCATGAAGGTCGTCCAGCTGGACATCTGCAGTGACGAGCAGGTGGACCAGGCTGTGGAATATGTCAAGGAGAACCTGGAGGACACAGAAACAGGTACTGTAAACAACTTGCATGTTCATTCACAGACTTTTTTTCTACTTTGACAATCTGTCACTGGTCATGATCTAGGTCTTTGGGCTGTGGTGAACAACGCTGGAGTGTCAACGTTTGGGGAAGTAGAGTTCACCCCCATGGACACCTATAAGCAGGTGTCAGAGGTCAACCTGTGGGGCACCATCAGGGTCACCAAAGCTGTTCTGCCATTAATCCGCAGGGCCAAAGGTCAGTGACTGGAAAAAAAAAAAACACTGTATGTTAGATATTATCCCTTTGTGACACAGAAACAGGATGTTGAATAGTGGCCAAAATGGATTTGCCAAACTGTTGCTTGGATTTTACTTCGTTCATTTTGTTTCCAAGTTTCTTCAGGAAGGATTATAAGCATTCTTAGAATTCCTCTTTGAAAGAAAAGAGTGCAGCCAACCAATAAGTTGTGTCCCATGATTTCTGTGAGGAATGCTAACAGTCCTGAAAAAAACAGTTCGTATTGATAACTCACTTTTCTTAACATAGAATCTGCTTAAATGAGAAACACAGTAATACAAATGTACAATGCAATGTTTAACAGGATAAAATGGTAAATAGAAAGAAATACAATAATATAATCTAGTTATAGATTATCATCTAAAATCCAGTTCAAAAGGTGTTTAAGTTGACATTTAAAAGAAAATACTACAGTAAATGGTGCTTCTTTCCACATATTAGGTGCAATAACAACGTGATAGATATTTTAAAAGGAAATAGAAAACTTGGATTACTTGCTGCTCAGAATATGCAAAGTTGTTTTTGACAAAGTGTATCAGCGTCCAACATATCCTCAGTACCAAACCCGTAAACCTCCATCTCTGCAGGACGTGTTGTGAACCTGTCCAGCATCTCTGGGAGGATGGGATGTGCCTTGCAGTCAGCTTACTGTGTATCGAAACACGGTGTGGAAGCTTTTTCCGATTGCCTTCGCTACGAGATGAAGACCTGGGGAGTTAAAGTGTCCCTAATCGAACCGGGGAACTTCGCCGCGGCCACCAGCATCATGACCCGAGACGCCGTGGCCAGCACAGCCAATAAGATGTGGAGCGAGGCTTCCTCACAAGTCAAGGAGGATTATGGGAAAGCCCACTTTGAGCACCTTATGGCTCTGGTGCGCTCTTCCACCAACAGTGGACAGAAGGATCCGACTTCTGTTCTGGATGACATCACCGATGCCATCATGTCCAAGCGTCCTTACACACGGTACCACCCCATGGAGCCACACTGCTGGATCAGAGTTCAGCTGATGACCCACCTTCCTGGCGCCATATCTGACTTCCTCTACATCTAAAAAGAGGAGCGGTTCCTGAAAGAGCTCGCTCCGTGTCACACAAGCAGCATATTATTCAACTATGTAGCTACAGACTCTCTCTGCTACGCATTCCTCAGCACTCTAAATCATTCACTGATCAAGCTTTAAAACAATGATTTTTTTTATAAACTGCAAGTTAATTATTGCACTTTGCTTATTGTACTTGTCTTACAAGAATCATAACTTTTTCTATACAGATATATTCCGTGATAAGTAGTAATGCCGTTCGGCTATGACGTAAATACTGCATTGCTATTGCTTGCTGTGACATCTTGAAAGAAAAAGATTGTGTTTGTCCCCTCATATCTCTCTCCCCCCCCCCCCTTATACTTGTAATGTTTTGCGTATGGGAATCTTCTGGGGCCACACTGGCATGGGGACCAAAGGGGTCAGAGCTTTGAGAAGGCTCCCGCTGTTCTGTTTTGGCGGACGCCGGAACAAACCGAGGTCAGCTACTGTAAGGCCGCGGTGAGATTTGGCTCGACGAACCCCAAAGTTATGCAACAACAACAACAACACAAGCCCACTTTGTCTCACATGCACCGACTGAGAGGTCCTGCGTGCTGCGTGGACAGTGAGGTTGATTGATGGGTGTGCTTAAACGACCCCGAATATAGAATATGAATGAAAAAAAAAAGAATAAAAAAAAGATCTTATGTTACAATCGCAGTGTCGTTCTTCAAGACTGATTTGAATAAAGTGACCAAAATGTGATGTTTTGTTTAAGGTCTCATTTGGTGGTGCCAGTAGTAATAACACAGGCGTCCACTAAGTGGCGCACATGCATCATACAAAACTACCACTGCTGTCCGCGTGCATGAATCACCTGCCGTCTTTCACGTAATGTTGATATCCTAATTTAAACGGCATTATAGTCACATTTTATAGCATAAAAGCTAAAGAACAAAGACAAAATCGACCCAGTCTTAAGAGTTAGGACTCGTTGCCAAACAATAGGCGATAGTCTAGTGTTTTGTAATCCAGTAAAACAAATTGCTTTAGACCAAACTTAAGTGGATAACTGAGTATTAAAACATTGTGACAGTTTAAAACAAGACCTTTTTATGCTGTTTATTACGTCTTTTGAACACTCTAATAAACTCTTCTAAATTATTACACCTGAAGACAATCTCCCCTCCATAAAAACAGTATTAAGAGCATGACATTAAATTTCACAGCACTGTCTTTATCATTCCACAGCATGGATCTGTTTTCTTCACTCTCTCTCTCATACAGGAAAAAGCTTTGTGAGACAAAGAACACCAAGAAGCAGCACAAAAGCACCAAAGTTTTGAACGGGGGGGGGGGGGTCATTTGTTCTGAATATTATCAAGAAATCTAAATCAGGAGAACTCAAGATCATCTCAGGCTTGTTTAGCAGTCGAGCAACACAAAGACGTCCGGCTGCATTGTAGTCCTTGATCAAGAATAATAGTTTGATAAAACGATCTCTCGATAACATCCGTCACAACTGACGTCAGTGTCTTTTTTTTTAAAGCAGATTTAAAACCATTTCTGTACAGCTACAAGGCTCTGCTCATGCAGCCTCCATTGGTGTCAAATGAAAAAAAAGATCCCAGTTTATAACAATACCTATGCAGGGAGATACCGTCGTTCTCTATTTGAATATCAAGTAAAACACTTAAGTATTGAGGATTTTTTTTGTTTTTTTACATATTTAAGTGGCTAAACTGCAAAAGTGAATGTCTTACACTTGTCTTATATGAAATACATACAGACATTAAAAAAAAACAACCTTGGAAACTGACAGTTTCTTCACAACCAACGATATGTGATGTCGTTTACTTGAGGTGCTCATACATGAGATTCAGGTCATGATTACATCACACCTGGGGGGGGGGGGGGGGGGGGGTTATGGTTCTGAATGAACATCAGCACATATGTTATACTGTACATGTAGGCATTCACTGTTCACTTAAGAAGTTATACTTGATGAACTCGGCAAAGGTAAGGTCACTTGAAACTACACACAATATCACCTAATGGGCATTTTATGCGAGACAGAAAAAAAAAAAAAAAAAAAGACATTTTCAGCCGACAGCTAAATGAGGAAATACCCTTTCTCAACAAGGATGCCACCCCAACAAAACGCTCACTAATCAGACGCACATGCAAAGCTTCAACCAAATAGCACGCCGTGGTGACGAGAGGTGGGAAGAAGGGAAGAAAAGAAAGAAAGAAAGGGACTAAACCTTTGGTTGACAGAAAGCTGTGAAGGCACATTAAAATCTCCTAAATCCTTCAAACTGGAGCACATTGCGTTGGCGTTTGTCACTTTAATGCTGTGTAATATTACTGATGCTGTAGAACTGGAAGTCGGGGAGGAAATTTCACAAAAGAAAAAACAATGGGTGGTTGTTAGCAGTTGGTTATCACTGTAGGCAAACACTATCTCACGTAAAGTGTCAGAAGAAAAAGGGCACCAATGCAACAGCCGGGGATTGGGTGTAATAAAGGACATACGACAGGATTCCTGTAACACAAATACTCATCTGGTGACACAGAAACCAAAAGGGGATAACTGAAAATGAAGGGAATACAGGCACAAATGCCCTACAGGTTTTTTTTTTTTTAGAGATTTAGGACCCAAAATGAACAAAAAACACTCTAGCCATACTGATATTGTGACTGATACACGTTTAGGTATTAGACAAGACCTTTTAGAGTCCCGACAGAAGCCGTTTAATCCTGGAATGTTGTTTTTGTACTATTTAATTAGATGTAATCTCACTTAAATTAATTGACTACTAGTACTGTAGGCGCATAATTAGAACTTGCCATTTTTAACCAGTCATAAATCAAACTGAAAGGTAATTCTTGCACGGTTTATAATTCATCTTTTTACAGCTCCAACACAGAGAGAAACCCACAGCTCTGGTATGAATAGCTCCGTCAATCATCTGGGGAATGGAGAGAGAGAAAAAAAAAGGTTCACACCCATGTTTTGAGTTCCTTGTGGCATGACTGACTTTTTCATGCTTTGATTAATTAGACCTTAAAAGCCCCTCCAATCCAAAATGCTCTCTTCTCTACTATGATACATCGGCGTTGGCCCTCGTTCAGTTCATTTACTGGACTGGGAGCGGTAATCCAGATACTCTCTTCAGTGGAACACATTCTCAGAGTCTCCTCCCTGGATCCTACTTCACTGCTTTTGTTTTTTAAGGTCCATTTTTCCATTCCTCCACTACGAAACCCCCTTTCCTCCCTCCCCCCCCCGCCCCTCTGCACTAGGGTCCAACTGGCCCCGGCTGGAGAACTCATCATCGCAAGCATCGTGATCATCATCTCCCCGAGCGGCTCCCAGCCAACGCTGCAGCTCTGATTGCAGGCGCTGGTGCTAGCGGCCCACTTCAACATTCAAAACACTACTTGGTCCATTTTCACTCAACAAATACCCATTCACTGTAAATACAAACCAAGTGTTCTGCTGAACACCTCTAGGTGCACATCATTCTAACTTGACACCGACCATATGTTTGGGGGGGAAAACAAAGCTGGATTTCCCCCAAACTAGGAGACTTCTTAAGACATATTGACCATGGAAATAAATGCCCAGATATCAAAATACCTAGCATTTCTTTTACCAGCCGAAAGGAGTTATTTTCTGGAAACCCTTTGTGCGTCCTCGAGGAAGAGGGCGTCTCCTAGCATGATGCACATGTGCTGCAACCGCACAAACACAACCCCTGGGTGACCCCTTAACTCATCCATTCCCTCCAGTGATCACTAATTCAGGAGCAGTGACATCATCCTCTGGACTGCCTACACTGGTCCTCCATTTCCCTCTCCCGGCTCCACAGAACTGGTGTGTGTGTGTGTGTTTGGAAGCTGCACTACTGCTGCTGCTGCCCTCCTCCTCCTCCTCCCTCATCTCCAGAGAAACATCCCCTTTAGCATCAGCTGTCAGTCACACTCCAGCAGGGGGGCTGGGGGGGGGAGGTAGTCTCCAGACAATGAGGGGAAAGTACTTTCTGACTCTTCACATGAACTCTGGACACATGGACAAACTCCCCCCCATCCCATCCCTCATGAAGACCGTCTCTCTTTTGGGAGATAAGCAGTGGAAGCGCGAGGACACTTTTCTGTCTGCATGCACGCATGCAAAGTCGGGCCCCCACTGTCTGCGATGCCTCGGCCTTTGTAACATTCACATGATATGGATACAGCAATATGTGAGACAAGCAGTTTCTGTTGTACAAAAATAAAGTCGAACAACGAAGTTTGACTTTGCACAAGAGGAGGAAATCCTCCAAATCCTCCAAACCGCAGACGGCGGTGCGAGTGCGATATTGCAATCTCTACCACTATGATCCTAACAGAATTGTATCAATAAATATATTTTGGTCACTTAGTTTTTATTCATGATTAGCAGTTAGCAGAAGTCGTGGATTCGCGTGTCCACAATCATAAAAGAAAAAAAATGAAGACAGACAACATAAAAATGAGTTGAAATGTCGACCTCTGTAGGCGAGTTTGCGAACATCTGAAAAAATGCCACAGACGGGTGGTTGTTGTGAATTGGATACAGTTAAAAGTCATCACATTTTTTAAAAAGAAAATGTTAAAAAGATTATATATTATCAACAAAAAAAAAAAGAAAAAGAAAAAAAAAAGGAAACTAAAGGCAACTCTAATAGATATCAAGGTGGAAATAAATGGCATTGCCTATGACCTAACACATCTGGATAATTTAAAATAGGCGACCGAGAAGTCTGTAGTCAACTCTGAGGAGTCCATAGTCTTTTTGTCTCCCCCTTCCGTTCCTCCGGGTGTCTCCCATACCTCCTCTTGGAATGCTCACAAATCGGGCATTTAAGTCCTGATGATGTGTTAAAGTCCTCAGGCTTGGAGTTTAAATGTTAGTGTGTGTGTTCTGGCGTAAGTATCTGTATGTATATATCAAGATGCAGTTGATGTATAGGTGTGTGTGTGTGTCTGGGTGGAAGTGTGTGTGTGTGTGTGTGTGTGTAACAGAGAGGGATCAGGAGGCAGCCAGGGCCTTGATCAGGTACAGTTTGTCTCCCTGCTCACTGGTAAAGATGGGGGCCTTTTTGTAGTGTTCAACAAGCTCTTCCATAGAGTTGAACTTGCGCTGTCCAATGCAGTAAAGGGTTTCTTTCAGCTGCACTTTGAAATGCTTGTTCTTACTCTGCGCCTTCAGGGAGATGGAGAAGTCGTTTGGCTGTGAAAAGAAAAAGGAAATACAAGTTTATATGATCAGTGTTCAGACGGTGTTTTGAAAGATGTCTTTCTCCGTAGTGACGGCGCCTTTAGACTGTGCGACAACAACAATCGTGTATGTTTATTGTAGCATTTATAGTCGCATTGTGAGAATTTGGTCCTAAATTTCAGACACTGTTGCCAAAGCACCAAATAACCGTCGTTGGACGCGTCTCAAAGCGCAATCTAGGTCCACGGTTTTGGACTGACCACAGATTTTTACCACATATCTGACCATTTTCATCTCCGACAGCCCAAACCACACAGTGTAAAGGTGCCTTACTACTGTAAACCATGTACAATACATCGGTAACGGTGCGTAGGCTACTGACCGATGACTCGCTGTCTCGGATGAGAAAGTCCCCCTCTACACCTCTCTGGTTGAGGGCCACCTCCGCCTGGTGGCGCGTCACCTTTCCGTAGTACCACTCTTTCCCCGCGAAGCGCCCGGTGCCTGAGGGCGAGATGTAGTCACAGTCGGGTGTGGGCGGCCCAGCGGGCCCTGCTGCGGATTTATGGGAGGCGGAGTCCAGCACAGTGACGTAGTTTTTAGGCACCAAGCCCAGTTGTCCGTCGGCTTTGCGACACTTCCACCACTCCGGGTCGTTTTCTGGCTTCTCCACGACCTCCATCACCTCGCCTTTCTCAAAGTTAAGCTCCTCGTCGTTGCCCGAGCTGAAAGGGTAGAGCGCCTGGACCGTGTGCAGCACTCTGTTCCCGTTCGTGGTGCTGTTCACCACGGCCGCCAGCTTCTCCGTTAGCGATCCAGCCGGGTCTCCGAGCCCCCCCATGCCCCCTCCCCCCGCCGTCCCATCCATGTCTTCCGTCACGTAGTTGGACGGAAACCAGCCAGACCGCCCGCTGTAGCTGCCGCGCCACCAGCCGTCGCTGCACTTCTCCATCACCACGACCCGCGTGCCTTTCACCAGAGACAGCTCGTCCTCGCGCTCCGCTGTGTAGCTGAACTTGACCAAGGCGGGCAGGTTGAGGTCGTACAGCCGCTCGCCATTATCTTCGACCATTCCGGTGTCTGCGTTCGAGGCCGTGTCTCTCATCCCCCCCTTTCTGCTCTTCACCTTCCCAATTCCTAGAGGAAATAACCAAGGAAAGACAAGAGTTAACAGAGAAAACAGCATTATCTACATTACAATCCAGTGAATTAGGTTAGGAGGGT
This sequence comes from Leptoclinus maculatus, assembly GCA_032191485.1. Taxonomy (NCBI): domain Eukaryota; kingdom Metazoa; phylum Chordata; class Actinopteri; order Perciformes; family Stichaeidae; genus Leptoclinus; species Leptoclinus maculatus. Next base: position 6,892,315 of record JAVDOI010000013.1, read on the forward strand.
AATTAGAAGGCACACAGACCTTTAGGTTTTATTGTGTAGATTAAAACTTAAGTCACAATTTTACTAAAACAAGTCCTGGGAATTCACATTTTCACACCCTTCCATTGATGTGGAACAAGTCTCAACAGAAAACAACAAACAACACACACGCACCATTAAAAGACACCTCTGGAAATTGAAGGGAGGAGTAAAAAAATCTCAGACAAATACCAGGCAGCGATAATAAGCATTAGGGAGGGTGGGTAAGTAGGGCTGAAATCATTCCCTTTCCACATTTACAGTGGCCTAACCCCCCACACTCCAAATCCAGATACATTCTTGGGGATTAGGCCTAGGTGCTGAGGAAACAAAAAAGCAATGCTGCTGTGGTTGAGAAAAAAAGAAATTGGAGTGGGGCGAAAACTTGTTTTGGCATGGGCCTATAAATCCTGTGGAAACTAAAAAAATGTATACTACTTCATCAAAGTACTGCTACCCAACACTGGAATGAACAAAAAAAACAACATGACTTGAACTCTGTGGGCAAAAAAGGCTCAGTCACATTTCATTGTTGCTAATCACCTTGGCTGCCCCCGACACCTGCGGCCTCGCTTGCACAGCAGCTGGATACCAAATTCTGTCCCACTTCTGCAACCGCTCCAGCTTTTAGCTCCACTTCCTCCCCTCTGTCCACACGTCTCCACTCCCCCATTACCCTTCCAAGCATCCCACTGAGCCGACCCGTTTGATTCAGGCGAGGAGAGGGGGATGAATAAAAGGGCATATTTAACAAGACTTTATCAACCGTGGTTCAAGCAAAGAACGGGCTTTTCCTTTCGGTTTGCAGTCTTAATGTCAGCCAGTCACACAGGGTGAATTATATCATATTTGCAGTCGACCTTTTGGCAACTCTGAACAGCCCAGAGGCTTACAGAAGGGGGATTACCGAGCCCTTTAGCCTTTCTCTCGGTTATGGAGCCCAGAGGCCGAGCTTTGGCAGGCCTGTGGCCATCGCCTTACTGGACAATAATTTCCACTTGGCAGCCAGGCATGCTAACAGTTGTATGAAACACATGTGTAGCTAGCAGTGGAGAACAGTGGCGAGATCACAACTTCTTCCAACTTTCCAAGTTTACCAGAAAGCAGCTCAAATAATTACAGCTTGATCTGTTCGTATAATCCTTGCAGAAAGGAAAACAGAGCAGTCCACCATGTTGCTGGTTCTTGCAAAGCTAATACAACGTTACTAATACAGCTCTACGGCCAGACTGATGATGTAGGCAAACCAAAGCGGAGACAGATCCCGATACCAGACGGAGTGAGCAAACCAAAAGTAGTGACCATTTCTGATTACGTTTGCAAGGCTATTGCTTGCATAATCAAAAGCCAGCTGGGTAAAATTATATAGCAAGGTAGGGTGTAGTCTCCAGGATAGTGTGTGTTTGTTTTCTGAGCGAGGAACGTGACTAATTTGTCACAACGCCATACTGAATCTGCTTCACCACAGATAACTTGACACTGAAACGTGTCCGTGACTCAAGGAGTGCAGACAAATTTCATGGTAGTGCTGAGAGTCCAACGTCAAATTGCTTCCAGGTAGACCCTGTTATTAGTCACACCACTGTAGATAACTACAGACTCCAGACAGGGTGCTAAGAGCTGATGTCTGTACGTGGAGGTTAGGTCTACGTATGCCTCTGTGCAGTTTAATAACTCAGAAGGAAGAACGTCAAGACAAAAACAAAACATCTACTTATAACATAGATCATTTTCATATCGATGAAATGGACAAATTAGTAAATTCCCCAAACTCTGGATTATAAATGTACACGCACGTTAACAACACAAACTGCTCACTCGTCTTCAATGTTTAAAATGTGTCACATGCTGAGGAAGAAGAACATGTTCCCGCAGGTGCAAGCCCCAGGATGTGTTCTGTGCACAGTTGGAAATGACCTAGTTAGCTCCAAGCAAAGGTTAGGGGTCAACCCTGCACAAATAAATTAACTTTTAGCTCCAGCTGAGAGCAGGGACAACTGAGAGCTTATATTTGATCTCTCTGGCCAGGTATAACAGCCCTTATCAGTGTCCCCTGTCAGGGATTTTATTTTCCGCTTCCCGCTTCAAACACACGAACACTTTGCATTAAAAAAAGATCAGAGTCCGGGGCCACTGCGTTTGACTAGATGCTCAATCTGAGCTGAGGTATTAAAGGGAAGCTGGCATGTGCCTGTACATCAGATGATACGGAGAGAAGCTGAAAAGTGCCCATCGGTCCTGCTGCTGGAGGTTAATTGCTGAGAATTCTCTCAGGTGGCAGCGAACAAACAACCGAGTTGATGCCTTCTTTTATAATTCAGCAGAGGCTCTTATCTTGCAGGGCTCAGCATGGTAATGCTTAAGAGCAAGGCCACTGTCTTCAATGGTGGACACGGCTGCATTTTGCTTAACCGGTGGTAACCGATTTGGGGGAGCACTTCCTGTGGGCGGTTTAGTTGGTCAATGTGCTTTGGTTCAACCAAAATGTCACTGGTTGGACAATCGCTGGTGCTACTCTCTACAGGAGAAAAGCGCTTCTTAATAGAAATTATTTCTTATTATAACAAATTACTTATTAAAATGACACTTCCTGTTGTCAAATTATTTTCAGGGCTGGAGGAACGTTTATGTGCGAGTGTGAGAGCAAGAAGGAGAGTTCATGTCTTTAATGAAGGGTTACTTGTTTTGGAACAATACGTAGAAAGAAAGCACTCTGGACATCTCCAGCTGTAGCTGCGCCTAGTGGGAGGAGCTCCGAGGAGCGCCGAGGAGAGCCCCGCGGTGCCCCGTGTCTCAGTCCTGACAAGTGTTCAACTATAATGCATAAAATAAGGCAGTTCTGGTGGCCGACGACAGCCCTACTACAGGTTTTAAGTTAAAAAAAGCAGATCTTTGGACCTTTAAATATACCAACCTCTACAAACCACGTCCAGTGGGAGGCTTAATGTTTGAGGGAAACACATTCGACAAACGAGAGAAGAGGAGTGATCTGGTGCAAAGTAATAAGCGTAAATCTTGAAAAAAAAAGTATGGAGAAAAACAGTACGACTAAATCAGCACAACTGGACATTGTTCGAGGACTTGCAGAGACATTTTGAAATACTTTCTTAAAAGTAGAGATGTCTGATCGTCTTTACATTTCTAGAAAGAATTATCTGGAATTGGCGCAATATTTATAATGTAATATGCACATGTATTCATTGTGATTTCCTTCCAGCACTGCATATGGTATGAAAGTTACAATGACGGGGCAGTCTTGAGGTCAAGCACGTCAGACAGACACGACATCAGCTGTTGTGACCGACACTCGCATCACTGGTCGTGATCAGGACTGAAGCGGTGAATCTTTAATCATGGGACCGTCCATCTTAACAGCAGACCACCGTACTGTCCAGGCCTCCCAGCTTTACCATAACACAACCACTTGAGGAGTAAATAGGCAGTCAATAACTAATAGAATGTGCCAAATCTGTGGCCAAATGCTGCATCGTGTAATGGGTCCTGCACATAAAACACTAAAACAAACCAACAACCCCGACTCCTCCCGAGCTGAGGGAAGCACAGTCCTCACTTCAACTCCCCACCTGAAAGCAAAACTGAATAATGCGTCTATGTAAATGTGGTAGCTGAGCGCTTCCCCCTGAAACCCACACACCATGCCGCTGAGGACACTTAAGAAAAAGGTCCTCAAGACAGAAGAGGAATTAGTAAGTAAAACGCACTGGAAACTTCTCTGTTTTGACGTCAGATGCTTTTTCCTGTGCATTTCCAGAGAAAAGAAAGCAGAGGAAGGAAATCATGTCGCGTCAGATGGCAGTAACTCACTGCAAACAATGACAAATACCTGAACGAGCATATATCAAACCCTCAGAAAACTTCACTTTTTGTTTACAGATGAGGTGCACCAGCAGGAGGAGAAGGAGAAAGTGCTGGGGAGTGCGTTTGGCTACCAGCGACGGAGAGGAACTTGTTCTGTTTTTTAACTCTGGCCTTCCTACGCTGGCTGGCCGTCCCATTGTCTGCCTGGGCCCTTTCGACCCCTCGGCTTCCCTCCATTCCAGGGCTCTTCCTCTGCGGCCGACAACACCCCGCGTCAGGCTGTCTGACAGTGTCTGAACATCCCTGTACTTGAACAGAACATGACGACTGGAGACAAGTTCAACAGCAGTGAAATGCTCTGTAGAGCCAAACGCGTTTTAAACTTTCTGGGAATCAGGCCGGTACAACACTGGCGAGTCCCTTCCACATCCTGAAGCCTATCCTCTGTGGCAATTTAAACTCTTGACGACAATGTGTCACTCGCTTTCAACGGACATGTGACGCAACACAGCGGCCCTCAGCCACATGGTTCAGTGTGGGACTTGCACAATAAATGTAATGACACTGTGTGTAGACAGAACGAGTGAGTCGAACCGACTGAAGGGAGCCGTACACGAGAGCGAGTTGGCGTGTTCTTCAATGGGATTGGCTCGGGGTGCCTTTTAAGGCCGCAGCTTCAAATCAAGCTGCTAACATGGCTGACTGATAGCTGCACAGGAAACATTCAAAGCTCTTTCAACTTCAGCCGTCTGAGACATCAAAAGCAGGCAGCCGTCAGTCGCTGAGATGGAGCAGAGGGAGGGATGGAGGCGCAGCGCTCCATTTGGTTTACAGCTCTGGTGCGGTAGAGACGATGCCAAGTAGAACCCTTCCTGCTTGTAAAACAAGGTGGTTGTATTTATTCCAGCAATTATTTACGTTATTTCCTGAAATCATGCTGAACCTCTACTCTGGTGACCCAAATTTAAATAACATACCTTGGGTTCCCCTCTCTCTCCCCCCACTGAAGCAGCAGATGTCATGATAACTTTAGAAGAGCATTAGCTCTGGTGGCCCCTCTGGGATCAGTTTAATGACAGAGCCGAGTGTCGTTTACAATGTGTTGATCCATATGACACTTGACTTTAAGACATAATGTTTTCCTACAAAACTATTTTTCGAAAAAAGCCACATTTTGACAAAAAGACAAAACCACAAATGGCAAAACTTTGAGTTAAAATCTGAAATTAACCGATCCAAAAAATAAGAAAACAAGACAAAACTGACCCACAATGCCAGCTTTCAGTCCCTGACATTTTAAAACTCTTCACATTTCATTCAATAACAAAAAAGTATTGATGTTCACTAGCCAGCTATACTCAACGACTCAGGATGGGTATCGCTACACTCAAAACATTAACTTTCTGTCGATCCACTAGTCTATTAGGCAACTATTAGGTTCGATGTACAAGGGGAGTTGCGCTGTAGCAGCTCCACTGTTTTCTACCAACATGTTTACGGTGCTTGCAAGTCTCAAACCACTGTTCACTTCCTGTTCTTCCACTTCCTAATTCGTAATGGCAGAAGACACAGGAAAACAAAGATGAGTGGACAGCTTCACAGGTGAAAAACATCTTAAGGCCTAAGCGACGTTGACAACTCTCCCGCCAATCTTGTAATTATAATTATGTCTTTTGCTTTTTCTGGTCTGGGAACAGTGAACAGCGGTTTTGGAGAAAAGGAGCGGGAGTTGGAAAGCAGGAGCGAGCGACAAGAGACTGCCAGAAAGTCAAACAGACACACAATGATTCAACTTCCTTCTGACTTCTCACTTCCTCTCTGGCCTGCACTTCTCCAACGCTCAGGGAGAAATGTGGCTCAAATTAGAGTTTCCGCTCGCTGGGGAGGCTGAGAAACAGGAAAACAGAGGGAGGGGAGAGAGAGAGAGAGAGACTAACAGCTCTCAGTTTACACAAGCAAAAAGGTTTGTTAGCTCATCTCTAGGTTCTTCTCAGCCCTTTGCACTCTCTGGATTCTTTACAAGCAGACACGCACAAGTAGGGAGATAGACAGAGACAGGAGATACCACTCAACAGTTACAAGGTGAGATTACAGCATGGGTGTGCGCCAGAGCCTTTTGAAAAAGTGTGTCAGCGTGGCTGTAAAGTATCCGCGGCCCACGGAGCTGCCGGCGTAATGACATTCCTCTGATAACCGAGCGAGGTGCGGGAGATGGGAGCCCGGGTCCCATCAATCAGCAGAGACCTCTTGCTCCTCTCAGTACAATGACGACAGTGTTCTACATGAGCACCCCGCGTCCCTTCAACTGTAGCTCATGACTGGCGGTGGGGTGGAGGAGGGAGACCCTCCCAGAATGAGCGAGCTCGCCCTGAGGGTAGTATAAAAGAAAACAGACTTCGGCTATGTCTTGAGATATTCCTAAACAGGGTGGAGGAGGGGGGGGGGGGGGGGGGGGTCTTCAAGCATGATAATGTAATCCACCAAGTTGCAGCCCACTCACTAGGACAAATGCTAGAAAAAAAAATGGGAGTAGGATTACGGTGTGTGTGCGTGTGTGTGTGTGTGTGTGTGTGTGTGTGTGTTGAAAAGAAAGACAGAGAATGATTGCTGAGGCAATTACAGGCTTCGGCTGAGCAGAAGGCTTCTCAAGAGCATATCCACCCAGTCTTTGCAGCCGGAAAAAGCTGTTAAGACATTCTCTGTCTCTCTCTCTCTACCAGCACGACATGTTAGCACAGAAATCTCTGTCTGCTCGCTCTAAATAGAACACATTCATTTGGCTGACCTGAAGCTGAAACCGACTTGCAACCCAAAATGATAAAAACAGAAAGAGTATGATGAAAGAAAACCGGGACAACCACTCCTGCAGTCACGAGAAAAAAAGAAACCGCTCAAACTTCAGACAAAAGCTCTCAACACCGCTTGGAAAACAGCAAAACAAGGAGCTACAGAAGACGAAGAAAGTGAAAAACTCACGAAAGAAATGTTTGAATAGGTTAGCCATGTCCATTTTGGGCTCGCTGTCTCTCCCTCGCTCTCCCGGCCCTTGCTCCCTTCCCACTGCAGCTGTAGAGTTATTCCATGTGAACACCCAGAGAGCTGGGCGGATAGCGGAGCAAGGGCGGCCCACTCCATGACCATGTGGTCGGTCTTAGCCAATGAGAGGGCGAGATAGAGAGGCCTCCGGTGTAGCTCTGGAAGGCAGAGTACAGAGGCCTCATGGAAAAGGGTAAGAAGTAGGGAGGGAGGGGGCTGAAGCTCGGACTCGGGAGAAAGAAAAAGAGATAAAAGAAGAGAGGTATAGGGAAAGTAAAGGATCCATTCCATCAACATCAAGCAGCAGATTGGTGTTTTTTTAGGAGGGTAGTGATCGGAAAAATACACTCAGTGAGGATCTGAGAAGACGCTGCACATCGGCTGAGTGAGTCAGTGAGTGCTCTCTGTCACATGACTGCAGTTGTTTGTAGAGACACACTCATAACTTAACAAACCCAGGAAACATGAGTCCTCACACACACACACACACACACCAGAAACAGCCATCTGCAGACAGATCATACCCTCACACATTCTTTCAAACGATGACACCACTCCACACCCAGCAACAGGCTTGTTTAAAAAAAAAAAAGATACTTTTTTTCCCCTCCCACATAACATATGGAAGTGTAGTCATCGGGCTGTTTCTCTTATTGTTCTCCCACACATGGAGAAGAAAAACGCAAACCACCCACAACAATCCTCTCGTTAAAACATCTTCAATCTACTTTCAGCTCTTTAAAAAGGACAAATGAAGGTGACGTCTTTACAAGCTCTCTCTGATTGTATTAGTGTTTAACGAGGCTCACATTTGCCTGAACTCATGTTTTACATTAGTCCTTGTTTTATTGTGTTTATGTGCGAGTGAGACCCGAGCCGTGCAGCTGTTCACCTGAGGTTATTTGATCAATGGATGTAGTGACAGGCTTGAAGTGGTGAGGCAGCCCAACAACAGGGAGGCACGCGCACAGACACAGTGCAGACTAAATGTGCAGCAGTTAAACAATTTACAGGACTGAGTCAAGAAATAACTCGTAGGAAACATCTTGTAAATTAAACTCAAGTGTTATCAGGACTTAAAGTACAAAAAAAGAGCTATACAAGAACTCTATTTACTTAAAAAAAACTGTTCTTGTATAATTTTGTTTATAGTATTTCAGCACTCACTGCTGCACGAACGTCACCAGTCTCCTCTCACCAGAAACGTTGCACAGACAAAAATAAAATAAAAACACACACACACACACACACACACACACACACACACACACACACACACACACACACACACACACACACACACACACACACACACACACACACACACACACACACACACACACACACACACACACACACACACACACACACACACACACACACACACACACACACACACACACACACACACACACACACACACACACACACACACACACACACACACACACACACACACACACACACACACACACACACACACACACACACAGTGCAGCTAACAGGAAGAGGCAGTTCACATGTCCAACAGATAAGTGTTTTGCAAACACTGCAGCGTGTGATACAGTTACAAACTGATGACACACTTCTGGTTAGAAGTACCCAGAACACCCACAGTCTGTCAACCCCTCTGTGCAAGTAAAGGTCACTTTGGCACCGGGGCTTCCTCACAGCGGGTCACCCCACGCAGGAAGAAGTCATAATGACCACATCAATGAGCAGAAAAGATGAGGCTACCTCTTTGTCAGTTTTTACAAGTGTGGTTTGATGTTATGCGTTTATCAAATGGGCCGTAACAACAGGTCCCAAAATTAGAATAAACTACAATACACCGAGTAAAAAGAATACTATCTAAATACTCAATTTAATGTCAATATCACACAGGCCTTTGAGTTCCTGTAGCGAAAGCTGTTAACATTAACATTAAATCTAATGAGAACAAACATGGCCCAACTACACCAACACACACGGTGATCCCATCATGCTCTTAACTTAGACAATGATGCCTTGCAGCGTAGAACTAGTGGAGATTAGAGTGTGAAGAGCATCAGAAACTGAAGATAAGACCGTCACATTTTATAAGACCCATAAGAGGAACGAGTGAAACGCGAAATCGTAGGCAAACAGAATACCAGGCGATCTGGATGCCAGTGGTCAGTGTGTGTGTGTATCCCAAATTATCATGAATGCCTGTCATCAACAAGAACTAAGCTAAGACAAATGGTAACCTTGGCTTACATACACAGTCACATGTGGAAGTACAAGGCCCTCGGCAAATGGCAGTGGCCAGAAATATTACTGCTGTGTTGACAGAGCAGGCAACACCTGTGTCGTATCAATTCTGGTAAAAAGGGCAAGAGATATTAGGAAAAAGGTCATTGTCAACCTCCAAAAGAAACATATGAAATCAGAGTAATGTAAAGCAGCCTTACCTGCGCAAACGTTTCCAAGATCAAAAAGTGAAAACGGCACATTACATTAGACACTACACTCTATACACACCCCGATCAGATACTAAAGCTCGAGTATAAGTGCGCTGTGAGAAGAAAGTAGCTCTCAGCATTTCAACCAATCACACATCAACCTACGACCCTCTTCCTGTGGAGGCTGTTACTGTAGACAGTACATTAGATACCACAACAATGTGGTCGCAAACAAACTGAGGTAGTGCTGGCCTAGATAAACGACGCTCTCTGACGCTACTCCATTTACAATACACAATTGTGTATGAAACACAAAGCAAGTCAGTCTCTATCAAATAGATCTGATGAGTGGGTGAAGATTAGGGTGCAAATACAGGTTAACTGGAATCATGTGCTCCTAAAATACAAATAAACAGACTTGAGAGCTTATCAAACCATCGCAAGTTGAAATTAATCACTTGCAAAGTGAATAAAGCAGAAGTGTTTTGTTTTACCAAGTGTGTCTTTGAGATTCTTGACAATAGAAGCTTTCCTGGCACTGTTTTTCCTCTCCACATAGTTGGACGGCACAAAGCCCGTTTTGTTGGTGGCATTTCGAACCCTCCACCAGGATTTGGAGTCGTCGAGGAGCCAGAGGCGCTCGTTTTTCTTTATGTCCAGCTCCTGGTCCTGCTGGGCCATGTAGTCGAACTTGGCGATGACAATCACCTCTTCCGTCATCTTGCACTCAGTACACTGGAGGGGAGAGAGGAGAAGGAAAAGGAACAGATGTCAGCGTGGCTAGAATGAATAGTCTACATTACAGAAAAAAAATGTATTTCTTTTGCAATAATGACAAGTCAATGCATTTAATTACATAACTAAGAAATTAACAACAAAAGAAATATGTATATCTTCACAAAACCTCCATCTGAACTGACATATCTCACTCTATCTATGTGCCGTTTGCTCCAGACACATTGATTAGGTCAGAGACACGCCAAAAGTAAAATTAGAAACAGTGTTTGAATATAGGTAGCGGTACCTGTACTGCATCAAAGCTGACAACTTCAAGGGCTCCGATACTTCTCTGTAGACCTAGGAACAGAACAGAGAAAATGCAGGAGAATTACAAACAGACTCTTCTCAAAAGGTGTCTAATACTCACACATTTGCATCTGTATTTCTGTTTAAGAGACTTGAAGATCACTCTATGTGATACTGTACTAATGATATTTGCATGTCAAGCTGTGGACAGTGTTGTGCAAATACACTACAGCTAGCCTTGAAGAAATGCCAGCTACCATTTCCACAGTTTAGTCTGTTCAGACATAATTTCCCCCGACCAATTGTACTCTTGAAATAACAGATGTAAATGACCATTCTTTTCAGGCTTCAACACTTGACAGCTGCCAGAGAGGACAGAGCCAATCCCTCAGTATCCACATTCTTCATACATTTACAGAGGGGATGATTATTTCCTCCCAGAAGCAGTCCAACGATTGTCCTCTGTGTGAGGAATCAAGCATGAATCTGTTGAGCCAGAAGGACGGCAAAGATTACTGTAATAGGGAAGTAAAGAAGAGGAGGCACTGTGCGTCAGCAGTGAGGCTACGTCAGGGAGTGAAGCGCTCACTGAGCACTAATGATGTAGGATAAGGCCAATACATATTCCCCTGTGTGCAGCCTATGCAAATGCTGTGATTATGTGAACCGCATTACAAGCGTGGCGCCATTGTTTGCAATGTTAGCTTACCACAAGAGCTTTCAAGCTACTCGGGCATTTTTAAAATTACGATTTGAGAGTACAGATGCACAATCAAAACTTGTCTGTGTTCAACAATAACCGCATTCACAACAACTGGTCTTATGACCCGTGTAGCCACCGGCGCATCCACGCTTAGGTTAATACTGCAGCACTTGAGGAATGGGGCACTCACAAGCTGCCCTGATGTCATGAGAGTGGAAGGAGTCCCCCCCCCCCGCGACTGACTGACTTCAGGGACCAGACACTGACCTCATTGATTGAGAGCTCTTGGTTTTTTATTTGAAGCAGCAGTGTATAGGTTTCAGCTCCAGCTGGCCTTGAGATAGGCCCAGAACCTGATCTTAGGCAAACATAAGGAGCCAAGCTAAACTTTCAGCGCGATTAGCCAAGGGGAGTAAAATAAACAGTAAATAAGTATAGGCTTTAACGTTACTTATGCTTTTCTGGAGAAAAAGTCACGATGTTGGGATGGTTCACGAAAGGTGGATAAGACCACGAGAAGAGCCGAAAGCTAAAATGCAATACAAAGACCCCAAACTGTCTCTGAATTTCATACAAGTTTTAAGGGGGACACCTGTGGTCCGGGCTACTTTCCCCCCCCCATGTTGGGTGTTTTAGACTTTGTTTACCAAAAAGCATTAAGGTGTATAGTGTGGTTTATCTCAAGGCATGTTAATACTTGCTCCTTTTCCATGTCTAATGAAATTAATGAACACTGGGAACACGTTAGGGAGCGGCACACAAAAACAAAGAGCGGATTTACTTTCCTCGGGTGCTGCCTCTTTCACCAAGACAAAAGGCAACAATCCCTCCGCTCCCTGGGCTGGGCTGGATACACGTCTGCCAAGGAGGCTGACAAGTGTGTATATGTGCTCCTTCTCCATTTACAACATCCCTCCCTTAGTATCTTTCATTTTCAACTCTCCCTACAAGTGCATGAATGAATCATCAATGTAGGGAAGAACCCCTTTCCCACCTATCTCCCATTTTCACTTAGTACACTGCATCCCAGACTTTTTTTTTTAAACTACCATCACCCCCCACATCTAGGGTGGCTGCTCACTAAGAGCACATCGACACCGCAGTGACTTACGATACTGCAGATGTGAGGGAGGATCAAAACGTTGGGCGACAGATGCTCTGACCTAAACGCGCAGCTGCAGACTGAGCCGAGGCCGCTCGCTACTCCAGAGCACTAAACACGAGGTCAGATAGGTCAAACTTCTCAAATGGTGTCATATACACAGTGGAGCTCCGTTTACCCTGCTGCCTGGCAGAATTAAACAGGTACCCCCATCCATCACCAACCCCACAGAGCACATTAAATACCAGAGCAAAGTTCAGCTAGTCTGACCAAAATCTACGCATTTTTGTGCTTCCATTCGTTTTGAACGCTTCTCCTAAAACAAACAATTTCATGTGTTTACCGTTTAAGCAAACATCACATAATTAGATTTTTAGCAGCATTTTGGGATCCTGAAAACAGACCACGTGGGACCCAGAACGCAACAAGTATGGGGTCATCTTCCTGGCATAAGTCAGTTTGATGATTTAGGATTCAGGAATGGTTTGAGATCCCGTTGAGATACAAGATCTCTTCTTCCAGGGAGTCCTGGTCAAGAAAACAGAACGAGCGGTTTCAAATGAAAACGATTTGAGCTGTTGGAGCACAGAATACATAAACTCAATACAGTATGTAATGAGTAACCGTGTAGATGCAAGTATCCAGTCCAACTCTGAAAATAACTTGGGGAACGAGACATAAAGCAAAAACAGGAACTGTAGGCACGAGCCGTGTGGTCGTCAACAAGGCCGACTAGACCACATGGAACGGTAAGACAGGTGGTCAAATCTGGTGGCCAGTGGTAACTTCAGGGTTTTCCCAGCTAACTGTGGCTGCAACTTCTACTCTGCCTCCTTTGCAATATGCAAGGACCAAAAGAATGTCCCCCATATTGATATTTTGTTTTTAACTGGAGAGTAAATGACGTCAATTTAAGCTGGTACTTCCTTTAGGTGCATCACAATAAAAGCGTTCCTGAGGTTGAGCAGCAGAAGGCATTATATTTGCATAAATACTATCTTATCATCTGACTTCATTACAGCTCCCGTAACACGGGAATGAGCCCACATACTGATTACTATGGTAGGGGAACACCAAATCTGTTAACCTAACAGCTGTATATTTGATTAAATCAGCAAGTTGGCTACTTAGCATTTTCATTATCAATTAAACTGTGGATTATACTTTTGACAAATCAATTGTTTAGTGAAAAAAAAGTGTCACCCACCACAATATCCTAGAGCCCAACGTGACCTCTTCAAACTGATCAGCAAAGCCTCACATTTGAGAAGTTGGAACAAAAACACGTTTGGCTTTTTTGCTTTAAATTGATAATCATTGGTGGTGATTAAGTCTCCATTATTTAAATATCTTGATCTGCAACTGTGCAGAAATACTGGGTTCAAACCAAATGAAAAGACTTAAAATGTCGATTTAAAATTTGAATGTCAACGTTTAGAATGAATTATATGCTTACAACTATTTGCCCTAATAGCTAACTGTTAACTACTGAATACCAAGCTGATAGAGTGGGCCTTATCTACCGCAATAGCAGCAGTTGCGAGCCAGTGACAGCACCACCAGTGTTACTATCAGTCATCCACTCATGTTCTCAAGAGTGCCAACACTGGTCACAACTGTTTCCCATCAGCAAAAGATCCCGTACCCAAATCTGGCTCCGTTATCTCTATCAGCCAAAAATAAATGAGGGTAGAAATAAAATGCAAGGAGGCTTAAGTAACACTGCACGCCACAAACCACAACAACTGCACATCGGTGGTGTAATCGAGATGCAGTTTGCAACTTTGCGAAGTTACTATGAAACAACACTGACATGAGGTGACCACATCCTGCAGTCTACAGCTGCTGCCACAACCCCTTGAAACACAAGTGGAGATCTAGTGAAAGAGCACCTCCAGTGGCCTGTGTGGTAATACATGATATGGGGATACAACACTAGAGGTATCATTAGAAGCAAAGAGCAGGAATGATATGTCAGTGAGTGGTTGTGACTTAAACCAGACTGACACCAGAGGTTCTATATAAAAAAATGAAGTCACAACAACTGGATACCGGATAATCTAAACAAGCCTGAAAGAAGAATTATGGATCCGTGTCTCTCTTCGCTGTGGGACCAAATCGTACCAGTAATCGACAGGATTGCTGAGGCACTGAGACAGCGACAGTATGAGCTCACAGAGGCAGACAGAGTAACCTAATCCCTGTGACAGCCTGCTAAAATCACAGCCTCTGCTGCCTTCTGGAATGTGCTCTGTATGCTCACCGCTCACTCAGCCCCTCTGGCACTGCTGCACTTCCGCCCAACTTACACCAAAACTCACAATTTTGGCCACACGGCAGGTTTCCGGCTTCACAATCGGACCGTGCAGGACGGCGACGGACTGACGAATGTGCGCCGTGTACCTTTTTTTTTTCACAGCAACTACAAACCCATGAGACTTGCAACTCATCCCAGCTGTCCTAGATTCTCTCAAAACAAAACAGAAGCACAGCAGCAAAGGGTCATGGAGACTTGGCAGGCCAGCTGTGGGACAGGAAGTGTGGACACAAGGGTGACCGGATGATGGGAAAGTGATGCAATCTGACAGAGTGCAGGCTTGACCTCCGAGTTCAGATGACTTATCTTTGCCTTGCATTGATGCATGTAATGCACCTCAATTAAGAGAGTTAAGAACCAATTTAAACTTGTTAACGAGTTGCTGGAAGGAACTGTATTATTCCAGTATCATATTAAAACCGAATTAAGGACAGCCGGGCCTCTAGTGTTTTGGGCTAAGCCTATAGGCTCAAGACTGTGTGAAAGCATTTGGTTATCCACCCCTCAGGATCACCCTCAGCAGTTGGGAATGGCCTAAAATAGACTGGTTCATGTCCTTTGAGAATCGTCAGAGATTTGCTCTCATAGAAACAACTAACACCAAAAGTTTCAAGCTTTCTTTTCGGCCAACATCACATGAGAAGGCTGTGAGAAGCGTACACGGATGCCATCATTTGAAATATGTTGGATGGCAATTCAGCCACAAAATCTAGAGGAATCTCATCCAAACGATAAACCTGTTTTATTGCTCCAGAGCTGCAAGTAGTGAACTTTATACACAGACTATTCAAATCTACGGTATCAATCTTTTATCACATACCCATATTCTGATAGACTGGGCACCAAATCATAACAGAGATATTCGTTGGACAATCATCATAATAGATAAGGCAAAATACAGAAACATAGCTGAAAAGTGTTCTCACTTCCCTATTTTCACTTCCCAGTTTGTTACGACTGCATATTACTCTCTAGCCCACGGAGACATGGCGTTGGTGAACTGACTTGCCATTTTTGTGGCTGGAAAACAGGATGAGATGACCTTTTTCTGTGAAATTTTGGAATGGTGAGACCGACTCGACATTAAAAAGGGATGACACAAACATGAGACAAAAGCGGCGGCTTCACAGAGGCTCTTAGAGAATGCTTGCTGGAAAAAGAAAAGACAGATCTTCACTAGTAAGAAAATCATTGATCTGCATCGGCCCTTGAAAGCCTGATCAAAGCACCCCGATCATACACTACAACAAATTACATAATCAAAGTGCTTATAGGAAACATGTGCTACAACAGACTAAGTTTAGAAATAAGGCCACTGCATTAGTATTTGCTAAATAAGTCGAATTGAAGCACGCTCACACTACCTTCCAGAATTTACACTAAATTAGTTTAATGTAGTCTACAACTGGCATTAGCAGCAGCCTACAAACGCAAAACCACTAACATCCTCTCTGTTAGTAAATACACACCAGAACATAATACCTCTATGTAAGAAAGGATCCACTTCCTCAGACCCCACCTACATCAGCAGAGCCTACACATCCGCATCCACGCCCTGCTAGTTGCTGGAGTTGCCAGTTGTTGTTCTGGGTGGCCTGTTTGCTTATAGCTACCAGGTCCACTGATGGCCACATCCAAGCAATCTGGGATCAAGGCAACAGCAAAATAAACCTCCAGGTTGCCTCACCAACTCTGGAGCGCTCCAGGGGATTTCCCCAATGACTAATCCAAGTTTACAAAGCAGGAGGATTCCTAGCATCAAGTACTCCTGTACAGTAAATGTGTTGCGGTTTGGTTTTGTGCAGTGTCAGGCAACTTTAACCTACTAGTAGCATTAAGGAGTCAGTAAAACAGACAATCTGGCGATGCACTGTAGGCGTACACCTGCTGCAACTGCTGCATTCTGGAAAAAAGGTATTGTTGCAGTCAAAAAAAAGATAATTTGTAAACCGCGAGATAATAATACCCGGCAGCCTGTGTCAGAGAGATGAAATGGATACACTGGCTTCCTCTTAGTCTTCCTACATCCTGGCAAATATGAGCCTTAGGGTGCTGTCACAATAGGACTAAACAAGCCACTTGGGACAGAAGTCTGGGAGGGCCACGTGTTGGGACATGCGAGAGCATCTTGAGAGCGGGAGGCATTCCAGATTGCATGGTGATGCCACACAACAAAAAATCTGGGGTCTGCAAAAAACCAACAAGATGTTTGACAGGAGAGACGAGACCTCTGTGCTGCCTGACTGACAAGCAGCATACATAGAGCAATAGGACCAAAATGGTCTTTCATGGTACACAATATTATATCACGGTAATTAAGAAATGGATTTCAATAACCATAACGTACTTTATCACATTGTGTTATTTTATTTTCCTATTTAAATCTTCCACAGGAACAAAACAACTGTCTCACATGTGACAACACTTAAAAACAAAAGACTCAAAACTGTCAAACTAAACTTAAGTGGAAGCTTTAAGGTTCCCGAGAACAATCGTTTCAAATGTTACAGGTTTTGAAGGTTTTGAAAAGAAAAAAGGCAGCAGATATAACTTTTAGAGATCGTGTAGCCCGTTTTTTGCCGCCGATACTAATTGCCGATCATTAATGATCCATATTTAGCAGATACAGATCTCTTTGTTGTTTGATAGCCGGTCTACAAGGCTCCAAGGCTTCTTTGCCAGCTTCCCAAAAATCATTTCAACTGCTCTGAAATCAGTGTAAACCATCACAAATTATAAATGTTATTCTTTTACTTTGTTATAGTAACTTATAGTAGGGTTTTTTCTTCTTCATAAAAACACAATTCAAATGATAAGAACATATTGTATTTTTATGGATTAAAACAAATCTTGTCATTTGTAGTTTTAATGATGTATTGTTAGCTGCTTAAAAGTAGTGTAAACTGGTCATAATTCACTCTCTAATATCTATAACATCTCCTTCAAACAACTGGATTTATTAAAGTTTCTCACCAACATTACATTTTATGAGATTAACTAAAAAATTATTAATAATTTGATGGATGCTGTTATCACATTAAAAAACAAATTGTACACATAGTACTATCATTTTAAAATCGTACACTCCTACATATTTTGCCAAAAATGCAGTCTTATAATAGAGATATATATGAAGAGAACCATTTAAAGGTTTGAATGGTTCTTCACATGGTTCCACCAATGTTGATGACAGAACCACTGATTAAAATTCCTCAGAGGACACTGGTAGAGTGAAGTGTACCTGTAGGCACACCTGTTGTTGGTTCAACAAATTCACAATTGTATTTTTAGTCATGGATTCACAACCAATTCTGTCATGACGATGAGAGCTGCATGTTGCAAGTACACACACACACACACACACACACGCACTCTTTTTCCCACTGCCAAAACCACAGAAAGAAAAACACAGAACCATAATGAACTAATGGAGATAAAATACCACTGAAACTGCACGCTTCTTTCCTCCAAATGAGGAAGTCATATAATTTACTCCAAATGAGAAATGATAGATATTTTAACCGCACATAGCCTACTACTGTGAAGTTTTGCAGAAGTGAAGAGAAATGTCATCACACCAAAGAGCTTGATAACTTCGCATTAGTGTGCTTTAACTGCTGAGCAGAGATTCTTTTCATGTTCTACTTGTCATTCTTCACCTTATTGCACCTGACAAAAGGCAGAGTTATTTTTTCAGCCTGTGACCTTGGTTAACACATAGAAAGTACCTTTCCTGTTGGCTGTTCAAACGTACCTACATGCATGAGCAGTCATGAAAATGAGGAAATGGAAGAGAGTTTATGCAATAACTGAGATTATAACACAATTACAGAAAAAAATCCCCCTTTTTCACAACTTTAATAGAAACCTAAAGCCACTTAATACATCCTTGGCTTGTCATCTGACCGGGGACATTTTCAGCCACATTCGATTTTTTGGCTATCACAAAAATGCAGTTGGTATTTTCCCCTATAGGCTGTGAGGACACAGATTTGGCTGCTTGAGGCCACTGGTAGCACATAGCAGGCACTGAGAAAGAGGCAAGGGCAGGAAAAGGGACCTCATCACTGCATATCCATAAGATTATACTGTCATAACATGAAGAAAGGGCATTGTTACAGGGTATCTGAGTCAACAGGAGCTATAAATAAGGCACAGATCAAGTAAAGAGGGCCACAACACTGTCAACATGCATAGCTCAATACTGAAAGCTTTACTTCAGGGGGAGTCCTGGATCCTGGTGTGCATGACCTGGCATTGGATGGAAGCAAATGTTCTCTATGGGTCTCCGAATAGCCATTTTCACATGTTTTACAAATTGGCCTCAATGCTCAAGAGAATATATCAGCCTTCAAGCAAATTGGACCTATTGACTCCCACTGAGAACAGAGCAACAGCAGACCAAATGTGTCTCTCCCCCCCCCCCCCCCTCTCACCTCCATGCAACCTTAATGAGAGACTGTGAAGAGGTCTGTCAGTGTGACAATAATTACAGAAACTAGACTATTCAGCAGCTGCAAAGAAACCCTTTGGCGCTTGGTGAAGACACACATGCTACCCCCCCCCCCCCCCTTTAAATCATTCACATCTAACTAGCCACACATCTCCACATTAATATCTGCTATCTAGGTATTGCAACAGGCCACACAAACATAAGAGCTTGCCAACAATTATACAAGCGTTATCGCCCATTGTGCAGCTGAAGCATGACGTTTAGCCTGACTTTGGTTGTGTAAGGTAGAAACAATGTTAGGAGATATGCAAAGGAAGCAATTATCTAACATTTTGACCCCAAAACAGAAATGGTTTCACATGCACAGTACATTTGGTTACCTATTAATGGTAGATGAAACTTAA
Source organism: Leptoclinus maculatus (assembly GCA_032191485.1). Classification (NCBI taxonomy): domain Eukaryota; kingdom Metazoa; phylum Chordata; class Actinopteri; order Perciformes; family Stichaeidae; genus Leptoclinus; species Leptoclinus maculatus. The sequence continues at coordinate 6,911,616 of JAVDOI010000013.1, forward strand.
CAGACGTTTTCCTTCTATGTATGCAGCTTCTGTCTTTGAATTGGGAGCTGAATTGATGTGTCCTTTGACAGATTACTTACTAGTTTTTTCAATTAAAAACATAATTTCCTGGTGCCAGCTGTGAATATTTGCTGGTTTTCTCTGGTTTATATCGTTGTAAACATAATACAAAAGATATCTGAAGCCATCCCCTTGGAGTCTGGTAAACTGGGATGGACATCTTTCATCTAATAGGCTAAATTATTATTCAATTAATTGTCAAAATAAATGTATAGATAAACGAATAATGAAAACGATTCCTAATTCCAATGAATCACCCAAAGGCCATATTAGTAGGCAAGAAAGAGGCTGGCTACAGTAACCATTTGTGTGTGTAACAAGAGTAACGTTACAGGGAATCATAAGTTAATTATAGGGAAGGTCTCCATCGTGACAATGACCAAGCTGGGTTCAATCACTGCACAACAACTCAAACTTGATTACTTAACGTTAAATAAAGAATACAAACAATGGGACTCAGTGACTGCAGTAAATTAGAAGATTCTGTGGCTACCGTTGAGGCGCCCTCTCCATTTACAATCTCAGAAATAAAAAAAAAGCGTTAACGTGGTGCCAAGTGTAGCCACATTCAGAGGTTGTGCCGCAGTTTTTATCTGTGCTTTCATCTTGTAACTTAAGCTTGAAAGTCTATCACGCTATCTTAACTTGGCTAACGTTATCTGGCAAAGACATTTCACCAAAAAATGCTTTATAATGGTTAGAAATATCTCGGTTACAGCCAAACTAACCGCTAGCCAGCTTGGGTAACCGTATGTTGGCCATGTTGGCAAGGCGACAGACGGGTTTTGTCTGGGTTAACGGTTAGCCGTTAGCCGACGTGACTTGTATCGTTACTCGGTGAATTCAAGGATAGCGCGAGCTAGCCTGTAACCGTTAGCGCTCGTGAGAAACGTTAGTGTGGTAGCCTGGATCAGATAGCTTCACCGCCAGTGGCAAGTCAGAATCATACCACGTCTTACCTGATTGCTGATGACCACCTCTTCTTGTGTCCTTTGAGAAATATTCAATGTCTACAAGCGTCACGCAAATGGTAACGAGAAGCCTTGCTAGCAGCCAGTTATTTTTTTCCACTCCGACATGCTAGCCTAGCTGATGAGACGATGTGCCCCGTTGGAATAGCATTTCTATATCAAAGCATGTCATTGCTGGGTAGCAAGGCTAGGCTAGCTAGCAGCAGCCTCACAAGCTGTTCAGATTCCAGGTTCCGCCTACTTGCATCCAATTGGCTGCGGTGAAATCGGCTCTGCAATGATTGGACCGCAGCGCGGTCACTCTATCACACTGCAGCTGCTGATGTTTTACATTGCCATTAGCATCCATCACGATTTTCGCCTTGAGAGGCTAAAAAGTCAACCTAATCACTGCTATAAAAGAAACGTATGTGAAAAGAGAGATATACAGATGTATGTTTTTATTTTATACTTAATCCTTAAGATTTCTGTCCTGGTTGATTTAGAATTTATATTTGAGTGAAAACTTTGAAAAATGTGATCAGAGTTTAGCAGTCTGGAGTTTTGTTGATACATGAGCTTTTGTTTTTCAGAAATGTGTATAAGTTCCTATTTTGTATTTATTCAAATGAGACAAGACTATAATGCAGCATTTTTTTCCCGTTAATGTTGCCACAGACACCCAGTTTGTAATACTGCAAATATATTAATATTGCAATACTTCCATCAGTGGGCCATAGGCTCAATCATCATCATTAATGTCTGACATAACAGACATTAATTGAAATAAAAAATCTTCTAGATTTGATGATTTGGTTATTTTCCTAATTTATAAATGTTTCCTAAATGTTGTACCTGAAGAAGCCTTATATGATGGATGGATATATACACAGTATATATTATAATAATTGGAAAGCCCTGTTAGTCTAGTGTTTTTGAGCCTTTCGAATGATTAGTCATCTACTGCGCAGCATAAATAAAGGCACTCACACACATATGTACAATAACTCATCATGAAATTCCATTTAGGCCTCTCCTGGGAAATGTAACTTCTAATAAACATGTCTGTGGTGAAGCGGGTTGCAGAGTAATTTGGAAGGTTGTGCAGCTCGCTGCAGGATGCAATCTGTTTCCTGCTCAAACAGATGGGCCTCCTCTACATGTCTTCTGCTTTCTGCACCCAATCTCATCCCATCTCAAAACAAGACGATGATACAACACACATAATGGAGACCAAACCCACTTTATCTCAGTTTATTCACATGTTTTTAGTTTGAAAAATAAACTTTAGCTTTTGACCATAGTGTTTTAAAAGAAAATGTGACATGACAGGCAAAGTGTGTCTTCAAAGTAAAAGACAATTTCACAATGTTACGTGTTCACGATTGTTGTGCAACTTTTGGTTGTAAATCAATTGAGCTTGTGGGTTACTTATCATTTTAGTGGTAGTAGATTATCATCACAATGAATGATTTGATTTGAGCAACACTTCTGCTTTTTGTGTGGTTCTAACCACAATGATGATTATTTCCGGTTTGAATAGAAATGTGTTAAACATTCAACAGTGTCAAACATTTATAACCCTTTATCAGGTCATTATGTTGTCCAATAATTCTACTTCTGCTCACTAAATAAACAAGGTTTGGATGAAGTGTGTCATGACAAGTGTTTGAGTTGTTTTGATGCAATAACTGTCCTCAGCTAATCATTATTAACCACTGGATATGAAACTACCACCATCATGATTTACTGTAATAGTGTTTCACTACAGCTAACTCTGACTAAGTGATGTAGTGGATTGTGAATGCCACCTGCTGGGCTCTTTGTGAAACATCCATGTCGTGTCAGTTTTGAATGGCAACATGTCCTCTTTCATCTGCTCTGCGTCATCATTATGTCTTTATCTCATTCCATCACTGTTGCTTTGCCGTGGGGAAATCACAGAGACTGACTGCCTCGGCTTGGTTCTCCATACAGAGAAAGGAAACAGCACTGGTGAACCACTGAATTATCCACTAGTAAAAAACAAATCTGATGGTTTCATGTTGTTAAAGGGCACTAATTCAATACAGTGCACCTGCCTCTGGGCATTAGTTTGATATGCGTCTGAAAGTAAACAGAAGCAGCGCCTAGGGATGTAATCACTAGTGTTAAATATCAAGCGGCTGGTGCAAGAACCTTACGTGAGAGGCAGAAAGAAAGCACTGAAAGGTAAAGCTTGTGCATACAATGAGGATTTATCTTCCATAAACCATGTATCCACCCCTGTTCATATGCTGTTTCCTCTATCATAGCATTTTGTTTGAGGAAATTACACATCTTGGCAAGCAACAGATTAAGGCTAAGAAAAGCAATACCAGTTATTTTATGAAACATGGATGGTATTTATTTTTATTCTTTCATTCCTTGTATGTAGTATGAATGATTTCTGGGCTGACATTTACACAGTGAGACAACTGTGGCAGTGTGACAGTAGAGGGATGCACCACACCTTAGTGACGTTATTACTATAAAAGGTGCGTATCATTAAAATGGTTATCTTACACCGCCACTCACAAGACCAGATTCAATATGGTTCAAAATGTTAGAGCAAAATAAATCACATAAATTAGACTCTTTTTTTTGGACATTTTGGTCTTCGACAACAATTTGACATTAAAGCAGTACTATCAGGGGGACATATGTCACCATGTTACATTTGTCTTTTATTTCACACACAAATATTAAGACATTAGTTACACAACTGGCACCCTTCCAACAACACAGCAATACAAAATCATCAGATGAAGATCCAGACATTCTTTAAATTTGCACAACCAAGCAACATTGTAAACAAATAGACTGACATATCAAAACTCATTTGATGGGTGAGTCTAGGATCTCTTGATAATCCTGCCGAATGGCCCTGCTCACCCTGTACAGCTTGACTCCCGTCAGGGTGAACACACTGATCATGATGACCAGGCCTCCGATGACGTCGTAGACAGACGGGATCATCCTCAGAACAATGAGCTGGAGGAACATGGCAACCACGAACTCTAGGTGCTGCACTGTACTAACTAAGGCTGGGTGAAACTTGTTTAGAGCATAGTAGACTCCGAGGAACGCCACAGTGGAGCAGATGCAGATCCCAATTAAATAGCCCCAGGTCTCCCCATCCAGAGGAATGATGGGCTCCTGCATGATAAACATGGTGGAGGCACCCCACACCGTGCCCGTCCAGCCGAAGGTAAAGAGTGCCGTCCACATGCTGACCCGCTCCTTAATGGCTCTATAGACGATCATGGAGAGGGCAGCGGTCAAGCCAGCCATCACTGTCATTGTGTAGCCAAAGGCCTCCTTCCAAAACCCCAGCCTGGACTTCTCCTCGTCTGCCACATTCGGCACCATGACCAGGCACAGACCGAACACGCTTCCCACCACCGTGACCACATCTGTGTAGCCCAGCTTCTCATCCAACAACAGGAAGGCCAGTACCGCACTGAAGACTGTGGTAGAGGCACGCCACATGATGGTGCCGTTACTGGGTGGTACGATAGCGAAAGAGGTGTAGGCGCAGGTGATAGAGATTACATTGCACACACCGTAGAAGAAGAGACGCAGCCGGTAGCCCTTAGGGCCAAAAGGGGCCTCGTGGTAGTAGAAGACCACCAGGATAGACAGCATCTGGATCACGGAGCGGATGAAGAGAATCTCGAGGGAGGGCACTTTAGAGCGGTCAGCTGCTAAACGAGTAATGAGTGCCACACAACCATGAGCCACTGCTGCCCCAAACAAGGCCATCCAGGTCACCCTGGAGGCCAACACATTCGCCTCTCCGAAGCTGGCCAGCTGGCCCCCTACCCCCTTGTCTTTTTGCACACTTGGCTGCTTAGGCTGGGTCTCCATGGTTCCAAACAAAGTCCTGCTACCTTTGGTGTCCGACACCAGTCTCTTTTCCACATTAGCCTCCGCGAAGGCGCCAAACTCCTCAAAAGAGGGTGCATCATCATACCCTTCATCGCCAGGCTGGGGGAAGTGAGTGGCATATTTCACTGTCACTGTGTTTGGGTGAATCTTTACCCGCTTTTTTGATCCATACTGCAGCGAGGATGAAGATACATCCATGTTTCCTTATGCTTTCAGATGGGGTAGTCTGAAAAATAACACACAAATCATTGCAAGGTTAGCATGTGACTGGTTGGGATGAGAGTGTGTTGGAAATAATAATCAAATACATGTTGCCCTGTGGTCTGATTTAATTTCCCTAATCAGTCAAAACAGAGCTTCTTTAGAAACAGAGAGAAATGTAATTCACAACTTCTTTTCTCAGTATCCACCCCTCACACACACACACACACACACACACGCGCATGCATGCATGCACACAGATAAAGCACGCACTCACTGTATCACCCCTATCTCACTTACCTTTTACTCTGCCTAGCCTTACACTTGTGTGTTGTGTTACTTCTATAAATACCCCATGTGAGCTCAAATAAGCCAAGCAGCAAACACTCTGAGGCTGATGCAGTCTGATGGGGATGAAATTACATAACAGGACTCCACAGAGGGGACGATACATGAATGTGGGCCACTTATGAGATGAATGGAGTTGCACACCATACATGATCAAACCCTGCACAAGGACTGTGTGAAAGGGTTAAATCATGTTGTATAGTTTGGATGGTCCCATCAGTCATGAGAGATTTCGGATGTTTCCTTAAAACAGCAACGGGGTTTTGTTTCAGGGTGAGATTACCAAATGTTGTAATAAAATCAACACATAATATATGTATGTATATATTTAATAAAATCCTGTAGATATCAGCAACAAATACATTTTAAATACATTTTCTATATTCCTATTGTACTACATTCATTTTGTGAATCACCGAAGACACCGCATGAATGAAACCACAAGGGGGCAGATAGATACTCTTATTTGCCTTCTCTCCACTTAAATACAATTGCTCCTCCTTTTGGGAACATACATGAATACAACTTGTTCTAATAATAAACGATTGTAATACAACGTCAGATCGAGGGATAATGATAAAAAAATATATTAAAACATTTCATCTTTGCGAGTCTGAAAAGAAACCTAAAGTGCAGTGAGCACTTCGAGCCAATTTAACGATGAAACGATAAAATATTATTTCCAGAAATTCGAGACAGAAAACTACGAACACAAATCATAATTTCTTCTTAGATCAGAATTTAGTTAGATAAATACATGTTAATCATTAAAATGTAGTTTAATTGTAGGTTAAAACTGGCAAAGAGCGTCCAACCCAGATTCAGAAAAATCGCTATCAATGGACATTTTTAAGAACGGTCCTATGAGGCGTTTGCATAGTAGGCAATCTGTGTGCAGTAAGAAAAACACAATATCGTCTTACCTCTTGTTGTTTGAATATTTCCTATTGATGCATGAACCCGGGTTTGTATCATAAATCAAGACCTCGTTTAATCTCTTGATCCTTACATTTGGCCAACTGCCATTTCCCCATCTTCCCCGTCGAGTCGAGCGCCTCTTGAAGATGCGTGCTGCTTATTTGTTCTCCACGCTGCCGATGGACGCTGCCCCCACTGCTGCTGCTGGAGCGGCTGTTGCTGAGGGCGATGATGATGATGATGATGCTGCTAGTGATGATGAAGCTGAAGCAGGGTTGGAAAGCTTGGGAGAGAAGCAATTGTCACTGTCACAGACTGTGGGTTCTCCTCCTCAACCTCCTCCCCAAGACTGCTTCCCACCTAGACCCGCTCATTCGTCATCTCTCAGGAGGGAAAAGGGATGTGCGTCGGCCAGTCATCATCATCATCATCATCATCATCATCATCATCATGGTCACAAGATTAAATCCTCCCCACTTTAGGAGGAAGATTTGATTAATCAATTTGAAGTTATACTGTGATTAAGGAAATAAAAGCTTCTGTCTCCCAGCTATATGACATATGTAATTTTCATGGTTAAAGGGGTTGGGTTTGTCCCCTGCTAGATTGCTGATAGTCTTATTTGCAACATTTTTGTTTGTCCCACATCTGCAAATAGGGATACTGGTTGAAGTTGAATATTTCTTTTATTTGCAGCTTGAAGTGATTGGGATTCCCATAATCCTCTCTGGGACCCTCTCATTTGCTCCAAGAAGAGTCTCATGGACATGATGGTTCTCCCTTGTGTGCGTCGTTCATTTCACTACTTATTCCTAACAGCCAAGAACAGTGTCTGTCTGAAGGACGGTCGCTTTTAACCGTCACTCTCTAAATTCAGTGATCCATTTAGTGGATGTAAAACAACCTCAAAGTAAAAGGGAGGTTGCATATGAGGACTGGGGGTTGATGAAAGGCAGGCCAATATGTATAGTTACTTCAAGATGGGGGAAGTTGAAAGCACTAAAATTAGATTGCTGAGTTTACCCCCTCAGGCAATTCAATAGGAACCTCGGCTGGTAGTTCAGATCATGCTGCCACTAGCTGTAGATTTGCTGTGCCTTTAATTGGCACAGAGCACCGAGAAAGGTGATTTGTGATGTTGTGGCAATTAACTCTGTGTCAACATTTACATTAAGCTATTTACAGAGAATCAATCAGATGGCAGGGGATATGAACTTAAAGCCACACAATTGACCTACTATGGGTGCAATACTTGTTATGACTGTTTCATTATCCTTTGAACAAATGCATAGTCAACGTTGCAGAAGATGGAAAGAGAATGGCGCTTTAGCGTCAGCACAAATAATGCATTTACTTTCAAGTTAAAGTGAATGTTTAAGTAGATCTACATTTGGCTTAGATGGAGGATGGATATTTTAGAATTATTGGCGTATAACTATGTGGGCTAGTCATATTTATGTGTCATTCAGAATAATTAAAACATCAATGAATATTTAAAAGCAATACATATTTCCATGTTCACCACCCTCACAAAATGTATTGCTGCTTTGATGTTGTTGATTGAGTCCAAATCTGTTACATTTAAGGAAGATAAGACACGCTTATCCTTTATAATACTTATAAGACTGGAAGCCCCGGGAAACAGCTTTGGGTTTAAAAAAAATCTGCCTACCAACACCTCAAAAGCTCACCAATTAACACGTCATTAGGTAATCTCATTAGGTAATCGTCCAGTCTTTATGCTGAGAGTGGTATTCTTTTCACATTTAACCTTTCATTTTACCATCCAATGTGCATAATCACAACATAAGAATTCATGGATGGTTCTTATAATTAACTTGAAGACAAAAGCATACTACTGAAGAGTTCAATGAAATGAAAAGCTGGAGAGTTTTTTATTCTCTGATTTAACAGGGGAATTAATCTGCTCTATTAAATATCTCTCAAGAGATAGTAAGACCTTAAGCTTCTTTAATTCTGACCATTCATTTTATGTCAGGCAGCTTTAGCAGAGGCTCCGCCGGCAGATGCTCTCCTTTAAAAACATATTGATTGTATTGTATATCATAGCTGGTAAAACTGATATTGCCCAAGCTCATCAACTAAATATGTGGACAAGGACAATTTAAAAGAGATGTGAGCACACAATGAAGGCTAATTACTGGCGATAGCAGGTCGTGTTTGTTATTATGCCCTGTAGTGCAGCAAGTTTTAGTGCAACTTCTTTGCATCAAAGCAAATTTCAATACTATAACAAGCCAGCATACATAAATGATAATGATGTACTCTGCACAGGAACAACAGTCCTTTTGTACTACATGTGGTTAATGAGTGGACAAATCTCAAGTCATGTGCAAAATATTTTTCATCTACTGCAAGGAGGTTGTGCAAAAAGCGAGACTAAGATATACTATTTTCAAAATGGAATTATATTACCCCCATTGGCTTTTTGGTGAGCATATTGTAAAATAAACATAAGAGCCTTGGTGTGTTTTCTATTGATCGCCTGTATTTTGCTTCCCCAGCCTGTCCTCTAAGGCTTTAATGATGAACGTGTGGCTCATTTATCTTCCGTCCGGGGCTTTGGACATCTGACACTGATTAAGCAGTTATAGCTCAGTTTTATTAGCCGGAAAGCAGAGAACGACAAACCACCATCCCTTCTATTGGTACACTGACTGACGGGCTTATACAGCAATTTAAGGATTTGGAGAGTAGGGAAGGTGAGAGCAGGGCTGTCACTGACATGGAGCAAACGAAGTGGGATGAATGGAAAATGGTGGCTTAAATAGGCAATTTGTGTGTGGGTGGTGGGAGAATAGATGTGGTTCATAGTTTGTTCAGCTTCATGGCTGAGGACGACAAGTACCGTAGTCAATGAGATCAAACATGTCTGACAATTTCCTTATTAACAAACAGGACCAGTGCTTAATATCTACAAACACATGTTGCAATTAAATGTAAATCCTATGGATTCTGCAGATCAGCTGGGTGTTAGACTTTCACTTTGTCTGCAAGAACACACTGTTAATGTTTGCCCTGCTGCCAAACCTTTTCCAACACGATGCTATACCTGCAGAAATTGCTCTGAGAATAGCTCATCCCCATTGGCAAGCTACCTGCACTTTTGTTTACTATTTGCAGAGCCCAAAACCAAATAGCGCCTCATTCCTCTATGAAACATATAAATGGGCCAACTCAGCAGTTTGCTCTAAATCGAGCCTTTTTAAATATGTATGAAACGAGGAGGACTCCTACTTTCGTAAAGAGGAGCTTCTTTGGTTTTATATATTCTCTTCCACCCTGACCAAATACCAATTGTTTTCCTGCCAATGTTCACAAGGTGTAAATATGTATCTGGTCACACACATTAAATCATGAACATGTACTATATAAACACGAAGTAGAAAACTATGAGCTAAATTGATGGAAATGAATAGCTACAATAGTTACTGTGTTACAACGTATGAGCTTTTTTTGTAATCAAAGTACACTAAGCCGATGTTAATTGAAAGATTCAAAAGACACACTTCAAAATAAAATAAAATCCTCATACTCAAAAAAATCGGAGCAATTATTTATCCTAAGAACAACTCCACACCCCTGATCAAAATTGTTCCCATTATAGCAGATGAAGAGTTTTAACACATTCTTTTTCTCATTTACTGTGATATTATCAGCTCCTCAGAGCAGCCGATGTGAAGCATAATTGGATCCTGAAGCTCCGGCAGCTGTTAATTTTCACTCTCCTTATTTTTGCTGTGCCTGTGAGAGCTCCTCATAACTCCATAGTCAGTAAAGCCTCTCATCTCTCTCTGGGGCAATTTTGAATCAGAACACCATTTGGGAGAATTGCAGAGTGGTCTGCCATTACTTTCACTTGTCTCCCAGCGAGCTCGTACCTCAACACTTTGACTAGCATGATTGAGTGTGAGCAGCAGATGGGTCAGTTTAAAATGTGTCTCATTTGTTTGCATTGTTGCGTTTGACTGCATAAACACAAAGACAACCTGATGTGCATGCTGGGTGCATGTATGCATTCTTGTGGCCCACATTGTTGGTAAAGGTTTTCATGATGGCATGAAGGATCAACCTCTGCAGACAGAGGTGATTTAATATCAGTCCAACTGTTAAAGAACCATTGATTCTTATAAGGCTGTTAAATATGGGAAAATATTACATGATGACATAGTCTTTTCGTATAGATCTGAGTCAACTGAACGTTAAAGGAATAGTTTGACACTTTGGAAAACTATTCCAAAAAGTGTTTTTAACATACTAAATTGCTATTAATCTGTGTCCACATGTCACCTTTATTACAGTGTAATGTTTTAGGGATCGGGAACGTGCCTTGAATGTATTATATCTCTGCAAAGTCATTCTAAGTTGGATTGTATGGGATACATTTGTTACATGGGATGCAGATTAAGGAACTTCTTATATATTTTAGCTGAGAAAAGAAGTTTAGATGTTAAAAGGTAAGAAATTATGCTTAAGGATCCAAAAGATGTAGTTAAACAGTTAAACCCACTGATAAGTTTCACCCAAGGGAGCAGAGGACATACTTGTGAACATAAGTTAAATGCATAACTTTCCCATCACTGCTAGATGTGGGAATGAATCTGACAGGTGACACTTTGTATGAGCAGGTGCAGGACACGGTCTTCAACACCTTTTTGCAGCATTCAATTTTAAATCCTAAAATGTCTCGGACTCAGTGGCATTATGAGGCGAGCAAGGGAAATCTGGAATTACAGCGAGCTGTGTTGTTTGCCCAACTCTACGGCTTCATATGAGAGTATACAGGTGGAGAAGATGTCTTCAGTTTTCACCATGGATAGACAGTTGAGTCAAGTCAAGCATATGCGTGAGTAAATGTGTGTGCTGAACATCTGTGGCTGTTCAACGGAGTGAATATTTCTGCTTTGTTATACTGGCGAGTGGCGACCTTTATTTAGGCTACACAAAGTAAGACCAAGTCTATCCAGAAAGGCTGCCACATTTAAAGAAAAAACAACTTCTTCTTCTCTGTCTTAGAATAACATCGCAAAGACCATCTGGAACACAAACATCCAGTTTTGCCCCGGGTGCTTTAAAACCTTACATCAGAGTTAGACATGGCCACTTCTGGTTTTGATTAGCCTATGCCTCAACCCCTTTAGACTTCCGCCACAGACCAGCCTGCGAGGCCTGATGACGGCAGCCTCTGTGTGTGCAAGTGTGTGTGTGTGTGTGTGTGTGCTGTTCTATAATGCATGCCACGCTTCTGATAGACGCCTCCTTCTCATGAGAATGCCCTTTTCTGTCCGTCCATTACAGCGTTACATCTCCTCTGATCTGATTCACAAATAAATGTTCTGCACAATTTATTAGATTCACAATTATGTAAGTGTCTTAATGAATCATCATGCTGCCACGGATGCTGTATTATTGAAAGTCCTGTCTATTCTCTGGGATAGTTCAAAGGTAGAGAGAGAGAGAGAGAGATAAAGACTGAAAGCCCAAGAGGAACCCGTGTTGTGTTTATTGCCATGGCGGAGCAGCGGTGTCAAAATCATGTATTAAAGTCGGGATGCATCCATCACGCTGTTATGGAGAGCAGGGAGGATGTCACTCATATTATGAGGTGCAAAATGAACCAAACTGTGCATAAATCACACTCTCGCTGTGTGAGAGAGAGAGCACTGCAGGCTTTAGCTGATGTAGAGACACAGAACAATAACAAATGCTGATCAAAGTGTTTTATGTGCTGAAAAGGCTGCAGTGTGATGGTGTAAAGTCAGCAACTCACACCTGCAGTTCGACCTTGATGAATCTTCATCAAAAATAATTTTGATTATGACGACAGCAGCTGGCTCAAGAACTATTTTGAGATCTAATCCCAAAACAATTAATTCCCCTCATTGGTGAATTTTCCGTCTCGCATCTTTTGCTCGCTCTCTGCGTGCAAATGATGCCAAACATTACCTGCAAAGATCACCGTTCATTTTTGATGTTGAAGTGACAGCATTGACAGTGACACTCTCATTTTCATGTATTTAGAAATTTAAGAAAAGATAAGATAAGCCTTTATTGATTCCCACAGGGGAAATTAAGATGCTTAATTATGTATAGCTTTACATTCAACTAAATGGCTTGTAACTCTTTTTTATACACTAGTGCTGCAAAGATGAGTCAATTAATCAATTGATTGATTGACAGAATTCAAAAGCAATCATTTATAAGCCATTTTTCAACATCTATTTTCTTTAGGTTTCTGTCTGTTTTTTAGACCGCCAAGCAAAAACAAACAAACTGACAAGACATCAAACTTTGCTCTGGGGCATTTTTCATTTTATTCTGACATTTTATAGACAAAGCATTCATTCGATTCATCAAGCATATCACAACTTTGTAATACGATCAACTCTCAGTTCATTTCGTCCGTACTCATGTTGTTCTGTCTCACATCCATTTGCTTTCTTGACAAAAAAAAAACCTGTGAAATTGATGTGAATGATATGCAAGTGCATTTGACGAGAACATTTCACACACTAGACGTCAGCCAGTTCTTTAGTCACACACGTTATGATAAGTGGTTTTAGCTGAAACAGATCTGTGTGAATGCTCCGTCTAAAGGTGAGCGATGATTATATGACGCTGACCGCCGGAGACTAGCCTTCAACAATATATCTTTTCAATTTCTTGATCATGTTTAATCATTTCCGACCCAGGCCGGACATTCAGCACATCACTGGAAGATGCTGTTATAAACTTTTTGTTCAGCTTTCATAAGTCAGTTACAAAGGTCGCTGACACCTGAGGGATATTATTCCAGCTGTAGTGAGGAGAGAAATGCAGGAACATGATACAGTTTCACTGGAAGCTTATTATGTTTCAATTTTCTGGGTGAATAGGTGAATTCTTCATTGCAAAAATGACTCAATGTATAACTTAATTTGTGCTTTCACGGATAAAGTCTGCCGTGTACCACTGACTTTGAATGTATTCCTGCTGCCTTTTTGTTTTGTGTTCTGCCTTCAGTTCAGGGTAAACTTAGAGCAGCACAGATACTTCTTAGCTGTACTTGGTGTCAGAAGTAAACAGTAGTATCACTATACTATAGTCCAGGGGTCGCCAATAGGCGGACCGCGGTCCGGATCCGGACCCAGACGCTGTCCTATCCGGACCCGGACGTATAATTGATGGATAATTGAGAATTGTACATTTTGGCGGAGCGCTTCTGTTTTAACCTGCGCAGCTTTTCTGGCTTTTACGGCATTCATTCAGCAGTTCAGGAAACACACCGACCAATTACATACATTGTAAATAATCTCACGTGACGAGATGAAACGAGATGCAGAGCACAACAGGTAACCCGGAAAGAAGAATATTTCAAAATAAAAGTGAAGGCAATATAATGACTGTATGCAAGAAATTAATAAATAAATAACTCTGGGCCGATGGGAGTGTAGCAACAGTAGTTTTTACCGTGGTATCGAAATTGGCATCTAGAATCGTGTTCCGTGCGTAAAGGGTTCCGTGCGTAACGGATTCCATACGTAACGCGTTCCATGCGTAACAGATTCCACACGTAACTGGTTCCACGCATAAAGGATTCCACAGTTTCCGTGCGTAACAGGTTCCGTGCATAACGGGTTCCGTGCGTAACAGAGTCTGTACGTAACATGTTCCACGCGTAACGGGTTCCACACGTAAAGGGGTCCACGCGTAATGGGTTCCACGCGTAACGGGTTCCATGAGCAAAGGGTTCCACGCGTAACGGGTTACACGAGTAACAGGTTCCATGCATAACGGGTTCCACGCGTAAAGCGTTCCAAGCGTAACGGGTTCCACGCGTAAAGGATTCCACAGGTTCCACGCGTAACGGTTCCGCGCTTAACAGGTTCCGCGCGTAACAGGTTCCATGCGTAACGGATTCCATGCGTAATGGGTTCCACGCATAACAGGTTCCATGAGCAAAGGGTTCCACGCGTAACGGGTTCCACGAGTAACGGGTTCCGTGCGTAACAGATTCCATATGTAACAGATTCCACGCGTAACGGATTCCACGCGTAACGGATTCCACGTGTAACGGATTCCAAGCGTAACGGGTTCCACGCGTAACGGGTTCCCTGCGTAACGGGTTCCGTGCGTAACGGATTCCATATGTAACGGGTTCCACGCGTAACGGGTTCCCTGCGTAACGGGTTCTGTGCGTAACAGATTCCATATGTAACAGATTCCACGCGTAACGGATTCCACGCGTAACGGATTCCACGCGTAACGGATTCCACGCGTAACGGATTCCAAGCGTAACGGGTTCCACGCGTAACGGGTTCCCTGCGTAACGGGTTCCGTGCGTAACGGATTCCATATGTAACGGGTTCCCTGCGTAACGGGTTCCCTGCGTAACGGGTTCCCTGCGTAACGGGTTCCCTGCGTAACGGGTTCCGTGCGTAACAGATTCCATATGTAACAGATTCCACGCGTAACGGATTCCACGCGTAACGGATTCCACGCGTAACGGATTCCACGCGTAACGGATTCCACGCGTAACGGATTCCAAGCGTAACGGGTTCCACGCGTAACGGGTTCCACGCGTAACGGGTTCCACGCGTAACGGGATTCCACGCGTAACGGGTTCCACGCGTAACAGGTTCCCTGCGTAACGGGTTCCGTGCGTAACGGATTCCATATGTAACGGGTTCCACGCGTAACGGGTTCCCTGCGTAACGGGTTCCCTGCGTAACGGGTTCCGTGCGTAACAGATTCCATATGTAACAGATTCCACGCGTTACGGATTCCACGCGTAACGGATTCCAAGCGTAACGGGTTCCACGCGTAACGGGTTCCCTGCGTAACGGGTTCCGTGCGTAACGGATTCCATATGTAACGGGTTCCACGCGTAACGGGTTCCCTGCGTAACGGGTTCCCTGCGTAACGGGTTCCCTGCGTAACGGGTTCCGTGCATAACAGATTCCATATGTAACAGATTCCACGCGTAACGGATTCCACGCGTAACGGATTCCACGCGTAACGGATTCCACGCGTAACGGATTCCAAGCGTAACGGGTTCCATGCGTAACGGGATTCCACGCGTAACGGGTTCTACGTGTAACAGGTTCCCTAAGTAACGGGATTCGCCGCGTAACGGGCTCCACGCGTAACGGATTCCACGCGTAACGGATTCCACGCGTAACGGGATTCCACGCGTAACAGGTTCCATGTGTAAAGGGTTCCACGCATAACGGATTCCAAGCGTAACGGGTTCCACGCGTAACGGATTCCACGCGTAACGGGTTCCCTGCGTAACGGGTTCCGTGCGTAAAGGGTTCCACGCATAACGGATTCCACGCATAACGGGATTCTACGCATAACTGGATTCTACGCGTAACGGGTTCCACGCGTAACGGGTTCCACGCGTAACGGATTCCACGCGTAACGGGTTCCCTGCGTAACGGGTTCCCTGCGTAACGGGTTCCCTGCGTAACGGGTTCCCTGCGTAACGGGTTCCCTGCGTAACGGGTTTCGTGCGTAACAGGTTTCGTGCATAACGGGTTCCGTGCGTAACAGATTCCACGCGTTACAGATTCCGTACATAACGGGTTACGCGTTCCACGCGTAACGGGATTCCACGCGTAACAGGTTCCGCGCATAACAGATTCCGCGCGTAACAGGCTCCGCGCGTAACGGGTTCCCTGCGTAACGGGTTCCCTGCGTAATGGGTTCCGTGCGTAACAGATTCCATATGTAACGGGTTCCACGCGTAACGGGTTCCCTGCGTAACGGGTTCCGTGCGTAACAGATTCCATATGTAACGGGTTCCACGCGTAACGGGTTCCCTGCATAACGGGTTCCCTGCGTAACGGGTTCCGTGCGTAACAGATTCCATATGTAACGGATTCCACGCGTAACGGATTCCACACGTAACGGATTCCACGCGTTACGGATTCCGTTACGTACACGGACCCGTGGCCATTATTCAAAGCGCCAATGTGAAACGCCACTACGAGACCAAACATACCCACTCCAATCCGAACTGATGGCACAGAAAATAAACGATTTAAGAGCCCAATATGAACGTTCCCCCAGAATATTAACAAATTCATTCACTGCCCAACGACGTGCTTACGAATGTTCCCTGAAAGTTGCTTGAATTTTGGGTCAACATAAAAAGCCATTCACTGATGGAGAGGTTGTCAAGGAGTGCATGAGTGCAGTAGCTGGAACTTTACTTGAGGGGAAACAAAAAGAAGAGTTATGTGAAAAAAATCAAGCAAATACCTGTCAGCAGCCTCGGCCACAAGGCTCATTTTTCTAAAATCAAGCACTTTCTTTTAAGATAAGTTTTTTAAAAGTTCTTTTTTGTGTATTTTATTTTTAGATGGAGCCATTATTTTACTTGAAATGAGAGAAGAACATTTATTTATGTATTTCTATGTATTATTTATAATCTATTTGAAAACTGAGAATAATAATTGTTAAAATATAATTGATGTGTACTTTCTTTATTTGATTTGACAGTTGTTGACTACACAGATACGTTACTACTACTAGACTTCTTGAATATATATATATATATATATATGGCACTAAGTGGCGCGAGTTAGATATTATTGTAATGTTCCGGACCTTTGCCCAAGGAGATTTTCTCAATCTGGACCTTTTGGAATTTTAATTGAAGACCCCTGCTATAGTCTTTGTACAAAGCCATGAAAAAGAAAAATGGATCAATATGATATTCTGTTTTACGCCTCAGTTGTCTCACGGGAAGTCTACTGAGGCATACACTACCACCACCACCACCACCGAGGGGCCTGAATAAAATCAATCTCAAAACAAAAACAGCAAATGTGAATCAAATTGACCGAGAATAAATGTGTCCTTCAACCGCTTTTGTGGAGTCACTAGTCAGCTACAAAACAAGCTGTCCAGTATCATGCATTGAGGGGGTGTTTCTAATTGGACATCAGAGAGAAAGGGGAAAAGATGCAGGATGTTATGACATGCGATGACTCCTCTCCCACACAGGGCCATCACTGTGATACACACCAGCAATTACAGCTAAATCTGGGGACAGATCATCAAAGGAGCACGACCCGTTATTTGACAGAGAATTAATCATCATCTGCATCATAACAGTGCTGTTTTAAGATGGAGTATACTGGGAATGAGAAAGGTCAGACGGCAAGGTGATTTATTGGGGGTATTATGGATTCACTGGAGCCCTATGTGAAACAGAGACTTAAATCAAAACCATCCTCTTCAACATTGAATGTTCTGTCACTGATATTGACAACCCATAAAATGAGAATACAGAAAAGACAAGCTGTTTTACGGGATTGCCGATGAAGCTGTTTTTTAGTACATAGTCTTGATTTATTGCAACAGCTTGATTTACAGAATAGGTTTTGTGCTATTCTACATTTTTTCACATTGTCAACATTCCCATTAAAAGACCAAAACCAACAATGGATTGAATCTATGAATAAGCTCTGCCTGTGTAGCCAAAGCCTGACGCAGCTTATTACTCTCTGTGAAATAGTTTTTTAAGTTTATTTGCACAATTTAATTTGAAAAACACAAACATAACAGAGAAATAATAAGCAGTGCAGGAAAAGGATGAAACCCCACTGGGCTCATATAGTCCCTTTGTTGTTTATAAGCTATTAACAAGACTGCAACAAAGCTATCAGCTCTCTGAGACTGACAGTACAGCTTTGAGGTAAACGCTAACATGAGCATGCTCACAATAACAATGCTAACATGCTGTTCACCATCTTAGTTTAGCATGTTAGCATGCTAACATTTGACAATTAGCACTAATCACGAAGCTCATGGGACATACCGACATTGCTATCCCTAGAGCCATGCCTCTTGCATGGCTAAATATACAACATTGAGCCAAACAGTTTCAGACATGTTCCTTCGTTACCACAAACACGAGCATTGTAGTTTATTTCCCACATACGCCGTCATGGACGAAATGTGTATAAATTCTCGGCTGAAAATAGTTCCCAATAAAAGCACTATTTAGCATTATTTGAGTAATTTTTTACTAAAGACTATAATACTTTTTTAAAGATTTAGTAAGAATGAATGGGCTCTGGGGTGAGAAAGTACAGAGAAACAAATTCAACAAATAAAAAATAAATACAGGGGGCTGTATGTATGCCTTTCTTTATTAAACCTGACTGCATGTATTTTTGATTCAGCTTTTAGATTTAGCAAGACTTTTCCATTACGCCCATGGAGTTGCTCCCTGAAATACCCATCAACATATACTCTCAGTGTATTAGACCATGAGCCGGGGCACTTTGTTTTGATTGTAGTCGAAGGGAACATTTTCTTCAAACATTCCTTGTCGCCAGACACCACGGACTATTGATTTGAGCAGTCAGGTCAACCCATTACATTTATCTCTGCAAACACAGTTGCCATGACATAAAACCTGTCGCTAAGCTAATTTTGCATTTGTGCGGAAAAAGGTTGACAAGAATCAGATAATGAGAGTGAGAAGAAAAGGATGTGAGATAACAGAGCCGGTGTGTAAATCAGGCATGGCAAGATCGTGTAACATCTTTGTCTGGGAGGCTGATAGCTTAATATACGTTAGTAAAATACAGCCAGAAATGTCATCACTATTCCAAGCCGAAACAGATTATGTAGCCTTGTGCTCTGGTGCATTTTAATTAGCGAATGTCGTGAGAAGGACATGAATCATACTGCGTAAAGAACTAGGTAATAGCAGGATTTTCATGCACACAGTGCAAGTAATTTGGTCCAGAAAGCTTCAGCATATCAAGTTTGAAATAAAGGTGCCACAGGAAAGACTGTATTAAGAGTCTGAATAAATTGACTTTGGAGCCCTCCAGTAATGCATTCTCCCCCTTCAAGCTATAAGTCTATAAGTCACTGAAGGGCCACCACAGCACACTGTACTTGTTATTGTTCCCACACCTCTGCCTTTAGAGCTAGTAGAAAACCTCAACGATCAGCAGTGCAAGCCTTAGCCCTTATTGAAGGCCTACCTCTCCCGGTGGCCATTATCTTTACTGCCCTGTTACCAGATGGAGCTGGTCAGCTCTGGCACACAAAGCAACCTCGTACACCTCCTTTGTGAGCACAGATGGGCCACGAGGAGATGGTTGATATCACATGGCGGGAGGCTGCACTCATTACAGAGGGAGGCTTGCTGACCGTGACGAAATGCTCCTGTTGACCCAATAACATACCTTTAGTATTAAAGTTGTTCCATACCGCAATAGCAAAAGGCTTTAATGGTGATCACAAAAAGAATTGGGGAAAGTGCTGTTTTGTGCTACGTTGTAGGTATAAGAAGTGATTTTTCAATATGCATGGCTGCACTGAAAGAAGAACTTCCAGGTCTTTCGCACTGACCACGTTTACATGCACACTAGTAGACCACCATTATTCCGAATATGACAACATTTTGAATTTGACATTGCTCATGTAAACATCATATTCCGTTTAGATATTCAGAATTAGGATGAAAGATAATGTGGAATATGCCGATATTATTCGGGTGTTAGGAGCATTCTTTGGACATCTATACAGCGCATTTGTTAGATGCGTCTCAATAGGGTTTTTTACGGCACTTGGCGACACACAACCTCTTTTCTGTTTACGATCAGCTGTGCGTTATACACAAATCAACTAGCAAATAGTAAGCTGGAGTAGGGATGCATGCCCAAAAGAAAAACACACAATGTTTTATATTTTGACATGATAAACGACATGTTAGGGCATCAACCCCTCAAACACAGCCGAGAACGGCGCCAACATGGAATTCACTGGTTGTTTTGCGTTAATTGGAATATGCACGGCTGCATGTAAAAGGGAATGTAAGTGGCATATTCATTTTCATTAACCATTTAAACAGCTTATTATGAATATTGTTGCTTTTTCGAAATAAGGACAACTTGAATATTTGGTGCATGTAAACATAGCCACTGACAGTAGGAAATCCTACTATAGGAGAGACACTGTTACTCAAGTTATTGTTTGAGCCAGCTATAGTGTCGGGAGAGGATTTGTAGATTCATCCCCCACTTCACCCAAAATGGCCTCATTAGAGAGGATTCTTGCTTGGCAGAGACATTCCTCCTCATACTGACAAACAACACAAAGATGTGTTACTAAAGAGGTTTTTGAAGTACTCCCTGCCCTAATTTCTGGCACTCCTCTTGGTATCATGAATGGACCGGAGCACATGATAAATTGAGACAGATCTACGCCCTACCAACTGTTATCATCCCGTTTCTCTGCCTTTTATTCTCTCACTCGTTTTCCCCTCTGTGGGTCTGGCCTGGGGGATCCTATTTGAGTGGCCAGGCAGCTGTCAACATTGCAGCCTGGCAGACTGCAGAGGAGACTGAAAATGTGGTATGCTATTTCTGGGACTCCATAGAATACCAAAACGAAGCTCAGCAGAGGATAAGTCATGCCAGGGTACTGAACAGGGTAGACGCACAGTGGATGTGTAATCAGGTCATGCTGCCTTATTGTGCCTAAACAACAAGCCACCTTATCTCTCTGACAATTGTCACATTGTCATCTCTGTACATCTCTTTTTCTATAATTTAGTGTTTTGCCATTGCTTTGTTTAGCTTACATAAAAAATATGTCATAAAATAAAGAAAAGGGGGGGAGAGAGTGTGTATGTGTGTGTGTGCGGTAATGTGTTTGAAAATGTGTTTGTGAGAGAGACAGGGACACAGGGAGGAAGGAAGGGGAGGGAGAGAGGGAGCCAGAGGAGGAGCATGAGGGAGGGAGAACTGACAGATCGTCATGACAAAATGGGGCATGAGTCATGTTGAATGGTGACGTACGTAGATGGATGGGTCAGGTAAGCAGCACCCATGTCATCACCAATCACTGATCCAGAGGCTGCAGGCAGGCCAAGAATTATACGAGCAATAAAAGGAGGTAAGAATGCTGGATCGATGACTGCCGTAACTCTCAGTGTTATGTCATTTTCATGGTACATTTTATCGGTTGTTTGATATGGTATCATGTCCCCGGGGGAGAATTTATTTTTGAAGGCTCTTGAACTATTTTCTCATTGAAGACTTACTTTCTGCAAGAGAAAATGTTGGCGTGTCGCACTTTTAAAGGAAGGTGCATTATTGTTGCAAAAAAGAAATTACAAAACTTTGTATTTATGATGTATTTATGAAAAATGATGCATCTTAGCATTGCAACATTTTACATTACACAATGCTGGCAAAAATGTGTGGACCACAATCGGTGGCCAACCTCACTAATGCTCGAGTGACTGAATGGGAGCAAATCTCTGCAGCCAGGTTTTGAAATGAGATGGACAAAAAAACACATACAAGTGTTATTTTAGGTGTCCACAAAGTTTGATGAGGTGTCCACATAGTTTTGGTCATAAAGTCTATGTATAATATATCATCTGTAACATTTTCAAAACCTTCCTTTAAAGAAAATTCCTATTTTTCTGTGAAGCCCGGCGTATTGCTTCCGCTCGCTTGTTTTAAATTTTAATACATTTATTCTTGTCTCAGATCTTCAGGGATTAAGGAGAAGAAAAGTGAACGAGTGAAAATGGAAAAAGAAATGAGATTTGTGATGCAGCTGACTCATGCACTTGGTTTAATGTACTGAATCACAGAACTGCTTGTTCCTCTGCAGAGCACATATTGTTGTTTAGATTCTCAGCAGCATCTTCTCCTGTGGCTCAGAATCTTTAGATCAATATATACGTACATTAACACTTGTTTGGATGTGACCCAGGTATGGATATCTAAATGTAAAAAGGCAAAACATGACCAATTTCTAAAGTAGTAGTTTGTAAATTAACTTAACCAGCTACAATGTCCACATAGTCAAAGAAAATGTGATTTAAAATGTCAAGGTCTGCGGAGAAAGCGTGACCTTTCACAGCGTTTCTAAAACGAGCGTGTTCATAACATTTATCTTTTAATGCATCACATAGAAAAAGCTGGTCCTATCTAAGAAGATGAGGGCTGGGGACTGAAACTCATGAGATAAAATGTAATTAACTGAGAATAAATAATAAAAAATGACAATAAAATATCCAAATTATATCTCTTTGATTTGGTTTAGCTATCTCAATTTGGTTGTGTTTCGTACATATCGTCAGTTTGGGCCATATGGATTATCTGTCCACGTCTGTGTTTGCATGTGTGTGGTTGCACATTATTAAATCAACAGGCAAGATAAAAGGCTCCTTTACGCACACTGAATAGCAGGTGGAGATAAAAGCCCCCGACAGCAGTCTGAGAGCAACATTATCTGAGAGGACAAATCCAATCACAGAGCCAATTAACATGAGGTACCTATTTTATAGCTCATAACTTCTAGACATTAGAATGTAATATCTCTATTTGGTTGCTGGGTGTAAAGATGAAATATCAAAAACAGATTAAATAGTTATAGCTGTATTATGAATGTCTTTAATATGTTCTGTAATCCAGTTTTGTATCAAATTACCTATAAACAAGCACAATATTATATTTGTATCATCAGGGGGATGAAAGGTATTAAGATTTTGAATGTTGTATGTTATAAAGCAAAGTGATAACGTGTCCCTTTGTGCGTGGTGTATCATTTAAATAACTGCTCTTTTTAGTGGAATGCTAGTTTGAAAGTATCTAATTTAAAAGAATAGCTCAACATTTTGGCCAAGAGTTAGATGAGAAGATTGATACCAGTTCACTTAAGTTAGCTTAGCATGAAGACAAATGGTGAAAATTACAGTAATAGATATAGGCCTAAACTGTGTTTGTTTAATCCATAAAAAAAAGAAATTTTGAAATGCACAAATTGTGGTTTTATAGATTTAACAGACAATATGTCATTAAATGAGCTTCAGAGGTGCTGGTAGGCAGATGTTGTTACTTTCAGACAGAGCCAGGCTACTGTAGCTGTTCCCCCCTGTTTCCAGTCATTATGCTAAGCTAAGCTAATGGCCACAAATGAGACTGTTGATCTTCTCGTCAAACTCTTGGCAGCAAAAAACATTAAACAATTTCTTTAAGATATATATATCAATAAGATACTTGGACAAATGCTAGCTCACTATGTCACATGTTACAGCTACTTTAGCTGTTTCCAGTCTTTGTGCTAAATTAAGCTAACCTGCTTAGCCAGTCCTTTAGCGTTTAGATATGAGCGTGGTAGCATTATTCTCATCTAACTCTTTGTATAGAAACAAATAAGTGTATTTCGCAAAAAAATAATTAAGTTAAACAATTTCCCAAGAAGGATGTCATAAGATAAGACACTGGGAAAAAAAAGCTATGGTTTTGTATTTTTCATTCAGCAGTCACACATCATGTAGAGTTTCTTGCACACCCTTTTGGAAGCTTTCGAGCCCCCCTGAGTCCACATCCAGCTGCTCATGCTCCATTTATAATCTCATACGGTTTGATGCATCCTCATCCTGTTCACTTCTTAACCAAAATCACCGCACTGCTGAGGAACATGCAGACGTAAGACAGCAAATTGCCAGAGGCCATTACTTACTGCATAGATCCTACTTTGCCTTTTTCGATCAATTGAGTGCTTGCAGTTCTTAGAGGTTATCAAGGGGATCAGCAGAGAGGGGAAGGAGAGGTCACCACAGTGGCAAATGTGGTCAAGGATGGGATTAGTAATGTAACACTACTATGTATTTTTAATAAAGCAGCACATAAATTTGGATACTATGTTATACACTACGTGTATCCATTATTCATGTTTTTGTGGGGTCAAGCTTGAAAGCTGCATTTTGACGATATGTTGCTCTAACTGTGATCTCTGAATTTACATATGGGGATAATTTAACAGATTTGTTATTTTTGAAGGAAGAAGAAAGGGATCTTCTGAAGCTCCAAGATTTAAATGTTAATTTGTTGTGTACCACACTGTCTCAATATATTCTCAAATTAAACAGATGGTGTCTGACAGAGGTTTGAACATACCACGTAGCTGTGACTGCTGCAGAAGGTTATACAGTAAAAGCTGTAAACACGAGTGGAGATTTTCTCTCCACATCTCCCACTGCAGTTGCATGCTGCCTGAAATGTCATGATGGGAATCTAGGGCTGGGGAAATGGCGAAAGGACGAGAAGAATCAGCAGCTGCCAGCTGGCTAACTTCTGGGCACATTGGTGGAGTCACGCCTACATGATGAGCTACATGGAAACATAAAAAAACCTTTGATCGTAGCTCCCTGCACAGCAGAACACCTTTAAGTTCAAACATGCCTTTTACCCCAGTGACATTTAAGAACACTGAGCACTTAGCAGCTAAATCTTAGTGTAGCTGGTCCCTCAAAAATCAATTGCAAAATCAATAAGAGATAAGAAAGAGACAACCTCGTGAATGTTCAGACATCTTGCAGCACCCTGTAATTGTCTCCTTCATGTAATTTCCAGTTGCCATAGGGACAGAGACAATGCAATCAATTAAACCACACGTGTTGGTCTGTTGGAGATTAAAAAAAAAACACAGTTTCCATGACAAAAATAGTATTATTATAGTGTTTTTGCACTGGAAAGCTGCACTTAATGGAAACTACTCGAATCAAACACGCATAATACTTTTTTCTTTTTTAGTTTTACGTAATCAAGATGTGCTTATGCAACTTTCCTGACTGGAAGTACGACAGGCTGAAAGACTAATTAATACGACAGAGAGCGAATTTGGTTAATGCAAAGACATTAATTAACCTCTTTGCCGTTATTACAACTGTATCAGATGTGATGAAGCCTTGTCCACTGAGAGGTGAAGTGCATGCAGGGAACACAATGTACTGAGGAGAAATTACCGTCTACATCAGTGAGGCACTCCTTCCCGTGCCTTGTGTCTTCATCTACACGTTGGTGTGACACGTGTGTCCGCCGGCAGAGCTGGAAAACTGAAGAGACCCAAGTCACATTGTCAGAGGACGCTAGATGACCACAGTGGAAAGTTGCCATTAGCACTTTGAAAGCCCCCCCCCCACACACACACACACATGCACGCACACAAACACACATCCAACTCTTGCGTGTGATGGGCCGGTGTTGACAGTAGGAGCTGCTGATGACTCACCACCAGATGAGTGTTCTGATCTTCATATATCACAGTAATTGCAGCCACAGGTGGAGGCGGCGGCGGCCTGGACCCACCTGCCATCCTCTGTTTGCCTCTCACTATGTAAATAAAGTCTTCATTTCATGTGTTGGCTTTGTACAAAGACAGACATCACCTCCTCGTGTCCCTATGGACACACAAAGCTGAATTACACAATCTGCCAATGCAACACCTGCCCATTCATACAATTACTTTAATTATGATACATTGCTAACGTCATCAACTGATGGCTGTTCACGTAAACTCTAATAGTAATTTAATGGGTTGCGTAACAAATGGCCCCTGATTTCACGGAGCTTTTAAGGGTGCATTAGTAATGTGGATGAAGGCAGAATTGTGGGGCTCTTAACAGAAGCTAGACCGTCTGAAAGCAGGAGGAAGAGGAGCGTAAGGCTTTCACACAGCAGGAGAAAAGCACAGTGGCCCATCTTCTTCCCCGTCCCGCTCTGCAAAGTAATTACAAAAAAAAAAAAAGGCATTCTCAAGGGGAGGCTGAGTGTTTGTGCAGCTCAGCTGTTGTCGGTGAATGTGGTTCTGGCCTAACCTGATAACAGAACTTTTTCACTTTAATACACATGCATTGCATATTTCACCCACACACACACACATCATTTTCCACCAAGTTACTGTCATTTTGGTCATTGTTTTCATTGGCTCCCTTGTGTGCGTCCCTACAATTTTCATCCCCTATACCAACTCTGTCTGATTGTTAAGACTCTCCATGTCTGGGGGCTCAGGTTTTGTCATAATAATGTGTGCACAGAGCCGCAGCACTGAGGCTCAGCAGCAAAAGCTACCGCTATCAACCTTTAGATGTGTACATAAGCATCACTTGCCTACAGATATTCACATTAGTTATTTATCACAATTTGGTTTTTGATATATTCTGCTTTTTGATCGTGTGTAGCTGACTGAACAGAGTATCCATCAAAATCACACTTTTTCAGTGGTGGTGCCTTATATTTAGATAGAACGCTCGACCGAATTAAGAGTATTGACGTACTTGCACACGTCCAACAGCTCGACTAAATAATGTTTTTTATCTGTTTTTTTATCCCCGTCTCCCTCTAATCCCTCTCTCCCCACGGCTACACGAGAAGGTGCCTCCATTTTGCTCTGAAAAGCAGACGCAGTTCATTCCCCTCCACCAATACGGACAGCACCACCCTGCAGAAACACACCTCTTCAGAGCTATCAGGTAGATCAGTGCTTTTTCTGGCCCGACAGTGACGCAAGCGGCACACATTGCGCTGTCAAATTCAGACATCATCATCCGTTTATGAACACATGCGCATGCAGAGCAGAGCCATGGCTGATTGAAGGAGCCACAATTGGAAATAAGTGCTGGGGCTGTTTGTGTAAGTGGATGATAAATCATGTGACTGTGGTTTTTATTCATCAACAAAGGAAAATGAGTACAATCGGGCCCAGAGTGTGAATTGTGAACATGATATTGCCATTATCAAGAATGGATTTGGTTGGATGTTCTGTGGAACGCTGACATCACAACTAGGATTTATGGAAATAAGAGAGCATAATAATATGTCTGCAGTGCAGCAGCGTTGTTTGTAAACTGCAAACCACCTACACCTACAGTTACAAAGCCTCGCCTAACAATGAAACTAATCGTTTCTAGATGACAAAACCATTACCCCAGTGTTTCCTTTAGCGAATTGCATGCAATATTGTGCGCATGTTCCTATATGATGACGGAGGAGGGCATGCATTGCCCTGTGGGTTGATGGTTAACACTGAGAGACAGCTCCCCATCGGGTCAAACCCAAGCCTGGGTAGTGGTGGCGATGTCACATCCAATGTGTCACAGACACAGGAGAACAGAAGGGAACGTACTGAGTTGTGTTTCCCCATCCACTCATATTTACTGTGAGAGGCTGAGCCAAACCTTTACCCCGCTGTCTCGTCTGCTGCCTCTCTACAGGACAAAAGGGCGTCCTGTTCAGTGAGACAAAAAAGTGAGAAAATTGGGAGTAATAAAACGCTGCCGGCTCGATGAAACTGCAGCTGCTTTATACTTTGTGAGCACTTGGTAGGAAAAGTTGTCAAAAAAAAACGGATTATTTTTAGTTCTTGCTCTGCCAGGATGAAAGTAGCAGTCCTGCAATGGTAATAAAGGAGCAATATTTCTTATTTTCTTCAGGTTCACGGGTGCGGCTAGCTTACGGCAGCTAACGGCTACGTTTAGCAGAAGGGTAAACTATTAGCAACATTTTCTCTCCAACCCTCTAATAGTTTAGCCTTCATGATATTGCAGCTCGCTGAAATCCGGAATCGCAGTACGTCATGTCAAATGGCTTCACAGGCCCACATGTTTGCAAAGAAAACAGGGAGGTAATTCTCAATTGCCACCATATAAGGGCATCAGGATCACAATCACGATCGGGATGATGTTTGAAATGACGGACTCCTAGTACTCATACGGGTTACTGTATGAAGCGTGTGCACATCCCCACATTCGTCTGGTGTGAGTGGCTCCACAGCTGGAGGAAAGCTCCACGATAAGGGTTGCATTTACAGAATCTTTTTTTTTTTTTTTTTTGCCTTTTCCAGAAAACTGGGTACCACTTGAGTTATAATA
The DNA here is from genome assembly GCA_032191485.1 of Leptoclinus maculatus. NCBI lineage: Eukaryota > Metazoa > Chordata > Actinopteri > Perciformes > Stichaeidae > Leptoclinus > Leptoclinus maculatus. Next base: position 6,939,708 of record JAVDOI010000013.1, read on the forward strand.
TTATGGAATTATTGTCCAATGATGCCAAAAATTAACTGCCTACCCCAGCTTTAAGTAACGCATCTGAAAGACATTGGATGATAATTGAAGCAGCAACTTGATTTTGACAAATTGCACACCGTGGCGGTTTTTAAAGCAGTGACAAACATATGGCATACATAATAGTGAAGTCATTCTTTTTTGGGCTAAGACACTTGGAGCCACAGTAGCAGATGGGGGCAGACTTGACATCAGCAGGGACATCCTGACGGTAGAACAATGCGGGCTGTCTTGTGTGGCCAGCTCCTCATACCTGCTGAATGGTAATTAGTATTTGAAATAAAGCAGGGCACCCTCCTAACCTCCTCATTGGCTGCTGCATCCTATTTGCTTTATCTCTTGATCTGTTGTCGCCAGGAAACCAGCACAAATTGTACAAGATTAAAGATTTACTTTTACCATTGTTGCTGCTTAAAGGCAGGGGAAATGTGTTAGGGAGTGAGAGGTGGCAACAATCCTGTTTTTGGAAGTCTATTTAGCCACACATGGGATGGAAAGGTTGGTTAGTCGGTCCACCGCTTTTTATCTCAACAACTATTGGATGGATTGCCATTAAATATTTGACACACACCCATGGTGCACAGAGGATGAATCCTATTGACTTTGATGATTCCCTGACTTGCATCTAGCTCCAGAAACAGGTCAAAAGTCATTCTTATCCAGTGGAAATGTCAACATCTAACTGATGGATTGACACAATAGTTTTTACAGATGTTCATGGTTCCCAGACGATGTATCCTATATTTAGCCATCATGATGTTGAAGTTTGTGGTTTTGATTGAAATGTCTCGACAACTGTTGGATGGGTCGCCATGAAATTCTGTACATTCGTGTCCAGCTGTGGATGAAGAGTAATAACGGAGTCGATCCCTTAACCTTTCATCGAGTGCAATCATCAGATCTCACTTTTGTCAAATACTTTGTTTTATGACCTAATACTTGCAAAACCAATGGAATTCTCATCAGCCTCAGCTGAGTAGAAAAAAAACCATAATTGGCCAGTTGTTCAAATGCTTAACAATGTATTTTTATAGCCCTGATGGTGTCCTACCATAAAACCACGAGGAACAACAGCCAACATATAGCCAGCTGATAATGACTGCAGGAGATGAAAACAACCTCCTAATACATTCAGGCTCCACAGAAGTATAGTCCCCCATGCATACATTTATGTAATAACGACCTGAACATTGGTGGTGCAATACAGACGGCACTCACTGAGATCATTCCCAGGCTCCGCTGTGCACACTGTGAGGAACACTGCACGGCATTTGTATTAAAATACAGCTGCCAGCACTTCCAAATATAGGCTACATTGCATGAAAATATCTGTAATTAGGGTGGGAAGGTGGCAAAAACAGTATGTAAGTGTGGTGGTGGTGGGGCTTTGTGCCCACATATATGAACCAACAAATGGCTGTTTATAGGGTCTGTGAATTGCCATATTTAATATAATTTCAGTCGAGTATGCCAATTTAACCGTTTCAAGTGTCAACCCTGCATATTCACAGCAGTCAGAGGATAAAAAGGCAAGCTGTCATTTTAAGTGGAGACGCGTGTCCACTGTGGTTGAAACAATTACTCGCTCGTTTCTCTCTCTCTATACCTCATAATTTCCCTCCATCCATGCACCCCCCCCCTCCTCTCTTTCTTTATATTTTTTACAATTTGTCACGCAGCAACGACAGGCTGAGGCATCGGGCACTATGCTGGTGCCTGTGAGCCGAGCCTCTCAGGGGTTGAGTTAAAGCTCAGCTGACAAGTGGGTTCGTCTGCGTCACAGTGTCCTTTGAAACAGTCGCAGAAAAGGGAGAAAATGAAGGCAAAGCATGTTCCTCCAGAGGTGGCCCCCTTCATACTTCACCTCTCGGCTCCCCCCGGCACGCAGCTGCTGGCTTCTGCCTCAGGCTGCTTCCTCAAATAAAGCTATCTTCACGTTTGCAAATATAACATGGAGGCAACGCAACGAAACAGCGTATTCAACCTGAGATCAGAAGTAAAAAAACAAACAAACATGAACACCACCCAGCTGTGTCCTGTTGATTTGAGAGGCTTGAGGCATTTATTTTTCTGCAAAATTTCAACATTGCTACTATTACATTTCAGTGTGTAGGCAGAGTTAAAGCTAGTGAGCGGCTACATATTCATCTCAGAAATATAATCCTGCGTTTCACTCACTCACACACACACACACACACACACACACACACACACACACACACACACACACACACACACACACACACACACACACACACACACACACACACACACACACACACACACACACACACACACACACACACACACACACACACACACACACACACAGGTGTGCCAGAGGAAGGCTTCATAAGAACACCACTCACTCTGCTGGATGAAGACAAATGCATCTCCCTCTCGCCTCTCTTCCCCCACACAGTCTTCTCTCCCTTAATGCCCATCCCCCCCCTCTTCAACTGAGGTGGGGCCCGGTAAATAATTGAGGGGTATTCCCCCCTCTATTACTGTAAGCTTTCCTGCGTCTCACCAATATTTGGTTATTCTGATATAGAATTACAAAGGATACAAACAGAGATATTGAGAATGAATGTGCGCGTGTTGTAATTAATGGTTGGTGCTGCATGTAGCTCCTCAGGGGGTGAGATAAAAAAAAAAGCTAAATGAAATGAAAACGTAGGTCTTTACATCACGAACAAGAGAACCATCATTACCAAGTCTGAATTATTTTTGCTTTTCCAGCAAACCCAGCAGGTAACATACCCAGAAGGTAATATTGCCAAAGCTGACTCTATGCAGCATTGGAAGATATGAATGGTACAAATGATGCATCGTGTCACCGGGTCTGTGAGGCTTCAGTGCGGTCAAGTTTCCCTCACTAATGCAAGCTGCTTCTGTTCCTGCTAGATCGGACGAACAAATCCCTGAAGAGTTCATAGAGATGAGATGAGATTTTAGCAGAAACACAGTACAGCTTCACGTCGCCATTCATTATCGCAAATATGATACAGACCACCTAGAATTTGACAGCAATTTTGAAGCTGCAACGGCAGAAAATTTGAAGCTTTCCTGGTCGGGATCTATAATGAGGGGTTTGCTGACACCTGCTGTCTCAAAGCAGGAAGTAACGTCAACATATATATATGTGTGTGAGCTGTCGCTTTATCGTCTCTTCAGTGGTTAAACTACACTAAATGTTGACACTTAATCATTCTAATCATGCATACATCTAGCAGAGTAAAAAAAAAAATCAGACGACCGCAGGTTTATCTTGAGCATCTTCTTTTTTTTTTATAAATAATTGAATAGTTTCGTCCATCCATAACAATCGGAAAAACAATTGAATTAAAATCTACATAAAGAGAAGAAACAGAAAACAATGAGACTCAACTCATTTACACCAATCAAAAGTCAAACCTACACATAAGAAAGGCAGATTGTTAAAATGAGACGCAAGGCAAAGTGGCTTAAATGTTAAATGCCTGAGATTAAAAAAAAAAAATCTTTTCACATGAACTCGTCTCAAACTCAAGAATAAAAACCTCCACCCCAAATAAAACCACACGATGACTCTGTGTGAACTCCAGCTCAAACTTTCTTTTTTCTAACAGCGTTTCAAACTATTCAGCAGGTGAGCGCAACCAGACAGAAATGACTTCATAATTATATATTATTCACCTTTGTTTTTTTTAGGATGACTTTAAACAGCAACTAAGACTCAACTAAGACTTCATCCTGCTTGATGTTGAGACAGTTTGCCTAAATTAAAGAGTACATTCATATTGTATTAACCTTCTTTCCTGTCAACATACTATCTCTCTAAAAATGTGCAATTCAGCATGCAGCAATGATACCTGGATACAAATAAACTCTTGGAAATGAGAAGATAGTTCCATTGATGCAACTTACAATCATGAAGGAAGCATTCTGTATCCTAATGTGCTCTAAATCCACACTAATGCAACTAGCATCCGTTATGAGTTGAACAGGTTTCTTGTACTCTGGTCCTCCTAACTGCCTGACGCAGCAGTCTCAGCCGTCTCTTCCTCGACAATATTCACTGAGCCTGAGGGCTCTGAACTACTATTTTGCACCTCTGGGATACTCGCGTCACTCGGGTTCTCTGCGGTGATTTCAAGGCCTGCGAGGTCATCCGCAGTCTCTCTGCTCTGGGAAGCGTTAGTGAGCCGGTCAATTACATCCTCCTGCTCAGTCTCCTGGATGTCTGATTCCTCTTCCCTCTCTGGGGATGAAGGTCTTTGGTCAACAGATGAGGCATCTGTAAAAACACATACATGGACAAGCAGTTAAAGGAAAGCTACACCTCAGGATACTTGTAAAAACCTTGACACTGTTTTAGAAATACGCTGCTATCGCTTTTTTTAGCTGTGTTACACACACATTCATAAATCTATCACTTGGGAGGACTATTATTATGTGATAAAAGTAGAAAATAGTTCACCAACTGAGTCATTAAATGAACCCAGACATGCAAACAATAGCTGGTTTTAAACTGTTTTTTTTGTTCAAGCTGGGTGGCTTTGAAAACATGTAATTGTTTCATTCAGCTGCACAATTCAATCAGGTGTAGAGGTACTTACCCAAGCTACACTGATCCCCAGAGTCGTCTCCATAATTAGCAAACATGGAGCTCTGGCCCATGTCACTGGTGGAAACGTCTGGAGTCATCGCTTTGGGTATGTCGGAAATATCTGAAATTCATACATTTTATTCTGTGTGAAAACAGGTCAACTAAATCAGACAATGAAAACAAACGAATGCTTCTTAAAAATATGATTACCTAAGTCCACAGCTGGCTGAGTAGACGAGGGTACACGCACGTCCTGCACAGCTCCTTCGACTTGACTCAAATCTATTTCACCGACGACAGAGGGGCTACATGCAGCCACTGAAGGCACCTGGTAAGAGAAAACCGTGTTTAAGAAAAGGGAAAGAACTATGGAACAACCAAGGAACGTTTAAGATAGTAAAGATGTGATAACATGTACCTCAGTGTGCTCGCTTGCCACCAGCTCTTCACTGTTGTCAATCACAGTGGATTGAGGCTGAGCTGGACGAGTTGGGATTCTGTGCAAGTAGCCATAGCCAATGCCACAGCCTAAGCTAAGATCCAAGACAAACAAAACAAGGGTTATTATTATAAATGTTTATTGTGTCTGTACATAGATACAGGTGGCATGATAAGAAAAGATTACAGCTATTCAAAGACATAATAGCTACCATCCCTCTCCTCCCCATGCTCCATTTGGAGTCACCACGACCTCTCTGCATTGGTCAGTCTGTGTGTTGTACACCAGCAGCTTCAGAGGTTTCCCCTCATTGGCTTCAATCAAAGAAAAGAAATCCTCTGACTGCAACACAAAAAAAAGACAGGAATTTAAGATTTTGCACTGCATTTGTTCATGAATGCTAGCATCCTATTATATCCATTTATATGACATAAAAAACAACAACAACGTACATCTTGCAACACCTGGTCGGCTCCTACAATGAAGTCATCGTGAGCAATAAGGCCGGCCAATGCTGCAGGAGAATTGGTTTCCACATCCTGAAAAGAGATGGTTATGAAGGCATTTATATTTAAAACATGAATGGATTTGTGTGGGACGATAACACACCAACATGGTACCCTATTAGGAGGTAACAATCCTACAAGTACATCACTTTATTAATGGATAGGATCCCCTGGCACATTGTCTTTCCTCCTAACTTAAATTAATTAGACTGAAAGCTGGCTACAGGGCAGCAAGAGTTAAACAGAGAACGTTAAAGAAAAGCCCGTATTAGGGCCAGACTTGACTTACCAGGACGTGCCAGACGTTCTCATTGGCTCCTTCGAAGCTGCAGAAGCGGACGCTGGCGCCCAGTAGACCCTGACCGCCCCACATGTTACTGGGTATCACCTCCAGTTCCTTCACCCGCTGTGTTTTAGAGTTGTACACTTCGAGTTTCACTGCTTTCTCCACATTGGCTTTTAGAAGATCTTTCAGCAAGTCACTTTCTTTGTTCTGGAGAAACAAGAGAAATGTGGGCTATTCCAGCTGAGTCAGCGCAAGGACGGCAAACCAGTTTTCATGTAGAAGAACATGAAATGAGATTAAAGCAGACTGTATGGCCCAGGTTATAAATCAGGCTTGATGTTTAAATGTTATTGTTGGCAACCAAAAAAAAAAATGTTGTCAAGCTTGCACAGAAGCATCAATGTACATTTAAACAGTCCAACATGAGTTAAAGGGACCAGACCCAAACAAAGAAGGTAATCTTTGGTGTCCTGTAAAATGGTATATAAAACTGCAACTTCACATGAGACTTAAGACAGTTGACAAACATCTATCGTCCTCATCGTGTAAATGGTTAACAACATTTCTTACATCAACATCCACTTGTTGCAGGGGCGAAAGTGTCCTGTAGAGAGAGCTACTCCAAATGCAACAGCCTAAGTAACTCATTGACTGTAAAAGCCAACACGTTGTGCGTCCGTCTGTGCTTCATAACTAGTACTAGTGTGCACTAGGGCCCGTCATAGTGTGCACAGGGGCCCATTGGTGGAAAGTGGACATGCCAAACATACTGAAGCCTCACAGGAGTCTACTCACAAGTCGTGTGTTTCCGATGGAGAGAATGAAGTCAAAGAAGGGCTCCAGACCAGCCCTCAGAGCTGGCGAGTCCACTTGAACCTGAAATATGATAAAAAACACATATGAGACTTGGCCATGGACGTACAGCTGATTTGACATAAAGGATACAGTGTTAGAGTCGCCCCCATGTGTCAACTAAAGATATTGCATTGGCCAGAATTTGGGGAACCTCCTTGCGAGATATCGCACAATGGTTGATAGGTTGACATGTAACTGTGAGCGAACTGTATAATTTATGCGTCGGCTACTAGTATCAGGTTCAGCTTCTGAACAAGTACAGTGTCGAGCAAAGCTAGATAATAGTCTGGGTGGGTGCCAAGTGCCACCTCATCATGGGCGGACACCATTAAAGGTGTTACAACACGTACAGAATAACCTGACAATTAAAAACTAATGACTAGTGTTTCATCACAGGTAAATGCAGCAACATGTGTCCAGGACTAGCATAGATTAGTAAAGCAAGTAAGTGACTAAAAATGGGTAAAAATGAGCTGTAACGTTAGGGACAAACTGGCTAACCTTGCACTATACGTACCCCGTGGACGTGATATCCAGTGTGGGTTCCCCCGTCCGACAAAAACGAGCTCTGCGGCAACCCCATTGTCCTCGACAGTTTATTTAATTATCAATACAGACACTGACTTTAATGTCACTGAGGTAGAGCAATGTTAGAAGGCATTGCTAAAGGCTACAGCCGAGGCACGTTGTGACAGCAGCAGCTTCCGAGCTAGGCACAGCTAATAAATAAAGATGTCAGAGACATCGAGCCTGGACTGAGAATGATCGCCGTGAGGATATCGAGCAATCAGCGGTCGATTAGCAGTCCTTGCATGAGTTTGGGGGTTTTATATTCAGGAGAAAAAATGACATTGTCCGCAAAACATTTGGATATTTAACACAATTTATAAATGTGTTTGGCAGTTAAGCCAACATGCTTGGAAATCAGGCATACAAAATCAACACTGTATCTGATTTGAAGAGTTTCACATGGGAACAGCTCATATGTTGGTTACATTATGTTCCAAGGGAGAAAACAAACCTACAACACTAGCTTAACCAAAATTGTTTGCTTATCTCCCATATTTCATTGGTGTACAAGGATAGGATCTTATTCTAGCACAGAATACAGTGAGCGTTTTACGGCTACATTGATGAAAATGTACTAATTTGGTTAGACGAAGGAATACTGACTGCATGTGTTATGCAGCCCAGGATAAAGTTTTATATCACTAATATATTCCCCTCAGAAAACATACATGCATAACATGTCATAATAATAACAACAATGATAATAGTAATGTTTGCATTTTAACAGATTATATTTGATCTTGTACAATGCTACCTCCAGAAATGTCAATATGTATCTGAACTTTTAAATGTATATATTTATGTTTGTACAAGGCCGATATAATTACACATCTGTATCTTCCACTGAGATCTGCCTGTTCTTCACAATATAATATTGAATAACATCATATGCTGTTAGCGGGCTGTGGAGCATGTTTTGCTTCTCAGTGGCTGTTGATCAGTTTGAACCGTTATCTGTAGGAACATGTGTGTTTGCTCTTTTTGGAGGGTTTAGATGAATTTGGCTGTGTGTGAATGCACCTGCTCTTTTCCCACCATGATAAAAAAATTAGGAGCGCTTGTTTTTAAAGTTTCCTAAAAAATAAAAATGCAACTACAATGCCAATATAATTAAATGGATTTTGAGAGATTTATATGGTTTCTGTCTACCTGTATATATACATTTTTCCAATGTTATCCTCATTCCTCACTACAACATAACATATTGCGCATTCGATCTGGAATAATCCGCATGCTGATGTTGGCAGGTAACTTAACGGTTGCCTAACACTTTCTGAAGGTCCTCCAGTCTCAAACTGATATAAATAGTGAAAAGCAAACTATCTGGTCCTCAGTGCTCCAACATGATTTGGCTTGCGGCTTTTCTGTCCTGCATTGGTAAGTTTTTCAAGAAATATACAGACACGCTTTTCAATAGACCTTTTCAGTGCTATTACTGTCACCAATGGACTCTCTGTTCATGTGTGCACCAAAGGGCTGATTTGTGCTGAAACACCCTTCAACCATAATGTGCACAATGAGAGGGTCATAGGAGGCCATGATGCCAGACCCAACACCTGGAGATGGCAGGTGAAAATGCACTACTTTAAAAAAAATAATAACTATTTCCTTTACAGTGGTTCTATACAAGTATGGTCCTTTTTGTGACAATATGATACAGTGAATTTCTTATTTCCTATTGAGCAAATAGGCTCAGCATTGAGCTGCTAGACCTCACCCTACTGAGGAATGACATGTATTTGTTTTCTGTTTTCTCTCAGGCTTCTCTCCAGTATGATTCATACAATGATGATTCATTCTACCACATCTGTGGAGGCTCTCTCATTGATAGTTTCTACATTCTGACTGCAGCTCACTGTATCCTCAGGTTGGGTCTCTCACTGTCCTCATAGACATCAATACACATTCAACTGCATGCACTGAATAGCCAGAAACAAACCCCGCCAATCCTGTTCTGCCTGTTCCTTGTCTGCTGGATACATGATAAGTAAGCAAGATAGTGATAGTGTCTCTTTATTTCTTACTTTCCTGTCAGTATGGATGCTAGTCTGTACCGTGTGGTGGTGGGTGAGTATAACCTGTATGAGTATGACGGCAGTGAGCAGTTCATCCGTGTGGAAATGATTGCTGTCCATCCTGGCTGGACCGGAGAGCTTGGCAACGGGTAAAATGAAAACAAGTCAGACCACTTCTCTTACTTTAGCCACTCAAAAGCACACTTGTATTGACAGCAGTGGCCCAAGGGGATAGTTTCAGGGGCAGGGGGCATCACTAGTATTCACATTTACAACTGGGAGCAATCCTGTATTACCACTTTCCCTCAATTATGGGCACAGAGCTTCATTGCTTTGCACAAGTAGATGGGAACAAAACTACGGTATCTCATCCCCTTTTGTTTTTTTTGTCGATCAGAAATGATGTTGCTCTCTTGAGACTGGCTAATCCTGTGTACGACAACGGCTACGTGGCCATCGCCGACCTTCCCCGTCCTGGCGAAATGCTACCTCATGGGTTCACCTGTTACATCACCGGCTGGGGACGTATGGACGGTGAGAACACACCTACACTACCATACTATTGAGTATGCCAGAAAAAACACATTTAGTATGTCCCAATACATAGTATGTTAAATGCAGCACAGGATGTCCTATTGCTTCTGGACGCATTTTGCAGTATGTAAGCCAGCATGCTTTTCTTGTTATTCTGACCCACAATCCTCTGTGCAGCAGATATAAGAGCAAGGGGGTCAAAGTTCAAGAAGCAGTGTTATGAGGAAGTAGTATGTCCCAATTGAATGCACACTGCATGCAACAGCACTTTGTTAGGGCAGCTGCAGTATGAAAAGATTCATGAACTCCCTCTTCTCCTCTTTTTACAGACAGAGGAAGCGTGCCTGCCATCCTGCAGGTGGCTCCCATCCCCGTGGTGGAGCATGCAGTCTGCTCCCAGCCTGACTGGTGGAGCACCATTGCTCTGAGAACCATGGTGTGTGCCGGAGGGGATGGAGTCATATCAGGCTGCCAGGTAAAGCAGACACATGTGTGCATACTGTTTTGATCTTCATTGATGCAAGACCATGACCATACAAAATGTTCTTTTTTTGTGAACATTTTGTGGCAACTCATTGATCATTCTGACAACAATGCCACCCAGTGGATCTCTGTCTAAGTAAAAGCTGTATCAAACAGGTTGAGTAAGAGGCAACGTCCTACTTCTCATCCTACGGTCTTCATGCTGGACCCTCTCCTCTTGTGTCTGTTCTTGTTGCTACCTGTCCCAGGGCGACTCCGGAGGTCCCCTGAGCTGTTTCACAGACGGAGCCTGGAGAGTCCACGGTGTTGTCAGTTACGGTCCATCCGGCAACTGCAACCAAGTGTCGAAACCCACAGTCTTCACCAGAGTCTCTTCCTTCAATGACTGGATCTATTCAGTGAGCCTCCTAATACCTCTATGACATGATCCTGAAATTGTCACCACTTCATCTGCATATTTTAGTTGCCTGACTTTTATTTTCTTTGTATGTTTTTGTCCAGGTTGTACGATAGATGTCACTGTGTATCCTGTCAAGTGGAACGTGGGAAATAAAATCACATCTCAGCATCTCATCATCTCAGTCATATGTTTACATGCAGTACATGTTTTCTTGTAGTTCTTAATCTAGCCAAAGGGTGGCAACAGTGGTTAATGTTTAGACTAAATTCTATGCTTGCTATACCATAGAGTAACCTACTTTGCTTACAACCAGTCTGCAAACAGGGCCACATTTAAAGGGCCACAGTTTAAGGGTCATTGGGCCAACAGAAGAAGTCACAGTGAAAACCCTGATTTTCTAACCTCCCAAACTGCAACCCCAGTAGATGAAACATTCTTAACGATGTTTTAATGGATGATTAAGAAGAACGACCAAAGGGACTGGACTTATATTAGGTTTAGGCTTAAGTGGCAAAGCAGCATAGAGGTAAAGCCTTTTTGAATGTAGTCGGATCAAAGAGAACCAAAAAGAATTCCTGTAAGATCTACCTAAAGACTTAACAAGAACCACATTTTCTTAATGGTGGCCAAATGTGAGCTATATGCAGTCACTGGCCCGACATTTCCGTCTTGTCTGGGATTTCTGGCCATATGTTTGTGGTGGTAGTCATGCAGGAGACTACAGCATGACATCACACACACTGTTTTTCTCTTAACCATGGAGACCAAAAGCCACAGATGAATTCCAGTGGTTTATACAAAAAAAAAATCCAAAAGAATGTCAATGCATTGAGCATGAACAATACACTGCCTATAAAGCTATAGAAAATATACAGATTTTAGTAGGCAAGAACATGAAACCACTGAAATTGTTTTCAGTTGGGAAGTCTACATAAAATATGCATAAGAGAAATCAAAGAACTGTATGAGTACATTTGCTTATCCTCTAAACTGCACTAAGGTTTCACTGTAACAAATCAGCATATGACAAACAACAGCATTTAGAAAATGTTTTTTTATTATTATTTGGAGGGACAGGCTGTCAAAATGGCTTAGATGAAAGAAACTGTTTTGTTTTTTTTAACAGCAGGTTAAAGTGTGAATATGTAAAAAATAAAGCAGCTTTGTTTGCTCTGCAGGACCATTCAAGCAGAAATATGTACAACACAAAAGGCAAAAAGTAAGACACGTTCTTTGAAAATAAAATAATAAAAAAAAAAAGCTGTACTGTAATACATTACATTGATAAACACTCACTGTTGCCATTTCTTCATGAGAATTGATGTTTTATACAAGAGAAACAAACATTTGCTTGCAAAAACCAGTGCCCTCTTCTTGGCGTAAGAACATATATCGGATGGATTTCAAAGTAATTAAAAAGGCAAAAAGCGAATAATACATTTCCAACGTGCACGCAGCACTTTTTCAAAGTATACAATTAATCAGAACAAGTTTTAACAAACAGGACCTGCATGCATAATTTCTAAAGGGTCCAGAAAGGCTGTTGAAACAGCTGTAGAAAGGGTGAGATATGTACATCAACTCTCTAGTGTCCTCAACTGTTCACACTGGTGACAGAATCACCTTTGAAAGGTCTTGTTCTATTATGAATGAGGCAACGCTTCATTTTGTTAGGGTTTGTATGTGCAATAAAAAGTGTATAATATATGCAGTTTTTATGCACAAAAAACCCTTTACATGTGATATTTAGTACATAATGTAACCCAAGTCACAGACTTCCAAGCAATTCAGAATACAATCAAATTGATCTTTGCAATTTACTTAGTTTTAGTGGCATTTCTAAACATGAGACTGCCTATTAAAAATACTTCAGAATGCTAGAGAGCGATAACCTTCATAAGTATACATTTCTCTATAATTCATATATTACAAAGTTTGTCCCAGATTGAAAATTACTCATTTTTGCTTTCTTAATAAAATATTCAATTTGTAAGTGATTAGAATTCTTTTTTTCAACCTACATAAATTAGTTACAAAATATTAGTGTCATTTTTCTATGGTTACATTATAGGCAGCGATACAATAGACCCATAATTTAGTTTCAGTGATTAGGGAGATTCCACAGTTTTCAGTCCCAAAGCTTAAATGGAAGCACTCTGCACACACCATTGGCAGGCATGGCTCCCCTGATAAGCAGGCACATCCAGTAAACTTCACAACACCCCATTTTATTGCCAAAATGTCTAAAATTAAATAGCTAATGAAATGATGATGTAATAAGTTATTAAAAAAAATGTTTAAATGTAAAAGAGAATAGATATTAAATACTTTCTGATGGACTTGTGGTCCCATTTCCCATAGCAATGACTTTGTGTGAAATGGAAAAAAAGGAAGGAAGATTGCACTTTTAGGTGAAAATATCAAACCACAGTGCTTCTTGAGTGAAAGTAGGCTTTTATCTGAAATAAATAGAATAAAATCATGAAGGAAATAATTTAAAACAAAAGCAATAAAGACAATAAAAGCTACAGCTTTAAATGGTATGAGCATTATTTCTAGTTACCCAGCTCATAAATAAGAAACTCCATAATTTAGCGTTTAACTGTTGAATCGATCCCATACAACCACAACAATGCCTATTCATACATAACTATTTTCACAGATAAAGTGCTGATCGAGGAGCTTTTAGAGGGATTCTTTTTTGTACCATATAAGACCCTTGGGAGAGATCTTGAGGAGAATGAGTCCACTAGCTTCAGGAATCAACACAGGGAGGACCCGATGCTCAAGTCATCTGGGTGTAAGCCCAAAGGGAAAACATGAACAGGACTTCGTTGTGATTTGACTCAGGTTTCATATGAAGGCCATCACAGCAATGGTCACCATACATTGCCTCCAAAAGCTAGAAAGCTAGAAAAAAATTCCCTGAGGTGCACATTCAGCTGTGTTGAGATTCCCAACCTGGCCCCGGTTAAGGTTGATTCCTGTTTAGCATATATGGTTGCTGATCTTGGTTTGGTTAAAAGAGCTTTCTTAGGAACTGAGAGCCGTCATTGGTTTCTATAGGCCTGGTCAAATTGATCTCTGTTTTGCATCTTTTCACTTTTAACACTAGCTGCCATCTCACACAGCAATAATCCCAAACTGCTTTGCTAACGTTTTGAAGGCAAGTGTGGAATTTGAACATTTATTAGGCAAGAGGGAAATCACAGCTTCCTCCAAATATCACGTTGACATTATCTTCTTATGTGCATGTTCGGTCCCCTCCAAAACTCCCGTCTTTTTTTTCTTGCACTGTCCACACATTTTCACGTTTTGTCAAACTTTCACAGACTCCATCACAGACAATTTCATGGCTTCCTCCAACAGCTGATTGTCTGTAAATGTGGCAGGGGGCTCTGGAACGGATTCTGAAAGGCCAATCAGCGACTCCAGGAGGCAGGTCCCGGGGTCGCTCGCCGGAGGGAGGCTGGGGTAACTAGGAAACTGAAACTGAAAAAAGTTGTCCATGTGTTCATACTCCTTGAGGGAGTTGTAGAGCGAGCTGGGCCCCAAGCAGGGGAAACCGTCAAAGAACTCCAGGTCGGACTCCGAGGAGAGACTCAGGTCCATGTTGTAGCTCGCCGAGCGGTCGACGGTTGGGGAGGGCGTGCGTGGCACACTACTGCTATGGAACAGGCCGTTTCCCTGGTTGGCGTTCTCGTCCAAAAGTTCTGAGATGGCTGTGACTCGATTGTCTGTGTGATCGTCTAACAGTGAGGAATCTATATTGTCATTCTCGTCAGCAAAGTCCACCATGCTGAAGCTACTAAAAGCCTCCGTGCATGGCTGCTGTTGTTCTTGCCGTTGATCTGGGCAGCAAGTACCTTTACAGTCCCCACCGCCCCTGCTACTTCTTGAGCCGTTCTCTGTGTCGCCGAAACTCAAAATGCGGCTCAGGCCTTTCTCATCCACATCCAGCTGGGTGCGATGCTCACACCGGCTCTCGCCTGCCTCAGAGTCCTCACTCTGACCAGAAGAGTCTGATAAGTCCGTCATATCGCTGCTGCAACTGTGCTCTCCAGCTGCCGCCAGTTCTGAACTAAAGGGGAAAGAGGGCACTGCTGGCAAGGTGGTTGTGTTCTCCTCCTCCTCCTCTGTGCTCGACTGCTCCTCCAGCCTCTTCTCCAGCTCCAGCTTCATGATCGTATGGATGTAATGCGTCTGTACCCTAGTGGAGTTGAACTCAATGCGACCTTCTGTGTTTCCGCAGCCGTCCTTGGTACAGCCACATGGGAACGAGGAATGATCCATCTGTGGGGAGCAGAAGGAAGGAGTTAAATTACTTGAGAAATACGGATAAGAAGTCCCAATGGTATTGTGATTTTGAGCCCTTATTGTTGAACCCCAGTTTAGGTTGTTTTTTTTGGCTTACCTGACATTTGATGCCGGCCAGACTGCAGCTACACGTCTCAGGCTCGCAAAAGCCCTGGCAGTCGCAACCGCAGTTCTCCCTGGAGATTCTCAGCTCATGCAGCTGCCTCTTCTCCTCCTTGTCGATCTTCTTCACACCGGCGGCTTTGAGCAGTGCGTAGCGGCGTTTAGGCGGATAAGGCTGGAGGAAATAGCCCTCGTCCAAATTGGCCCCACTGATGTCGATGTCCTGCTCGGGGATGTCGTCCACCGTCAGGCGCTCCGCCTCCTCGTTCTCCTGGGTTCCATTCTTAGTCAGCTGGAAAGACATCAAATGAGTGATTGTTGCATTGAACTTGTGTATCAGAATTTGGGGATTTTTTACAAATGATCTGACACGCTTCAGGGCAACTTTGCTCACCTTCAATTTGAGAGCCTCTAGCTTTTCCTCCCTAAGTCTGTTGAGGAATTTTTCCCGACGTAGGAGCCGCTGCTCCACAGCAAACTCAGCAAGCGTATACGTGCGTAGCACGCTGTGTCGCTGCATCATGCCCAGAGTGCATCCTCCACGACTGGGAACACTGGTGAAGCCTTGGCATCGAGGGAAGAAGAACACCGTCACCTGGTCAAAGGTCACGTTGCCCCGTCGTGCTCTCTTGGATTTCTTAAGGATGGATGTTGCTGTAGATGAAGAAAGAATAGATTTAGAATACAGCTTTTCCAAGAAGGGGAGCGGTGTTTTAAACAGACGGTTATTAGTGCATTCTTTTGAACAGCCTCAATTGCTTTTATGTGCCACTAGATGGCATAATGCCACGCCATGTGAAGTCTTAAACTGTGTGCAAACCCTTCTGAACAGACTGTAAAAGGACACCCCTCTGATTCATTGCCCTATCCTCAACCAAGCCTTATCATGTACCCAATTAAAAGACACTGCTAACAGCAGTTCAACACATTTTACATCCTGTAAAGTGAAACCTAAACTAACAAGAAACCACTCGGCCTCGTTTCTACTCGTCCTACTGTGCGACAGAAACCACCCAGCCCTGGAATTTCCCTGTGGTGGCCAAAACACAGGAGGAAGCAGGGCTGCCAGGATCACAAACGGTTGAGTAAATGCTCGGGGCTTCCGGAAGAGGTGGAGGTTGGAAGTGTAGCTCTCAGGACAGGAATAAAAACTGCCCAGCCTGGTCTCCCTGCAAGCTGACAATCCCCATAAATGGCCCAGAAACCGAGGAGTCAAAGGTCCTTTTTCTGTTAAAAACATTCAGGACTCAAAGCAACCAGCCATCTTTCTATCCTCAGACAAATACAATAAAACCATATGGGAATCAAAGTGGAACCATATGTGGGAACAGTTATTCAAGCTTTATTGTAAATTACACTTCCTCTGCCGAGGAATATTAAACATTACTTTTGAGCCTTTAAGACAAGCAACTTTTTCCTCTACAGATTTTTTTTTGGTATCACAGAACAGGATGCCAATACTGACATGTGTTGAGCATTACACCTTGTAGTGGGGAATTCCTTATAGATTCCCATTTTGTCAGCCAGCTCTCCCTCCTGGAGACACACCCTGAACCACTGCCCTCAAATGGAAAAATCTGTGTACTTGGTGCAATAATTAAAGCTCAGGGGAAGAAAGCCAACCTTTTACCCCAATGCAGGTACAGACAATAGCCTTACTATGTCATCTAAATCTGCCTCTAGGGGTAATACAGATGACACAAACTGCCAGTTCCAGCTTCCCATCCATCAAATCCAGTCAGGCTTATAACACCAGCAGGAGACAAATGATACCTTCTCCGCTGCCTCTAAATGGGATAGCTTTGCTGGCTGGTTTTTCCCCCCCTTCACTCACAATGGCAGGCAACTTTCTGTCCAACACAAACACCGGATTATAATGGTTTGCACAATCTGCTTCTCTAGATGTGTCTGCATGCCTTCCTTTCTTGATTGTCCTACCCCCCTTTTTTTTTTTCCGTATCCCTTCACCCAGCCTCTTTCAGCACCTGTGCTGGGTGCATGCCCGGGCTTCAGACAAGGCTCTATGTGTTCCCAGCCTTGGCAAGCTGCCACGCTTCTCCTCCTGGCTCCCTGCCCCGCCGTCCTGGAAACCTCACAACTGTTTGCCCTTCTCCCCTACAATCCCTCTCCAAGCCGGCCGGTCCCCTAAAGGCCAGCAGACGTACCCAGGTCCAGACAGAAACACCCTGAAGGTGCTCGACCAACATCTTTCAGGGAAAGGTGAGGCTCTGTCTGTCTACAAGGCTCTGGGAAGAAGGTGGAGACAGAGCCAAGGTGAGCAGCCACTGCACAATGCGATTAGCCATTTAGCAGCTTCAGGGCATGAAATCAAAAGGGGTATTCATTGCAGATGTCTGAAATCATTTCTGTGAAATGTTTCATGGGCTGCCAGCTGCCTAAATTCCTCAACTCTAACCCGTTTTTATGGGTTTGTTATCAGAGCCTCTGCGGAGCAGTAAAGACAAGGCGAAAGAACGCATTAAAAAGCATGTAACATCAGCTCTTTCTATGATTTACTGTTGCTAGAGGAGAACACTCACTGTTGAAATTTGTTGCTGGGGAGCTGGGGGAGCTGGGGTTGCTGGGAGTGGAATCCAGGGTGTCCGAGTAGCAGCTCTCCCCCTCCGAGTCCCACCCTGAGCAGGCGGAGGAGAAGGAGGAGGGTGAGGAGTAGCATGGGTCCTCATCCACCTCCTCAAACTTCCTCTTGAGCAGCCCACTCATGGCGGTAGCGTGAACAATCTGCAGGAAAGAGCAGAGGGAGAGGTTATTAGCAAATTCTTCACACTTTTTTTTAACAGCTTTGAAGTTTTTTTTCTTATGAATGTACAGTATTTGGTAATATAACACAACCAGAACCAATTAATAAACAATATCTGTATGTTGCATGGAAGCTATTGTACACACACAGGCCATTTACAGCGTTATTGGTACAAGTGGGTCCTGTGCTCGGCCACGTGAGACCGTATGCATCCCAATCTCGTGCTGCACTCTGCTGAGAGTGGAAGTTAGCCATGGCACAGGAAGCAATCAATCAGGCCTATTCGCATAAGGCAACAATTACTGGACCCTTCACCCTCTTCCAAATCCCATCAGCTCAGCAAATGCATTGATTAGAGAGAAGGACCAAGGACAGAGGTGACCAAATCATTCAGCCATAGACATTTAATTTCAATCATTCCCTTTAGGCGGCACCATCAAATACGAGGGCCAAAGCCAGGGCAATTTGTCGCTTGTCCTGTTTGATGTGTTCGCATGGCAGTCATAGTAAATATGTACAGCTATGCGTGCTCAAGATGTTTTGTTATGCAACTGCTGCATGCATTCTTTCAGAGCTCCCGTGAGAGGGGCTGCTGGTTCAGCGATAAAAACAATCAATCCTTTGAGAAAGAAAGACAGGCAGGCCGGCGGAAACAAGGAGAAAAAGATGATCATGAGGAGAGAGAACGCCATTCACCCTCTAATCTTCAAAAACAATACCTGTAAAACCTCTTATGCGCAAGCTCTGTTGATATCCTTAAATGTTAAATGTTTCAGTCAATGAATGATACTCTCATAGCTCAACCAAATCAACCTCAGCACGTTCCCGGAAAAAGACAGAAGCCACTGACATGAAAAATGAACATGTTGAACGAGACGGAAGGTTTACTGCTGGTGTGTTTTACGGTTATGGGATATAAACACATTACTTGGCTTTGACAAACAACAGACAGACAAACTTCTTCACATCTTCTGGGAAGCGCAAGACGACGACGACTGCCAAAGAGACTAGAGAGGTCATCATCACAGTCCGGGGGCCGAGCCCCTGCTAACTTAAACAAGGAGGGACGGAGGAGAAGGAAGTGAGAGGGAGAAGGAAGACATGACTGGGCTCAACTCCAGCACAGACACTCCCTGCAATAATGTGGAATGGAAAAGGAAAGGCGGCTGTTACTTTACCCATAAAGAGATCATGTCACCATCACACTTTGAACCGTCTTTGGAATATTGGCCAAATCACTGACAGCTGTTTGCAGCTCGAGCATGTAATTGATTGTTGGTTATTTTTGTATGCATGTTTATAAGGAAATGTCATTTTCTGTTGCTTTTTTGGGCTTGGTACAATTGCAGATTAGAGATCTTTAAATTAGTTAAATTCCCAAACATGTAAATCATTAGCCTGATATTGGCTCAGATACACAGACACCAAGCTGTCATGCCAACAGGCTTATTTGTCACAACAAAATGTGTCAAAGACAGGATACGTAACTTTAACTCCATGTGTGACCTGCATGCCTCTCTTATCAGGATGTTATGTAAGTGTCAGCAATTGAAGGCCTAAGTATACAAGGAGGAAGTAATTTTTTAGCATGCAACAGTGAGCAATTATGCAAAACCGGTCTTGCCTTTTGACAAGGATAAAAGAGAAGTCAGAGTCAAGGGCAAGAGGCTGACACCTTTGAATAGGCAGTGGGGGCAGCTTTGCAGCTCTATAGTGGGCTGTTGTTATTGCTGCAGTCAGATATTGTTGTCCCCAGTGCACATATGATGAATGAATCACCTTGCAATAGGTCAAGCTGGCTCACACTGTCTCTGCACGTACAAAAAGGCATCCTTTACATTGTGACCACCTCAGCGTTTCTTACAGTCCCGAACCAATGAGAAAGCCAGTCGCTCAATTCCAATCCATCAATTTACGCGGGCAGTCAATAATCTCCAAATGCCTTTCACGGCTACTAATATTATCGCATCATGGGATCTGCCTTGAAACAATTTAGAAACACCTGGGTGCAGCATCTGTTGCTTACCACTGATCAGACAACAAGTGTTCTAAACGCCACACCGCAGCATGCACGTCTCAGTGCGAGAAAAGAGGGGCACACATGGGTTCACCTTGCATTTTAGCCATCACTCCCACCCCCAATTCCCTGTAAAAAAAAAAAAAATGAAAAAAAAAAAAAATGAAAACAAAGCCGCGAGGCATCCTCAAGGGAGTGCATAGCGCCAGCTAAGCAAAGTCTTTTTAATTAAAAGCTGCAGTGAGGCAGAAGGGGAGGAGAGGGGTGGAGGGGGGGGGGGGGGGGCAGTGGTGTCAGAACTGGGTCATTGTCTCTTGACTGCAGTCTACCTGACACATTGATTTGTTAATCCTGTTCAACGGGCAGAAACAATGGCGAGAGGTTAATCCTGGCAAGGGGACGGCTTGTAGTCAATCTGGAGCTTCTCAGCCTGCTCTGCTGCTGCACCCACAGAACAAGGCCCCAAAGAGCAGCGGATGGAACAAGGGACTGGGAGTAAAAAAAAAAAAAGACAACAATTGTGCAATTACTCATTTGCAAAAAAAAAAAAAAGCGTGAAGGGAACGGGGAAAAAAAAGATGAAAGAGAAGAATTCAGAGCCGGCTCCTCAAGAAAGCAGTGCCTGTGAATGTCTGCTCTAAGCGCAGAATGGATGTGATCGGACAGCCGAGCCAGAGAGGGTGCACAGCATGTTTTCAACGCGCTCTAAATTATGCATCACTGTCATTCCATCAAGCACACACAGGCAGGCAGATAAAGGACGCATCCGCTGAGGTGCTCCCTAGCCAGTTGTCACAGAGTTGGTGAAGATAAATCTCTGGCGAGGAGATTTGTCACCAGAAGCACTACACAGCTCAAGTCAGACGCAGAACTATGTCAGTCGAATAAGATTATCTTGATACATGCAGCTACAGGCTGTTAATATGAATTCAGAATTCCAATTCATTCCCATTTTATCTGCAGACAGCTCCTCAAATTCGTATCCATTATTCCAACTGGGGAGAATAAGTTTAGGTTTAATCCATCACTCATTAAGAACATTCAACAGCAAATATGCAAATAACATTGCTGACACTTCATTTTAGTGTTAACAAGAGGATTCTAGGGTGGAACGTCCCTTAACTTTTCCCAATGCAACACACACAAAGTTGACAAAAGGCATATATTTTACACGAGATGTAATCAGAAGCACAAAAAAAAACAGGAAACCCATGACGACAGAGGGAAATTTGTGTGTCCAGAAAAAATCTTTAAAAGCCTTAAGGGGTCCAGCAGCATTTTTAAACTGACCCTGCCTGCCCCCAAAGCCCAGCAGGACAACTCACAGTTGACTTTGCCCCCTTGCACTGCCTGCCCAGCCCCTTTGCCACTGAGTGGGTGGGAATGACAAGTCGCACTAAATTTAGCCGGCCCAGAGCATTTACATGGCACACTAGCAACCCTGTGCAGTGCCTGAATTACTGACTGGCTGAGTTGAGTGCTCATAAAATGTGATAATGATGAACCTGGGAGTCTTCCTGTGTGTGTAGGAGCGTGTCCGGGCAGGCCGCCCCCCTCTAAACTTCATTGTAATGCACCTCTCACTTCCAGCTCTGTCGCTGAGAAGACGGGGGTAATTGATCAGAGCCATCAAGGTGACGGCGGGCTGGATTCCAGCACATGTACAGCTGGGGGAACACTGGCCCGTTTCTTAAACTCAGCTGTTGCTCAGAATCGCTCCACCTGCTGGAACAAAGCAGGGAGGGCTCCTGTTTTCTCCTCTATGAGCTGTTTGTTCTCACTGAAGCCCAAAGCCCGTTGTGACTGTGCCACAGAAACGTTCTGTTCCGCTGCCCCAACCCGTGCACACTCCGATTCCCAAACGGAGAGGTAGTGGGAGGAAGGAGAGAGGATTGTACAAAACAAATAAATAATGTCATGTCTCCAAGCCACAGGAATTCCATTCTGGCAGCGCCACTCTTGCTGTAATAGTGGGAGAAGAACACAGGCTCTATCTAACCCAGATGTGTTTTCCACTGCTAACCACTGGAAAGTCCTACTCCCATAAGGCAGCAGCGTGAGCTACCTCTCCTGGCCACACCTGCCAGGGTATTAGCTTGCACATGGACCTCACATGCCCTCAGCTGTCATTAATCTGTTATGCAGGCATGCAGGAGTCAGACTATGTACTGCAACTGAGTTGGGTTAGTTTACTCAAATTGTAAACCAAAAAGATGGCTGATTGTAGGTAGACTGAATCCTGGGGAACATATATGCAGAAAGAATATATTAAAGAAGTAAAAAAATATGTAGCTGTGATTTTTTTTCTCTTACATATTTGCATGGATCAGAAGCTGCTGTGTGTAACAAAAAGCACAATTCCTTTTCATAACAGCGAACATTCAGCTTTGAGTGTGTGCGGTTGTGTGGAGGAAGAGAGGAGGTGGTTTTGGGTTCAGGGGTCGTGCTCCAGTCTGGGACACTTGCAGCATGGAATGCTGGGAGAGGACAAAGCAGATGGGAGCTCTCCTCCAGTGTTGCGAGGGAGACCGTCAGCAGACTCCCCTGCGCCCCCCTCGTCCCCTCTCACGTCTCCAGGCACAAAAGCGTGGGGGCCATCCTGCGTGACCAAAATGAGGCAGGCACATGCAACCTTGTCTGAACCCAGCACCGCTGCTGCTGCAGCCTCTCCCAGCTGGGGAGACAGACACTAAAAGTGTGTGCGAGCTTCCTGAGGTTGTGAAACGCACACTGCAGTGCACAGGAAGTGGCCATCCAGATCATCTATGCTGACAGCTGCAGGCCCCACAAGGTTGGCGAGCACAGAATCATATGATGGAGAGGCGGGGAGTCAGGAGGTATGGATGGTAATTACCATAGTTGAAATTCCACCAAATATCGCAAGGACCTTTTGTTGCTTTATGTTGTTTATGATTAAGAGAAGATATTCTTTTAGAGGGATCATGGTGTAAAATGTGAGCTATATTTTAAAATGATATTACACAAGAGGAGATGAAGAGTTATTCAACATCACTGCACATTCCTGGGAAATGAATACCACATGAAATGCACAGCATCAAGTGCTATACATCCCCTCTCTGTAAACAAAGGATCATTCAGCTCTCTGTAGCCTAATTCCAGAAAACATGATTCCAAAAAAGATCCGGGTGAGGTCGCGCTAGAGACGATGACATTGATTCAGTCGCTCTTTCAAAAAATACAGATAGAGTGTGGCTCTATAAAAATAAGAGCCCCAAATTATAGTGTCATTTACTAAACGATGCATTAATTACAGAGTCTGATGGGAATAATAATCTGGTAAATAAACAAGCAGCGAGCGCACTCGCTGCTTGTCTAGGCATTGAATTTACACAAAAAAAATGTTGGCGTCAGAATTAAAGATTTAAAGGTATAAAGAAATAGCCATGTGCTGCTGAGGAGAAATATTCAAACAATGAAGACACTGAACATTCCCGAATCCACACCTGGCTCACAGCGCAAACGTGCACGAGGTGAAATATAAATCAATCAATCCAAAATCAATCGTTAAATGTAGCCGAACGTGCACGTCGCGAGGCCGTGGCATGTGACCCGATCATTCCTCATGATTAATGCTAATTCTAATGACAGCAGCGCTGTCAGCTGTGTGTGCTCAGATGTAGTGCCTTCAGGAGTCGCTCTAGTTACAAGAGGCGCACCAGCACCGCCGAGGTGAACAAGAACAACTCCGCACGGGCTGAATACACAAAGCCGACCTCATCAACAGTTCACACATTAATGAATCCACAGCCCGAAACCACACCGCAATGTAAAGCACAACCCTCCCGCTGTGAGCGGCGAAGTTTCTAAATACCTGATTTATAAGCGGTTGATCCATTAATCAATAAGTGAATGAAGCGGATTGTTGGAATCTCGCCTAAATCAATACATTGTTTTATTCCTTTGCAAACCAGATAATGATCACCTGTGTGTGTGTGTGTGTAAACCAGCAGTGAAGCCCAATTAGTTCACTCACTTCAGCAAGCAGCCGACCATGTCAATATTTACAATAAAGCTTTAAGTTAAACGACTAAAAGAAGTGTGCTTCAACAGAAATCCAGCCAACACACCACCAAGATCCAGTCGTAACAACACATTGTTCCATTTAAAGGACTCCGACACAAGAGAAACACAATTCAAACTACTTGGCTCCCCTCCTCCGCTGAGGTTAAACACGTAAAATACGGCGTTCAATCAGCCAACATGCAGCTCTGTTCTGGGTCCACTCACCACCAATTCGAGTATCCGATCACCATTAGGGACAAAACAGCGTTGGGATAGACAGCCGATGGGATAAACAGTGGAAGTAATCCAAAATGGCACAAATAAATACAGCGCTTATCCCCGCATATAGACAGCTCTCGGTGCTATTGTCTGCGTCTCTCCGCCGCACGGGGCTCCGTACCAGCTGAAGCGCTTCCCTTGTCTGTAGCAGACTGCCGAGAAGCGCAGCCTTTTTCGTCAGTGGAAAACTCCCTCCTGGCGTCTGGTCTGACGCAGGCGGTGACACAGGGAGGCTGCCCACGCTGCTTCCTGCCCGTCCTCTTAGTGTGACTGTGACCGTATACCTGCACGAGGAAATGCATATGGTCATCTATTGTATGAATAAGATATTAATAATAAGATGTCTAATAATAAAATAGTAGCCCCTGAGCCATTAAATAGCCTCTGGTGGTGAGTTTATGAACAGAGATATGTAGATAGATAGATAGCCAGACAGACAGACAGACAGACAGACAGACAGACAGACAGACAGACAGACAGACAGATAGATAGATAGCCAGACAGACAGACAGACAGACAGACAGACAGACAGATAGATAGCCAGACAGGCAGGCAGACAGACGGACAGATAGATAGGAGATTAAATTAATACAATCTGAATACTGAACTAAAACTAAGACCATACTCCAACTATATACAAAATAAAGATTGATATATTTTTTTATGGGATCTAGCAAAGTAAACAATAAAAAAAAATTGGCCAAAAATGAAACAGACAGAAATGTAACAAAGCTGAAAACAGGGCTGATGTTTTGGAGATACCTGGTTTTAAAAGGACATAATGATAGACTCTGATATTGTCTTGTAATGTTTTGTCTTAACTGACAGCGGGTGAGATTTGAGTCTCTTATCTATCTTTCATCTCCACATAAACACAATTGTTGGAAACCTCTATAAACCACTTTCAGAGGATCCCCGGATTCTTCTCCATGTGACCTAACTGCTGCACAGTCAGAGGCGGTGTCTTCAGAAGACAGACAACATCTTCTGTAATAGTGATGTGGGAGGTGCTGTAATGCTGTAATGCTGTGTGCTGTGGCTTATTTCCAGTTATAGGAAAACACTGACTAAGCTGGTATGAAACGACTAAATGAAATTACTCACTTTCTTTAGAACACAAACGTCAAATACAGTTTCAAAGGAAACCACCATTACTTTGATGTACATTAGACGCAGAATCGGCTGATATCAATTGAATATGACTTTTAACCTAAATAGCTTTGCATCATGGCAGTTCAGTTTATCAAAATATTTTACTTGAATTCACAAATGATGAGTCATTTTGAGGCAGATTAGCATGAATGGGAACAGGCGCAGTGACTAGTGCATATTTCTGTGTAAAAATGACAGTTTGAGGTTATGTTGAGGACTATTTCTTAGCGGGGAGCAGTTTCCAGGTAGAGTCACCAGGAAGCCACTGCTCCAAAAGGTCAAACTACTGCTTTAAATTTGACTAATTTCAGGTCACCAAAAACAAATAAATCAATTATTCCTGACATCACGGAGAGGGCTCTTCATTTTACGAGTCCCGGATCTTTCTAATAATTTCCAACAAACATTTCCTGGAAGGGACTAACTCATTTTAGGGAAAATAGAAAATATTCTCTAACAGTTATATTATTTCAAGTGTAGTTAGTTAGCAGTTGTTGATCTTCAGAGGAAGAGAAGAGCTTTCCATTGAAGTAACACTTAAAACTAACTCAATAAATAAGATGAAAAATCCAGATAGTTAAAAATGCATACAAGCCCTAAAGCTACTGCTTCCAAGGTCAAGAATGAATTTTCATGCTGAATTAAAAAGTTTCACATCAGCACAATAATTGAAATTCCACAGCTCTGTAAACACTGATTGGATTCTCCAGAAGCAGAAGCAGAAGCAGAAGCAGCAGCATCACCCCCCCCCCCCCCCCCCCCCTTCCCCTGCTCACAGCGAGCGAATGCCTCTATTTTCAGCCAGACCTGAACACTGTGTCCCGCCAATGTCAACACAGGTGCTTGACTCAGATATTTGGGGAGAGGTCGCCTGCGTACATAGAGCTATGCTAATTGTCTCCTGCTAATAGTGGGCCCTATTCTCACTAGCCTGTTGAGCCTGGGGGCCCCATTAAGGGCCTCACCCTCATAGCAAAACAAGCACATCAAGCTGAATGACAGCAGACATAGACCCATTAGTGCTCCCGTTGAGCTTACAGTTTTAAAATCAAGTTCTGTTTTCCATGATTTATAAGTAAAACATAATGAAAAGTACATACTATACAGCGTGCAAGTGTGTGTATTTACTTGTTTTCAGTCATATACTTTGGAGGTAGTAGTTTCACCCGAGTCATAAATTAGTACGTGAATGGCTTTGTGATAATGAACGTGTTAGATAACAGAGATTATGGCTGGCCAGGCAACTTATTTATAATGTGAGAAAACCTGCTGGTTAACTGGTTCATGTGCCCAGGAATATAATTAATTGTTACACATGAAAACAACTGAAATTAAATTAAAAACGTAGTGTTCACATTGAAGCCAGATTCTGACTGATAAGTGAAGAAGATGTTGGTTAAAGGAAACCCCTCAACGCTTTTATTTAGGTTTGTTGAGGTTCAAACACATTTCCTCAGTAAATACTGTAGTCAAGATCAAGCTAAATACTATATCCATGTCATCACACACTGGCCAATTACACTGTGAGGAGGGAAGGGGCAATTTAATAGGTTATTGCAACCTTTGGATTGCTGTTATTGCAACTAGGAGAAATGGAATAAGTTGCAGAGAGAGTACTGGTTCCCAAGCTGGGGTCAGAATATGATTGAAGGGCAAAATGGAAGAAAGAAAAGAGTGATTCTTGTGTTATTTTTTCGGATTTTCTCTCAATTCTGCCAATTTATTGTGAAATACTGGACACTTTTACTACTTCTAAAATCCTTCAAAATAAAACATCTCTCCAATCTCTTTGCTTTAAGGCAGAACAAGGCAATACAATAAAGTGTTAAGTAAGTAAACAAGTGCTTCAATAAATAAACATTCAGTAGTGCTATCTGCATATCACACAGCAGATCTATGTAATAATAGTGAAACCGTTTTGTTTTTGTTTCCGCCTGTCTAAGGTGTGTAATGGAGTAGGTGAGGGTGTGTGATGCAGTAATGCTCCAGTGTGAGCCAGGGAGTCTGAATGTCCAGACAGACTCCACCCAATTAGCTTCCCTGTCGCCCTGCGACTCTTTAAGACACAACAATGAACCATCCACGGCCCAGAGGAAGAAGCCGGCAGTCACATGAGCAGCAGTCGCAGCCATTACTGAGGAATTCTGCTCTCTTCACATAAAAAAAAAACTAATAATCACCAACTTTAACAATTAACCCTCTGTTTGACAAGTCCCCGAGAGCCTGGAGACATTCTCCCTCGCTCTGCCACTTCTGTGGTTTGGTTCAGCGTGAAGCCTAATTATAGTAGCAGCGTTAGCAAACATCAGATCACCGACAGGTTCAACAAAGTTGTTTTGATGGATGCACGTTATGTAAGAATCTGGGTAGCACAAAGACTTGTTGTGAGCTCTTGCGCTGGTTTCTGGTCTTTGATGAAGTGTCCTTCATGAAGTTCTCTTGAGATAAACAGGAAATGTCTTGGCGGTGGAACTCATGCTTTTTTATGTTGCCCTTTGAAGTCCTCTGTCAGGGCCATCAGTTCCCTTTTTGATAAACAAGGAAAAGTTCAAGGGAACAGTGCAACTCACATATGTTACCCTCTCTTCTAAGAACAAGAGTTGTATATGTGTGTGTGTATGTGTGTGTGTTGGATGGGGGGATGGTAGCCAGAGGGCCAAAGCCACTGAATCAGTCCTGAATACATTAAGGCCACTCTCTTTAAAAGTGTGCCAGAGAGTTCATGGTGGAAGACGCCCCTCCAAGAGCACAATAATGGGCTTCAATGCTTTCCATCTGCGGAGGGAGAAAGGCCTGTGACTGCACGTGCTGTGTGGAGTGGGCTCAACAATATATCAATTTATGGCCATCACAGCGGCCGTAAAAGTGCTCCTAAGGTGAAGACTGGGGCCGAGGAGTGAAATGCCAAAGCCATCAATACAGAGACATGATCAACAAAAAAAAGCACAAAAGTGTCAGCTGAGGGATTAGAGAGCTTTGCCCAGGAAGCCTGGAAATAAACATAATATACACTCGTAACAACTCTGGTGTTGATAGAAGTTGAGAAGTGTCCCCCCGGAGGAGCGACAGTCTATTGTTGTTGTGGTGGTGGTCAGACATCGGCAGACGGACACAACAGGGCTCGGGGGGGGGGGGAGGGAGGGAGGGCTGATTGATAGCTCCAGCTGTCCCAGAGGAGAGGAACACAGGCAGACAGCTGGTCACCTGTAGCCCCAGACATGACTGTGATAGAGGCGCACGGCATTGTGTTTCACTGCAGAGGGCAACCAGTGCAGTGCAGAGTTCAGGCCACTGTTCATCACAGCTCGAGAAAACAAACGGCGGCGCTACAGGGGATGAGATTTAAAGAATAAAAGAGCACTTGAGGAAATAGATTCAGCCCAGGAAAGCATGCAGGAGGCTGATTTATTGGATTTTGAGCAGCAATTCAACACTGAAGTGTTTGGTTAATAAGACTCAAAACACCTCATCATCTTCTAATGACAATGCAGTCCTCTAAATCAGACAGTTTCATATGCATGATTTCAGAGAATATCTGTTGTTTTGACACAAGTTACATGAGAGAGAAAAAAAGAAGAAGAAGAGATGAGCTCACACAGGCACAGGGATTAATCCAGAAGCAAGAGGGGAAAGAAAGAAAAAAGAGACACCCTCCCCCTCTCGCAGCCGGCCAGCCAATCAGCACACAGAGGAGCTGGTTTACTTGGAGACCAAAGAATCTGTGTGTAGTGATATGACATCATCAGCTGCCCATTAAAGGAGAGGTCACTTTTTCTTTTCTTCCTTTTTCCTTCACCTTAAAGAACGAGGGAGGAAGTGTGATGTTTTCCAAGAATGTCTGAGGAACAAAGACCCTTCCGAGCATCTACCTCTCCTGTTTCCCCCCCCTTATATAGATAACACGTAAAATGATTGTTGTGGCAGTCTATTCCCATTGTACCTTCCAGGATTGTCTGAACTGCTACTTAGGTAATATTCATGAGTTGTTCAGACAGGCACAATTCATAAATTCAACAACTTGCCTCTGCCGTTTTCTGTTTGTCGCTGCAACACTGAGGCAAGAAATGTTCAGATTTCAATGCTTCCATTCATTCACTGACAAACAAGCTTTATGTTTGGGATGCCCTCACTGCATACAGTATGTGTGCACGATCCTATTGGTTCTCTGTGCTATGTGTCTTCAGCTTTACGGGCAAAAAAAAAAAAAGCTGCCAGTTTGTGTTTTGTTTACTTGGCAGCGTCAGGGCTGTCTGACTGATGCATTCTGGATCGTCTCTCCCAGGACGTTCTTTCTATGTTTTATTCATCGGTGTGATGGGCTATAGACTTCCCCCTGACATAATATTATTGATTGCCTAATAGACTATCAAAAGAATAGCCCCACTCAAGGCATCAAGACTTTAGAGTATACCTTTATTTTTTATAGATAATTAGATTTTCAAAAAGTAGGGCTGCAAGTAACAGTTTCACTATCGATTAATCTTCCGAATTTCTTTGTCAATTAACTAATAAATAGTTTGGTCCGTGAAATGTCAAAGAGAGTGAATATATTACATAAGTCAAAGAGTAATCATGCTGAAACTATGATCAGATTAATTGATTAGCTGATCGGCAGAAAATGAATCTGTAACTATCTA
Organism: Leptoclinus maculatus; assembly: GCA_032191485.1. Lineage (NCBI taxonomy): Eukaryota > Metazoa > Chordata > Actinopteri > Perciformes > Stichaeidae > Leptoclinus > Leptoclinus maculatus. The sequence goes on from JAVDOI010000013.1 coordinate 6,969,714, forward strand.
GATAATTGCTTGATCACCTCGTTGTTTTTAAGCAGAAAGTGAATATTTTCCATGATATACAACTTAATACCTTTGGGTTTTGGTTGACCATACAAGACATTTGAATATGTCAACTTACAATTGAATGCAATATTTCAAATTGATTTGTCCACTGCAGCCCTAAAACAATTCAGCAAATACTCAAAACTGAGAAGCTGGAATTGAAAAATGATTAACGATGAATACACAACAGTAATTGATATTTCACTGACCGTTTGCGTTTCAGCTCTGAAATATAAAGAAATAAAAACGCATTAATTCATTTAACATTTACACTAAGCTTCTTTTTTTTTTTAAACTTCTTTTTGGACATGAAATATATTTTGTGAATCACCCTCCAGTTTCCAAATCGTGACACGAGACAGATGGCACTGGCACCTAGAATATTAATAGGCTGAGTCTATTATTGCAGTTTAGTTTTGCACTGAGAAGCTAACAGGTAAGAGACACACCAGCCAGCATCTCTCACTGCACAGAAATGATGTTCACAGGAAGCTGTCACACACAACAGAAAGTAAATCTGGCACTGAAAGGGTTAACGATGAGTGACACAGGAAGGGGGTCCCCTGCTTGGACCATACCAATCACATCAGTCACAACGACCCTGCTATTCACATGACTGAGCAAGAAACTCACTTCCAGGCCGGACCCTGCAATTGGCCTTCATCTCGACCGCTTCATCATAAAGACGCTGTGATGATTGTGGACGTCTAAGCTGCCATCACACTCTCCTCAGTGAAACTACCGTCAGTGCTCAGGCAGCAGTGTTGTTGAGTCACATGTCCTGCAAAATTTACAACTCCCGATGGCTCCCCCCGTATTGCCTCGAAATCAATATGTGGCAACCTGTGCTTTATGACCACATAACAGTTCTAAAAGATGTAGTAGCAGCAGTGCATACAGACGTATTAGCTTGGTCGAGTGCCGGACAACAAAAGCGAAACCCCCTCATCTGCTTATTTTCCAGTTTACTGCAGCACTTCCTCATTGAAGTGTTTACATGCAGCACACGTGCTTTCAAAGAAGAGACAGAGGCTTCTGAAGCACAGGAAGCGCTCTGCTGAGAGTCACTCCTCTGATACTGATACAGAGCCAGTCTGGTTATGGTATGATTTCACATGTACACCATGTAGCAGCTAAGATGATGCAAAATCATATAGAATTGTAAACTCTACCCCTTGACTAAAGTTTTTGCTCGATTTATAGCCACAGCATTGAAAACAATGCATATTCTCATACTGTCAGTGTTATTACTGACATGCTTTACAGAAAACAAAAATCCTCTGCAACAAAAAGGTGAGAATCGGCCTGATTGTGATGATGGAAGTCCCTCGCCGCGTCACACTGTAACTGACACAAGCAGAAGGAAACCACACACCGCCATGTTTCCCGTCACAAACAGAGCACTTCCTCTTTTTTTCCTCTCTCATTGTCTGTGTAACAATTTCAAAGCATACAGTATATCACGACGCCAAAATAGGCGTTGCTGGAAAAAAAGTGAGCCGGCTCGCTGGAATTTCCAGCAATAGCAACCCATCGCGTACGGTTCCAAAGAAATATTTGAGTCAAGTGTCGACACGACATCGTCACACTAAGACATATAACAATGTAATAACCGTAACTCAACCAACAGAGAGGAGTTACTCATCAGTTTTTTCAATGAATCTGTTCACATTTCTTTTTGTATTATTGGTTTTGTTCACATGCCATTGAGGTTATAAACTAATTGAATGCAAAGTAGATTTACTACAGATAGTTTAACATACATTAAGTTGCTTTGAAAACAGCAAGAAAATATGTTCACTTTCCTGGGCTGCAAACATACTTTCAAGAAATAGTTCAATATTTTGAGAGATGTTTCTATTTACTATCTCGCCAAAAGTTACATGAGAAGATTGACACCACTCTCATGTACATATGGAGCTACAGCTAGCAGCCCTTTAACTTAGCTTAGCATAAAGACCAAGACATGTCAGATCAGTCACTGCTCCCGGATAAAAAGTTTACCCGCTAATAACCCCAATAAAACCACAACCGTTGTTTTTACATGTCAGTCTCTGTACGGATCAAACAAAAATGTATCATTAGTGAGTAGAGGTGCTGGTAGATAGATTTTGTTTCCTTTGGACAAACCCTCGCTAGCTTGCTCTCCCTGTTTCCAGTCTTTATGCTAAGCTAACAGGCTGCTGGCTGTAGCTTCATGTTCATCGGACAGACATGAGAGTGGTATCAATCTTCCCATCTAACTGTTGGCAAGAAAGGGAGCAAAACAATCAGCAGCTACTTTCCTTTTAGGCTGTAGACTAACAAACATCATTACCTATTTAACACAGCTATTGAACAACTCCTTTAAACTCGACGTACAGAGGAAGACAGGTAATTGTGAGCCATGTTAATATATACTATAACTTATCTTGGTTATTTTATCCAGTTATGGGTGAATGTGAGCCCCCTCCCTTAAAAAGGCTTTGTACTAGTTAACTCAGCTTTTGGGTCTGCAGCAGTTTGTTGTCAGCAAACAAAATCACCCCGTAACGTCTAATGAGTGGCATTTTTTCACTTGAGGGGGGATGGAGGACATTACGGCGCTGGTAATGGGGGAACGGCAGGGGAGGAGCAGGTTGGGGTGGCTGGGGGGGACGTGCAGTCGCTGAGGCTCGGAGAATCTGCATCCCAGCATGCTGCTGTTACCACGGCTACAGGGACATGCGGGCCAAATGGAGGTGCCAGGCCGACAACAGTGAGGCCCAATTAGAGACCCTGGGAGAGGGGAAGATAATGAAATCCAGCCCCGGACTGACGTGGGTTAACTAAATAAGTCCACAGTCGTTTAGCGCTAACAAAAAAGACGACCGGGTGGATGTCGGGGCAGGAAAAGTGGTCACAGATCCCCGGACAGACAGATTTATTGACTGACAGACTGAGAACTCTGTTGGACTTGGTACTGTTATTTCATCACTTGTGTGTCCTTGATTTGCTTGCTTTACCACAGCTTCCCCTCCTCCCACACACTGCTATTTCCCCCGTTTCGCTCTTTCATTCTCTTTCTCTATCAGTTTCAATTCACAGTTTCTCCGTCTGTATCTCACTGACTCTGACACACACTTCCCCCAATACACACACACACACACACACACACACACACACACACACACACACACACACACACACACACACATAAACTACAGCTTCAACCTGCAGAATGGCCTCAGAATGTGAGAAAGGGACAAGTAGCATGTGTTTACCGAGCACTACTGTCCACACATCCGTTCCCACAATGGCCCCATTGAGGGTGGGCCCAGGTTAAAGCCTATTTAAAAGGCTTGTTTAACACTGAGAAGAGGGGCCGCATACCCGAACCGCAGGGAAGGGAAGGTGGGGGGAGGGAGAGGGATTCACAGCGGGCTCCTCACCCTCCACCCCAGCTTTTTCTTCAAAGCCGAGCTCGTGTTGTGCTGACAATTCACTTTATCTTTTTCTCTCACTAGACTTTTTCTTTTACCTTTTTTTTTTTTGAGTGTTGCTCAAAAACTGTACTTTTTCACATCGTGGTCGTGTGCACGTGTGAGAGTACATGTGGCCGCGCCACAGTTTGAGTTGAACGGAGGACAGGGGGCCAACGGAAAAGGGAGAGGACGGAGAAAAAGGGTGGGAGTCGTTGTAAAAGTAGATAGTTTTAGGAGGGAAAAGCAGGATGGATGGGCAGAGGGGAGGAAAGAGAGAGTCAGGACAGCGAGGGAATATTTTCCCCTCCACCCTCCCTCCTTCCCGCCTTTCTCTTCTCCTCATGTGAAGGACAAGCCTGGCGGGGCTGCAGTCTGGCCCAGTGATTGTGTACGGCGCCTTGCGGTGCCTCACACAGGAACCCCATTAATCACTGGAGCAGGTCTCTCACTCCTGGACACAAAGACCCCACACGCCGACTCCACCGCATACACTTGCAAACACACAAACATTATGAATACTTGCATATCTGCATGCGGGTGTGAGAGAAAGAGGAAAAGAGAGCAAAGGGAGAGGTAGGAGTTTCCTAAGCGTTTTCACAGAGGTACACATAATTATTTCTAAAATGTTTTGGCAGCGTTCAGCAGAGAGGACTGAGAAAGGAATGCCAAATAGTTTGGAGTCACACCAAGAGAGCCGTCTTGAATTGGTTTAGCATTTAGTCATCGAGTGAATTTGTTCCTACAACACATCACAGTCCTGATATTTAAAACATTAAAGTGCCCTTATATATTGTGATGCCAAAACAGCTTATTTCATATTATACCCCGTGGTGCAAGAAAAAAAAAACAGTATCTGATCTAATTAGGCAAGAAAGCAAATAGCTAAAGATGACTCTGATGTCCTGAGAAGTTAGATATCAGCGCAAAGACGTGCAGGAGATACACATATTATCCCCACAAGTCAAGCAGGCAATGTTTTCCAGGTCATTTGTTGGAGAAATCCCTGCAGCAATTCTATTTCCGTCGGTTGCCTTGAGCGCCAGTCCATGTGTACACAGCCCGTCTATAGTAGGAGCCGAAGAAAGGACACCACTGAGGTCATCCCCTATATTAAGACTACAGGCTCTTCTTACCCCCAACATGCACTGCATGAAAACATCGACCGTAGCAATTCATTCACTCCCACATGCAGTTATGAAATAGAAACAAAAATCACTGCGTCATTGGGGAGGGGAATACACTTGAAAAGGAGTGAATTATTTAATAAAGATTAGACTAAATCATGTAAAATCAATGGCAATAAATGAAAATATTACAGCTAAATGGGATGATAAAACAAATGACGCTCTCGTCAACAAATCTGCATGTTATTCTTAATTATCCACCATGTTGTTTGTCGTCTTTAACACCTGCAGAAACTGTCCTTTTCAACCTTAAAATGTCTCGACCTGTATGCCGCATGTGTATTCAAACCAGCGCATATGCAAACATAAAAAAGTAGAAAAACAAACAGCAAATTGGATTGATTGATTGATTGCACAATCTGCAGGTGGAGGAGGGCGAGGAGCAGTAAAATGTGGAGTTGTCTGGCATACGAAGAGACAATCATCTGTGTGGGTATGTGTGTGTGTGTGTGTGTGTGTGTGTGTGAATTTGTGCGTTTCTCCTCCACTCTGCCTCTCAGACATCCCCCTCTCATACCTAATCCCAGCCCAGCCACTATAATTTACTGCCCCATCGGTAACTAGCCATCGACAGGGAGGAGATGAGGAAGAGAGGGGGAGATGCCGGAGCCAGAGGCAGGCTGAGGGTCAATGGCTATATCGAGCACATAAACCCCCATGTAATGAGCAATATTTGTGTACTGGGAGGAAGGTCGTCGAGGTGAAATGGAGAGGGAGTTGCACGTCACATGCAGACACAGGACTCCATTAGTGAAGAGATGTAGAGCTCTTGCATGATAGTGTATGTATGTGCAAGCAAAAAAAAAAAAGAAACTGAAAAGATGACGGAGGCAAGTACGCTTTCATCACGTATCATTTATTGTGTACGGCTTTTATTGTTGTCTGTCTGAAGCCCAAATGTGCTGCTGCTTGTGTTGCTTATAAAAGAGATTTCTGATCTTAATGAGACTAATCTAGATAAGCAGAGATGAAAATGAAAACAAAAGCCATACGCTAAAGGGGCCATTTGTTTCCTTTTGAACGCAGCCGTTTACTGTCTTGTGCGACAGAGGGAATCATTATCCTAATTATGTGTTATTGCATAATCAATGTGTTTATCGTGATAAAGCGGATACGTTTTTTTTTTTTTTATATCTAAAATCCTGCATGTGGCGAGGGGGCCGGCACTGAATGTTCACCAATCCTGTCCATACTTCTGTCTTCTAGCTCTAATGTTACCAGATCAAAAACACACAACAAAGTGAATCCAATCAGCACTGAGCAGCTGACCTCCGCCTGTGTAAACATGTTTTCAGAAGGAGTCGGAGTGTTTTTTCATGGAAAAGCTGAGCCTTTGTGGAGAGATTAAGGCAAGCAGGATCGTCATGGTGTTTTTTTGAGATTTAATGCACATTGCGGCTACTTTAATCATCTCGGTCCTAACATGACATCACACTGTACCGATGCATCCAGACGAGCCTTTGGGCCCCCCGTCTCACCCCGCGCTCATCCCCGGTGGTGAAAGCCCCCGCCGGGATTGGGCCCAACATAAGCCCCCCTCTCTAACTGATGGGGCTCAGGGACGTGGAGTGACAGCATGTGTTTCATGATGATTAAACGCTGAGCGAGGAGCCCATCATTGACCGGGCATCACACCTCCAGGTGCTGTTAATCATCTTAACAATACTCTTCCTCCATCTCACACACGATGGATCCATATGCAAGGGCTATGAATCTATCAACAGTTGTTACAGTAACGACTGTGATACCGCTGATGACAAGTGTTTGTGTGGTGAGAATAGGTGTAATGGCAGGGCTAACTGATCTACATCAATGTGCTAATGGAGCCCTGATACTCTAATTAATTAAACTAGCAAAAAGCAAACAGTGTCTATTTATTTATAACTTCCTGCAGTCAATTCCTCAGCGGATCAGGTCCGTGGTTGCAGGTGCGGTTAGAAAGCAACACAAGATGTTGATGTAATCTGACACCTCAGCACTGTTAAATCCTCACAAGCAAATATGTGTCTGTTTAAACCTGCATGCTTTTTCCGAACATGAGCACATATGCAGGGTCTAGAAGTAGCAGCATGGCAGATGTAATAAAGCTCTTTAAGGGGACACAAACATGAAATACGTAGCCTGTAAATCTTTTATAATCTAATTACAAGCAATTTGAAAATCCTTTGCCAACCATTTACATGTGCACTTTTAATTCTGGGTGCTTGACACCCCACTCAGCTAAATAATCTCAGTTTGCCTAATCTATTAGAATCTAGCTCAGAGGTGGTTTACATGGAAGAGTTTTCTGTCGTTTCTAGAAACTTGTGACCCACATCCAGCCTGCAAAAATTCAAACAACATTGGCTTTTTTAGATAAGAGGAGGCATTACAGAATAACATGTTTCCTTTCTGTCTGATTAATGCATCAGTGACAGATGCTGAGGGGATTAGGTCTAGATTAGTATCCTTTCCACCCACTCTGTTTTCCTCTGATGGCCACACTGCCTTTCCAATGGTCCTTTTTAAGAAACAAACTGGATCAGCTTTCCGTTTTTTGTTTTTTTTCACTCAGCAATTGTTTTTATGTTGTTTTGTCAAATACGTCTTGTAGAGTAGATTATTTTCCCACTTTCACAAATTGACTGCTGGACCTCATTTCATACTGAAATGTCCAACTGCTCAGCCAGGTACTGTTACACAAAAGACTTTCCTGCGTGGTGTGATCGGTTTCACTTCACTGCTCTGGCACTCTCCGTGCTCTTGTTTTCAAGCATGACTCATCATTTCACCTTTATTAACCTGACTCATCGGTCTTGGAGACCATATCTCTGCGTATTATTTTCCTGCTGTGCGATGGGCTGGAGAGCTTCTGGGGTGGATTCTGGCAGCTGTTTTAGCAACCCAGAGATAAAGCTATCAGCGACAGGACCTGTTCTCCATTGTTGAGAAGAACACCCAGATCCTAATGAAGTGCATGTAAGCAGCATAAAAGGGACCAGGGTGTGTCTCTTCCTCTCGAACCGAAGTAACGCCGGTTTTCTCAGTGTTCCCTGAAACTGCATTCACAAGCAGATGTCTGCTGGCAGGGCCTGCCAGATAATGACAAAGGATTAAATCGCCTGATTCCCACACCACCAGCCTAGTGTGTTTGTCTACCCTCTTTAGCCACAATTTATGGGCTCTGCAGAGCTGAGATAGATCGACTATAGGAGCATAAGCCCCGGAGGAATAAAGAGGAGTGCTAATCGGTGAGGAATAATTCCAATTCAGGGCACTGATTTGGGATTAATAAAAATGCAAATTCACAGAGATGTGATGGAATGATTTCTTGTGTTGATGACGTGTTAAGCTGATGTACAGAATATCAAGTTGTTTTACCACTGATTCGATTTTGTGTTAAAAACATGTAATGGATTGATACCACTTTCATATAGGATACATGCAGCCTGTTAGCTTAGCTTAGCATAAAGACTGGACACAGGGGGAAACAGTTGGCATGGCTCTGTCCAAAGGTTTGAAAAATGTTTAAATCCCCATTTCTCTTCTCTCATTTTTCAGTTAACACCAACACAGCAGCCCACACGCTGACTCTAAGGCTATATGCACATTTCTGTTTGCATTTAAAAGGGCGTATTTTGAGTTGCTTTTGGGCTTACAGGCTCCACTGGATCGCATTAGAGAGCTGAAATCCCATGCAAACTAAATTCAACCGCTCGATTAGAGTATAGCAACGAATGATGCTAACGTCTAGTCAGGTTAAAAATAAATGAGCTATTTAAAAAAACAAAAAACATGAAAGAAACTAAAATAAACAGAACAATCCCTGTCACACATGATAACCTGCCATTTTAAATCAAAACATAGATTTTCTCGGTTTTATCTCTAAAACACCGAGGCAACTTTGGATGCACACTGCTTATTTCTGGTGGATGATTTGTGTACCAAACCTGGCAGACTATCATTTGTGTGTGTTTTAATGCAGAGCCCCACTGACTCCTGCAGTTTTGCGGCTCAACCCAAAATAACACAGTGTGTTTGTCATTTTAGGGATAATATAAGCTGGCTGGAAAAGGAGAGCAGAGCGGCAAAGCAACAATTAGAGAACTGTTCTCCCCGGCTCGTGAACAGGTCACTGTTTTCATTTGGTCAGGCTCGCTTGGCCGCGGTGTAATAATCAACCGGCAACACCGTCTTACTGTAAAAGAGCACTCGGCAGAGCAGAGAGTTGAAAGCAGGACACGTACTCTCACTTCACCTCAGCCCGCTTTTTTCTCGCTGCTGGGAAATGTAGTGTGAAATGAAAGATCCACATTTTCTCAGCTGTTTACAGTCTCGGCTTTGTTAATGTACATTTCTATTCATAACCTCCCAATGCATTAATCTTCCCTTATGCATACACATTACAAGAGGCAACACTTTCCACCACAGCGTATGTGACGAGGAAAGTATCCTGACAATCCCTTTCTTTGTTTGCAGTAAACTAAGGCACTCACCTGTGACTGCAGTGGCGTTGGCAGCCATCCAGAGGTGTGTGTGCGTGTGTGTGTGTGTGTGTGTGTGTGTGTGTGTGTGTGTGTGTGTTTGTGCATGTGCGACTAAGTGTACAAAAGACAGAGACAGGGCCAGTCAGGCGCCTGCATTGGTTTGCCTATTTCCACACAGTCTGGGCCCCAGAGGAGGATTTGCAGGCCAGATAGGATTAGGCTCCCTCTCTTTACACAACAGCGATGGGGATAAGGAGTCCGCAGAGCTCAGGCGCACTCCAAAGCCCCATTAATACACAGCAGCAGATGAGTACCTTAAACAGCTGAGCCCACTCTGCCCATGTTTGGTTATCAATGCTCTGCTGCTGTGCCGCCGGTCAATTATGCTCACAAACCAGCAATTCCCGGTGGAAAATTCACAGAATGCGCCAATTATCAGGGACATCTTCCTGTTACTGAGCCGCGGCCGCTTTTGATCAGTCGCATTTCAGCTCACTTGAAGCCTAAAAAAAAGAAATCCTTCTGTACCTGTAATCCTGGTTGTCATATCATCACAGCACTTAATAAATGTAGGGAGGACCCTCATTATTTGGCACATTTTGGTTCATTTAATCATACAATGGCAGTATCACTTGTCATTATATCTCTCGACTAGTCTCCCATTCATGCACGTCCATGCCACTGCATTCCTATCCTTAATTGCAGTTTACATACTGTAAATATTTCCTGTATTACACAAATACAAAGTGATTAATGAACATAAACGATCTCATGATCCCTGATTATCTAACAAAAACTGCCAGCTTCAACAGCCCCAGTGGGTAGAATGAGACCAGTCCCAGTGCGTCTTCCACATACCGGTATCTTACCGGAGAAGGTTTACATATGTGAAGGGTCCTCCCTGCCCTGCGAGGGCTCAAAGAGCCCTAATCACATTAAGACAAAGCCACTTAGATATTACTGCAAACTCTCTCTGAGCTCAGATCAGACCATCCAGACAAGACAGCAGCAGCGGTCCCTCATCAGACACTCTGTTTGCTTCAGTTTGATCCTCATGTATCACTGCCATCAAGTCTTCATGGTAGCATGTAGTACACTGCTTACTTCCTCATTAGCTCTGCACGTACCGATTCACAAGTGGTGTGTCACCAAGGCGTGCTCTCGGCAGAAATTTCCTCCCATTTCCTATTATCATTGTCTTCAGAGCTTCAACATCATCTTTCCCATCTCATCCTGAAGTCTCTTCCTCTTATCCCCTTCATTTGCCACCTCCTGCAGAGCGTATTGATCTCTCCACAATCTGCCAACTACACGTCCCACAGAGACTGCTGCGGCTCAGTGCACAGTACAGGAAGTTAAAAGAGGACAAACTGCTAACAGCGGACCATTTCCTGCACAAAAATTAAATTATTTTGATGTTGGCGTGAATGTGAATTAGGATCACTGTCACTGTTTCATTCTTCCTTTTTTCTTTTGCACTAAACAAACACACACATTTACTGTAAGAAGTAATTCAAGGGTATACCTAAGAGCTCAAATTCCGCTGGAAAAGAAAAACAGAGCAACGCTATGTTGTGTGTGATGTGGAGGGCCTGGGGACACGGGGGACACTGACTCAGTGTAGAATGGACAGGGACGTATAACAGAGCTAACCAGCTACGAGGAGCTACTGTCAGACTCTCCGTTACTCCGCTGGAAAGACGGGGAGTTTGACTAACTGTGTTGTGGCTGGGCAATCTGGTTTCCTAAAAATCACATTCTCATCCAACAAAACTGTATTGTACATTACGTTTCGAGAGCCACATTTCTTTTAACAATTTGTTTTAAACTTAATCAGATAGTTTAGCTGCGTAGACCTAACTAAGCAGTTGTTTTTTGTTAATCACATATTTCAAGCTGTTTAAAACTGCTACTGTTTCCCTCAAAACGCCACAGAGAGCGGTTTGGCTAGCTGCTCTATGACGAGAGGCCCACCGGTGTGCGTCTCTCGGGGAATGTCAACACTTCACTATGGTCATGCTGTTTATTTGGATGAATGTTACTGCTCGTCAGCCCTAAATATCCCGTTAAAGCTCCGGATGTAGCACCGTAATCGGTGTCGCCCGTGTGTTTTGTTTACTTGAATATTCTGCAAAATGCAGGATTGCGCTCAATTACAAACAGCAGACAAACACAGTTAGCGTCGTTGCTGGAGGCAGATTATTTGCCTGATACTCGTCAGGTGGCCGGGAACAGGACTCTAAAAGCTAATGTTGCTCGGTATCTGCTGGATGTGTAAATACGACAATGATGACCACGAACAAATTGACATATCAACTTAAAAGGTGATCGTTTGTCAATGTAGTCTCTATGTTCTTTTTCTGACGCCTGCACGTCGGAAATAAATCTGTAAATGTGGGTTTAAGTCTAGCAAAAGATCACTTTTATGGTTGATAAAAAGAAGAATGTCAATCTCAGGTGTTTGAGATTAAGTCTGATGTCCTCCATGAAACCTCTACACCCTTACTTTCCACTTATCTACATAAAGGGCACATCACGTTCTGCAGTGGTAATGAATGATGGCATTGGGCGTGAAATATTAACGAAATTCCTCTTGAGACTGGACTGGGATTAAACTAATAATTTTAACTATGTAATTTTGGTGTAAATGACCTAAATGATCTGTATTTATTGCTAACAGGTCTTTTAACTGCCTTGAATCAGCCAAAATAAAGTTCCATTTTGTCCGAAGCTAAATGCCAAATTTCATGCTATCAAATGACTTGGTAGTTGCAGAGTGCTGATGCACAGTATTCTCATTGATTTCAAAGGCGAGGAGATCGACATTGCAGCCAGTCAGACGGCTGTCGACGGTGCTGAGATTACTGCTACTCTTCCAAGTCTGTTCTGCTCTTTAAGATTAAACAACCTGCTGTGGACAGCGAGGACATTATTAACAACGGTGTTGGTAGATTGTGGTTGTGTTCGGGGCTTAATTTCAGAGCCTCCCCGGTCTCTATCTGTGTGTTAAACGCTGATTTGCAAGCCACGTTCGGGATCTGAACAGGCAAAGAAAGGGTGTAACAGCGATGGCAACCCATGAAAGAAGAGGGAGGTCGTAAAGACGCCCGTTTCCGACGCCACAGACCATTTCTCGCTTTTTACTGGGTCTCTGCCACAAGGAGGTCAGGGGGGTCTGAGTGGAGCTGTGTGTCTGTGTGATTATTGAGCAGTGAGGTCAGATCACGGTCATGGACGTTTACAGATAAATATATGATCTAAAAAGAAAGAGTTGCAACAAAGCCTGACAATTGAGAGCTCATTAAAACTCACAGCTGTGGAGGGATGGTGGGATGGTGAATTAGCAGAAGGGAGGAAAATGAGGCTATTTTCACTGTCTGTTGTCTGTTCAGCTCTCAGTGTGCAGCAGACCTGTAGATGGAGGAGGGGAAGGGAGGGAGGGAGGGAGGGAGGGGGGTCAGCTGTATTTAGCAGGGGAAGCTTCCTGTGCGTGGGCCTCATGGCGCCGAGCGGGGGACAGGATCCACAATCCAACTTGCTGTCTCCACAAAACACCCTTTGCTACAAAACACACACACCCTCTGGCACCGATTCTGCTCTCAATTTCCTGCCTGTAATTTCGGGCTGCTGGTCAGAGAAAAAGCAACTTCCTAACAGTGAAAGAAGCCGGACGATCATTCGCTGCTTGGGTCACGAGCAAATAATCTTGCTTCATGGTAAAAGAGAGATGTTATGTAAGAGCAGAGGAAGTGGCAAGGAAATGTGAATGAAACAATTAGTGACAGTGACTGATGAAAATGTAAAAGTATCCAGGAACTAATTTAGACGTATAACGTCGCAAGATATCAGGACTCAATCTCAACTACTTTTACATCTTTATTTTCAGAGCAGAAGAAGAAGGATAGCACAAAATATAAAATACATTTTAGTTCACAATGTCCTTTCTCTGTGCAGCCATGATTATTGATTTCCCCTGAATTACATGATCTATGTCAGATCAATAAAAGGAAAGCATTTGACTATCAGATCCTGTGCATTTGATTACCAGCTCTCTGCAAAGCCCTGACAAATTAGTCGGAGCAGAGGCTACTCTTAAGTCCATATTGAAGACATTCAAATGTCCCCCTCAGTTATATTTAAATTTGTTGTACCTGAATAAAAAGACCAAACAATTCCTCTTTCATCCATTCACTGCCCTCAATATAATTAACACTACACATTTGACTATATAGAGATAAATAAATCAAGATTTCAGACATGTATCAATCAGTCATTTTGCGTATACACTGACAGGTTTAGAGTCCCACAACGGCCGTTTTCGCATTGCATTTTGGGATTGTTTGCACACAGTCAAGTACATGCCATGGACAGGTTTTTTGTGCCATTGTAGGGATTCATGGATGGCTTTTCAGGGCACAAATATCACACTCTGACTGTAACTAATTCAATTCACTCAATTGTAACTCTGGCGTCATGAACACATTGTGCTTTATATAGTAAAAAAAGGGCGGCAACACTTCTATGAGCTCAATGCTAACCTCAACATTTGCTTATAAGTACTAAACACAAAGCACAGCTGAGGCTGATGGCAGTGTCGTTAGTTTAGCAAATATTTGTTCATCAACCAAAGGATTGGACACATTAATATTGGGACCTGATGATGACGCAATTACAAAAGCCAGAGGACCACCAAAGTTATTGCAATTCATCCTGTGGGGGGACATGAATGTGTGAAATACATTTTATGACAATCCATTCAATAGATATCGAGACATTTCAACAAGTCAACGTTGGCGCTAGAGGAAAATTCAGAGGATCATGAATGTCAGCAGGTTTCATCCTCTGTGGTTAATGAATTTAATGGCATTTTATCTTATTTGTTCACATATTTCAGTGTTGAACAAAGTGGTGGACCAACCCACAGACAGACCTATACATTACATCCAAAGACCAACAATCACGAAAAATGACCAAAACTAAACAGAACGCAGCTTTATGCCACATCTGTTTGATTAGTTCATTGACAGAGTTGTTACCACTGGCACAGTGACTCTTACTTTATTTTCAGAAGTAGAACAACAGCATATCATACTGTGTGCTTGCATCAGCCATCTATTATCAAATCTAATACCACACACAGAACCAAACATTACTTAAAGACGGCCACAAGGTGCCAAACCTCTAATTAGCCTGGCCTTTAGTTCTCACCCATGATAAACAATCTCAGTGAGGACAGCCCTTTAATTAAAAACGTGACAAACCCTGCGTCCACATGCTGTAAAAGACACATTTATTCCTGCAGTGCCTCTAACTTTACACACCAGTGCCGGCCATCTCATCACAAACAATTCCTAATTCATGGACATTACAAGACCCAGAGGATGTTCCTAATTACAGGGCATGTGTAAACCAAACCAAGCCTGGTTACCCCTGGAGGAGTAAGAACACAGGAACATCAGGCTGGAGCCAGTTTTATTGCTGTTGCCAAGGCTGAGGAGAAGAGCATGGAGGAAGTCCTAAATCAATCCCACTCACTGAGGGGGTTCACAGTAGGAAAGAGGCTGTCATCAACAGGAGGTGGATCTGTCGCGATCAATTACAAGACCGCAGGGAATAGCCCTAATGAATTTTGATAGCAGCCTTTGTCTCTCCTTGTTTTAATGAAGGACTTTTCCGTCTGAACACTTCATTTTATGTACATTCCTTCTTTTCCCAAAATATAGCACATTTAGGACATGTTGTGGGTGTGCTATCAAAAGTTCTATCTGAACAGAGAGACACTATTTTTAGAAGTCCAGACAGATTAGCCACTTATTTACTACGCCAGTTTGTTAATATAATTGATTTTACTTATGAAATGTAATTGCTATTGTGCAGATAAATAAAACTAATTAGAAGTGCATTAGGTTTTTTTAAGAATATTGTTTTTTTTTAAGCGTACTCATTGGCATCCTCATTTTCCTCCATGCACGGCTCAACTGAAGGGCAGGGCGGCAAAACGCAGTGTTGAAACCCACAAACGTCTGGGGGCACACTTCAACCGCAGTAGCACAACCGAAACACATAGTGAGAGGACTGTGAAAGCCTAAACAGGTCAGAAGTAAACTTGAGATACACACATAACACATAATACTCTCTCTCTTCGAGTAGTAGTAGCTGACGCAGCCACCGAAAGAGGACGTGGTAACTAAACTCTCTAGTATTGTTCAGAGAGAAGAGCCATGAACTTTAAACCTTAAATACTGCATCAAAATGAGAGATAAAAAAAAAAAAAAAAGCAATCAGCTCAACTTTGCAGCTAGCAAACAGGTTGCTAACATATGCCAGACAGCCTGTGTTTATCACCGTATACGTTCACAAACTGAATCTAAATGACTAGCTTCCCACAACAATAACAGCAACAGTGCATCCCATTCAAAGGACAAGCCCGGTGCCAAGTGCAAGGACATTGTGGAGTATTGATTTCCGGCAAAAGCTTTACCAATGTTCTCCCCATATGTAGGTCAATGAGGCTGCAGACTCGCACAAGTGCAGCTTCCGTCAGATATTTAGGTCACACCCCAATTACAGCAAGGCAGAGAGATGAGCTCTGCGGGGGGAAATATCTTTATGGAAAACAGCCATTTCTTTGAATATTATTTGAGAGTTATTTTGAGACTGAGCCCTGGCAGGGGCTCAAAGCAACAAGCAGCGGTAGCAGGAAGATGACAGCTCGGGTGATTGGGTTTGAAAGTGGACCTGTCTAGCCTCTATGCTAATGCTCCGGCTCCTAGACAGTCTTCTGTTGGCTCCGACCCCTTTTTCTTTTTAGATGACATCACCATTCGCACAGGCATGTTGACATCAATGGGAGAGTATGTTTTGTCAATCACATCATTAAAGCAGAGCAAACCTTTTCGGTTCTCTTAAATAATTTGTCCATCACATGTGCTTATCGTCACCACTTGATAAAATCGGATTCACATCCCAAAACAAAGTCCATAAATCAGTGCTGCATTCTGAAACTCACGGAGAGCTTTTACAAGAGGCAGAAGTTGCCAACCTCATTTTACCTCTCCAAGGGAAGCCCTGGGAGAGTAAGCAGACTGAATGTAAAGTCAATACCATCATACACAAGCTCTGCATGTGGTCTGCGTCAGATCAGCCCTCTGAGCGGCTCTCAGCCAGGGGGGGGGGGGGGGGGGGGGGGCGGAGGGTAGGGCTCATTTGAAATCCTTTGAATGCGCTGAAGAATTGAAGCTGATATGTTGAAGCCTGTAGTGAAAAAGATAAACATGCTACTGCAGGTGCTGTGAATAAAACAGACTTAAGAAAAAAAAAAGGAAACGGAACAAATGACAAAGACAGACAGTTGTCAAGGCGAAGGAGGCAGGAAGAACAAGTGCTCCTAATTCACAAGATTGTCATTAGCGTGACAGATTTAGTGCATGGTGACAAGAGGGCCTTGCACTCTAATTGGGGGTTTTCAGCTCTGCATGTTATTTTAAACTAGCGTATGATAATTATGGCACTAGTGACACTAACTCAACTCCCACACACACTTCTGGCAACATTCTAGATGAAGAAATAGTTACATTATGTTTAAGATAAAATCCCCCTTGTATCATATAACAGAAAGCTATTTCATGCAACCATATTTTTCAGATAAATAAAATGCCCTCATTGTAACAATCATGAATCTTATCAGCAGGCCTACTGGAAAACACCTTAACCTTTTGACAAATGTAGTTTTGTTGAAAAGTACTCTGATAAAGAACTTTACCACTGTAAACCAAAGAGCATTAGTGGGTTAACTGTGGGTTGCCACCTGGCACTCTACATCACAATAACTTACTCAGCTGCAGGGTCAGGCCCTTCAACAGAAATCCCCTTTACGGTGTTGTGCATAAATGTAATGCTAAATACAACAAATAACATCCTGCAACAAGTAGAAACCACATTTTTTTTTAACCATAAAAGTTTTCATAGGAAGTTAATGTTTCATTCATTTGTCTCAAAAATAAGTTTGAGGAAAGTCCCTGTGATTTGATAACACCACAGAGGAGTTTTCTCCCAGCTGCTGCGGCCACAATTTGAGTTTTAAAAACATGAAACTGGGCATTCCAGCCACAATTAGCATTTTATAGGCCACACTTGTAGCGTGACTCTAGGGGATGGCAATGTCGGTCTGTTGGCTGGTCCAACACTTTGGTCCAGACAGCTCAACAACTACTGGAGGGATGCTATGATATGTTGGGCAGACATTCGTGGTCCTCAAGAGGACGAAGCTGACTGACTTCTACTATTCCTCTACCGGCACCATGAGGTTGACATTTGTGGTTCTGCGTTGAATTTGCAATAGATATTTAAGGTTCTGAGAGGACAGATTCAAATAACGTTTGTAACCCTCTGACTCTACCTCTAGCGCCACCAGCAGGGCATATTTTCTATTGATTTTCTATGATACCTGCAAAATAACTTTATGTTTAGTGCTAAGAAGCTAACAGGTTAAACCAAGCTAATAAATATGACTATACCTGCTCAGCATCGGCATGTAAAATAGAGTGATTGTATAAACATGGGCCCTATGAGCTGCCAAAACGCAGAGGAACAGAAGGAGCACTGACGCTGCTGCTGCTGCTCTGCTAACATGCTGCTTCCGCTTCTCAGGCCGTGTAGACATTGCGTAAGATACAAAGGGGGAAAAAGTTCCAACACTGAATTAAAATACAATTCGTAACAAGTTTTATACAAGTCTTTAAATCTGAAAAGTCTTTCAGGATGAATGTACTTGAAGCGCAGTTCGCTATCGGTGAACGACGAGAGTCGGGTTACTTAAAAGAACCGGTTGGAACCGGTCTGTGCATTAGGTAAGCCATGACAGTGAGCCAACATGCACCATACATCAAAAAACTGACTGGGATACTGCCTTCATTAGGGTTTTTAATGACACCTGGTATTCCTGTTATGACATGTCAAAATCACGAGAGACTCTAGTTCTGCATTCACGGGGCTTTTCTCGAAGGTACTTAGAATAGAAAGTCGCCTGTTTTTCTCCCTCAGGGAAAAAAATATCATCTTACAATTTGCAAATGGTGTACTGTCACACGGCTTTCCTCTAAACCTCTTCCCTGTTACTCATCACCATGAGCCACATGGAATATTTTGACTTCTTTCCCGCTGAAAAATTCTCGTGAGCTGTACTAACAGTGAGCGAAAGCAGAAAATATTTCCTCCTTAATCTTAAGCCTGTTATTCTAAGACTCGGTCCCTCTGGCAGAAAAGACACACAGGATGGCTTTCCCAATGTTATCCCTTAAATCTTCCCCAAGTTATTGCTGGCATTAGTCTGGCTATTTCAGCTGTGATATCAAAGAAACACAATGGACCCATCAGAACACAATGTCCTATGAAGGAAAACCCAAAAATCTGTAACAGATACAGAATCAATTCCTTCAGCAGAGGCGGGCTAGGAAAGGTCTTTAAACAGATGCATTACATCATGTGGATCTAACAACCAGACCTGTGTGTCATACGCAGTGAAGTATGTGTCGATAGCAGATAATGACATGGTTTACACTACATCCCTCACACACACACACACACACACACACACACACACACAAGCAAGTGTGTCTGCTTCAGGAGGTGATTTTCACAAATGGAATGTATGATGTCAGTGTGTAAAACCAAAGACTGGAAAATACGAGACCAAGCCCTGAAAATTAGCAAAAGACAACGACGAAACAAGGGGGAGGGTGGGGTTTCCCGACGCACACCCCCATGCTTTTTTTCCCCCCAATTCTGCTGATGCCGTGGAAACTTCAAAGAAGTCTGAAAACAAGGAGGGATCTGTTTTTGTTTCCCCCTCTGCCTGCTACTAGGTAACTTGGCAGATGGCCGGGGAAAGGAAACCAGAAGTCTACAGGGCAGGAGGCGGCACCTCATCAACAACGACTGATGTCCTGATCTTATCTTCTAACACTTGGTCAGTCAGCAGCAGCACTGTGACTGTAGGCAATCAGTTTTACAGATCAAATGTCTATACGCAGTTTTACCGGGCTGCCAGACAAATAGCATTAGTCATGTGTCTGTAATGTATGCTTAAGGAAATGAGAACAACATGTGCTGAGTGCATAAGCAACTGTTCCCCCTTTTCTCCCCAATATCAATTTAATATTACACTTCACATGCACCAATCAGGGCCGTAGACAGGACTTTACAAATACTGACATCATGAGTCCAAAGTTACTGTTTTTTTTTTTTACACACCACTAACCAAACTCGATAGTATTTAATAAAAATCATGTCTTATTTACCTAACTGTTCGGTGGCCCGGTAGTTTGAGCCTCCCACAGTCCAAAGACATGCAGATGAAATGGGGTCTCTAAATTTCCGGCCCCCCCCCCCCCCCCCCCCCCCCAAGACCCTCACAGGATAAGTGGTTATGGCAAATGGATGGATAGATATCTAACTGTTTAGTAATAGACAAAAAAGCTAAATTTCAAGAGGTTTAGACTAAGAAACATCAAAGTCAGTGCAAAAAACAACATGTGTAACACCCTAAAATCCCCGTAAATGTTACAGAGAACAAGACCTCATAGCCTTAAATGGAATCTATCTATATTGTGAATTTATTCACAATGCTGTTTTACTTGGATGAACCTAAATAAATGAGGATATTTCATATTTAGATTTTTTGATGAGCAATCAAAAAACTGATTAAAACACTTTGTTTAATAATCTGAACGCAAAAAAAAAACACCTAACTAAAATAAATCAACAATAAATAGTCTTAAAAGACCTGTTTTTAAACAACAAACGTGAGTTTATTCATTTTTCATGAATGGTTTTCTTAATGAATAAAGTGGTGCTTTAAAAACATGCTGCGTTTACATTTTGTATCAGTGTTGTAATCACTACACAGAATATCCTCAATGTCTGAGGTATCTACAGCTCAAAGCCTCCGGAGTGGAATATTCTCTGTAAGCATTACACGCTGATTGTATCATTAGAAAATCAAATCAAAACGGTACCTATTAATTCATTTAATTTATTTTAAGCTATAAATCTTTGATATTATCCAAGTTATACAACATCTAATGTTTACTTTAATCACAAATTATGTACTTGTGTAATTATGTGCCTTCAAGGATCCCTCACTGTCTTCCCATCTGAGAATACAACACTGAAAAGCACTGCTGAGCTGGCGGTATTTGTTACTGTCTCTGCAGTGGTGAGTGCCAACTGTGAATCTGTGTTCCCCCCGTGTGCTCAGAGGGTCGACATCTGCCAACTGAACGCAAAGGTAACATTTTCAAGAGGCTATGTGTATTCTGTACGGCCATTAGATGAGATTTCCTGTGGGTCAATGAAGTGCCTCCGCCGCCGAGGGAAGGTGCACTACCTACCATTATAAATGTAAATATGATGGAGCGCGCTCTCAATTACAGGGAGGGGAAATGGAAACGTCTTGGCTCCAACACTCCCCATTCACGTCGCGCGGAGAAAAAACACTGGAGCTCAATCATGTCCTTTTTTTAGCACCTTGCAAGTGTGCAGCAGTGAAATAGTGTGACATTCGAGATAAGTCGTAATGACTCCCTTAACGACAGCAACTGGTGATTATTCAAATGTGAGTGAAGCAATTCATGCAGCAGAACTACTGTATGTTAAACAATTTTCTTACGATGAAATTACTCCCCATTCATTACTGACACACACACACACACACAGAGCCAGAGAGCCCGCTCTGCTTCCTTTGATGCTTCTCCATTCAGACAGATCAAAGGGAATAGACCTGATCACCCGTACATTGTGACAAAGACCAG
The DNA here is from genome assembly GCA_032191485.1 of Leptoclinus maculatus. NCBI lineage: Eukaryota > Metazoa > Chordata > Actinopteri > Perciformes > Stichaeidae > Leptoclinus > Leptoclinus maculatus. The sequence continues at coordinate 6,990,659 of JAVDOI010000013.1, forward strand.
TTCCTCCACAGAGTGTCTACAGCATGAACGTATTACCAAGTTAGTTATTTTATTCCACCTTTCAGCACAATCCCCTTTCACCTGCTTTTAATATCCCGTTCCATCAAAAAAGGTTATGATTTACTGAGGTGCTCTGCACTCTGAGTTATGATGATCTCACCCGGCTAGCTCTCAATACCTTTTCAAACGACTTACTATTCTGAGGTTTTGGCTGCTAGACACAGAACTATCAAAAACATCTATACAAAGTGATTATTTAGTCTTTTCTCCACGCTATCTTTATCAGGGCTCTTATCTCTCTCTCTCTCTCTGTCAGTCATGACAGCCGATTGCTCCGGCAGAGCAACAGCAGTCTGTAAAAGACCACAGGCAGAGCATGCCTTAAATGGTGAGTCGGCAGCTTGCAGCCAGGTGCTCGTGGTGTGCAAAGGACACTGTCGACCAAAGGTCACTGGAGAGCAGGGCTTAGATTACATAATCAAAGTTTGTTTCAGGCTTTAAATACATTTTCAGGGTGACTCTCCAATATGTGCTGCTGACTTACAGCCAATATGTGTCGGAAACCGATGCAATTGCGGCATCTTTTAAATTATCCTGATGGATTAAGTTTTCGACAATCGCAGAGTAAACTGCTGCAGTTTTCAGCCCATTCATCTTGCTATCCCTGGGTCAGATCCATGCGGGGGTGGGGGGGGGGGGAGAAAAATCAGACAATATTGATGTCTGAAACGGTCTCTTTTATTTGTATTGCTACTGGATGTTGCCAAAATGCAAATGGTGGCTTTGAAAACCAAAGATTATGTCATCAGTGAATAAATACATCAACAATACACATCAATATGCATTAAATTACATGGCGTCTCTCTGACAGACGCTTGTCAGATCCATCAGTGAATCTCATTGTCATCCATAACTTCTAATCTATTTCTACTTGTTAGCGTCAAGGGGGTGGGGGGGGGGGGGCATGCTGTACTCAAAAAATCGAGGAAGCGCCCTGGAAAGCACTGTGTAAAAGGACCCCCCCCCTCATTCATTTAGTGAGTGACTGCGTTGATGCAGCTGGGGTGCCAGTGCAGAGGGCTTCGGCCAATAAAAACAACCTTGAACCTGGCTCAACTTCTGCCACAAAGCAATGCAACGTCACACAGAAGGCGCTGCTATGTCACAGATCACAGATATTTGTCTTGTAACGAATAACAAGCTATTAGAACCAAACCAATGAAATGTTTGCATTTGCAAAATAAGACTGTTAGCACTTGTGCACTTGTGTTTGAATAGACACGGGGACGTCCCTTCTGTTGAGGACTGCAGAGGGGCGGTTGACATCTTTGGGTGGTCCTGTTCCCCCCCCCGTCATCTCTCCACGCACACAGTGTGGAACACTCGTGTGACATTCCTCTCAGGGGTTACCACAGGGTCTGTCCTTTCTCATTGATGTTTGGGAAATTTTAAGAATTTGTATTGTGCTTTGTTGGTCTTACTGCTCTTTGGACAATGGGAAGGCATGGAGAGGAATGCGCAGATCATTAAAGGGTCAGTTCACCCAATTTAAAAGAAAACATATTTCCCCGTTTTCCCCTGGAATAGCTGGTAGCACAGACCTAGAGATCGGGTCAAGCTTTATTTACTGAGGTTTATAGACGTCCTCTGGTGAGACTACCGACACCATCCCAATACAATGGATCCGAATGGAACTTGTGGAGTTCAAAGCACCGACTATTTCTTCTTTGGTGGAAAATATTCCTGATGAAAATTGTTCACTTTGGATTACCATAGTGTTGTTTCTCACAATACACATTTCTGGTGCATTTTTGAGCACCACAAATTAAATTCCACTTACTGTACTAGGGTGGCTGCAGAAGTGGCAGTATAGTCGATATCTCAAAAGCTGGACTAATAAAAACAAATCAAAAACAAAACAATTAAAGATGACTTCTTCAGGTCATCCAAATGCTTTTTGAATTACGCAAAAGCCAACTTGTTTAACAGAAAATCAGTGATCACTTTTTAGCAGCCACAATGAGAAGTGAATTAGACATTATTCAAATACTCCAGCTCCATCACAGTTTGCTTTGTAGAACGTTTCATGTCTGACCTCAAAAGACAGGAACTTCTGCACACAATAAATGTCCACTGATCTTTATAGAGACTTCCTGACTCCTACTGATGTTTTATAGTTTTCATATGTCTTTCCAGAGCAGATGCAGTCATTTGTCTGCCTGGCAAAAAAAACCTGTGCGCTCAGTTTCTCATCTGATGCCAGTGACTGCTCACACCTCAAGGAGAACAACAAACATATGTCCAAAAAATGAATATTAGACACCAGATTCCTAAAACCCTTCAAGCTTCTAATATCAGATGGAAGACCAACTCTCTCTGGCACTCCCGACCATCCTAGCCTTTGTCTTCCTGCCTCCGCGGGCTTCTGGCGCTCAGTGCGATGCGCGAGGGCAGGAGCAGCCCCACTTGGCACGAGGGGAGGATGATTCCCGAGCAGCCTGTCGACTTCACTCCCTAATGCTCTTTTCGCCTGCCCCACTGACTGAGTTTTTAATAAATGATGAGATGTGGTATAAATAAACCACAAGGCAGTGCAACTGCCAAAAGGCAGAGAGAGATACCAAGGTAACACACAAGAGGTGATAAATAAGTCAACAAGGACTCATTTGCACTACTTGGTTTCTATCACTGTCATTGTGACACTGAGTTAGATTGAATTTGAGGGGAAGCAACTGCTTTGATGCTCATGCATGAATTCATTTTTGGAACAAAAAAAGGCCAAGTTGCGCACCACTTCTACAGTTTCTAAATATAACTCAAAGGGCAAGAGCTTGGCTTTTCTGCACGTTAGCTTATTTCTTTCATGACTCCCCCCCATTCACAAGTTCAGCCATGGGCTATAGTGATACAATTCATTCTCTTCAACACGAGACATCTTTATATCAGTAATTATAAACAAGTTACTGTTTATAAAAGGACATCAGACAGTAATAACCTGTGAGATATCAACCACTGCAGGGTCTTTGCTTGCTGTTGTTTTCTGCACTTTCTGCTATTATATTACTGAAAAAAGTATAAATACAATTAATGTTCTCATAATGTTACTATAAGCTATGCTTTCTTAAATGTAAATATGGAAACTCTTACCAATAATTGACAACAGGTCATTGAATCATGTCAAAATGTGGGGAAATCGTAACAACAGTGCTGACCTCTATGAAATCAGTGGTATTTTGCATCAGTATATCAGCCTATATTCTCTATCACTGCCACTTTTGCTCCAGTTATGGTCTGCAGTTAAAGACAAACCTTGTCCTAGATTCTGCATGTGCTCAAGCTGGCACAGAGCAAACTTTTAAACTAGGTGATTGTACAGTTTGTTGACTCTTTTTCACGGGACGGTCTGGATGACAGCTAAATGCTATTAGCGTGAGTTGTATTGAGTGATGCGTACTGCATAAATTAAATCATTTTGAATAAACCTAAAGCTACAATAAGTGATATTTCAACAGCGCAGGGCAGAGGGACTCCAAAGCTAACACAATCTATAAAACAATCAGCTTATCAAATATTTATGGATAATGTGTTAGCAAACAATGTCCTCCTTCACACCCAGCAGACACAGAGCAACATGAGCAACATGAGCATCCCACTGGAGGTTGTTAGGTGGTTTTGCCACTGAATTAATACAAATCCAATATTCATTCATTTGTTGTTGAATTGCTATTAACAAGGATCAGCTCTTTACGTATCACATGGGAAAAAAAAGTACACAGAAAAACCATTAAGCTGAAATTTAGCAGATTGGTCACTTTGATTGGAAAAATGTGGACAAAGCTGAAGGCAGAAATGAATCAAGATGGAGCTGAAAGGTTGTAAATTACATGGCATATCAGGATCCAGCTTTAGTCAATGGAGCTGGAGTGATGAAAAGAATGATGAAAGGCAGGGGTGAAAAGCTGAAATGAGGTGGGGGGGAGAGTTGTTTAAAATGTCCTCCATTTCATCAAAGTGATTATTGGGGGTACTTAGCAGCTTTCATATTAAAATGATTAAGGTCTCTTTGAAAAACTAAGAGCTGGTGTGGCTGAAGTCGGTGGGAGGCCTGGAATAAAAGGCTATTGTGGCAAGAAAAGAATGAGGCTTAAATACCTTACAGAGGACGGACTACGTGGCAGCTTTTGGTCTTTTGGTGCTGCTTCTGCTCACTTTCAGGTAGTTCCTGTTGTACCGTTTCTGCAAAGAGGATAATCAAATGTTAGCAAATGGACAAATGAATATAAATAGCATGCTAGCGTAGGTTTTTCTTCTCTTCCCCACCCCCTAACAACACATTCACTTTACTAATCCTGCTATCACAAGCAAGTATTGCAAAGCTTGTCCTTCTAACAGATGGTCAGCACAAAGCAAACCGGTGACGACTGTCTGTTCTGCTCTCTTGACATCCTCAGGGACGCGCAGAGCTCAAATAATCTCCGACTGGAACAGAAAAACCTGTTCTGCAACCTAAAATGACCATCAAATAAAAAGGGACAAAGAGACATCACCCCCCCGCTCTGTGTCACCGTCGGACCTTTGAGGACAAACTGTGCATATTAGCAAACACAGCAGTCGGCCACATTATAAATTGTTAGACTCACTTTGGAGTAAATGCAACAGAGGAGCAAATATTGATCAATTGATTAGCGTCTGAATGTGACTTTGCTCGGTTGAATGTTAATGGCAGTGAACAGATGCCTGCAGAGGCGCTGGTTACAGAAAAAAAAAAAAAAAAAACAGCACTCCGTTTTGTCTGGATTAAGGGCTTGTGTCACAAAATCACTGACTTAAGTGAACAGGAGAGGGAGGTCGTGAACTCTGCAGAGGCCAATCCAGTTTGGACTTGAGATTGCAACTGGACAACAGATTTATTTTTTGTAAGCCTTGTAAAAAAAAAGGTCAGCCTGTTCCCCCAGAAATGGTGTTTAAAAGATCACACTGTCTTAAAATGGAAATCAAACGTAGTGCCACGCTGCACAAAACAGGACAGAATGTCCTTTTTTCTCACTGCAAACGGATCATAGTGACAACTAGAAACAAGCAGCATAGGCTAATATTTAGACACGGCCTGGTGGAAAGCAAAAGCATTGCGGTTGGGGTGTTAGGTAGGTGTACACAGAATGTTCTATAATTCAACAGCTGAAGCCAACTGCCGACTCACGCTGAGAGGCGGTCGAAAGCCTTAAACTTTTTCTGTTTGCCTTTTATTAAATTAAACTCGGGGATATTCATTTATATCATGCATTGTTACTGCCATGTTTACTGTCCTGATCTTTCTGCTACACTCGCTTCTTGTTTTTTTTTAATCTTCCATTTTATTCTACACTGTTAAAATCCTATTTGCACGTCGCTTTATATTACCTTGTGTTTCTTTTATATCTGGTCTTAATGCCTTTTTATGCTGATGTAAAGCACTTTGCATTGCCTTGCCTTGATTTACCTTCGTGAGTTAAGTTTTACTGTCACTGTACACAGCCTTAAATGAACCAAACCACAGCGTGCACACAATTCGATAACAACGTTTGCGTAATCTAATTGGTGACGGGGAAAATCACTGTTTACATTATTAATGTTTACAGCATTTCATCTGTATTTCAGAGGCTGTGATGATTTGGCAAATATCGTCCGGGGCTGTGTCGAAAAAGGTCACTCCCAGGGTGTCATTACATTTTAATAGAAAGCTTTGAAGACTGGTTACAGCTGATTAAAGTTCGGGGAGGCAGGTGAATCCGCCCACAGCTTTGCTTCACTTTTATTATCTCTGTTACACAAAATACCTTTCACCGATTATTATATTCATCACTTGCAATGATTTAAAAAAAATATATATATCTTGTGATGATATCGTCATCAAACATTCCCATGAACCAGAGAAGCTGGGCAGCCACCCACATACACATATATCTGGGGGATATGATGCTGCTAACACGGAAGCTACACATTTGCCACCCAGTCGTCAGATCACTGGGAGCTGGACTGTGGCCGCTGCACCTCCAGGGACAATACGCAGCATGTCATAAAGCTCTGGGAACCAGAGAGCTGCGCGTTTGTCCTCACTTCACACGCGTACGCTCTCCCAGAGGAGACAGAGACGGTCAATCACTCCTAGCAACTGGGGCATCTTCTCCTCGGCTCACCCTCTCTGGCTGGACGTTGGCTCATCTGGTTTAGCATCACAGGAGCAGAAACATTGGGAGGGGTCTTGTCCTCAAATCACACTGACTGAAGGCAACACAGGGACAGAGAGAAAACATTGTCTCTAGCTTTGATACAGCTTGGAGCTGCTTAACAGCTGCTGTCACTTCATCCTTGAACAAATCCCCTAATTCTGGTCACACTCGCACAACAAATTATTTCATTGTTGCCTCCTTTGGTTCTGTATTTATATGAAAACAAATTCAGCCAGTGTTGCTGCTGTTTGGCTCTGATTTACCAGAGACTTGATGCCTATAATCCTTAATTTAACCCCACGACCCCTTTCATCATGATGTGAAACATGCTACACTGCTCCCCAGGCTCATCAATAAATCAGACTTTCGCTTCAGAATTTCAAGATGCGTCTGAGACAGAAATGAATTCCCAACTAAAATGGAACCATTTGTGCCTCCACCAGAGAAATCAATTCATTTTCAGCTTTCAGCAGAAAAGCAGAAAAAAGAAATCTTAACATCTCATCTCTCCTGCTTTTCCACGGAGAGCCTAAGCATTGTCTAGAGACGGTGCAGAGATCTTCTACCAAGGCTTATTAATTCACTACTCTCATCTCCCCGAGCTGGCTATCATTACAGCCCTATATATAGAGTCGCGCCGGGAATAGTGAGGGGATGCACACACACATTAACATTAATGACTTTAGGCTCTGCTCATGAACCGTGTGTGCTCGCAGACACACTCACACATGCAACTGTGAAAAAAAAACCAAAAAAAAAACCTGTGCCTGCACGGCATGAAATAAACACTCCTTTGTTTACAAACAAAAGCAAGACTGGTCTCCTTTTCACCGCCATATCTGAGCATCAAGTTGATGTTGCATCTCTGGTTACACTATTGAATGTGCGTCAGGTTCAACTGCAGGCGAGACAGCAGAGTCTAATCCGGGATCTTCGGTAGGTTGGTCGAGCGCAAGCTCCTACTGAGTCTGCTAATGAACAATCATCAGTGCCTCCCCCGGTGGCTGTTGTAAAGGACCAGCACACGGCTGAATTGTGAAAGCAGGATTACATTGTGCTGGCCCTTCCTCGGTAATTCTATCCTGATCTCAGCAGGAGTCTACACAGCCCATTACATTTTCCACATTGTGTTAATCAGGGTCTAATGTCCAACATCGCAACCGCACGCTCTGGGTTTTGTGCACAGGTCTGAGCACATCGAGATGTACAGAATCCTGCAGGATGCATTTTGGAGGGGAGAGCATGCAGTGCCGAGGCTACTTAAAGTCCTTCCTCCCCTGCAGCACCCCCAGCTGCCCCTCCTCAGGCCCCATCCTGTGTGGCTCAGTAGTGGGGTAGCAGATGGTGCTCAGGAGGGGGAGAGCATGCACACATACTCCTGTCCCCCTGCATGAGCCTGTGGGGTTGTTTGCAGCATGACGGGGGCGATCCAGTGGGCTTCCACCCAGCAGCAGAATGTGACCCCACTCTCTCTCTCTCTCTCTCTCTTTCTTTCTCTCTCTCTCTCTCGCACTGCCCTGAGGCCTGAACACGGTCAGCCACGCATAAACCAAAGACAAGGCCAATGCCATTCTCCTTCGCAAACACTCTCACACTCACATGCACACAACCACACACCCCTCCCTCCACACACACACACACACACACACACACATATATATATATATATACACACACACAAGGGCTACAAGGATGGGTCGATTCCCAGCTATTTCCCCCCCCATCGAGGATCCATTAAGTGTCTTGTGCATGCATGTTGTTCGCACGTTACATTAACTGACAGCAGGATGAATGATTTATTCGGGGGGCTTTTCAATTGTCAGAGATGGATGGCATCAATAGGGGTTTTGTCCTTGCTGATGAATCAGGCGATTTGCCACTTTAAACAAATCTATCGTCCTGCTGTTGTACAAGCATCCTCACAAACGACTCCAGGGACCTCGTGTGTTTAGAAACTGCACTAAAAATGAGGGAGAAACAGGTGAGAAGAGGGAAATTGTTAAGCAGGCAGAGACGAGAAGCATATTGCATGTGTATATACCCTAAGCCCTGCGCTGCTCCCCTTCAGTCTCTTTGATATCTTTATGCAAATATGAGCTGGCTGATTTGGGAGTATGGAGAGGATTAATAGCTCTCTCTGTGGACCCGGTGTAACGCAGTAGAAGAGGATTGTGGGTCAGGGTGTTGAGAGCCCTGGGCACAGAGGGGCATCAGCTGCCAGTCTCCAGGTATGAAGGCACGGGCAAAGCTGTGAGAAGTCCAACACCTGGACACAAACTATTCAGTATTCAATGTATATTTATGTTGACTTAACCAATTCAAATTCATGTAGCCATTAATAATTTATTTATTCTCTTATCTTATATATCCGTGCGGCATATGTGTCCCCGTCTGGAATTAGCTGATTAATTAGCCCGGTAGCGTTATATGCATTTGAATAAGCACCCATTTAGATTATTTAGCCATGGGAATACTAAAATAACACACAATGGTAAACAATTAACGAGGTGATAAAGCACCAATTAATCAAAAATGAATGAAGGAGGGTGAAAATGGCATATCACTTGAGGAGTAAAATGATTTTGATGGTTGCAGGTTTTGATTGAATCTGCATCATTCCACAAGCGAGCCCGCCGCATATTAGACAGTGGGATATTGCAGTGGGGAACGAGTGCTGTGAAATAGGCACAATGGGCTGAGCTTGTGTTTTCCTGGAGGCATACTGCATGCTCTCGTGTCAGCCTCGCTCACTGCTGGCAATGACCAAATCCATCATGACATGTGGACAACAAAGAGCTACAAGAATGCCTGCCTTCAGTGTGCACACACACACACACACACACACACACACACACACACACACGTCTTAGAAGGCAGCGTGCAGTGCACTATCTCCACAGAACACAAGCCTATCCCCATGAACAGGGAGCATTACATGTCACAGAACACAGTGAAATCTTTAAGCACCGTATCCAAACGGAAAAAAAAAAAAAAAATGTCAAATAGCGCTACTCAACGTGAAATACAGAAGAGCGGTTGATGGAGCCCGAGCGGAACTAGTCAGAGCAGGGAATTGTACAGATAAAGCTTTCTGGTAGAAAATTGGGAGAGTCCAGTCATCAGTATGTTTCCAGGCAATTCTTTAAATTAGCACGAGATTAGGGAGTGCATGGTGATTAAGCTCATTTGAAGTATTGAGGATCCGTCTGGGCATTGGCAAGATCCACACTTAATTAATCTGGTAATGGATGAGGAAAAATAAGCACTCTTATGCACATATCAGCATTATGCTGACCAGGAGGAAGTAGAGGAGATGGGGGGGGGGGAGGAGGAGAGAGGAGGAGGAGGGGGGGGGGGGGGGGGGGGAGGCTTTCTAAAGCCAGACACACAGTGTGAAATGGAGCACGTTGCCTACAGAGAAATTATCTCTGAGTGTAGCCTGATGAATGCACTATTGTATCTCTGTTATAATGGAAAAAGGAGATTGCATGATTTTTTTCTTTTTTTTTTTTTTTTATCCCTCCCTTGCCCTTGTCTGGAAGTTTCCCCGGAAACAAGAGATGTGAGAGGATTTCAGATCATGTGTCTGAGATAGCAGTGAGGGTATAATTATAATTTTTTTTTTCACTCTTTGTCCTGTTCATGACCCGAGTCAGACGGACACTGTGACGGACCCACGCATGAAGGACACAGACTCAATTGCTCATTTTACCCTTTTCCACCAGTTTGACGCAGCGACACTTTGGTGACAAATGTCTGTACTGTACTCGCTATAGTTGAGTCATGTATTTTACATGGCTCGACAAAATAGCTGTGTGTGTGTGTGTGTATAAGTACGCACCACCAGCAGACAGCAACAAAAGTAACATTTAGTCACAAGGTCCCTGAACCAAGCTGTTGCTTGATAAATAATTGAACCCTGGGAAAAGAGCCCTGGAAGAGGTTGAGAGGGGCTGAGTTACACAGGAGCCGCGGCGTTCTCGCTTGGTGGTCGGGAGTCTGCCAGCAGGAAGGCTTCTCCCCCAGGACTGTCCCAAGAGTGGACTTCTTCGCCTAATTAGGCTTACGCCCCTTTAACATTTAATAACGGCTGGCTGGATCTTCAGCTGAATACTTAATCCAAGTCGATACTGAGGGATTTCACAAAGATTATCGGGATTATGAGACAAAAGACTGTCCCCTTCCAGTTGGACATTCCGCCCCAATATTTAAAACAAATGTATTATCTATTTGAATGACAACATTTTGTTTCACGACTCCAGTGGATACACAAGAAACATGAATTATAGACATGTTTTTTTTTTGTTTTCCTTCATTATGTATAGGAGGTCATTTTACTCACACTTTAGATAAAGAACAGATGCATGCACTGCGTCGTACAGCAGGACGGATCTGTGCCACTCTAATACACTGAGCCGTGGATGGTATAATAAGCAGTAAATGAGAGATCTTCTGAAAGCCTCTACTAAAAAGCCTAATCACATATGGGGAGGTCAGTGGACCATCTGTTGACTGATTGTTATCTTGGACAGCTCTCACCATACCTGAACATCAGCATGCTGAAGGCATTCCCCGCCTCCACCAATGCAAAAATAAATCCACTCCAAAAACAGAGGAAATAGGAAGCTCATGAAGAGGAAATGCTTGTTGGAATATCAAAGAACATTTAGCGTTAAATATGGAATATCTGGACAAATCAGCTGCTTGCAGCACTCAAAGGTGTCACGGTTGTGTGTGTGGCAGGATTTTTAATACATGGTGTCATTCATCAGTTCAGTAGACATTAAGACATGTCGCTGTCTATTTACCACCTCTGACATCCCCAACGGACATGCAGCCCTTGTCGGCTTTGCTCCGAACCAACTTCACGGCATGAAAAACAGATAATGCTAGCGTGGCCTACTTATTTCCCCCTTGCCTTTCCTTGTGTGTGTAATAAGTAGTGATGGCATGTCCTCTTAAGGGAATGTAACTCTGAATGTGAGGAGGCCCTGCAGAGGAAGGGTCAGTGTGAGGGGGCTCTCACCACTAAAGCTAAGAATCCTGCAGCCAAAACAAAATCAGGGTGAGGTGACATGTCATACTGTTTATAACAAGATAGTTATGCTTTCAATATCTGCAAAAAAATATGCAAAAATAATTTACATAATCACAAAAGTTAGCCACACCACGAACCCCATGGGCTTATTGTCAACTAGGTCAAGGGCATTTAGTCTTTCTCAGGCAGGATACAGCACTTATTAAAGTGACACTATGTAATGTGACACTGTGTAATGTTTGAAAGAAGAAATAAAGGTGCTAAATAAAAGAAAATCCATAATCAGAGCAGAGGGATTGCCTCCCCACGGCTCTCAACATGGCGACGGCTGAGCTTTGCTAACGTTGCTAACAGCGCAAGCAACGGCAACAATCCTGACGGAGACGCCGTTAGCAGCTGTACCTGCAGTATGAGCGGCGTGTAGAGCGACAGCCATGAGCTAGCCAGGGGGGGGGGGGGGGGGAACGCTCACATGCAATCACAGGCACACGTGTCCGGCCCGGTTATGTAAACAAAGCACAAAGAAGCACAGATTACAACACACAGAGAGGGAGAGCAACCGCCCTGCTCAGGTGGGTCATTACGCAACCATATCTTCACAAAGAAAATGATTGCTCTGAATATCGAACATTACTGAGAAAGATTGGTGACATTGAGTCATCCATACTACACTACGTTTTCATTTTTACAATCATCCCACAATTGTGGCCACAGTGGCTGCTGTGCATCAAAAGCTGGAGTCTCACTTTAAAGTGAGACCAAGAGTATGTAACTTTTGTTTAACAGCCGCCACTGTCACAGGAAGTAATACATAGTAATTAGCTAACATTAGCCTCCATAAGATACCAGTCATACCAGACAAAGTCAGGCTTTACCAGTAAAACCTTTGAGGGCATTGAATAGTAGTGATTTTTTTTTTTTTATTGCTTATAAATTCAACGGAATAAGTACATTTATCTTTCAAAAGGGACTTTAAAGGGACAGTGAAAGGGAGCAGTCATCGTTGAATCCATCTGTAAGTGTGAGCTACTGGTCACCTCAGTAAACGGCCTGAGTTAAGTTAATCAAATGGATCTGGATAGTCCAGCAACTCTCAACAGACAGGATTAGGTCCAGTGACCCACACTGCCTGAGCCACTTACATAAACACACCATAACAAATCTGTTGTGTAAAACAAGTACACATGCTGTAACCTCACTGCAGTGACGTATACGTTTCTGTTATTGTGAGCTGCCTCCTTCATGCCGTATGACCCTGAATTTATAAGCAGGTTTTTGATCTTGCTAAGGAGCTGCATGCCTCAACGGTCGCATTTAGCAGCTCTGGATGCCATCCCTCTCCTGCTGGGATCGAGGCATCTTAATTCAGGATGTGGATCTCAGTCGGCAGGTGAATGCTGGTCTAATCAGCCAGCCATATGTCCTCATATCCCCTGGCTGATTAAGGTTTCCTCTCGCTGATTGCTGTATGGTTTGATAAATCATATCACCGGTGAAAATGCTAATGATATGGTAATGCGGGTTCCAAACTGCTGTCCGGCCAGATAAAGGCTTCCAGCTCATCTGACCCTCGTACTAAATCCCTGCCCACGGTGGAGAAAAGAAAAACAGAAGTCACTGTCAATTCTGAGTAAACCTAATCTCTCCCTCTAGTTCTGTTTTACAGAAGTCTGTTGCCCTTGTCCTCCCACATGACCCATCTGTGTAGCCGGGTTAGTCACAGGAACTCCATGCGGCTCCCTCAATCCCCCTCAATCTCTTTGTGGGTCACAAGAAGCACTTTTACTCTGCTAGACGGCAGCAAGAGGAGATGCAGTTACCAGATCTCGGTCAAATCACAGTGGCCTGCTACTAATAATCCTCACACCCACGTAACCCGTTTTAAAATATGTCTCCTACGTTACAAATCTATTTCCCCTGCTGCAGAACCAGGCATTGAATTTAGGTCATGGCCGTTTACCTTGTATATCATGTGATTTTGATATCGCAGCAAGCGAATAAACTGCAGCGGTGCCTTAATGCAGCTAAAGCCGCAATGAAGCCAGCCACCGTGCAGGAAGAGTTCATCCCATTTTCGGGGCAGCTGATGAACATCTGTTCGGCATTAGCGGTTACTGCTTTGTGGTCGGTGGTCCTGTGGGTGCAGAGCAGGGCTCAGTTTGAATCCTCAGGTGCGGCATGCTTCTGTTCATACAGATAAAAAAACAGAGAGGAAAAATAAATAAGATTTCCTGGTTGCCTCGTGTACAATCCAAAAAATATGAATGAAACAGGTTTTGAGCATTTAAATGCAGACACCAAAATGTTAAGAAAAGTAACAAGTAAACGTGCATTGTGCCAGCAGCTGCTGTACCATTAGTTGTTTCCAAAAATGTTGAAATGTCATGTGAGTCAGAGCGTTTTAATCAACTAACACCATTCATATTCCAATACAACATGATAAGATTACATCATTCTAATCAATCACCAATGACACTACAGATAGAGTGCATGGCATTTTGGCTTCCTCCTTAAAATCACCTTGATAACCTAATTTAGGCCGAGCACTAAATTCACATTTACATTAGCTGATTAGCACCAGCTGTTTCATTCATGCTTTAACAATCACTGGGTCATTCATCTGCTGTTTGGGTATCAGCTCACTGAGAAACGTCTAATCATATTCATGCAAGTGTACAGCGTGCGCCTCTCATTATCGCTATGCTCACGCTAGCTGCTTGTTTGTTTTTGTTTATCTGTTATATTTATGCATGTGTTAACGGGGGAATGGTTCCTCCAGAATCCTCGTTGCCGCTCAGATTCTTAGAGAGCTGAGCGAAGCCTTTTCCATCAGCTTTTAAATCGAACTACTTGCTATAAATTGTCAATATTTGTCTCGAACTAAAATGCAATTTGTGTTGTTCTTTTGTTTTGTTTCTCTTTTCATCAACCTTGTGGTGGTTTCTGTAAGCCACACAACCACCATGAGTTATGAGTCATTGTTTCTACATTTTAGGTTTTCTGGTGGATTGGAGGCATTTAACCGAGTGCCTGAATGCTTTATCTTCTGTAGAAGAAGCAGAGGCAGTCACCGTAACATTTAAATAAATAAATGTGATATAATTTAAACTTCTCTTTTTCCTGCATTTCCACAAAGGTTGTTTTTTTATCTCAAATAAAAAATGTGCATAAAAACAGGTGAGTAGCTATTTGCTGTAACACGCCAAACATACATGAATAACCACACAAATATATAATGAATACAAATGTTATTTTTGTTGATTGAAAGTTGATTCTTGACATTGTGGTGAGATAGTTTTTGTCAACTGCTGCTTCAAAGGTCGAAAATAAACTTTCAATCACAAATCTTTGTTGTTGAGGATTTTGTGTGTGTGCGTGTGTGTGTGTCCAGAGGTGTAGGTGCACATTCCTGTGTGCGTTTGTGTGATTCACACATTCCACAGGCTTAAGGAGAGGCCGTGATGAGCATATTTCTCCAATCGTGTGGCACCTTAGTGTTTACATACCAGACATGCTCCCGGGAGACGGAGTGACTGACACAATAAGCTCGTCTGGACGGTCTGTACAGCACAGCGTGCCTCTAAGCACATGACAATTCATCAACAAGTTCCCAGATAAACAGAGGCTGAGCCTTGTATGTCTGAAGCAACGTGATGTGTGGAGCCCACTGGTGCTAACCATTGTAAATTAAATATCTTTCAAATGATGAATTGATTGATTAAAACAAATGAATAAAATCTAATAGAAGCCTGTCCCTAATCAAATAATACGCTTAAAAAACTAGCCTCTTTCCCACATGATAGGGGCTATTTAAAAAGGAGGAATGGCCCCCCAGAGGAGAAGGGCGACCTTTCCTCCGGAGCCTGACCCCTGACCTGCATCTCTGTGATCAGCTAATTGGGAGAGAGCGAGTTAGAGGAGCCTAAAAGCTCTCTCAGAGGAGCCGAGCGGCTGGGACCACAAGCCTGCTGAGGAAAGAGCTGGTGTGCTTGAGAAGGATTGAATAATGCCTTTGTGCAGAGGTCAGTCTCTGTGTGTCTGTGTGTCTGTGTGTGTGTGTGTGGGAATAATAAGTCATATTTGGAACACCAGTCATTACAGACACATAAAGTGAAGGAACAGACATGAGAATACCCCAGGCAGGTGTGGTGCCACAGACTGCACATGATGAGTCAATAAAACACACAGCCGATAGAGTTTTAAACAGGGCAGTCATCAGTATTCAGACAGTCTGTGCAGATTTATGAACCACAGGATTGCAATACCTTTCACAAGCAGTTATCTTATGAATAATACACGCAGACATATTTGATGAGCCCATCTACAGGCGACCATAAACCTATTTTATTTGCGACTCTGGGGCCGGTCTGTAGTGCCTGCTCTTCATAAAAATGATATCTTCACTTCTCCTGCTTCATTGAGGTAACGGCACCATTTGGGTAATGGCACACTAATATTTTACATCAGCTCAGGGAGACCTAATTTACTGCGGCGATGCTGGGAGAAATCTTACGCAATAAAAGCATTGTTCCACCTCCCACGGTGTTACTTGAAAGACGATTATGAAATAAGCCATAGCCCTTGATATAGAGACAACTTTTAAGTACAGTGTGAAGGAGAATCACACAAATATCCCCGAAACAATTTCAGTGCTTCTCTTATTTCTATGAATCTATGACTAGTACCTGACTAAATTTTTGCTCTATACCGAAGTGTTGTGTTCAAGGCTGTTAATAAAATTTAAATTAAAAGATAGAAAAAAAAAAGCAAATACGATTTACGTCGATTTCATGTAAGAGTAACCATTACTCTGTGGGTGGTTACATTGTTGAATGGCATGCTGACACTATGCCTTTTAAACAAGTACGTCATCGAAACATGGACTGTATATAAGAAGTGGACGTCACCGTGACTGTGGACTACGGTTTTGAATGACCGAGTTCGGCATTTCCGCCGTAGCCATCTTGTTTTTTTCTGGAACCAAAAGTGACACAAGTGGGTGGAGCTAAGTACAACCGAGCACTTAATAAGACAGTTTTACCAAAATGTTGCGATTAACTTTTATGAACTGAAAACACACAGTGAGAGGGTTTAAGTTGTAAGACAACACAGGCAACTCACAGACATCGCTGTGGTAGCCACCTGTCAATCATAAGGTAGCTACACCCTGAAGCCTACCCTGCTTTATCGTCTATTTTACTCTAAATGGGACCATCATTTACTGAATGAACATCATGCTTGCGGTTGAGACTATAAAGTTATGTCCACAATGTTTACTGAGGTAATGAATCAAATGAGAAGGGTCATCTTCTCATAGACTTCTATACATACTTTTTTTTTTGCAACCAGAGGAGTCGCCCCCTTATGGCCATTAGAGAGAATGTTAGTTTAAGGCACTTCTATATTGGCTTCATCCGGAGGTTGCCACGTGCATAGAAATGGCTTGGAAGCTTGTTAAAACAAACTGACATAAAACATTATTGGTTCAAATGTAGTTTTAGTAGTTAATAGTGTACTCTTTGTACAGTACCAATTCCAAGTCTTTAGTTTGTAATAGTAACATATACTTCTAGTCACTGAGTGACATATATATTTGATGTGAGTAAGAGTGAAAGTCTTCTCTTCTGTTGCGTCACATTCAGCAACATGCAAATGTGCCAGATCTGTCTTTTTTGCTTTCATCAGCAAACACAGCAGTTTGAGAGTAGAGGGGCCTTGACAGAAACAACGCACATACAGACACACACACGTAAACACACACACACACACACACACACACACACACACACAGATAAACTGGCCAAAAAGGCTCTGAATCCCTTGTGAGTAAAACAACGAGCAGGCAGTTACAGGGCTGATTTTGATACTCATTAACTATACGACCATGATCTCAGTGTACATAGTGTAGCGCAGTGTGCAAGTGTGTCGCTGCAGGTGAAAGAGTGTGTGGGTGGGTGGGTGTGTGTGTGTGCTTTGTACGTCACACCCAGCTGCAGCTTGATACAACCGGCACACGAAGCTCTGACCTCTGATCTCCAGCCACGTAACAATCCGCCTGATCTGGTCTGCCTCAGGGTGGCGCACGCACATGCATGCACATGCATGCACACACACACACACACACACACACACACACACACACACACACACACACACACACACACACACACACACACACACACACACACACACACACACACACACACACACACACACACACACACACACACACACACACACACACACACACACACACACACACACACACACACACACACACACAGTATATTTGTAACTGCATGTTTGAGGGTCTGCGTTTATGTTTGTTCATGCGATTTACGTTTAAATAGTTGTGACTTGAAATCATTGTGGTTTTTTGTTATATGAAATACATACAAAATGTATTTATACACTAAGAAAACAGAGCCTCTTCGGTCCTCTGTACGAAGTTTAAGGTGTTTCGAACGTGTGACTCACCCATGAAACACCCACCAGAAAAAAAGCTAAAAGCTGATTTGGTTGAACAGGTCAAAAACTCAGTATTTCCATTGACACAAATAGACAGTTACTAGACGCTCATGTATTCACACGAACATAGCCATAACATTTTTATGAATGAATATTTCTGTATTTTGATTAATTATTGGTGCAGACTGAACTATCTCAACAACTACTCATGGATTGCCATGATATTCTGTACAGAAACCCATGTTTCCCAGAGGTTGAAGCCTAATAACTCTGTAGATTCCCTGATTTTTCATGTAGCCCCACCAGCAGGTTCTCTTTTTTTGTAAGATAGCTTTTATAAACAACTGATTCATCGTCTTTTCTCTCTCCCCTCTCAGTTTTTTTTATCTTAACCTCTTCCTTAAATGTATTTTTATTTCTGCTATGTTGTGTAAATGTCTTTCTGATTTGTCGCTTTAAAATTGCTCCGCAAATAGAACTACTGTCATTATTGTTAACACTACGTGAGCTACCACATGCTTATGATGAATTTAGCATGTGTATCTACTGTATGTTGTATAAAGAAGTATATACAATATGAAGCACTAAACTACCAGGTACAGGTTTTTCTGCATAGAGGAATTTTTGGCGCCCCCCAAAGAGGTTTTAGCCCCCACCAAAGGAAGGCAAAATGATAAGAATTGAGAAAAATAATAACAATTCCTATCCTTTCCGAATGTGTTTAGTAGGAATGTTGTTGAACATCTGTTGAACAAGCAGTATAACCGGGTAGATCTTAAACATGCGGTTGGCGGTTGATAAGCACTAAGCTGCATTGTTTTGACTGTGCCTGAACGCTCCGCTGTGAAGCGAGTGCTTAGTCTCAGTTTTAATGTCCAGAGTCGGGTCGTCTAGCTCTTTGGGCTGTTTAGCCGCCTCCGCCTACTCAAGCATATAGACCTTTTTGTTTATCAAAAAGTCTGAAATAACAGGAAAATACATAGATTCCTGTCAGATAAGGTAACACACAGCCACATTGCCTTTACTGTACGCAGACCGATCGTGCTTACTGTCGAGCGCAGTCGACCCCCCCAAAGGACCATTCTAGATAATTGGCCACATTCATGCCAGACAAAAAAAGTAATTGCACAAATATAAAGTTTACAATACACTTTCACTTTTTTCGTTTCATGTGAGTGTGCAGAACAGTACATTCAGGCACACGCAGAACTGATGACAAAAGCAGGGAGGTGGCCCACACCACTATGGAGGAGGCATGTGCTGGGGGTGACTCACGACGTATAGCCAGAAATCATCTAGTCATGAATCCGTCTGCGTTTGGGCGTACAGGAGCACATATGAGTCATATATATATATGAGAGAGAGAGAGAGAGAGAGAGAGAGAGAGAGAGAGAGAGAGAGAGAGAGAGAGAGAGAGAGAGAGAGAGAGAGAGAGAGAGAGAGAGAGAGAGAGAGAGAGAGAGAGCTGCAGAGACAAAGACAGAGGACAAGTAGTCTCGGCTCAGGCATACATTAGTTCCACATAGTCCGTCATGGTGACAGTCGGATTGTCAGCGGCTCTGAAGTCAGCCTGAACTTGAAATAAACCCTGAGCTGAGCGGTAGCAGCACCAGGGTGACACAGTTTTACTGTCTTTGTAGAGAAACACATACATCCCACCCTCATATACTCTATTTCTCATCTAAAATATATTCTTAAGATCCTGGTAGTTGATGTCAAACTAGGCAGAAACACTCGCTCTACTCAGAGTCCGATGACTTTTGATCTAAAAAAAAAAAAAAAAAAGAAAGAAATACTTGATCCGTGTCCTATATTTGCAAGACTTGGAGGCTCCCTGGTCAATCTGTGCCAAGGCTTTTCCCTCCTAGACTAAGCCACTAGCACAAACCTTGTACAACGCCCCCCCCCCACCCCCACCCCAACAATATTTGTCAGCGTATATTCCATCACCATGGTGACTGACACTCTAGCCAGGCGTTGTTGTGCAACTCTCCGCTGATAGGGTGAACGGGGAGGCTACTGTAGGTGAGGGAAGGAGCAGCTGAGCCTTTTGTGTATTATTATAGATTAGAGCCCTCCACCGTATGGTCCCACCTGGTGCCTTTGTGAATAAAATGAAGGGTTACTGACTTTTTCTTTTTACAAACTGTATTCGTTCAGCTGGAAGTACTTCAACATATACCGGTTTGTTTAGATCGACATTTACATTTGGTGTCGGTCATCGTCCTGCATTCTGCGTGACGAGCTTTTTGAGGGATTGTTCTCCGAGTTGAGGCGATGTTTTGGTTCCAGGAGTTTTCTGCATGCTGTCATGGTAACCAGCAGAGAGGGCAGTTGGCAGGATGGTAGCAAGCGAGGGCGACATGCTGTTTGTTCTGCAGATGCAGCCCTCTGTTCCCGAGAAGTCCCTAGGTGGTGAAGACTGAGTGGTGTGTCCCAAGGGGCTATCACGTTTCAGAGCAAAAACAAGCAGATTGGGCCCTGGCAAACAGACTCACACTCATTGCGAAACCTTTCATTTGGAAAGGGCTCTGTAGCTGGAGGCTTGTTTCTTTTTCTCCCTTCTGAGAAAAAAATATTTTTTAATAATAGTGTTGAGAAATATGATTCCTGTTTCTAACTTCTGGTATTTTGGGAAAAAACTCAAAGTCTACCTGTTTTTGCACACCAAAAACCATGAACAAAATAAACACAAAATCCAAAGTTCATATTTGACAATGCTCTACTACGATAATCACAGTAAATATTCAGCGGTTAAACATCTATTTTCGTCCTGTTTTCACGGTCATCCACAGCACATGCGTGCGAGTCATTAAGTCCCAGACACATCAACACGCAATAACTAATGCTCCTCTGTCTGTGGAGGATAAAAGGCCACTGTTGCTGGCATTGATATAAAAGGCAACACTTCCTATAAATAGGCTCACCCGAGACCATAGGGATGACATAAGTACCTCAATGTACCACAGTGGTGCAGTTTGTTTCCGTTTTTAACTTCTCTGTATTTACCCATTACCACATATGGATGATACGCATGTGCTGTCATGTGGCCCTTTTCGTCCCAATACAAATAGCTTGGTCCTTAATATAGCAAGGTCAGGCCGATGAGTAGTCTGTGTGAGGTGTTGTTGTATTAGTGTCTAGCGTGTGACGTCAGTAAATAAAGATGCATTATATACAGCCTGGGAATTTAATGAGTTTTTATTAACACCCCAGCTCAAACTGAAGCACCTGTTTGTATCACTTTGTTTTATTCTCTCTTGATTGCTATAAACTAATGCTTTCATCATCACAAACACGTCACAGACTCTGTGAATGTGTGCACGATTCCCGTTTCTAATTAGGCTGATAATAGTGAGGGTTTCTGACGGGCTTCATTCATAAAAGGCACACATTTCCTGCAGAGTGTGACTCATGTGCTCTACCAGAGGGAGAGAGACAAGCACCCCGTCATCCATCATCCATTGTGAGGGTGATCTCATCCTGAGTCATAAGCTTACTGCGTTAAAGCTCATCCACGGGTCGTGAATCTCTCCCGCCTCCTCGCTCTGCCTGCTCGTCACAGGTGTTTGCTTTAAGTTAAGTCTCAAGTCGTGGCCCTGGAGACTCAAGTCAAGACCAACAAGTCCCCACTGGAGTCCCAAGTGAGGGACTTGGGAACAAAACGGTTCAAGTCATAATAAAAAGCAAGGTCAACTTAAATAGTTCTGAGGTGGAAGTACTTCTGCAAGAAGTGAACGCCAAACAAGCTGTTCTATTTAGTAGTGTCAGTGGTGGATATTAAAAAAAAGATATAATAAAAAAGATAATTCAATAGTTAGTTAAGATACAGAACAGTACCACAGTAAGTGTGGTACTGTTCTCCAGCTCCAGCCGGAGCATTAAATACGTGTGGGAAGTAAGACTTGTGTCAAAAGGCAGCTTTGAAACATGTTCATGATTCCAGCGATCCAGACTCCCTGGATGCATCTAAATAATAAATTACAGTTCAAAAAGTTTCTGTTATGCACCAAAGATAGCAACAAATGCAAAGTACACGTGTCCCGAGATGACACCGTCGACGCTTCAGCAGTAGAGTCTTTAATTTCTCCGGGCAGCATTAAGCGGGTGTAAAGGCCACGATGCACAGATCATGACGCAGTATCGCGGCACATTAAAATCAGGGGGGGGGGGGAAATAATCCTCCACTAACTCATAGACGTTTGTCCATTTGGCCCATGACTTCCCTGAGTCCAGGTCGCCAAGCAACCGGTCCCCTGCTATTAGAGTTTTTTTATGCACCACTATAGTTGCCGGGGGGACCATATATGACCAAGACGCCATGACGCCACCGTTAACGATCTATAAACACATGTTTCACTCAAGAGCAGCACTTTACTGCTTCTACTTCTCTTTACTCCCTCCTGAAAAATAACAATAATAATAATACTCATAATAAAAAGGGAAACACTTGACTCACTCATGTCCAATAGTGCATTATAAACATACGGATACTAATAGTGTGTTTTAATATGCTCATAGCACTCATTGTTTGCTTTAAGTAGAGCAAATAATTAAGTTTACAACGCGTTGTTCTTGCAATTAGTGTTAATCGTTTTTTTTTAAACAATGACCACTTAAAGTAACTTATAATCACATTATAATGCATTATAACAGCGATTATAATGCATTAGGAAAACATAATGTAATACAACAATATGATCCGTGCAAATAAATGTCAGTGAGTGATCATCAATGCTTTGTAATTTGTTCTAATTATTGTAATTGTAAGTGCTTATAACTTGAATTATACAGTGCAGGTTCTAATGCATTACAAGTATATTCATAACGCATTAGAGACATCGGCGTCATTGAAAGAGTTACCAAAAACAGCATCAACTTGAGAATTTGCAGTTGCTAAAATGGATCATCGGGGTCCAATTGTCAGTGATAATAATGAGGCCTGCCTGTACTTTCTTTAAAATAGGGCTTGCCACAGTGCAGCGCTGACAGTAAATGAGCTCTCAATGACAACAACCCAAAAATAATCCAGATGATTAATACCCGTGACATAAATCTACTGTAGACTGCAACTGCCAAAACCCAAGAATTGTGGTAATCTCAACCCGTCATTGCCTCGAGCGAATCAGCCACAAAGCCGCTGGACGGTGCTTTTTCTTAGATTACGTCAATGCAGCAGGATTCAGCGTCACACTGTAGTCCCATGTTGTCTTTCTTTTATCAGCAAACTCCTCAAAATGACCATGACCTATGTTACATGGTATTTGAAAGAGGACGGAAAAAAAAGAGGAACGCAATCAAAGTCACGAGACACGAGTGACCGTCGCACGTCCCGTCACCACTCTCCTCTCACACCGAGCCTAAAGGGGGGCTGCGACCTCTTCACTTAAACCACCTCAAGGCAAGAAGCTGCCTTTCTTCTGAAGAGTGCACACATGCCAATAATCACAGCCACAATGGAAGTGTGTTTTCCTTTCAAGATAACTGTGACAATAATCAGCAAAAAAAATAAAAAATGCTGACATTGTTAGAGATCTGCAACAAAGCCAACACTGTTGAGATCATCAAGTCTGCCCAATGCACAGATTGTTTTCTGACTCACAACGTCCATGCTTTAAATTTACACTTTCCTCATTAACTATTCATAGTTTCGTCCCGTTCCAGCAATTTAAGTCTGACAACCAGAAATTAGATTACCGCTGCGATATGTCTAGAAGAGACAAATCAGTGGCTGATCTTTGGCGTACAGCATCTAAATAGGATGCCTGGGATAAACCCTTTTGTTGAAGCTCCTTCCTCAGAGCATCCAAATGAGCTAAGCACCGTATTCTGCTGATAATAATCTGTGTAAGTCAGATACTTTTTGTTGGGTTCCCTGGAGGGAGTGAAATACTGGTGGCGAGGACTGTTATGCGATGATCTGTCTTGATCTCTTCCCTCGACAAAAGATAATCCGTCGAGTTCACTGTGTGCTGTGTGCCTTGTTTGCCCGGGAGTCTCAGTCAGCGGGCCGGCGGTGGCACACTGGAGCAGAGCTGCAGGGAAGTATAGGCAAAGGACAGAGGAGGAATCAGGGCTCACTACGTCTGGTGGTGCCAAGGGCGATCTGCCGACTGGGACGCACGCCCAGAATATGTGTACAGATAGAAAACAATCTGAGGGATCTTTTCCCCCGCACAGTGAGCAGGAAAGGAGGGCCATAGTGTGGCGTCTCTACGAGTGAGAGGAGGCAAATGGAAACGGAGAACTGAGGCTTCACTCAGTCTGGACGTGTTTGTTAATGCTGCTTCTATTAATGTCACTCTTGGGAGGACTTTTGGCAGCCCAGTGTTGTTGTCTTTAGAATGAACCGTGATCCTAAAGACAGCAACAAGTCTATCTTTCAATCAGAGTTCAGCGTCAATTCAGCAGGAGTTCTTGGAGTCTGTTGTCTATGATTACAGTTTGGGCAATATATCTTTTTGATTTTCACAGCAGTAACTCATTCATATTCCTGTTCTTTCAATACATTTCAGCTCGACTCCAGTGACAGTGGTTGTTTATTGAATACTTTTGGTTGCAAAGAATGCGATAAGGTCGGGTTTATGTGGTAATTTAAAAGAAAAGGTATTATATACATTTTTTCAAATGTAAAACTATAAAATATTTAAAGTTTGATTCTTGGTCTAGAA
Source organism: Leptoclinus maculatus (assembly GCA_032191485.1). Classification (NCBI taxonomy): domain Eukaryota; kingdom Metazoa; phylum Chordata; class Actinopteri; order Perciformes; family Stichaeidae; genus Leptoclinus; species Leptoclinus maculatus. Next base: position 7,015,045 of record JAVDOI010000013.1, read on the forward strand.
CCAAACATTTAGTGACATAGAAAAGGGTTTTGTAGGACAAAATGTTTATATTCTTTAAACTAAGGTGTTGAATAAATATTGCTTTGGTTCTGTACCCAGTCCAACTTGCAAAAGGCACAGTTTTTATATTATAGACTGTAAATCAATAGATTATTACATTAAGCAAATAACCATTTGGCCCCAAAATGTTGTATAACAGTGTAAGAGTATCTTTTCCTCCCAAATGAACTCAATAATGAGATTTGTACTATCCTTTATAATCCTTCAAAATCCCTTTTTTTTAAACTACTACGAGTACTACACAGAGCTTTGTGTTACGTCCCAAACAGGGCCGGCTTCCAGGCGGCCAGTTAGTTGTGAATGTTTATCCGAGGCTGTGCTGCTTACACCACAGAGGCAGCATGGGAGTCTGTGAATGCTGTGAGCTGAAACTGTGACCGTGACGTCATGTGGGTGGCCGTTCCTATGCAGTCAGCACTTTCTGACACTCCTCCTCCTCTTCGCCCTACAGCTGCACATCACACACTGACCTCTGGCAATCCTCCATGAGGCCCAAGGGGGAGGGGTTCCACCAGGAGCCCTGCACACAGGTCAGGGGAGACAGACACACAAAAAAAAGCAAAGGGGGGAATAGGAGCCAGAGTTTTAGGGGGAAGGGCGGCGAGGCCAGTTAACCTCTTTCCTCTGCAGACTGACTGATCAGAGAGCGGCGTGACAAATGCTTGGTTTCAGTCTGGTTGTCTTGTGTGCTAGTCTTGCAGTGCCGTCCAGATAACGTGAGAGACAAATGGGTGGGAAAGAGCGAAAGTGGCAGCAGGCAACAGAGAGTGCCTGTCTCACATGCTCCCGCATGTGAGAGTTAGCCAAGCAAGAACGGGAGCTGCTTTATGTAAGTGTCTCCCTGCAGCCTGAGGGACTGCTGGAGCGCCTCGCATGTTTGTGTTGTGGTCATCCCACGACATGGGGTGGATGGCAAAGGCTCGGCTGGACTGGACCTGTCTCGAACCATCGTCCGTCTCCGTCTGAGTATTTAATGGTTTGTTTTGTGTGTCCATTCCCCCGTCTGTCTCTCTGTTGTCTACCCCTCCCATCGTCATCTTTTCATTCCTGCTGCTGCTCCCATGCTTCACCCCTGGCCGCGAAGGGCTTGCAGCTGGGACGGGGAGGAGCAGGAGGAGCCAACAGAGAGGGAGGGTGAGGAAAGGCGGGAAGAGGAGGAGGAGGAGGAGGAGGAGGAGGAGGACAGATCACAGGTGCCGATTCTGTTTCCTTCCAGACATAGTAGACATCAGAACCAAGACCAAAACATAAACAGAGGCTGAAATCTACTACAAGACCTCCAGATCTGTCCCACAAAAGACACCACTCACAGTACTGTATCACTGCAAACACCAAGCATATCTTAAAAAACAACTCATCAATTCACATACTATAAATAAAATGTAGTGCACAACATCCACCAAACACATTCAGCCCCGCGGCCACCCCGTCTCCTGTCGCTTCCTCTCCCCTCCTCCTTCTCTCAGGGTAGCTGGCAAAATACAAAGGAGAGAAGTGTGCAACTGGTGCGATAAAGCCGGGAACATCTTGCTATTCAAGCGTCAGCATAATAAACTGGAGGCACAATTAAGGGAGAAAAAATCCCCTAAAAACCACAAGTACAAGAGCTTAGCGCTGCAGCGCCTCAGCGCCTCAGTCCAGCTGCGGGTTGTCTTTAGGACACAAGAAAAAAAAAGGACAACAGAGCTTTTCTGTTCTCCCCTCTTGGGAATGCAAATGATCAGACACTGACATACTAAGAGACTACAAAGCATGTGTGTCTTAACCTCAGATGTGCTGCTATGATATATCGGTGTGTGTGTGTGCAAACATTACTCCCTTTGTCTGAAATACCCAAAAGCACACAGTGGGATAGTCATATAAAGTTGATCGTTAAAAGGTGTTTTAAAATGTTATGGCTTGACAAAATAGAACAAAGAGTCCTTATAAAATCCTTAAGATTAAAAAAAAAAAAAAAAAGTTGCTGTTTTCAAAAAATTCACAACTCTCGTAGAATTAACAGGAGGGTTTTTTTAAAGACCCGGAGAGATTCCTCGCCCCTTAAACCTCCTCTCTGTTCTCACAATCCCCCCGAGGAGGCTGGTGCAAAGTCTGCCGCTGTCTGGCTGTTCCCATGGCAACCACCAGGTGAGCAGACAGGCTTGGAAAGCACGACGAGGAACATGTGACTCCCTCCACATGCTCAGGCAGAGCACACGCTCTCAGATAACAGGAGGCGATCTCCCTCCTTCATTCAAACTTGCAAGTACACAGTGTATAGTCACAAAAAAAGGCAATGTTTGGTGAGTCTGAAAGCAGACAAGCAGATGACTAGTCTGCCAGTCCGTCTGTTTACCACTACGTGTCTGTCTCTGTCTGTGACACATGCACACACACACACACTCAGACACACACACACACACACACACACTCACACACTCAGACACGCGCACTGTACTGTGGAGTTTAGAAGAAGAGGAGGAGGCTGCCCTGGGGCAACTGAGATGTGTCATGACCACTGAACATCAAGTTCCAGTTCTGCTACAACAGCAAAAGGAGAAGGAGATGGTGGAGCAGCAGGGGGGGTTCGGCAGGAAAAAAGTCACACGAATGGTTGGGAGAGGAGAGGAGAGGAGAGGAGGAGCATACAGTATTTAATGATAAATTAAGTCGAAAGAAACAACCCAGTTTCCAGGAAAAATGTTGGCACTGTACATTTCTGCAAACCGCGGGATACTTTGAATGTCAAAGTTTCTTAACCAAAAATACATTTCATGATTAGGTTTCATATCAGCCTCAAACTGCCAAAACCCACAATGTCACGCGGTAAAAGTGGCGAAATGATTGCTTATGTTTAGGCAACAAAACTATGTGGTTAAGGTTAGAAAAAACATCATGCTTTGTGTTAAAGTCATAGCGCCATGACTTAATGTCTCCGCCCTTGACAACGTTATGTAAACAAGTGTAAACTTAGATCCTCCCCCCCCTGTACATTGTGGACATTCTCGTTCTTCATACTCGTTACCATACCACATAACTTTCAATAACGGTCCCTAGATAGACTGTGTCACTTGCTCCACGCGTCGCTATTTGTACTTCAACACTTGCTCGGCCCGAATACCAAAACATTCACATTCAACATGTCCGCGGTTTGCAGAAACGTACATTCCCGCCATTTTCCCCTGGCGACTTAGCTGGAAGAAGACAAACTTATTTAACTGTATGTCCAAAGAGTCTACAGCCATGCTAGCAGCTCTGTGAGGCACGGTGGTGCTTTGAGCTAAATGTCAGCGTCACAGGGACAATGCTAACATGCTGATGTTTGTCAGGTATGAATCCGCCCTCTTAGTTTAGTGTGTTAGCATGCTTGCCCTTTGCTAATTGAACCGTCAACACAAAGTACAGCAGCAAATTTAAAGCGGAGGGCAACGGTAAATGACAAGTTCAGGGATCACCAAAGTCACGACAAGTAATCCTGAGGGAACATGAAAGAGTGTACCATGGCAATCCATCTAATAGTTGTCAAAACTGAAAAAAATATCAACCTCAGAGGAAACTTCCGGGGATCCTTCATTCGGCTTTATCCTCTGGTGACCATGAATAAAAAAAAAAACATCCATCCAATAGTGGTTGACATATTTCAGCCTGGACCAAAGTGGTGGACAGATGGACCGACCGACTAATGCATATTATGCAATCATGTTATGCATTCGATACAATCATGAGAAAGAAAGAAAAAAGCTGTGTGTTGCATAGCAGCATGTACACAAAGCTGTGTGTAGTTTACTGGAAGGGAATATTATAATGAGGTCACACTGCTTATTATTGACTCTGTGTATTACTCTGATATTGCCTGTGAGCAATAACTCATATACAGTAACATGACTTCAGCCTCTCCAAAAGTACAAACTATCATCGGGCTGTAAAGCTGCGTGCTGCCAAAACACAATCAAATACTGTCTGGCAGCCACGCGTGATAAGGACGGACATGTTTTGGAATGGAGTCAAATTGTTTTGTTGTCCATCACAAACACTCCTTATTAAGATGCCACTGGTGATGAAGGAGGCTTGTATATACTGTACCTCTGTCCTCGTGTCTTAGCTCTGTCTGGGATTTGCATAATCAGGCAGGTGACAGAGGTCAACATGCGGCCGCGTTTCTTTTCATTATTCATCGCTGCCTCTCCGCTTGTGTCCAAATCCTCAGAATGACACAGGATGGCCTACAAGCCAAACTATTTAATCTGCTGCTGTGTGATTCATCTATTATTCATGTCTGCTTCAAATAAAAAAAAATGTGCACCTGATTAAAAGCATATGTAATAATAATAATAGCATAAGCACACATTGCTTAGAGATTGCATCACTGTTTTAACATCTATACTGAAGACCCTCACCGAGGTTGTGTGTTTTAAAGGTGCAGGACAATGACCCAGAGGCAAAAGTGCACACCTGCATGAATATTACATAACATGTGCTTTAACAGCCACATGCATGTCTCTTTCATCTGTACACTACACAACAGTATTCCCCACTCATGACTGCCACTGGCGTTCAATAAAATAAAAAAAGCTCTTTCCCCCCCGCTGTGGCCAAGTTGTGCTGCCGGCCCCCGTGCTTTGCGGCTTTCTTTCCGCCGAGGCGATGTCTTGTGGAACACGACTCCAGAATGGGCTGGCTCGCGTTGCCGTGGATTCCGCCTGTCCGCCTGCGAGCTCTATAAATAGTGCCTGTCAGATATTTTCACTCCTGTGCTGAGCGCACTCAGTGGCAGAGCAGTGTATTAATATCCACGGTGACCAGAGTCGTGCCTCGGGAGGGAGAGCGTGGCGCGCGGAGGTGTGTGAGTATTTGGAGAGAGGGGGAGGCGGAGGGACGCGCAGACACAACTACACGCAGACAGCGGGGCTTGTCATATTGCCTTCCAACCTCCCCTCTGCAGACTGAAGCCCCAACAAAAGACCTCTTTATGTCTCGCTCTCTGACGTCTCTCCACAATGTGTGCACACAGTTGAGTTCAGCTTACGTGATCCGAGTCCCATTGCCTTTTTTTCCACCCTGACTGCTATATGTTTCAGCTGTCACTGCGCTCTGAACGATGCCTCTTGTTACGCAATCTGATGTGACAAGTGAGGGCTGCCCATCATGTTGATCATGTGAGCAAACAACAGGTCATAGGTTGTAGCTGGATTCTGCAGTACATGAATTACATTACAGGGGGGCTGACGTCCCAGCTGCTCGTCGCTAATCAGCCCTGAGAAAGTCCAGATCTCCAGATACAACCCCTGAGGGATTTAAACATTAAAAAACACAAATCAGGAGAACCACAAGGGTTAAGCAGAGACGACACATAAATGCAATAATCTCTATAAAATGAGTTGATTCATATGTAAAGAGGATTTTGACCAATTTGTGCAGCGAGCGCACACACACACACACACACGTGCAAATAACACTGATTTATACGGAAGAGATTTTTAAAGCTGCAGTAATTCATCATTTCTGAGCTGGTGTGCTTAGCCCTTAGCTTTCACAACTCGCACGTGTGCAGCGACTGCTTTGTGTAAAAAGAGAGGACTCTCTGCACGTGAAGCGTCACATGTGCGACTGAACAACCGAGGTCAGATACAACATTCATACCAACAGAAAGCGTAGCTCAGTTTGTCAAACGTGCCACACGTTTTGGCCAATTAAGAAATTATGTTAATTTGATAAATGTTCATGTATTTTTCCCCCCACTGTTCCTCTTTGTGTCAGAAACAATTGCTCTCCTCTCCTCATACAGTCACACACGATCAGACTCTTGATCATTTGAAACGTGCACAACAAATGCAACATCAAAGGAGAGCAAATGCTGCAATAGTGTGATGATATTCAACATGATTGCATCATTGTCTACAGTAGCACCCTGCCCTTCATGAACAAGGACTGTGTGCTGGGAGCCTGCAGAACACTGCCTCCGGTGGAGAGGGGCGGTGTAACCTAAACAGGTTCTTATGACACTGGGTGGACAAAGTAGCATGAACACGTTTGACTGCAATATGAGTCAATTTAGCACAAAGCAAAACATATTACTTTTTAATGCTCAGTTTTCATTAAAACATATCTATGGTTATAGTAAAGCTGTAGTTTGTAGTATTATTATTATATATATATATATATATATATATACTGCAAGGCAGCACCGTTGTTCCTGTATGAGATATGAGTTTCAATGCCGTAAAGAATATTGAAATGATTTTATCCTCCAAACAATGCTGTGTTGATAAACTAACTCGTACTCCAGCATTTTGGAATTGCTTGGATGACATACAAAAAAACAAAAAGGTAAAAACCAAGCTATCCTGGCTTTTATTTCCCAATATACTGAAGTCAACCTCCAAAAACACTTTCCAAATTTACACCAATACCATCTTTTCATTACACCCTTCCTGTCTGCTAAATGCCAACAACTCCATGCCCTTGTAACTCAGGGTTTGTGTTGAAAATGTGCAACTTGAAAGCCCAAACCGAGGTAACCCCGATGACATCAGAAGGGGACATTTTCTCAAACTTTAAAGTGGTCCCTTCAGAGCCACAGCAGACATACAGCTGTTCTCACAGGCGGAGTAGTTCTCCCTATGATCAGTAAACTGATCTTGATCTGGAAAACAACAGTGAGAGTTCCCATTGGGGCAAAAAAAAATACATGTTGTCTCCACATATTCACACAGTATTACATTTTTTTAAATGTACATCATAAAAGTTCTCTATCGTTAACAAATGCCAATATTGTGGCTTCTCGCAGATAAACGGTGCAGACATGTGCCCGTTTGACGGTATTGCAGTACAAAGTGTCACAGCCGGAGATAAGAGATTGCAGTTGGCCTCTGAGTTTGTTCTGTCTCCACGCAGGACATTCCAGGAGCTGCGCTTGTGTGACGTCTCACACATGGGATCACATTTCAAAAAGGCAGGGCTGCAGTGGCCCCACAGTCAAACCACAGACCTCTTTCTGGTCCAGCTGATTACTCGCAAGGATTAAATAACTTCAGGACTGGTTTATGAGATAAAGGCGAGCAGACAGAACGGGAGCAATTCATTCTAAACTAAAAGGAAACAGTGAAGATACACCCTGTTTTCTCTCTCTCTCTCGTGTTGCATGCGTCTACGCTGCAGTATTATTTTGTGCTTGTCGGTTTTTTTTTTTCCTCCAGCTTCATAAATTGACTCTAATATCCTCATATACTTCACTTTGCTCCCTCTGCCCTCCTCCCCTCCCCTCCTCTCTTCCTCCTTCACAGTGCCCAGCCTCTACTGGCGCCACAGCGGGGTCATCTGGGGTTCCACAAGCGAGAAGGGAATGCGTAGAAACAACAACCGTACATTTTCACAGAGTGAAACCATGAATGAACCACACACAAAGCACAAATTACTCTGTTCAGCAAAAGCCTGGCCCTGACCAAAAAAAAAAAAAAAAAAAATCTCATTAAATAACACTTTTAGGATTCATTGTTGCTCTTGTGCTACCAATTACCCAAATGCACACAAGGGCAGTTTTAACTCCCTGTGATAATTATCTCCTGGCAACTCTAAATCCACTGGTGACAAGAGTTTGCCAGTGGTTTGGCTGGTACATCCTTAGAGAGCAGCAGAGAGTGCCCTGATGCAGTGCCGCTGTGTGCTGACAGAGGAGGAACAAAGGTGACGCTGTGAGTACAAACTCTGCACAAAGACAGGAAACCTGATATTCCAGCTCTCGACACGGACTGAACCTAGAGGGAGGGAGAGTGTGTACTTGTGTGTGATACCAACAGCAGCGAACATCAAGTCCTGCAAGACACACTCTCCATAGGAGGGCCCACTGAATGTGTGCGTGCTTCCCTTTCATTTATTTATTTTTCTTCCTACAGTGCATCTGCAGCACAATTAATCATCCCCGACTGAAGCAAGTTGAGAAACTGTGTCAGTGCAGAGTTTAACCCGCTCTTCCACTTTGTCAGATCTGAGCACAGCATGCGACAAAGAGGAACATTTAAATACATGTAAATCACGCACATGCATATATATATTCCTCATCAACAAAAAAAAGCAGCTCTTTCTTGGTTAATCAAGCAAAGATAAATACTTTGAGTTCCACTGACAGATTAACACTGTCACATTGTTGAACAAGAGCCGTGTTTGTGACCGTGTACAGTTCAGTGCAGTGCCTCTGTGGGCTGCCCCTGAACCCAGCATTGTTATGAGAAACCCTGGGCACCATGCTCCAGTGCTCAGCTATGCCGTCACCCCCTCCAGGCATGCAGCAAACACAGCCCTTTTGAGTAGCCAGCGAGTGGCTGCCCTCACCAAAAAGCCTCGCAAAGCAGCTTTAGGGCTCCGGCCGCCTCCACGGTGGCCACACGTGTGAAACGTGCACTCTTCACTGACACATAAACACTCGCAACTGCTTGTGCACGGTCACAGTGGGGGAGAGGAGGAGCTTGCTGGGCTTCATGTGGACGGGTTAGGTCATAGTCACTCCCACTCAGCTGCACTGAAGCACGTCCCCCCTCAGGCGCAACACACTGCACGCACACACCTGCAGAAAAAAAACATGCAGGGCAAAGGGACAAGAGAACACACACACACACACACACACACACACACACAATGAACTGCTGCACACCACGACTCATGTTCTCCTTAGGAAAGAGGGAGTGTTTCTTTACAAATCATAGCCATGTGTTGGGAGAAGCTGACAGTGTGTTCCTGAACTTTCTTTTTTTTTTTTTTTTTTTTCAGTGCTGGAAAGAATACACTTTCCTCATGACACATAGATTCCCACTTAGAGCCAACCATCAGGCACTGGGAACAAATTAAATGAGAAATATTGGTAGAACTCTTGTTTTCTTGTTCTCCTTCATTGTTCTCCAAAACGTGACGCAGCCTGGGTGAACTGCTACACCTAATTAGGATCAATTATGGGCTTCAAAAACAAGCCTAACAATGTAGTTTCTCTGACAACAGAACAAAAACATGTTTGACTTCTCTCTGCGGACATGCGGTTATCTACAGGGTTTGTTGTCGACTCCTACCGTTGGTTGCTAGTGATTTCAGTGATCTAAGAATTTAAGCTTTTTATAGTCCTTTCTTATCCTCAATTAAAGCCAATTAAATGACTCAAGTCTTAATGTAAAATGTGCGGTAAGCTCAGCAACCACAGATCGGTATTGGGGCTTCATGCATAAAGTAAGCGTTGTGATTCCTTTCAAGCCTTGGCTTTACTCCAGTTGTTTCTTCGATTTGTGACTCAGCTAAAGGATAAATATATACACCTTCGTCTTGCTCCTTTCCTCCCTCCTCCTCCTCGCTTTCCTCTGCTCGGTGAAGAATAGAAGAACTAGCCAGTATGAGACCAGCAGCAGATAGATTCACAAACATTTGAGGATCTGAAATATACATCCTGAGCTGATATTCCTGTCTTCTCTGCTGATACAAAGTTTTCGTCTCAAACATTTAATGGGCTTTTCTTGGTTTTGGTTAAGTGTAACAGGCCACACATTTGCAAATTGTGTTAAGTTTCAACAACGGTTCAGTCAAAAACTAAGGTCGTCAGGTGCTGACAATGCTCCTTCACACACAGCGACTTTGAATCTGTTAACATGTGAATGTGTGTAAACTCTTTTTCAGTCAAATCATCATCCAATGCATCCTCCAATGCATCCTCCATGTTTTCCCATTAGGCAGTGCGCACAGGGAATCCTCGTCTGTTCTCTGTGTGCCTCTCGTACACTGAACATTTGCTCTCACGTCAAACACGTCGAGAAGAACAGATGAATGCATATCGAGTTGGAGCAGATGTGTTCATTGATCACTGATATTGTGTCGTATTTGACGTGAAGGATGGTGAACGATCTGATCATTTACAGCTCAAAACACTTACATTTGTGGTACTATTTAAGTTGTGCATATGTATGATATTCAGGATGTCAGTTGTACATACAGGGAAACATGGGTAAGTCTTTGTGGTGTGAGAAAGGGAAATACGGCCCGATACTTATTCTCTGAAATGTCTAAACTGTCAAAAGAGATTGATGAATAGTTAGGAAAAGTAAGTATGAAAGTGGGCTTCCTTATGTTGCATGCTTTTGCGTCTTCAAGGGTGGTCTTGATTCAAAAAGATCTAGACTACAGATGGGACATTTCTAACTAATTGGGCTTCATCTTGGCTTCAAAGTAAGCTGGCCAAGAGATGAATAAATAAGATAGTCCAACATGTGCCAAAATTATTTGAAGAATTACTTTTGCAGTGTGATTAGACCAACAAGCTAACCGAACCGGTTATTGTTAACGTTATCTAACGGCTTTAGAATGAAATCAATAAATGAACATTTTAAATAAAAAACATGTTTTTTTCTGTAAAGTATGTTGTTCTTGAAAGGCTCTGAATGAACTAGATTACCTCGATTACATGTTGGGTAGTATCACTAGTAGCAGCATGAATCACATGCACACACGCTGCTGAGTCACACACACTGTGCCCTACGTGTCATAAAGCATGCATATTACCCATCTTCAGGCAAACTCATGACTGCTGGCTGTGTGAGGTGCGTGGGGTGTGTGTGTGTGTGTGTCTGACACTCACATCCGAACAGGTCAACCGGTGTCATGCGCTCTGTAAAGCACCGCAGACTTCAGATTGGCATTTCTGTGATGCAGACAGGACGAAAAAAGAAAATTGACTGCAGCAGGGTTACATGAGGAAACAAGGACGTACGTTTGACAGAGCATTTGTCTGGTAAATCATAGGACATGATAAAATATGCTTATGTATGCGTCACTGGCCAAAACATTGTTAAGCAGTGCTGACCTTATCTGCCTCGAGTCTCTGCTCTCACTGCTGTACGTTATGGGTTATTTTTGGTGCACTGAAATAACCCAGGTTGGCCTTGAATAGCCCCACTGTAATGTTCCCACATAACCCGCGTGTGGTTAAACAATACTGAGCGCTGTGTCTCGGTGGTCTTCAACGCCCCCTGCTGGACTACCGTATAACGCTACGCATGGGGAACAATGTGAATCCCTTCTCACAGTTGTTTTTTTACTCATTCAAACACAGGAAGACAGGCAGATGTGTCTACGAGTGTATTCTTGCTTTTCCTCTTTGCAGCTCTTCACCAGTCCTGGAGTGTAATCTGCAGATATTCAAGTCTCCTTCCTAGTAGCCACGGATCCTCCCTCCAAAAACAGCCGGCTGGTGTAAAGCGAGTGCGTTTTAAACGCAGACAAGGCCAGTAAACTTGCCCTAATAACACTGCACAGTTCCCAGTCAAAGGCGGTGCATTGCATATTCCCTTTCATCTCTGCAGTGCCTTTGAGACAGAGACAGGAGTGGGTTTTGAAGGGAGGGGAGAGGACTGTAGTCGGAGGAGGGGGAGACAGCCAGGCTGAAGCTCATTTTTGCCCCAGGGGTGTGTGCTGCTGCTGTTGCTCCGTCTTTGTCTGAAGACCGATTAACAGAAAGCAAGACTAAAGAGAGTGAATATGAATTGTGCGTCCTGACAAAAGCTCCCCCTTGTCTCGAACCTTTACTGCATTTTACACACGTGTGAAATAAGAGGGAACCCCAGATAAAAGGATGTTACAAAGATGTCTTCGGATTGTTGCATTTCTATTTTCACTCAATGTAAAAACACTCTTTTCGGAGTAGAGGCGCTGCATAGCTAAATACAATGTATGTAGGTCACAAAAGTAGGATTAGTCATAAAGCACAAAGGCCATTTTAAATGTTGTAAGCTGGTTGTGGTGGCGTTAGCTCTCATCACTTGATATACCTTTTAATATTTTATGAGTTTACTATACAGCCATCATGTAGTGGAGTAATTAAAGCATTATGTTTCAAAGAATGGAAATAGTTATAAAAGTAATAGTACCTCAAATGTGTAACATCAATAACTGTATGTTGAGACGTCCATGTGTGTTCAGCTTGTACCACTGCCCTTAGCTTAAAAAAAAAAAAATTATAATAATCAACGAGCCAGAAGCTCAAAAGTAAAAAAGCAAGAAAGCAGCTTAGCAACAGAACTGGGCCGGTAAATGTAGAGAGGCTGATGAGGTAATGAGATGCAGGTGAGCAAGTGGGCGGGGGAAGGTCAGGTCAGGTAACTGCAGGGCTCCTAAAGGAAAGTGGGAACAGGTGTGTAGATGGGTGGGGCAGTCAGGTGGCGGGGACTGGAGGGACAGTGTGAGGGCATCTGGTGGCAGGATGTAAAATGACACTGAAGGGGCCTATAGGGAATAGGGAGGGTGCCAGTGTTACATTGGTTTTTAGAGAATGCAATGAATTTTGTCCAAGCCTCTACGGTTTTACTGTAATAAAGATATTTTACCACAAGATGGCATTATTATCAAAATCGCCTATCATTTCACGCAAAGAAAAAGCTGCTGTGTGTGCATATGCACTGTGATTGTACGCTGCAGTACAAACCAGAAAACAACAAAAGTCATAATTACAGCAATACACCATTAGTGCCTCATAAAAGCTAAATGTCATGACGAATAATATGTAATTAAGTTTGCTTTTACAAACATTCAGATTGTATTCTTTCCTAACTTACTCACTGGAAAAGCTGCACTACAGTACACATTTGTTAGTTGATGCAGTTTTACTGCAGCATGTGTCAGGTGGAGTCTGGCTGGGGTCACAGTGTTGGTGTCGTTTTAGTCAGCGAGGTCAAGAGGGGGCAGAGCTTCCTCCTGCTCCTACTTGATCCCTGAGGCTCAGCTGGTCTTTGAATTCCTGGGTGGAGACGAATTTCCGCAACACTTGTTTCCTTTGCTAGCTGTTCTGGAGCTACTGAACCCCGGCCAGATGAAACCTAATTTGAGAACTAAGAGCCTTTAAAAGAAGCAGTAAAACAATTATTGTTTCATTTCACTGGTGTTTCCAGGCTGTTTCAAATGGAGCGTTCAAAGTGGGGCACAAACTTAATAGAGGGTTGTACAAACCAAAGCCTCTTGGATCTTCAGATTTCTGTGGTAAAGCACTCTCCAGTTGCCAGATTTACTCGTTATTTCTTGTGGCAAGTTAGTAAAGTGCTATATTTAACACATTCACAGAACAAAGGTGATATCTATCAGGTACACAACAGTGAAACTGATGATGTTGTTGCACCCACCCTACTGGAGTGTCCTTGAGCGACACACTCAATTAACTAGGACCTCGAGGGGTGCTTGTATAACAATAATCATGTAAACTTATTTTAATGTTCCTTCAAATATTTTCAATGCACCCAAATGCACACATTGCTTTTCAACAAGCAGAATGCTTAACAGCTATTTGGGACTTTTCTAAGACTTCCCGATGCAAAGTACACCTTTTCTTTTAACATTGCTTGCACAGCTCGACGTGTTACAGTGCTCACATGCTCCTATATTGCGTTGTAAATTTGTAAATCTGTAACCTGAGAATCTGTGTTAATCAGTAACTTAAAACTCTCACACGAGCCCACTGAATGCTGTCAAAGCGATACAGCTGCACACTATCACAATTATTTTATTTTCCATATTTTCTATTTGTTGTCCTTTGTCTTTGTCCCACTCGTTGCTGCTGTAATGACACAACGTCCCCTCAAGATCAATAAAGTTAATTGTGTCTTAATGGGTGGTGTGTTGCTGCCCAAAGATCAAGCAATGACATCTGAGCTTTGGAGGTTTGACCGGACATCAAGGATTCTCCTGAAATCTCACATAGGAGCCAAAACACACAATTATGACAAAAGAAGCTCGACATGGAGAAAAACACGGGGATTGTTGGATGAATTATTTCTGGATTGATATTCACATCTGTTTCTTTACTTGAGATGAAAGCAGCCTGAATGTATTCTGCATTACGGATTTGTTTTATATCACCCTGTTGGTTGCTACTCTACACATGTTCATAAATCATTTTACACAGTCTGTGGTAATGAGGAAGAAAAAGGACTTTGCTCACAAAGGCTTCACGCCGTGTGTCTTGTGATACAGCGGAAGTCTTTCTGATTGTCACAGGGGACAGACACTCTCCGACATCCTTCAGGTAACGATTCTACTCAACATTTCCTTTAAATATCCCAAAACCTTAATGAAACATTAGTTTAAAAATGTGTAGTTACACTCTTTTGCATTGCTGTTAAATTGCATGACACCCTCAAAACTTGTCATTCATGACGGTCTTCGCGTTATTGATGTTAAAACCTGCCATTTAGACAAGCTAGGGGGAAAATGTTTAGCTTTACGAGTAGATAAAATCTTCACTTGATTGTTAAACTGAATTTATTGCTGGGCTTAAAAAATTAACAGACTGTGACATGCAGGGTCTGCTGATCCTCTACAAAGAAAACACACTGCAATCATGGAGATAGTATAATTGATTATCTGTCACGTATATATTAGGTGATAAAGCTGCTGTGACGTGATTGGTCATGGATTGGAAGAGTAACCTGAGACGTACCCAGTCTGTGAGGAGCGTCCCCTCGTTCGTCAACGAGCCCACCTGGACAGAGGCAGGGCTGCGGGACAAGACAACATCTGTGTCCCATCTGGTGGCCAGGTGACAGAAACACCATCTTTCTCACAACTGTGACAACTAAACACATAGTCTGTCTGTAACCTTCTACGTGCAGTATGTTAGTAGATGATTAATATGGTTTTTGTGTTTGTAAGGTATCAAACTACAGTGAAAGTAAGCACATCTATTCAAGACTCCTCTGTAAATAATGGTGAAGCAAAACCCAAGCAGGTGTTAAAAGAGGTAACCTCTGACTCAAACACAAAGCATCTTCAGTTTGGGGACATTTTCTTTATACAAACATGTTTTTTTCTTTGTGCATCACTGTCAGATAACACCATCTATTCTGGAGAGTAAAGAGACTCGTCTGGAGTATCTGATGAGGAGAAATGATGCAAGGGAACAGTCTTGGGACAAAACCAGTCTGACCCGCAGTAAGTCAATGGGGAGCCTCCAAAGCAGCGCTGGGTCCATTGGGGCCCTGAAGGCTCTGTTTGAGTCAAAGACAGCCGCACAAAACAAGGTGAAGAGCAGTTTCAGAGCTGTGAGTTTCTCGTTACCAAACAAGACAGCAGATATCGTGCCGGCAGTGAATAGAGAGGTTGAAAAGGTAAAGAGCTCTGCAGAGGAACCGAAGATCCAAATTCCTGCTGACGCCCCAGTTAAAGCTGCTAAAACTGACGCAAAAGATCACGTGCCACGAAAGGTAAACACAATCACTTCAAACAGCTTAAAGATCCGGTTTATGGTAATTTTCATCGTGTAACTTCCATCATGTTATTTCCAAAAGTTAATCGAGACTTAATATTGTCACATACACAGACATATGGCTACTTAGTGGCAGTGACAGTTCATTATTTCTCTCTCTAGGTGGTGCATCAGACCCAGATGGAGAGGAGAAAAACAATCGGGGGTATTGATTTTGAAACAGTTGCAGCCTCTCAAGCTGGTGAGTACCAGACGACATTCACCAAATGTGCTCTTTGATGAACCGCCAACCTGACCACTATGTATTCCAACCAATGAAGCATGTCTAAGGTGACTGAAGCAGCTCTCTGTTGAGTAGTTATCAGTCGTAGATTAAAACGTTCTATTGTTCGACAAGGTAAATTTGATTGGCAGACATTTTAAAAAACACGAGGAATACAAATTATAAAAAGTCATAAACGACATCTGGCAATTATAAAAGCATCTTAAGATGAACTCAATACACTTCTAGAACAAAGAGCAGTTGATCAGACCAAGTGAGATACTGTCCCGTATGTACAGTGTTCGATTTGTGTTCTTCCAATGTATTAATTTAAATTCATTGATACCGCCGAGAGTCTTTTAGTCACTGGACAACAGGTCAGCTGAACATGTAAACATGTGATACTTGTCTTTATGCATTCAATTCCTCATATATGAAACATTTACTTGGGTATAAAAGGAGCTGTTTTTAAAGTCATGTTTCACCTATAATTCGTACATCCCAGGAAATTATCAGGGAATAAATAAGCTATAAAATTACCGAACCATTTTTCTTTTTCTTTCGAGCCATCACAATAGCAAATATCAGCCTATTTAATGTCTAAATCATCCTGCAACTGAGAAAACCCGAACAAGATGCCGGCTCCTCTGGTAAACATGTCCTGGAAAGCCGTCTCTGAGCCCTGTGACTCAGGTCAAAGCTGTGGATGGTATGAATGAAAGCGAAGAGGTGAAATGGAGATGAATATCAGCACGGTGACTGTGCAAGAAGCAGTGATTGACTCAACCTGGTGTGGGCATAGTAGACCACTTCAGAACAGGACAGAAATAGCCAGCAAGCAACAAGTCCTGAATAAGTGTAGGAGGGTGAAAGGGTCAGCTGTCAGTGGGGCAGAGAGAGGGAGAGACTGAGAGCGGCAGAGGCTCCGTTACCAGACTCAAACCAACAGGAAATCAGACCGAACACATTCACAAAGATCGAAAGGAAATAAGAAGACAAGGCAGGTCAGAAGGAGCTGGGAGCTGTTCATTTTCTGTGAGTAGAGATTTGTATTTTGATCGAATGGGGCAACTAGAGAACATTCTGTGTCTACTGAGTAGAAATAATCGTACCCGCATGTTAAATGGCTTGGACATGAAATACTCTTGAAAACTTGTGTACTCCAATATATATAATAATAACACCCATGATTGATTTTTTTTTGCAGCTATGTAAATCTTGAAATATTTGGGTGTTGAGACTTTAGAGGTTGACCTACGTAAATGTTGCAGCTAAAATTCTCCAAATCCAACAGAGTTCTCACTTCATACGTCACAGTGTCTGTTTTGCCATGTGTTCCCGATTGACGGCTGCTAGTCAAGATTTACTATTTCGACAAACAATTTTAAGACATGTTTGTGTTTACTTTGCTTAGTCAACTGTAGCTGCAGTGACTTGCCTGTCCGTTTAACTCTCAGTATTTGTGTCAGTGGAGTCAGGTATCTGCCCCTCTCCACCACAAGTGGTACATTTATAACTCGACCACATGGCAGCTGTTACATATCAGCTTGGGAAGTGTTATTACGGGTGACCCTTAAGTTGCTAACTATTAACACACAGTTTGGTGACATGGATGCGAACATAGAAGTCATTTATAATAATGAGTCACTTGTTGGAATTCTGTTTAAATTGTATACTATGTAGTTACAGTTTCTGAAGAAAAGCACTGTATTTTGACACCAGCTGCCTATTTAACCGCTTATATTAATCAGGAACCAAAGTGAGAAACAATTACGACTACTTTCAACTTTAACCACATATTACACATGCAGAACTTGATGGCACATTTACAGTCCATCACAGCAAATACTTTGATCTGAATGCCATTGTCAACATGGATCTCAGACAGCTCGGATTAGGCTCATATTTTAAGTGCGACACAGTGTCATAAATACATTTGACATATTCATACCGCTGTGTTTGATGTGTCTGCAGATGAAAAGAGGAGGTCAATTGCAGATTTCAGAGACAGCTCCTTCAACCAAACCAAGGAGAAACTGTGTGTCTCAGTCAAAGCTATGTCCGCTCTCTATCTGTCAAAGGTGGTACCTCAGGAGTCAACACGCAGCCTTTCAAAACCGGTAAACAACTGCTTAATCATTTTGTACTCTCTTCTATTCAGCCCTTACTAGAGATGCACCGATAACGATACTGATGTTAGATATCGGTCCAGTGCTCAAATAGCTGGAGTGGGTATCTGGTATCGGATACCATTATTTCAATAAATAACAATTCAGTACATTTACATCTTTTATTTATTTTTCAGATTTTGTTTTTTAAAGTTAGGAAAGCAATGGTTAAGCCAAGCTCGATGTTTCCTTACATATAAAAGAATGATCCCAGTCACTTCCACACAGTGAGGCATACAGCTTATTAATTAAACACTGGTATGGGATAGGTACTCGATATCTGTTAATTTCATCCATCGCCCTTAACCCTAATTCATAAGCTAAATGTTTTCGAGCATGATGACTAATCAGAAATGAGTATTCAACAAAGCCTTGTAATAAAGTAGATTTATAGCTACGCACTTCCGATTATTATGTTTTACAGTGTCATATGACACACCATACAGTGGAACACTAAAATGTATCATATAATGATAAGAAATCTTCCAGCAACATTAACCCGACCTGAAATTATCATTGTTTTCGTCCAGGCACAAGGTCAGTCATCTGAACCTGGGAGAAGAATCAAACCATCCAAGGTAAAGCACAATTTCACCAGACATCAGGCATGACAGTGTGCATTGGATTTGCATTGTCACAATAACATCTTCCACACTATTATACAGCTCAAGAACCTAATGCTTGCTTTTTCTGAGAGTTGCAAGAAACAGATATTGGACGTCTTCCACTCAACATTTTATTTTATTTACCATTGTGGTTGTATTTGCTGGTTGCTCTGGAGCTCGGCTAACCCACTGACGCCTGGCATGTGGCAAGCAAGTCAAGTGGCATGATCTGGAAGGTATCACCTGCTGTAAGCATGTCTGCACACTCCTGCGCATGATTTCCACTGGATAGCTCATTTCTGTTACAAAGGACTCAATGATGAGACTGTTAATCTGCTCTTCTAAGATGTCCGAAGAATCCCAACAAAGAAAAGATGACCTCCCTACACCTCCTTCAGCCAGTCATAAGCCAAGACCAGAAGACATCTCTGAGGCACATTCGCCACAGTCCATGCCATCCCAACTTTCCAAAGAAAAGCTACACCAACAGCGGCAGAAATGTGAGCTGAGAAGAATCCTGAAGCACACTCACCCAGAGCTGAAGATGTTAGATGAAATTGTGGATGAGGAGCTTGCTGAGGTTTTGAGCTCGGAGACTGGGGGGACAGCTGGTGAAACTGGATACGAGGGAGAGGTCCTTTCAAGACGCTTGATATTTGAGAACTGTGCCCTGAGTAACAAAGTATCTCCTTACACCCCCAAGATGCACAAGGCGATGGGAAAAGCGGAAAGAGACGATGTCAGAAAAACATCAGCTGTGTTTGAGGAGCATGAAGAGAGGCCACGTAATGAAAGTGATGAGGGGATCTTGGAGGATGACAAAAGGTTTGGTTCTAGTCCAGATCCTAAAAGAGAGTGTGATGAGGAGATGATAAGAATAGATGTTCAGGCTACCAAAAAGATATTTGAGAGTCAATCTGTGGACACATCCACACTAAGTCCAGAGAATAAGTTCCAGGGGAAAGTTTCTATTTCTGGGGATGAGACAGGGGCAGTCCAAAAACGAAAGCAAGATTTTGAAATGTGTAGCAAATATAATTTACACAGCGTAAACAAAAGCAATGCGTGTACCAAAAGTCTTGATTTGACATATCAGCCCAATAAACAGGGCCCATGTATTCATATGGTTGGTCAAGGCACTGACCACGAGTTTCCACGTAGGGAAGAGGTTTCTACTGGTGAAACAGTCTTCGGGGGTGAGCCTACAAGCCCCCTTGATACAGAAGAACTCGGGGTAAAAATCAAAACGAGTGCGGCTCTTTTCCAAAACAACCCATTTATCCCAACAAACATAGAAAAAGAGCATTCCTTTATGCATACATCAACATCCCAAAGCCCAGCAGGAGAGAGTGGGGAAGCTCAGGACTATCTGATAACTAACGTCAAGAACAGAACCCACTTGTTTGAATCAATGCCATTTGACAAAATTGGGCATCAGAGCAAGGAAGAAATTGAGACGATGGTGGAGAACATCAAGGAAATACTGAATTCCCTTCATCATGGCAATGCCCTACATTCAGATGGCTCAATAATTGAGGTAAATGAGACAATGTTAGCCAAAAAGGCCAAATTCACACTTTCAGAGAGTGGGCCAGAGATAAAATACGACGAGGTGGCTGAAGGTGGTGCACAAAACTTCATAGTCCAGTTGCTACCACGGGCAAACCTAAAGCCTCAAATCACGTACCTAAAGGAGGGTAGTAAAGGAAGTATGGAGGCCATAGTGGTGAACGTACCCGTACACCAGCATCACTTCACTGCAAACCAAGACACAGAGTTTAAAACTGTCAATGTGGTTCAGCTTGTTGAGGATATTCTCAATCAAGATAACTCTCTGCGGAAAGGAGTAGTTATCCAAGAGGATATGGACAGATGTCCTGAAGTCATTGTTTACTCCCTCTACAATTATTTTGACGAGGAAGATGTGAAAAGTTATTGTCCTCCACAAGGTGCAGAGTATGATGAACCAGAGCCAGTAAGAGGTAATGTGAGTAACACAGAGAATAAAGAACTAAGAAAGGGGGTCATTAAATCAACCATAAGCTGCCTCCTAGAAACTCCCAAAGATCAAACTTACCATGAATCCATACAGCCTGAAATCACAGAAAAAGGGAATGTAAAACTGTTCAAGAGTTGTATTGAAAAGGGAGATTTGGAGTATTTAAAAACTCTTCAGGCTGAGCCAACAGTACAAGAACAAGAACTCCCTCAAAACCAAAATGTGACTGGACAAGGAATAGAGCTTGATCATGAACAGAGAGGTGATCAAGCAGAGGAAAATTCCGAATGGGTCCCAGTGGATGTTAAGAGACTGAGAAACATATTCTCTGGAGATCAAAGACCAACCCAACCAAAGCAAAATGCATATGAAAACCGTGCCCAATCTACCACCATTTGTTCCACATTTACAGGTCAAAATGTGCCACTTGGAAAGGGCCGGGCCTCTACAGAATGCATTCATGGGCAAGTAAAGAACAGCTTTCGACAGTGTGGTGGCAAAACACAAGAAGAAGCACCACAGGGATCATATCTGCATCTTGAGACACAGGACTATGGCAGGGTGCACCAGGCTGAATTAGTTGAGGTGGTAGATGACAAGGACGAGATATCAAACCTCCAAACTGCAATACATAGCCTCCAACAGGCCACAATTCAGGCCAAATCTTTGAAACACTCATCACACGAACCTGAGGACCAAAGAGAGGACTCATGCACTGAGCCAACATGGGATGACCTCCCATCAACCTCCAACATCCCCTCAGAACATAAATCAGACCACCAACATGAGAATACAGAGACAAGCTGTAGAGACACTAATTCTGAAGACGTACAAACTACTGAGGCATGCAGCAAAATGGGTCAAAAAGGCACAGAAGTGGTCCAGAAACAACCCTTTCAAGCTGCTATGGTGTCTGTAAGTCCAGAAATAACCGCTGCAGAGCAAGAGGATGAGGAAGTAGTTTTTGAGGGTAAACTTCAAGCAGCTTTGGATTCCCTAGAGAAATCCAACATCAATGTAAGTAGAGGAGATTTCAGAGCAGCAATGATATACAGAAACGTGTCCAAACCCACTAAAAAGGAGTTTTGCCCTGTGACGGAACCTAAATCAACTCAAGCACCACTGAGACAAGAAGTCTCCAAAGAACAAGTGACTGCGGCAAATGCAGAGCCCCCAAGTCAAAGTGAAACCCTAAATAAACCGGCTACAAGTGCTGTCTCAGAGAAAATCAGAAGGCCTGTTGGTCCAAAGCCTGCCATCCAACCTAAGCCGGAGCATTTGAAAGTAAAACAAAGAGACGTTCAACCAACCAACACAAAGAATCCAGAGGCAACGCAAACTAATGCTGTGAGACCTGAAGACACAGTTCCTCAACCATTGCCAATGATGTTAAAGTCACGCAAAGATGAACATAAGCAAGGCCTGTTCAAAATAAACACTGGTGATAATAATGATAATAGTAACATTCAGCTACAACAGGAGATAAATGCCAAAGCAGAAGAGAAAAGCCCCCAGGACTTCCCAAACAAAGAAAATATACAGGAAACAGATGAAAGCCCTGTAGATTTTCATGAAGCATGTAAGAAATTTGGAGGTAAAAAGGCAGCGAAGAATGCTCCCGTTAAGCCAAAAAGAGTTAAAATTGCTCAGGTTGACAACAAAAACCCCAAACTGTCTGGAGATAATTCCTCATTTCTCGCAGATGCGGTTAAGGAAACTCGACAAACTCTAACTGGTCCATCAGGCAATAACCCAAACACCTGTGGACAAACTACTGACAGCAAAGACACACACAAGAAAGAAATGAAACAAGAAAGCAAAGTTGAAATGAGGGAAAAGAAAGGACGAACGGAGACAGAGGACGAACGCCGACAGCGGCTGTCAGTTCACATGGATGAAATCATGAGAGGGAACATAACAGCAGCCATGGAAATTGTTGACAACTTGCGAAAGCAGGAGGAGCTGCACAGCATTCTCAGTCGAGTTGAAGAAATTGAACAGGACACAAGCGAAGTTGATGTAGGGTCTCTGAGGGGAGTCTTTGAGGACGTTCCCGACTGGGTTGTCAGCTCTGACAAAAACAAACAAAAAACGTCCAAAGTAGAACACAAAGAAGGGAGGTTTCCATTACAGAAAGACAGCACTGAAAGCAAGTCTTCAATGGCACATGTTTTTGGAGATCTTGAGCGAGCCAGTGAGGAAATCATGAATCTAAAAGAGCAGACTTTAGCCAGACTTGTGGACATAGAGGAAGCAATAAAGAAGGCTCTTTATTCCGTCTCTACCTTGAAATCTGACTCAGATATTGCTGGTTTATCATGCCTGTTCAAAGAGTCACTAGGGACCGGGCAAGGATCCCCACCCTCTGGTAGCATTAGCAAAATTAGCATCGGGTCAAGCAGAACAAAATCATTGCAGACACAGGAAAGCCCCACAGCACAGAGAAGCCAGAGTGCAAGAATTGAAGTAGCCCCTGCAAAACAACGAGCAAGTCCTCCATCATCACCTGCCTTCATCTCCATCCAGTCGGCTGCTAAAAAGACCGATAAATCAGAGTTGCTTCCACCAGAGACCACAATCTGCCCGACATGTCAGAACAGCCCAAAAACAGAGGAGAAATTCCGGACAACTAAAACCCTGACATGCAACAGTCCTGCTCAAAACAGAAAAAGGGAGCCCCGAAAAGGAGGTAAAAAGCAGTCCTCTTACAACCCCAAAAGAGAGCTCAGTGTACTTGAGGTGCAGACTGGCCGCGAGGGAAACAGTATTATGGGCACCAAAAGTGTCACAGAGAACCGGTTTTATTCTTCCGGAACCTCCACTGTTGTCACTGGTCAGCCAGAAGCTACAACGTCCACAGGTCAGGCAGCGGTCAGTCCAGCTACGTACCAGATCACCAAGCACCCAGAAGTTCAGCTGCCGATCAATCAGAAACCTTAAATCATTCACAGACAGGTGCAGTTTGTTACCGATTAGCTAAGTATTCTCATACATTTTATAACAAAGTTGTGATGTACATAATTTATTTGTTATGATTGCCTGTTTGTTTATTTCTTACACCTTATTATAGGTTGAAAATGTTCTTATTGATATTAGAGGATTTATTTGTTGCTTGCATTATTTAAAACTGTTTTTAATTTGCATTTGAAATTAAAGATGCGTTGTTGGTTTTCACTATACTTTTGTTTGTTGCTATTGATGCTTTTTTTTAATTTTAACCCAGCTTGGTCTCATTTCTCTCTTCAGTTTCAACCAGCTTGTCGAGACATGTGTTCAGCCTGTTCGAAGACGGTTTATCCGATGGAAAAAATTACCGCAGACAAATACATTTTTCATCAAACTTGCTTTTGTTGTAAACAGTGCAAGAAAAAATTAAGGTGAGATACTAAAATATTTTACAGGAAAATCACCTGCAACACTGATCAATGATTCCAAATATTGATTTATTTTCTGTGCCAAAATGAGTTATTGTCGTTTATCACTTTGTTATTGACAAATTTTGCATTGGCCTGAATATAAGAGTAAGCAGGACAAGACAAATAACACTTTGTGTATGAAAATATAAAATAATAGAGTCACATTAATATGGACAGCTATAACTGATGATAAACCATTTTAATTTTGGTCATACAACATGAGCAAGAGCCAATGTCTGCTTCACAATATTTCAGATAAAAGATAAACCTTACCTGTGTTAGCTTATCCAAGTATGTTTTAGATTGCTGAGGCTAGTTATTGGCATTCCTTCAGTTTTTCAGTCACATATTTAAATACTTTTCTGAGAAAGCTCTTGAAAGCAGTAGCCTACTTTTGAAGCAAATAAAAGATTTTCTCTTATACTGTCTCCATGGAGGAAGTAAAACACCTGGACAGATGGGAGCTAACGCCTGGTGTTAAGACAGGACACTTTTGCAATTGGTAAACTTAACCAGACAAATGAATGGAGGAAACTAACTAGCCAATCAATATTAAGGCTACAAACAACCCATAATGCAACACACTTAAAGTCACAGGCCCACTCCGTTAGCTCCAAACATTCACAGAGAACATCTAACTTCATCTTGTATTCGGGCCAATAACTACAATAAAATTAATGGTTTCCAAATATATAAAAAAAATCTTTAAATGGATAATTGATTGATTTGTTGAAATATTGTATTAGGGCAGTCAAAATATCAGATTTTCACAACAGTTATCGTGGGCAAAAGAATTCACATCAACTATATTATACAGAAAATACCATTAGTCAAACTCATCTTTGACTTTGTTTATTGTGTGTTTTATCTCTTTTTTGGCAAATTAATTCGATTTTATTTAGCAGTAGTAATGCTTTTACAGATTGAAAATTATTTAAATATTTATTCGAAGCACTGGTTCCCAAACTGAGGCAACACATGACCGTGAGACAAATGTCCTCTCAGCAAATGCAGACCATAAATTGAACTGTACCTGACAAATTGTGCTCATTTGTAGCATGCACAATTATGCACCTCTATATGGAGAATTCTACTGCATATTTCACTACCAACAACTGTTCAGAAGAAAAGGGAATTACGATGAGGGCTTTGGACATGCTCAACACAAGAACCGATGGCTTCTCAGGAACACTGCTGTGTCCAATGAGACCGAGTCTGAGGCATAAATACTCAACGTGAGTACCGGCAGGCAACGCTTATGTAGGACCATATTCATGATCATTCATTAACACTGAAACGCTCCATTAAAACTGTGTTCTGTTTCTGTCCTCAGCTGATTCGATGGTGACTGTGACAACAAATGTAAAGATGTGTTTGAGGCACCATGCAATGACCAACTGCTCTCCAAATTGTACAGTGTGTTCATATACTGGTAATGCTTGATAGTGTGTTGGAACATAACCTACAACCTAATTGCAACAATGGCTTAATCATACAGTCAGTTGTATTGAATCAACTTTTTTTAGTTCAGTTATTGCAAACATTTTTAGTA
The DNA here is from genome assembly GCA_032191485.1 of Leptoclinus maculatus. Classification (NCBI taxonomy): domain Eukaryota; kingdom Metazoa; phylum Chordata; class Actinopteri; order Perciformes; family Stichaeidae; genus Leptoclinus; species Leptoclinus maculatus. The sequence continues at coordinate 7,040,303 of JAVDOI010000013.1, forward strand.
AACATTTTTTGTATAATTATTTCTTGTGGTTTGTAAATTAGATGTTAACTGGGATAACAGAAAATAATCAAAAACGTTATTCCACCAGTTCCATTACTACCTGTCATGTTGATATTGTGGTCTACGACATTTCTAACTAATACGGTGGACCGGACACAACATTTGATCTCATCCAATCGAATGAGTGAATATTGCAGAAATGTAAAAAGAAATGCAATCATTGTGGGTGTGAATCAGTTTATTACAACCTTCCAGTTATAATATGATTATAATATATAATATGATGCAAAAAAAAACGAATTTCACAAATTGTGTTAATAAAATAATATGTCTCAATAACCTTTTGGCTTTTGTGTGTGTTTTGTATTACTCAAGTACAGTATATTTCACCTGCTGCATGTGTCCCAAGTTGCAACAAAGGTTCCAGCTTCTTGGTCTATTTCAGTGTTTCTTTAATTTGGTCAGCATGGATTTAGTTCCCTGTAGGAACATTTTCTGGTTTTCAGAAAGCAGAAGGTGGATTAGTGTATAGCTGCTGTATTTGCTGCTGCTACAAACAAATTTCCCCCTGGGGATAAATAAAGTTTATATCTATCTATCTATCTATCTATCTATCTAAACAGAATCACAAAGTTATAGCTATTTTATAATTTAATAATTTTTCTTAAATACACTACATGTATTTTAATTTCAAAAAATATTTGTCCCATTATCTTATTTTCTCATTGCACAGCTACTGTCTTCCTCAGTTGCTCTGCTTCCAGTGCAGCTTGTTTTAAGTAGAGCTTTTATCCAATCAGATTTTCACCTCAGTAGAAGAGAGGCCCCAGGTGCTGCTTTGCCGCGAAGTCCAGGGTGTGCTGTGATTGGTCAGTGGGCGAGCACGTGACTAAAGTGAAACTTGCCAGCAGAGCTTAGTTGGAGTAGTACGAGTTCAAATTGAAAGATATGGAAGAAATTATAACATTTGTAGGGTTTTGCTTGGTGTAGTTTATTTATTTTTTGACCTAGCTTTGTTTTTGAACACTCAACGACTCAAGACTATCGTGAAACGAAACTTAACAGCAGAGGCTTGCAGCTCAGCCAATCAAATGGCCAGCCTGACAAGTTTCCTGACTCTTCCACACACCATGACACAGGGGGCTCGCCAAGGGGTTAAGTGTGGATCACCGAAATCATGATCTACTAACAGTATGGCGAGTACAGTTAAAGAAAGAGCGTCTTTATTCCTCCGCTGGCGAGCAGGAGATGATCATGACAGCATACGAGGACGTCAAGACCATAATTATTGCTAAATCTAACACCGCCATCCTTTCCGTTCGTACGGCTTGCTTACGAAAATTAGGACACAAAACATGGCCGTTTTTGGTATCCCAGCATGCACAAAAAACATTTATTAAAATTCTCTCTTAAAAGTGCTTTACTAAATGGCTGGAGTAACCCTTTAATGTTTACAAAGCATAAAATAGACAGAAGAACTTTCTCTGGGTGAAAGGGTTGTAAAAGGATAATCATAGTCATAAAGATAGTGAGAACAGTAAACTTGAAGGCAGTGAGAGCAAAGAAATCCTCATGTTCAAACAGTGAAACGGTGATAAAATAAGAATAACTAATAGTGAAATATAACTTTACAAAAAAGAGAGGGAATGCACAAAGCAAGAGTGAAGACCATACACCGTATAAAGCCAAAAAGAAATGTATCTGAAGTTGAACTGGAGCCAGTTCGGTGTAGGTTCCTGAAGTATTATTCATTTTAATAAACATGTGTGTATTTAGAGGAACAACTTAAAGAAACAACTGAAACAAATAAGTGTATTAGCAAATATACATGCATCATTTAATATATAAATACAAATCCCAGTTATCAAACAGTCTATAATTTTTGCAGTAAAACATTTGTTAACAGATTGTTACAATAAAAAATAAAATCACGTGTCATAATTTCAACATGATTCAATTGATCCTTTGCATTTAGGTAACTGCATTCTGATAAATCCTTGTTACCAGTAATCAGTTGAGAGCAGGGAAACTATTTATTATATATATATATATATATACGTCCATATAAGTTACATTTTGGTGCTCTTTTCTGATTTCTCCTCTTCATTGAAGGATTGCGTCTGAGGCCCATTCTCAGGTTTTCTGTAATTAATAACAAAAGGATTATTATATACTGCTCTGAGTTTCTTGTAAAAGAATAAGCACTCTGTTGTGAAAGAGTTCATCAACTCACAGGAGATGAGCGTGGTCCTGGAGTTCAACATTGAGGGTTTCAGGCAGTAGTAAAGCAATACCCCCAGCAACAATGGGGACGATGCCGTATATCAGCATGGGAATGGTGTAATGGTAGACGTCCAGGAGCCTGATCAGCGGAGCGAGGATGCCCGCCACACGACCACACACGGAGTTTAGACCTACACCATTCTGCCTGCCAGCATAGACAATAGACTTGTCAGCATCTCAAAGCATGTATCAATGGCAAACATGGCATTTTCCGCCAATATTATGTATAATAACACATTTTATGTTTTACCTCTGAGACACTACCTAGCTTACCTTAAAGTGGTAGGGTAGAGTTCTGCAGTATAAACATAGACTATGGAGAAACTGGCAGTGGCGGCAAATTTTCCAAGTACAGCTATGATGGTTGCCACCACAGGAAGGTCTGATGGACAAATAATGAATCAGACAAAAACACATTTGTTCAAAACATGTCTTTGGTTAGTAGACGGATGTAGCAAGAATCACTGGGTACCGTTGAGAGAAACATGGGATTTGTCCTCGTTCTCAAGAATCAGGTTAATGATATGTTCAAGACAGATTACAACAGACTGCTATTATTATAAAACAAATTACCTTTTGGAATAACAAGTAGCCCAAGACAAGCTGCACCTCCAAAAAACAGCAACACTGCTAAACTTATTTTCCTCCCGAAGTGCTGGATGAGAGGCAAACAGCCCAGACGTGCAGGGAATTCTACTAAGGCAAAGACGAACTGTGTGAGGTAGATATCCAGACCAAAATTGCCCACATTCAGGCTCAGTCCATAGTACACCAGACATGTTCCAAACCTATTAACAGAATGGCAGAGATATCTTCAGTGCAACTATAAGGCCTGAGAAATACTTGCTTCTTAACCTCAAGTTCACGTAGAAAACTGTCTGCGTCGTGAACTGAATTGATCATCATCATATATTTAGACCATATATAACTTAATTTCAGAGGATGTGCACAACCAATGCTCCGAACAGCTGCAGGATACACGAGGCAGACATCATGCGCACGCCTCGGCCTTGTAGTTAAAAGCAAGTATGTCTCTAGCTTACAGGTAAATAGCTGTAGACGCTGCAGCAGGTTGTGGTTGCAATGAACACTCACCACACGTAGCTCATAATAATCACACGTTTTCTCAGATATGATATCCTGAAGATGTCCAACATGCTTCCTCTTTTGGATGTACCCTCATTGTCCAGCTAAAAAAATGGAGGTGTAATTGTTTTTAAGTTAGTGTCTGAGAGCTTTATTGTGTTTGATTTGACTTTGGTTGAAGCAGCTCACCTTGTCTAGCAGATCTTCTGGGACCTCCCTTCCGTTCACCTTGGCAGCCCTCCGGACCTCCTTTATGGCTTCCTCCTTCCTGCCCTGAGTGATGAGCCAGCGAGCTGACTCTGGAAGAATCCTAATTGACATATAGGTTATAAACTTCTTTTCTCTACAGTTAAAATTAAGATCAGCATCTTAAACATGAAATCCATGAGGTCTTAGAGGCCGCTGACCAGTAAAAGATTCCCAGGACAACGACAAGAGGGCTGTAGAGCACCAGCTGCAGGATCCTCCAGTTGGGGATCAAATAGGCAATGCCAGACAACAGCATCAGTCCAAGAGGGAACGTAGAGTGGCAGATAATGGTGCAGAAAGCAAACTTTGAGGAATCACTCCACTCTCCACCTTTAAAGCAATAATACCATGTTATTTAAAAAAAAAGTTAGTTGTAGAAAGTAGGTTAATACTTACAAGCCTTAAAACTAACTTTACTGTCATTTTGACAACATTAAGTTAAATGTACAGTACGATTGCTTCTGCAACACAAAAGGAGTTGCAGCTTGCAACTTGCAACCATTAGTGGCTTTCATTTCAATTTTACAAATAACTCCCTTTGCAAATGGAGACACTTTATGTATCGGATTATAAAGGACACTGCCGAAAGATGCTGTGTAGAATTAAGGAGTGTCTGACTTTGTCGGCCCCTAGTGGTATGAAATACATAGCATGCTAGACAGCAATGCAATGCAATGCACCCACTTATATAATCAATGTAAATACATTTAATTTGAATATTGTTGCTGTTTATTACACTGTAACAATAATGCTCTTCAAACGCCACAACCTTCCTAAAGAAGAAATGAAGACAGGTCACTCTGAAGCCCTGACTACCAATGGTTCAAATACAGACACCGACAGTCGTGAACATTTTACATACCTATCACAAATCCATTAATAAGAATGCCTGAAACGGAGAAGCCACCTAGAAATTTGAGAACAATGTAAACATAGATGTTGGGTGAGAAACCAGCACCGACACCAAACACCATCAGGAGAAGGAGTGAAAGCAGGACCACAAAGCGTCGACCGAACCTACGAAGAGAAGAACTGTTACACTGGTGCTTGAGTTGTGTATAAGGATGTATATGAAACTTTCTCTCCTTTAAGTTCAGCACAATACAAATCATTTTAACAGATAGACTGAATGTATGAAAGTCTTTCCTTGAATTGTTAAAAGGTGCTACATTTGAAATCCAGAGCATATCTATGACTGAGTGATTGCCTCCATATGGCGACGGCTGAGCCAGTGGCTAGCAGCTAATGTTGCTAACAGCACGAACAGTGAAAACACACAGAGCTAACAGTGTTTACTTGGGGGGGTTACGTGGGGCACACACACACAAGCACTCACATGTACTAATATGTGCGGCCGGATCCGTTATCAGCACAGATAAGCTTGTATTGCAACACTCACAGAGAGAGTAACTTCATCCTCTGCTCAGGACGCCATTACTCCACTATATCTTTTACAGAGCTAATAGTTGATTGCTGCTATGCTCTGAATTTCGAATTTAGCACCTTTTAAAAACTTCTATTGGTGCTCGGGTGACTTAAAAGTACAGAGCAACCCTGTTCAGAATCATAACTATCAAGTACATATGTAGTAAAGGTGGGAGTGGATGTGCAACCTGTCAGCCATCTGCCCCAAAACCAGCGCTCCAATCAGAAGACCGGCCATGTAGATGGACTGTGACGCCTCAATCAAACTGCTTGTGTCACACACCAGGTTGAACTGGTGACAGGAAGGATGGTGAGAGGAGACCAAAACACCTAACTAAGTGTTGTTTTTCTCAGCCCCTATTTGAGATGTTTAATAACTGAAAATAGCAGTCGGTTAAATACAAAAAGGGTTTTCTCCATCAGCGGTGGTGATTCCATCTTCTCACTAACAAAGTGTTCTGCTTGCTGTGCTGCTATTGAGTGGATGTAAATCAATCCTATCATTCTAATAGTTGTATTGTAGTATGGAGTACTTTATGTTAGCAAGTTTAAATTGTATTCTTTACATTTTTTATGTTGTGATTTGTATCAATATGTCGAACCAACCCATCGCTAAACAGCAGCATCACAAAATGCTGTCAGAACAGTATGGTGGCTCAGCAGGGATTAAAAGTAAAAGTGAAGAACTGATAAATAACAACGAACAAATAAAATAATAAAAAAAAAAAAGTATGCTCACATAGAAATACATTGAATGGTACAACTATCTCTCACCTCTGTCACGATGCTGGAGGCACCTTTGGGGACCTCAAAAACTGATCCATTCATGCATCCAGTTGTAGTGTTAATCCCATACGCTTCAATTATTTCCAAATCCAAATCCACAGGTGAGAACATTTCACAGCTTTCATACTTCCCAGCATTGTTCACAGGGAGGGTGAGATTCTTTTGTCTCTCATCCGTCAGGTTTGGCCCAAGCTTCAAGATCCAGTCAGTGTTACAGTGATGTGGGAAGCTCAGGCCCGTGAACACCTGACTGATCACATCAAAAGCTATAAACACGCTGGGGATGCTTAATGCAGCCACTAACCGCTTCTGAAACAAACCAAACTCTCCAATCTCCTTCAGGATCTGCCCGAAGTTGCTCATATTGGTATCTGGATGTTCAGCGTAGGACAGAGAAAGGTCCGGCTTAAAGAAAAACCGTCCAGCCACCAAATGTCAACTTGACTCTCGTCCTGTAAGTTAATGTTTAAACTGACAATCACAGTGCTTTTATGACCTCCCAGACTACCAAAGTATTAAAATGTGACGTCAGCGTCCTTAAGGCTGAAGTCCAGCTGTGGTGCAGCTCATCGTCATCAGTTATTGATTTTAGAGTTCCTCGATGCATCACACCTGCTTTTAGAGCAATACTATGGGTACTTTTCTCAAGAGAGTCTGCACTTATAAAGTGTGTCTAAAGGGCTTTAAAAAAGTCTCATCAGGAATGCTCTTCAAAGAGTTGGGTGGTCGTTCGGCCTCAATCTCCAAACCACCACCTTCTCTTTCTGATTGGTCACAAACACGTGGAGTCAAAAATGATTAACTTACTGGTAGATATATTAAAGCACTACTCCACAGACTCAAAGGGTTGTAAAAGGATAATCATAGTCATAAAGATAGTGGGAACAGTAAACTTGAAGGCAGTGAGAGCAAAGAAATCCTCAATGTTCAAACAGTGAAACGGTGATACAATAAGAATAACTAATAGTGAAATATAACTTTACAAAAAAGAGAGGGAATGCACAAAGCAAGAGTGAGTTCCAAAAAGGAACCTGAAGTTGCACTGGAGTCAGTTCAGTGTAGGTTCCTGAAGTATTATTCATTTTAAAAACATGTATTTAGAGGAACAACTCACTCAAAATGACACATATTTATAAAAAAAAACACAAAATGCCAAGAAGAGGCTGATATGCTCATTCTTTATTGATTAAAAATAATCAAGAGAAACATGCTTTGAACTCCAAAAAACGACCAAATGAAAGAATGGAAAAACTAAAAACAGTTGGAAAATTCAAATATATTACAGCCTTGATGAGTTATTGCCTGGGCAAAAATGTTCTTGCCGGTCATCTGTTAAGTTGCTACAGCTTTGTTAGACTACATGTAAGCCGGAGAGAAGAGACTGTTTAAGAAAGGATGAGAACAAAGCCATAAACCCCGTTAGAAGAGGGGCTCAATCTACGCAACACACACACACACACACACACACACACACACACACACACACATACACACATACACTCACACACACTTATACTGTCCTTGTCGGCCTTCAGCTGCGGACTAAACCAGGAGAATGGCACCAAATACTGTAGTTTTAAAATGTAGAGTAACATTGGTTTCTGACTTAGTTGCTCCCCTTTGAGGAGAACACAGAGCCGACCCGCCTGGATGCATTTATTTCAGGTATCTTAACAAGATCTACATTTCAAAAAGACACTGAAAATTTGAATCAAAAGACAAAAACAACAACTCTTGGTCGTCAATTCAAGGCTAGTGTAAAACTTAACATGTTTAAAGTCACAATACAAAGATTTCCTTGGAACATTTTTATCTGCAAAGCAAAACATGTATTTTCCTTCAATATGGCATCTGGAGGGTTACGACATCATCACGTCACCAAATGAAACAGTAAAACCTTGCTGCCCTTTCAGGTTTAAAATAAGTAGTGTAAACAGCCTCCACTTGGTATTATTAAGAGCTGGAGACAAATTTGCTGTTACTCGGCTTAAAACTTGGGGGAAATTTAAGGTGGTGAGCATTGCATCACGGTAAAATATATATTCACACTTTTCAAAAGGCAGAAAGTGAAAAGCTGAAAATTTCTTTTTAGAATAAGTGTCATAGTGTTAAGTGACGGTATGTCCCGCAAAATGAATTCAAAGCCATGTTTGCAGTGTCGTTGTCTTCCTTCACGCGGCGCTACAACCCACCATCGTGTCATAGGGACAGAAAAAAGGCCGAGAGTGAAACACCCAGTATAAAAACAAATCAAAGCAAAATATCATTATTTACAGGTTGAATCAAGTACTTATGTTTCTTTTTTTTTTTTTTTTGAGAAACTGATTCCAAACGGACACAAATAGCAACAGACACACATCCGCTCACACAACACTCGTGGTTTCAGCGGTCGTTAAACTTTCTTTTACTTTACTACAATGTCAACATAGAATCTGAGTAACATGAGAGGAGGCAAATTTGGCAATGGTTATCTTGAACTCCTTTTCCCAACGTTATATATAATTAGGTAATTTGTTGAAGTTTATATCAATTTGAAGTAGTAGACAATATATATATATACGTGTAATCATTTAAAACCAGCTTCATCAAGTTGTCTCTGTTTCTAATGATGCTGGTTGTATCAATGGTTTTACTGGGTGACATGATGAACATGGGCACTGTAGTTTATTTTGGGTCAATCCTAGATACACCCTCCTGCTGCTGGTAACAGCGCCCAGGAAATCATTTTGCCAAATATATGACCTATATGAACACATTGGTTTTGGTCTTTTCATACAGATAATAGACAATAATTAGAACTACAAGAAATACAGAATAAAACTAGCCTCATCCTTTAAAGAGTGTTACGGTTGGGAGTGTTCACGTCCTTCTGAAAAAGTAAATTCACATTAACATTTGTTGAGCACAGAAGTGTGTCTAAAACTTAAACTTAAACTTTCTTAGTGAGCTGCAGCATACCTTCGCTCAAAGTAAAAAGTTTGACGCGAGCAACAGAAACCACATTTGAACAAGTCAGACAAACACAATGCTCCATATGGTAACTGGGGAACTTCCCCCAAAAAAAACGTGCATTCAGTAGTTCTGATGAATATAAGGCATCGTTACACTTATCAAGATTCAAGAGCGTTAGTTGAGATTGTGCAAATGCATCACATATTAGAGAGAAAAACAGAACCGGATGAAGGAGACCAGAATGGTAAGTGAAAACTGTTCGCCGTAGATACTTGCGCATCCTTCTACATATAAGCTGTAAACTTGTTTTTGAGGGATTCTTACACTGACTCTGATACTTCGGCTGAATTCAACGAGGCGGCGTTAATAATCCTATGGGTGACAAAAAGGTACTGTTTTCTTTGGCAGTAGTGGTTTCTTTACAGCCATAGAGAGGAAAATGCATTTAACTATATTTATATATATTTTTTTTTGTATTTTCACATTTTTTAGGCAAGTCACGGTCCCAGGTAGTACAACAGTTTAACTAATGCTGAGCTGAGCAAAGCCCATCAATTTGACGTCATCTGGTAATTCAGATCCCTCAGTTCCAGAGGCCTGAGGGATGAGGAGGGAAGAAGAAGAAGAAGAAGGAGTGAGCAACAAAGGCAGCAAAGAAGAAGACTCCAGATGCTGAATTTGCGAGCTACATGCAGGTTTGAAAATGAGGCAGCTACTACAATGTGGTGAGTTTACAGATAATGACACAGACGGTTATTATAGTGTGCATTTCATTCAGAGCGGTCTCTACTTTAAAGTGCTCCACCACTTCCCTCAACTAGTGAGACTGGGCCTGTGTGGCCTTTTCCAGTCTAATCATTGCTCCTCTAGCAAACAGATCCTGTTAAAAACAAAAGGTGTACTACTCATTCAGAGTCAGCAAAACAACTTGCATCACTCACAGATGAAGGCGCAGCACTCACCAGTTTGAAAGTGACATTTTTATTGGCTTGAGGCTCATCAACTATTTTCTGCAAATTTGCAGCAACTGAAAGAAAGACAATGTTTCAGCCCAATGAAAAACATGATGTGCTGTGTATGTTAATGAGAGATTACTATCTATTCTAAGAAAAATACATAATATTGTGTGCATGTGCAGAGGAATGTTAAATCACTGACCTATTACTAAGTCCCTCCCGTCCACCAGGCCGGCTGACACCAGCTCCTGGGACACACCATCTGCTGTGTCTGAAAAGACAATAGAAGAAAACTGTGACAGGCCGGACAAAAAGGCATATTTCAAATAAAATATATATATATCACCAGGGCATAACTGTGGCTTTAACGTTTCCACACACAGCTGGTTTTTATCTTAACACAGAGGACTGCACTACAAAACAAGCAGCTGTGTTTCAGCACCTTGTTCTCAGTGCTGATAAATACTGAAACGAGCTGGTTTTGGTTTGTCGGCTGTGATGGAAAGTTTGACAAAAACACGAGGTATAAATTGTCAATTTCCCCTGCTGATTACCAAGAGGTCTTAACCTCAGGACATGTTTTAAACGACTTGGTGACACCAGCAAAACAGAGGTTGGGTTTTGATTAATACAGGAACTCAGCTCACCTCTCCCCGGCATGAATTCAAAGCGGATGTCATTTAGCTCCTTCTTTGAATTTCTGAGGAGATGAAAGAAAGAAAGAGAAGATGGAGGAGAAGAGGAGTTAAGTTAAAAAACAAAGATACCAGGCACATAGAAATGATGGAACTTAGACTGACAATTCAACTGCTGGTTTACTGATATTGACGTGGTAATGGGGAAACGTACCTTAACCTTAATACCAAACTAATAGTAGCCTTGACATCCCCTGAGGCAGCTTGCACCTGATCAAATACAGATAAAAGACATTCGAGTAGAATGAAAGCTTGAAACAATTAGCAAAAGGAAGTAATATCAGAAAAGTCAGTGGTTTGACCAGTTTTAAGCGAGTACGATGAGCTCGACTGACCTGTGTGAGAGTAGCAGCAGGTAGACCCGATGTGGGAGATGTAGCCTGGGCAGTGGGTTGAGCGTTGACTGGCGTGGGCTGCAGTGGGACCAGTGGGACCTGGCCTGCAGCCGGAGGTAGTTCTGACTGACCTGCCGCCGTCGGCTGGGCTTGACTGCTTAAAGGCTCAGGAGTCGGGAAAACCTGCAGGAGGAATGTCAGGCTTAACATGCAAGTAAATACAAACGCCGCAGTTATTGGCTTTATTTAAACCCAAAGGTGACTACTAAGTCTTTATTTTACCTGCTGCACTACAGAGATGAACAACTAACTCACATTAAATCTAAGTTCCCATTAAGTTTGTGAATCACACCACTGTTAACGTAAATAAATAACTTTTGAAACTCACCTCTGAATTCTGTGATCCCTCCTTTACTCTTGGTGACTGTTGAAAACAGAAGACAACACTCAGAGGAGGATTTCACTGTGATGGCTTTAGGCAAAGCAAAAAACAGCAAACGCGTTGATGCAAAGAACACACAGAAAGCAAGAGAGGTAAACGGATTAAAACGGCTCACTCCTTTACTTTCCTCATTTATTGCTCCACTAACTTTACCCTCTAAGGTGCTGCCATTAAGAGTGGGAAAACAGAGATTCAAATGCTAATAATACTTCAACACTTCACTATCTGGTGCTGATATGACAGTATTTAGTGATATGAGAGGAACATGTCACAGCGTCTATAGCAATCCTTTAAATATCTCCTGAAGCATTAGGCTATTTCAAGCAATATTGCAATTCAATAATGAGGCCTGATTTATGGGAATATCGGATTTAGAGTACTGTGATTTGTTGTGTATTTTAACTTCATCTGAAAACATGATCAGATTTTCTGTTTAATTTACAGAAGACTTGATGCGTCTCCTTATCTATCGTGACATAAAATGACACATTGATGGAATATTTTTTTACACATAGCCAGCCTATAGGCAATTATTAGATCTAAAAAAGCAGAGAAGCGGCATAAGTGAACACAAAATCAGGAGAAAGTCACACTGTTATATGGTCAAACTATATACTGCAAAATAATAACCAACTCCGAGGAACAAAGAGTCGGACAGAAGCCCTGCAGGCCCAAATGAAGGCAAACTGATTCAGCCGTTACTGAGGAGACCGTATTGGCCTTTAACACACAGGCTCTAGTCTCTAATTAACATGTTCCCTTTTTCTGGGCCGAAGAGTAATCATCTCATGTTTGGGAGAAAAAGGAAAACATGCATTCTTTGAATTATTAACATTAGTTTGTTTTGAGATAAAACATCCAGTAGAGCTGGTGTAAGAATTGATAGTTCAGTTTGCCAACAAGTAGCCAGTGAAGAAGAATCAAAGCAGAAGGGACGTGGTAGCATTTAGAATCCCTTGATTAGTGTTCTAATTGAAAATCATTTACAGGGTTGATCAGTAATTTGCCTCGTATTGATTAAATGTGATTTGGTCAGTATAAATAAAAAGTGATTTAGAAATAGAAATACAGATGGCTTCCAGGAAAGGTGACTCTCACTCCTTTGATTAAATAATGCTCCCTCAAAAGTAACTCATAAACCTTTAAACAGCTAACAAAAAGTGCTATCTGACAATTTTCCCTTTTCCAAATTTTCCAAAGGTTCTGAATGTAATACATATCTAGTTATGTGGGCGCAAACTCCTTTACATCACATGACACACAAACTCCCTCACTGTTTAAAAAGGTGCTTACAGCACGGACTAATTGCTCCCGACGAGGTTAACTTGTGGGTCAAATTCGACTCGCATGTGATCTACAGCATGCACAGATTTCTGCTTACTGTCGAAAATGATGTTGTCAAGCTTCCCTTTCAACAAATCAGTTGCATAACGTCGTCTCGTAATTACAAGGCGCCTTCCGATAGGTTAGTGTAAAGTTACATAACGCTAGATAAAGACACTACAATCTGGAGGATAAGAGCTGTGTGCCGATTTAATTACTCAAGTATCTGTATAACTGTAGTACCTGTATACAGTATCCACAGGTTCTCCTAAAGCATGTCTACAGCCCTCAGTCTAACACGTGTTCCCCTAGCTATCATGTGCAGTGAGAGTCCTTCCTTGTTAGGGGAACGCTATCTGTATTGTGGTGGCAAGTGAACAACCCTGGACGAAGGCAGCTCGAGTGGGTAGGCGAAGCGCACTTGTCGCCTGCTGGCATTAACAGGCTTCACCTGCTGCTCCTTAGCCGTCAGACGGAACACACACACACACACACACACACAAACACACGGGAGACTCAGTGGAGAGACAAAGGACAGACATGCTACTGCACAGACATGAGAATGACAATTTAAACATTGTACAGCGATTTCAAAGACAGGACATTTATAGTGTGACAAAAAGGTGTTAGTGAGTGCACGTGAGGGAACTAAACAACTCGCAGGTTCATCTCACCCTCAAGGCAGCAACGGCTGCTTTGCCCTCTTCACTCTCCTCATCCAGCTCATCGTCACTCCATTCCCATTCGCCATCCTCCGTTTTATGCAGCCGACCACTGGAACCCGGCACTCGGCGTACCTGACGACACAGAGGTAAAAACTGAGCTCATCTTCTTGGCAATAGAGCGCAACGTGTAGATTGAAAACCGTTGACGTCTTACCCTTTTCGACCTCTCCGTTATTGTGGGCGCCCTCTGGAGCAACCGCTCATGTAAATACTCATGGGTCTGTCATAAGAGGAAAGAAACAAATAAGCTGTCACTCCAAAACCCTCTTTATCTGTATACTCTGTATCCTGATCAAGTCTTGTATTACTCTGGAGCCCTGGTTTGATTAAGTGGTATATAAATAAAGTGTTCGCTTACTTTAAACCAAATATTCCCATTGGAACAAGTCAGTGGGGATTTTCAAATATAAGTTTATATATAAGAAATGAGCAGATTTCATCAACAGAATAAATAATCATATGCTTACTTGATAGCCATTTAAATCCCTTCTACAGGCTCACAGGCCCCAAAGGTTTGCTGATTTACACAAAGAGATGTATCTGCCCTCTGCTGTACATTACAGAGTACTGCAGTTCCTGAGTCATGCATCGGGTTGTATTTGGGCGGTGTGACATGCTGAGCCAGCACTCTAGTTGTTCCGGTTGCTAGTGCACTGGGCAGCCAGAGGCTGGACATAGACTGCTTATCCCTGCTTTGTTAGAAACGGCTCTGTGTGGTCAATAATGAGAGGAGCGCTGCAATGGCCTCAGACACAAGGACTTGTTGAGAGTGTGAAGTAGCCTTACTCACTCACACATCTCTTTGTTTTATTGTAATCTCTTGATGCATCACTGACTCTTTTTCTTCTTACACTGAACCTTTCTACAATCATTCCAAAACTAAAAAGAAACAACAACCTGCCGTCATTAAGAGCAGCTTAATATTAAACATCACTTCTTCACTCATCAAGCAGCTCAGCTGGTGCCTGAAACAGGGATGATGCTGCCTCACTGTGTAACTAATCGAGTGTCAGGCCCAGAGGGAGCTCGAGCACCTACCTTTGCTTTCTGAAAGAATTTATGCTTCAACAACTCTGAGGATGTCGGCCTGAAAAGCAGCAGAATGACAATGAGTTTCTGTTCGTTTGAGCTTTTATACTCCCAATGAATAGAAAAGAAATGTGCAATACATGTTAACCAGAACGAAGGGAAGCTCAGTGAAACAAAAGGGACTGTGGTCCGAACAATGAAAGCAATCATATGCTGCTCTGCTTATTAACATGTGCTGAGTAGTCTAAATCATTTCCACCAACCGTAAATGATGATTGCACATGTCAAATGCTCTTATTTTTGTAATTAGCACATATTTACCATACGGCATATGAGGGTAAAAAAAACATTGACGCCTTTGATTAAATCTACTAGAAGCTAATGTAAAGCGTTAAATGAAACTCCAACACAATCAACACCTTTTCTCTGGGTCCTTCTGTAGACACTGGGAGACCATCTTCCTGAAGGATTTGCCGTATTTCTTCACAATCTCCTTGTCTGTGATGCCGGTGTCCAGGCCTGGGGGGTCGTTCTGCAGCGTCAGCATCAGGACCTGAAGACACCCAGAGACACTTTTTTTGGTCAAAAGCCACAAAACGTTAGTGTCTCATCCGAGAGTCAGAGGAACGGACTTTGCATTTGTTTTCCGCGTCATTAACTCCACATTTGAAGGTGAGCCACATTTCTCACACAGCGTTCTCACCTTCATTGGCGGGTATTTGTGATACGGTGCGGCCCCCGTGGCGAGCTCGATGGCCGTGATCCCAAAACTCCAAATATCTGCTTTGAAATCATAACCCCTCACCTGTGGAAGCAGAGTCAGATATCATCTTTGCATTTCAAATATCAAAATCATACACTGTGTTCATGGAAGAATTTTATTCCCTTCGGATGGAAATGGGCTAATTTTCAGAATTTAAAGTCATAAGTAATCTGTAAGTTCGGGGCGCTGGTGTCTTATTGTATTGTCGGCTGAGTGCTTAATCATAGGAGAGATCCTAAGATATGTCTCCAGGCCTCGGATTTCTACAAAAGTGTCAAAAAAAAACAACCTTCATTGCCACCAATTAATAACGAAATGTCTGTTTCTCGCCTGCTAAGACAAAATTGGATCTGATTGTGAGTGTTCTGTTGCTCCGGTCTAAAGATGACGAACCTGCTCCATGACTTCCGGGGCCATCCAGCACGGCGTCCCCACAAACGTCTTGCGCACTTTATTTCGAGTCATGTCGCCGCCTGTGGCTAGAAAGGCACTGACGCCAAAGTCTGAAGGGAGGGGGGGGAGAGAGAGGAAATAAAATGAGACGAACACACACAAAAGGACCCAAAGCACTGAGGTATTGTCAAGGTGTTAATTGCCCTCCACAGAGTAAGCCTCCTGTGCTTTAATACACTGGATCTAATGGGGGTGAATGAGGTTTCTTCACACCTCTGGGTCACTACTGACAGCTGCTGAGTCGCCTCGTGGTTAAATACCTGCAATTTGCACTGAACCGTCGTCCCCGAGGAGAATGTTTCCAGCCTTAAGATCTCTGTGGAAGACAAGACAAGAACTTTTACAATAAAAAAAGCAGAATTATATACCTCTAGATCTAACGAATAGGCTTTAAAACTTGCACTCCACCAATCAGGGTTTCTATTGCTTACACTTTATTGGCAACACACACATATACACACACACACACACACACACACACACACATACACACACACAGCGTAGTTAATTTGTTCATCCCTGTTCAGCCTCCCCTGGTGGTGATTAGAGGGATTCAGCAGGGACAGCTGTCTGCATGTCTGCCTGTCTGCACCTCACCAGCCAGCCAGTTGTCATAGCAACAGACTTTTGGAGATAAAGTCGAAGGGTCAAGTGAAAGGCAAGGAAATAAAAAAAAAAAAAAAAAGTAAGGATGGCAACAGTGTCACAGCCGGCTCCTTCTGCCGTCCACGCGGAGTGAACGTACATATTAAAAAGAGAATAGCCAGAGTGGTACAACCCCAGAACACCGTCGGCCATCACACCACCTTCAACAACTTCTAACAGATGTGCATGAATCACGCCGAGACAGATGTTAAATCTGCACCGACAGACAGACGGGGTGCAGTTCACATTGCTACCAGATGGGGGCGCTGGTGTAAAAACGTTCAGCTCGAGCTGAACGGTATAGGTGCAACAAATTGGTCTCAATGAATATAAAAACAGACTACCGGTAGTCTTTGGAGTACTGGTTTAGAGATGAAACATGACTCAGCTTCCAAAATACAAAGGCTCACTTTGTTACTTTCTTTGGGCGTATAATTCAATCCACACAGACCTTAAACACAAGCCAAATACCAGAAACACAGGGGGGGGGGGGGGGGGGGGGGGGGCAAATGCTGCAGAGATAATTGTGGTGGTTGGAAAGATTGCCACTCAGACAAGAATACTGCTGAAGCATGCTTTTCTTCTTCTTTTTTAACTGCATGGTGGAACCTCCCTTGGATCACTATGAAATAAATTACCTGGGCTCCTGAACTTTTTTTCCCCTGAGGTTTTGCAGCAAAAATGTGGAGGACGTCGAGTATGCAGTTTGGTTTAAAGCACTCCTTCTAGGTGGTTACAAGAAGTGCAATCTTTACAAAGCAACCCACTCAAGACACACAATGTGCTGAAGAGTTTGCGGGTCGTAGTTCAGATCTTTGTTGCTGAATACTTGAGAGTAGACTAGAGGCCTCTTTTGCTCCAGTGAAATACAACAGCTCTTGTAGCGACAGGGGCAGGGAGTGGCAAACAGTGAGCCACGGAGGCAGGAATGCAGCATATGTGACATATTAGGACCACTGGCTGAAAGGAAAGCACTGATATTCCCGCTGCAGGACAAATGTACTGCGGGGATGATGAAAGTATCCAGAAGCAGATTGGGATACTACACAGGACAGGGTTTTAGTTGACTGTATCAACGCCTTGAGAGATGTTTGAGTAATCGGCTGAGGCAGAGAGAGCGGTCTGGGTTCTACATGTGGCCGAACTCTGATGTCCCTTTCTGTCTGAACAAGTTCTATTATGTAACCGTCACACCGGGGTGGACGAAAGAAACGGACATGACAGCCTTTGCTAGTGGCCTTTGAACGTTATAAAATGTCTACTGGGGTACAGACGTCTCTCTGCTGCCCCGACATAACAGCGAGGTCATATCAGGTCACAGTATCTTCCAGCTTCTTGCTCTCCCCACTTCTTGCTTAAAGGAACATGCTCACGCTCCACCTCGGGTGTTAGTTCGTACGAGGATGATTTACGTCGGGTAATTTGAGAAGTTGCTTTTTAAGGATTTAGAGGTTGGAGGTGCAGAGTTGACCACCTGAGGTTGAAAGACACATTTGGGAGTATCCCAAAATACTTTTTCCTGGTTTACACAAGCCTCCGTCCCCTCTCTGAGTGGGTCCAGTCATGTCTTGTGATTTAGGGTTTAGCCTGGGCTAATAATGTGCTGCATTTTAATGAGGTATTCTGGGTTCAGTCCAAGCCAATTGACCACGTCACAAGATCTGCCAACTCATAGCTGTAGGATACATGTCAGGAAGTTGATTTCTTTTATTAAAGGTTATGTTATGTAAGGTCATGGCAATAAATCAAACAGCTGTTAAGATATTTCACACAGAACCACAAATGGGGGGGCCTCCTGGAAGAACCAGATGAAAGTCATCAGAAGACATATGTTGAAGTTGTTAAATTAATGAATTAGTGAGTGACTTTTTGAGCTCAACGAGTTTTATGTGAATCAAGAGCGTCAAGCCATTAAACAGAACTATTTTACCGCCATTGTGTCGTCAAGAGTTATTTCCTGCACGTCTCTCTATGACATAATCGGCTTGTTCAAAATTCACAAGTTAAAACTAACCTCTAAGAAACAACAAGTCACTCTGTGAATGACGCAGCTTTGTGTGTCGTCTCTCAGGAAAGGAGTGATCAAGGCGATCTGATTGCGTTCCCTCCTGCGTCTTTAAAGAACCGTGAAGGCTTTGGTTCTCTGCAGCAGACTGTAACGCTCTGAGAAAAAGGCTGCAGAGTGCAGACGGTCATTAACATTCACAGGAGAGGAAGAGGAGGAGGAGGAGGAGGAGGAGGAGGAGGAGGAGGAGGAGGAGGAGGAGGAGGAGGAGGAGGGAGGAGGTGGTGACACAATGCAAGTTCAAAGAAATACTGTCGCGGAGAGGAAAAAAGCCAAGTCCCAACTCGGGATCCAGCCATATCTTACAATAGTCGGGGGGGGGGGGGGGGATTAAGCCTGAAGAATAACTGACATTTTATGCTTATTTCTGCCCGTTACATGACATTAAAGCTCATCAAAAATGAATCCAGACACTAAAAAAAAGGTATTATGGCATCAAAGAATATTGAAAAATGGACGTGTGGTCTCTTCAGATTTATGACCTGCTGAAATGACAGCCGGGCAGTAGCCAGGTGGGAACAGCTACGGCATGAAACTGTCAAGAAGATTGATCTTTCTCATCTGGCAGCTCCCGCACCTTGCAGCTCCGGCGGGTCACCTCCTGTGACATCACATCCTGGTGCCGGGCTCCCAGTGCCCCTAACAGGGCCGTAAAAAAGAGGGTTTACGAGACGCTCTGTCCCCGTGAGACGAAATACCCTCCCCTCTTTTAACCGTGCCCCCTTTGACCACAAACATCATGTTGCCTTTGCTCCTGTTATTTTATTTGCTTTTTTTTTCCAAAACTGCTGAATTTCATTCTCATCTATTTTTCCAAATACATTTTTTTATTTCGTCAATTTTTCCGTTTTAATCCACAGCAAGAGACGATGCCAGACGCTCCCGGAGGCGGCATAACCGCAGCCATTAACCGGATCATTACTAAACTCCACGCCGAGTAATTTGCCGGGCAGAGCCCTCCCGTGTACCCTCAGAAGACTTGTGAGGCTGATTTTTTCTAAGATTAAACTGGAAACATCTTTAGACTATTCCTCTGTTATCGTGTCTACCTGCTGCTCAAGTTAGAGGAACAGTGTCACCTTTGAATCACCGACTCTCCGAGCTGCTGTGAATGTGGAGGTGGAGCAGTTCGCCGTCTTGTGGTAAATGTCTGGCTGAGGCTACAGCCCGGCCCGCGAGACTCTAATTGCTTTTCTGCTGCCTTGGACTGGATGGAACATATCATGTGACACTATGTCTCTCTCTTTCTCACCCCCCCCGTCAAGCCTCACCCCCCCCCCCCCCCTTGACTCTCTCCATCACCCCTGGGGCTCTGACTCATATGATCCGGCTTACACAGGAGGACCAATGCACGGCCGCGTGTTCGCTTGCGTTTACATCAGCAGACGCCGATCAACTGACCACAGCTTCTCCACTCTCAGCATGCCACTGATTTTCAGTGCTTGGGGCGCACCTCCGGGGACAGAAGTGATAAATGAATAATCTATTAATGATCCTCTTATGTCTCCTACGACACTACAGAGTTGAAGGAAGGATTTACCCGAGAAAAACATTTCCGCCTCTCCGGCAATGACCGATAACCCCGTCACATTATGCTGGAAGTAGATACTTAAATGCTGCAGCGCTGGATTTTTCCTTTTAATCAACGGAGTAATTTAAACAGTGTAATTCCACACATCTCTACCCATCGATTGTAAAGGATGCAGCCGTTTTTCTTATTAAGATGTTTAATGAGCTGCCTCCTCATCGACACATCCCTCATTCAAAGTCTTCAATCACGCCTCTCTGTTGGTACGCTAGTCTGAAAGCTGCTGAGCACTGAACCAAAAAAGAAAATGCATTATTTACACATGTAGTCTGTCCCGGCTATATGTGTGCCAGCGGGGGAGAGGGGGGGAAAAAGAGACTGTGAAAAAGTGAGTAATGAATATTAAATACCGCCAGTGTGTCGACTGGGTTCATTGTAACAGCCTGAGTGCGGGGGACTTAGCCAGGTCTTGAACTGGCTTAGAAGAGAGATTTAATTTCCTGTGGCACGCAAATCTGCCAGTCACACATTCCATATTCATACTGTACCTCTGAAAGATTACATCAGCGTGGATGTCATGCTCTACTTACAGATTTCTTGCAGCAACTTAAAAGTTATTGTTACATTAAAACAATGGAGGTTTGTATCATTATTACAGCTTTAATATGAAAAGTAAAGATAGAAAGTGAGTTGGATTTTTTTTTCCATTCATAACCGTACTTTAGTGGAAAGCCATACACGCATCAATACTGCTGCTTCTTCTTCTTCTTCTTCTGGAACACTTGTCGCAGTCCCCCGTTGGGGAAGCAGACTGCCTCATGTCAGTACAGAGCGCAGTAACAACCCTGACCTTTAGGAGTAAGAGTGGCTGTCTTTAAATACCACTTCCACGGTACAGTCATCAGAATACCAAT
This sequence comes from Leptoclinus maculatus, assembly GCA_032191485.1. Lineage (NCBI taxonomy): Eukaryota > Metazoa > Chordata > Actinopteri > Perciformes > Stichaeidae > Leptoclinus > Leptoclinus maculatus. Next base: position 7,060,957 of record JAVDOI010000013.1, read on the forward strand.
CGCTTCCATGGACTTACCTTTGCAATAAACCACGCTCTAAAGCCATGAATTTACTTGCATACGTTTGCCAGATATTTGACTTACTTATTCGACTAAGACAAGAGGGAATATGTGACAAGATCACAGAAAAATGGAAAGAGTATGAAAGCAATAGATACCACTTAATGATAACGGGCACAAAACGATGCAATCAGTCACCGTAATATATAAAAACAGACCGCTATGTCAAGAAGGGCATTAATGAGCGTAAATGTAAATGTAACGATGTCTCCATATGTTGTAATTAAGATGAAATATTACTATAAAATCCTGAATCTGTGGTAGTTCCACATTAAAACGCTGCTACTAAATGCATCTCATGAACAGAAATCTGTGCTATAGTGGGAGCCTCTGTGCTCAACATATAAAGCATTAATTAGCATTAAGTGACTGGGATCATTTTTTTTATGTGTAAGGTCAACATAAGGCCCAATTAAAAAAACAAAATGTAAAAAGTGTGAACACAAACACTCTACTATAATAACATAATGTCCTATGTAGTCAAGGTGGAGGACATAATGTTAGGACGACATCTTTTAGGGGAGCAACAGAGAAGAGACAGTTTCAGCTTCATAAACCCTCAAGGTGAAGTCTGATAAAGCCTTTGGAGCTTAAAGGTAATAGAAAGTCCTGTGTCAGTTTTATTACAGCACCAGCGTGCCGGGCCACGAGTCCCGTTAGTTACCTGTGGATCTGTCCGTTCTTGTGGAGATACTCGAGGCCTTCAAGCACATCTTTCAACACCGTGGCTATGCTGGGCTCATCCAGGACGCCGGTCTTGTGTTCCCCTCGTGAGATGATGTGCTTGATCACGTCCAGCACGGAGCCTGGATATTAAAAAAAAAGAAAAAAAAGGAGGACAGCACAGCGGTTGATAACGAGAATTACAAAAGGCATGCTTCATTTTGTCAACATCAATGTCAGAGAGAACAATCCTGCGGTGGATGTCTTTAGAAATGATTGGGTAAATAAGTTGTTGGCGGTCTTAACTGATGATCAAAGAGAAAGTCGCCTCGGGTTAGCCTCGATCATTTGTTAAGCCCGACTTAATTATGGAAACACGTACTTCCTGATGGATTGGCAGACATTCAGTCAAGATGATTTGTGTAAATATTATATTGTTTGGATAAATTAGATTGGGGATACACAAAGACCTTTCACACAAAGTTCACAAAGGCGGATTTTATTGAAGGAAAAAACAAAAGATTAGCTGTGCTCAGACAAAGTCCTTTAACCATAAACATAACCATGACCTTTTAATGTGGTCATGGCAAAACAATAAATGGTGGAGAGACATCAGAACAATCTTTAAAGGGTAAATTCACTGTTCAAAAGAATCTATGTTGTGCTTATCTATGATTTTAGAAAGTACAAGTCAGTATCTACAAATGCATGATACATGAATGTCTCAGTGACTAAACAGCAACTTGAATTTATGATGTCACTCATCAGGGGGCATTTTTTTGGACTTGGTCCATTGACTTTAAATGAAATTGTCCGTACCGGCCGACAGGGATTTAGTTTAAGGTTTTCCATCCAAATGAGTTTCATTTGGATGTTGAGCGCACAGCTGGTAATGAAAACAAACGCGGCCAGTTAAAATAAGCACAGTCGTGTCGTTGCTCTGCCTTCAGAGCGGCTCTAGGATTTGACTCTTGGTGACAGCGTCGCTACAGTCGGACTGTAATTGAATTCTCTCTCAGGGCGCATGCGCCTTTAATGCCTTTCGGAGGTTGGAGCCAGATCTCTGCATGCAAGGAAAAAAAAAAAAAGTGTGTTGCATGTTAACACTCGAGGTCGCAAGTTCAACGGTCGCTTTGTCTTCGGTTTGCCCGGGCTGAACGGAGAACCAGTGTAGCTCTGCTCTCTGACCCGGCAGGTCACCATGTCGCCCTCGCAGCGCTCCGGATGAAAAGTCAGACTGCAGTCAGTGTGTGTAATCTCCTTTGTGCCACTTTTCACAGAATAAAGAACATCTCTTTGAAAAAGAGGTTGCCGGCATTTGCATTCGGTAGGACAGGAAATTGGGCGACACCGGTTGAATGGGGACAAAGCAGAGAAGCAAAAACAATGCCACTTGTCTGACAAGCTGCATTGTGCTGCAGTGATACAAAAAACACAAAACGACCAAATGATAGACACGGCCTTTTCAAGGTTCCTGAAAGACTGTCCGCGGTCGACATTGATTGTGTTTTGGCAACAGGGCCAGGATGGGAGCGCGGAGATATCTATTCGTTCGATCGCTTCAGGACGTTTGCGCCTGCAGCACTCAGGCGAGCTCTGCGTTACTCCAGAGGAGCCGGCGATGACAGCCCACCTGAGACGAGACAGCGATACTGCAGAGAGCAGAGGGAGGGAGGGAGGGAGGGGGGGAGGGGAGAGAGAGACGGTGGGTTCAACGGGTTCTTCGTGCAGTGACGGTGCACGCCCGGCAGCAAAATGTGATTCGGCAGCGCGGGAAAAGCAGCTTAGATGCGTGTGTGTGGGGGTGCGTGCGATAGCGTATATATATATATGAGTGAGTGCAAGGAGAGTGCAGCCTCGCGGCTCTGATGTGACGGCTCTTTGAAGCTCATTGACAAAAGGCAGCCTGTTTGACGTTTTTTTTTTGTTTTGTTTTTTTCTCCTCTGTTCTCCACACACGCTTCCCCTCCTCTCTCTCTCTCTCTCTCAATGCTTCTGCGCTCTGATGTTCATCTCCTTGTCTGAAATGGCGGGGAGGAGGAGAGGAAGTGACAGGTGATAATGGAGGAGATCCTGAGGAAAGCTGGGTAAGTGAATAGAGTCACATCTTAAAAAGGGAGGGGAGATGTAGTCCTATTAGCCAACAAATTAAGGTTCGATTAGCAAGTAACGAAGACGCTCATCCTTGCTCACTCATCCGGATATGAGACGTTAACTCCATTATCTACACACCTTTAAACGAATAGTTAAGACACATTTATTTGCTTTCTTGCACAGAGTTAGACGAGAAGCTCGATAACGATGTCTGTGCGGAGAGTGGCATCGATCTTCTCACCCGACTCTGGGCAAGAAAGCAAATATTCCCCAAAATGTCAAACTTTTCCTTTAAGAGAATAAGAAAAGGTTGACAAAGATAAAGCCAAACAAATAGTGAATAGTTCCTTTTTTCCCGACAAGTCTCCTTTAAGACGAGTTGGCACTGTGGGGAGAACATTTCTAAGTGCAAACACACAGCATGATGCAGGCTTTGGGGGGGGGAAATCACTAAATGCCAGCCTTGTCAGCCTCTTTCAAATTCCTTTTGATTGAACTCTTCACGCCTCATTAGGTGGTTTCAACATGCTGACACTGACTGACAGGTTAACAATCCAAAAGGTTCATTTTGCATGGGAAAGACTTCGACTCCCAAGACTAATGACACCTGTTGGCCTGGTTTGAAACGCCGCCTGTCGAAAAGGCCCCGGGAGGAAGAGTTTAAAGAAATCACAGGGGATAACTCAAGTCTTCACTGTGCAGTGCCACTGTAGCGCATGCAAAGACTCGGGGAAAATACCAAATCCGCATTTCACTTACATGCTAGATTAGTCAAATCTCTCTCTTTCTCAGGATTTTCAAACAAAAATGGTAAAAGGTTTAAAAACCACGAATCCTTCGTCCAGCAACGTCGCCTTTGCAGTCTTTTTGTTCTCCTGGTCAGAGCAGCGGGTTCAAGACTGAGAGAGAGAGGATGAGAGAGTGGGAGGAGGGAGGAGTGGACGAAAGGAGATGAGAGCCGATGCCAACTGTGCTAAAGGCAAACGGGGAATGCCAGGCAAAGCTGGAGACGGATGGCCGAGCAAGGTGTAGAAGAAAGGATTGAGTGAAAGGTTCCTCCATAAAAACATTTAACAAGTTAGACAATTTTCTATGTGATAATAAGCTAAAAAGAAATTCTCTTAACTCTACGAACCGGGAGTCACCATTAAAGCTCTTTGTCAGCATGCTGGGAAAAAGCTGAGGGCCACATCATGATCAACTGCCTCCAAAGTATTTTTAATATGCTAAATTGAAAGAGTCAATAACAATCTGCCTTCAGCTGGATTCCAGTCCGAGTGGCGTTTGGATTGCGCTCGGCGAGCAAGTGGAGTCGGTTCGGTGACGGCTGCGCGTTAATCTCTTTGGGAACACATTCCACCGCTTGCTTTGGCGTGACTCATATTCTGTCCCAGTGGGTTTCAGTGGACGTCTCGCTGTCAGTCACGGCGCTACAGAAACAGTTGCTCACATCACAGCCAGAACAGGAATTTCCTGAAGAGCCCTGCGCCTACCGCATACCGCCACCGAAGTCAGCTCCACAGGTTCGGAGCCTTGAACGAACGTGTCGGAGAGGAGGGAAGTCTTAGGCTGAAGATTAGGCTTTTTAGAGCTCTGCTACAACATATGACATGAAGTCTAAAACAGTACACGGGATACACACGCCTAAGAGGCATTGTCATTCATTTAATATTAAAGATTTGGAATAGTTAACATGTAGTTATACAGACTGACAGGAGACTCGTTGATTGGACAGTTCATCAGGACCCACGTGGGGGAAATCAAAATCCAGTGATGACAGGAGGTTAATGCAGCAATTTAATGCTCTTCATGTGTATATTTATGCTCTAAAAAGAGCTCATAAAAAAACAACTTGTCATAAGCACTATTAGTAGTATTAGACTGCAAATCAACCGCATGTTATGAATAATGACTGACAAGTAGAGACATGACAAAACTGCACTGTGGGAATGTACTCTGCTGCTTCATCATCACAAACACCGCTGGTATAAAAACATGTCGGGGCTTCGTCGGATCAACCGTCGAGCTGTTAACTGTCTTTTAAACAGCAGAAGACACAAGAGCCCGAGTTTTGCAGACAGCCGGTTGGCCTTCCTCTGGGCTGGTATGCTCGGCTCGACCTCATTTAAGGTCCGTCTCCATGGCAGACGTCGCCAAGGCCATCATTTAATTACACCCGCACAATAAAATTCAACATCAAGGGCCTCTGTTTAACTAGGATAAGGGGAACCGGAGAGGCCATCTTAAGTGGTGTCAGCGCCTGCTGTGAGGCTGGCCGTCTGCTCAAGCGTCGCGGATCAGGACTCGAGTGTATCCGAGGGAGCCAGGCATGCCACTCGGGCACTATCCGTTACAGCAGGACTCCGTTTACACAGAGGAAGAAGGGAGGGTAGGAACAGAGTGTAGATGTTTTTCGTGCGAGACTGACAGCAGGATTAAGAAAAGGGAAATGAGTGCAGATTTCTGGACTCCTTGCAAACAGAAGACCACGAGTCTTATCAGGCCGTCTTCGTCTCTGAAGACGGTGCGTGTTGCTTGTGAAATGCTGGGTACAGGACGCCTTAATCTACATGCCGTTTGTGTGCAGGAGCCCTCACAGGTCTGCTGTGAAAGTTCTTCTCCCTGGGAGGCTGATCCAGAACCACAAACATTCCACTTAAAATGGTAAAAATAAAAAGAACAAAACAATCGGGAGCAGATGCAATTGTTGCATTTTGAGGTCTTTTTCTACACGGTGGCCTCCTCTTCACGCTCCTCTCACTAGTTAATTGCAGCGCTGCCACAAGAGTGCCACGATGCCGGCCTGCGGGCTGTTATTAGCTCTGCCCTGTCATTAGCCCCAGCACCGTTACTGAGTTAAAAGCCCGGAAAAGAGCCGCGGCTCACACGGGACACAATGAAGATCAGTGCCGTCACATTCCCTACAATCACAGCTATCATCACTGGCAGTAAGTAGCCCCGCTCTTCCTACTGCCCCTGTCTCAAGATCGGGCAAGATGATCAAAAGAGGAACAAAGCCTCGGAAAGACATACGCACTTACCGCCACTGAGCAGCTTCATGACCAGCCACAGCTCGTCCTTCACCACGAACGAGGTGTAGTAAGACACGATGTTGGGGTGGTGGCACTGGCTCATGGCTTGAATCTCTTTCTGTAAGAGAAAAAAAAAAAAAGAAATGAGACATAATTCAACTATTCAGAAATGTGCAAACCCTTCAGATGATCCAATGACAGACTTGTTATTTGCCACTGACCCAATAGAAGTGGTGTAATCGGACACTTTATCACATCATCATTTGGTGGAAATGGATTAAAGTTTTACATCAGAGCCGGTGCCTTTTTATTAATGTCCTTTATTATTAGTTTTAAACCTGAAGCGGCAAGCAAAACAACCATTTTTACAGCGAAATGACCCATGAAACACACAACAAAGTTTACTTTTCCTTATGTTTTCATGAAGTAAACTGAACACAGGCTCAATAAATGCCTCATCTTTTAATGCTGCTGCCGCTGTTCTTCAGATTTAGTGCGATACTAAAGATCTTAATGACGTCAGTAGACAGAAGAGGGTCAATAGAACGCATATCTATGCAGAAGCGAGCAAACAGCCGGTACCCAGCCCTTTATACAGCTGTAAGCTCTCTTTCTGTGTGTGTGTGTGTGTGTGTGTGTGTGTGTGTGTGTGTGTGTGTGTGTGTGTGTGTGTGTGTGTGTGAGGTAATGCTGGCACAGAAGTCTAATCAGTCACTTCAGCAACAGCCCTCAAGTCATTTGGGGATAGACGAGCTTCCTAAGAAAACGAAAGTCGAGCTGACTTCAGAGTTGGGGCCTCTAGTTTCAGAGGTTTTGCTTCCGTTTCTGCACACTATTGACAAATGACTGAAACCCCGTTACTGGAGCTCCATAATGCTCGTCATCTCTGCACTTGTTGTGGTAGTTATTGCCCAATAGCTAACGGAAATGAGGTGTACCAAGATAGTACAACCAGTGGTGAAGGATGTCTCAGAATAATACTGTGTATATAATACTATACATATTATGTTAATGTTTAGTGAACTTGTTAAAAAAGTAGTACATTTAAAAAAATAAATGTACTGCATTTATCAAACTGAAAGTCACAATTATTTTAAAAACTTAAATCAAAACTCAAGTCAATCATTAGACGAGTACCTTTAATTTATTTGGGTTTTGGACTGTTTGGTCTGCAACTTATCATTTCATTTAATAGTGCATTATCAGCAGATTAACACACAATTAACTGAAATGATAAGTTGCAGCCATATTCCAATCATGAATAACTGCTTTGTGCCAGTCATAGGAACATTATTTTAAATTTAAATTCAAGTAAAATATTATTTGACATCAAACCCACCTCCATGTGTCGAGTACAGAGAGGTCCGGGGTGTGTTTATGCATCTTATTCTGTATTTCCCCCCCTCTTCTCCCAGTCTCGGTGTTCAGCTATGCTAAACATATGCCAGATCTGCAGCATCTCTGTATTGAACGCACTGAGGTGAAATCAATATCGACCTTCTCCTCTAATTGCGGGTTTCACCGCAAACGACCAAATTTCTCCAGATTCCAGAGCGTCATTTAAAACAGCTATCGAGTGTCCACTGGGGGAACGTTCACACTCATTTGTTAAAAAGGCATCAATCAATAGATGCTTGTGGGGTCATCAGCATGAACGGCTCAGCTTAGACAGTGTGCATCAGCAGCAGAACGCCTCTGCAGGGGAGTCACACACACACACACACACTAGTGGAGGGGAAAAGGTGGACTGATAAAATGTGCAGATTTCCTTCAGATTGAGCAGCAACAACAGGTGAGCCAACGCACCACTCTGCTCCTAAACTTGAGCATTTTTTGATAATGAAGCAGTCGAATAACTTCCAGTCTGCCGGACCAGACGGTGGAGCTCTGCGGGTCGTCTCTCCTATCGCTCTTTCTCTGGAGACTACAGGCTGAGAGAGAACAATAATGATATAGCCTGTCGGCTGCTAACTGGCTTCAGTGGAGCCCCCCCCCCCCCCACCCCCCCCCCACCGCCCTCTGTTCACAGCACGGTGGAATAGGCAGGTCATCGCAGCTCTGTGGGCCAGGGTAACCCCAGAACAGACAAACAATGGGATAACAGGGAGGATATCGGGCTCTGGCAGTTGGCAAGTTTTCACATCTTTTTCCCAGCAGACAATGCGAGAGAGACCTCTTTGTCTTAGATCACTGTACACCAACGCTGCGGCAAAGACAGAGGAAATGTGATTCAGTGATTACTTTGAAACCATAAAATATGGAATTATCATCAATTATAACTATGAACAGAAACAGGGAAGCACGTTGTGTCTGGTTGTGATGACCTCACCCTCAAACACAAGGCATTCAGAGAGGTTTTAATCAAATGTGGTTGTAATGAGCGCTCAGTTATCCTCTGCATCACATCCGGTCTGCTTAGAAACACCTCATAACTACATCTGAGGAATTCAAAGCATGTAGGCGTCTGAGCTTTCATCACTCCTTTATCTATCGGCATACAGTATGTGCTACGATACTGGAGGATGATGTAATGATGAATGAATGTTTCAAGGGTTTTGAGAGCGAAACTCAAGTCTTCAGTCACTGTCTGTCTTATAGAGTCCGTCACCTTTCACTGATATCTCTCCAACATGTCGCGTCAAATTCCTGTTTGTGCAAAAATAAAGAAGTAAAAAAGTAAAATAGGACGTTCATTGTGACACGAGTGATGTCACTGTGGTTTGTTTAGTAACTAGAACTGAAACGCACCTGTTCTATCTTGTCGTGGGTTTATAAATTAACATTGACACCCTGCAAAAATCAAAGATCTAAACCTTTAAACCCCTTCAGTGGGTTTAGCGTAGACATTCTATACAGGTTCTCCAGGAAATAGACCAGGCCATAATCACTTGTTTTTCTGTATTTGGCGTGTCGGAGGGCTTTGAAACGGAGCAAAAAAAATAAATAAATGACCTATTGTCACAAGCTGAATGAATACTGTGCTGGGTCACAAACTGGTGCCACGGAATCACACTGACGGCAGAAACACAGAGAAGCCACTATTAGCAATGTTACATCACTATCAGTTAGTCAGAGCCTAACACGCACTGTGACCCAATCACATTGCAGCACACACACAAACTCGCACGCAAGAAACTACTGAGGAACGCCACTGCCGATCTGCAATTGATGGGGAAACCTATGAAAATGTGATCTTAATGCTGAGAACACAAACATGCCTCTGAATCACTTCCTTCTGCGTGATTCAGAGTTCCTCCGCCGTAAACAACCATTTTCACCACCGACTCAATATCTTCCTCAGGCCACAGAAGGTGTTTTAAAGAAGCAAAACATGATGTATACTGTGTTGTAAATCAGCTATTACCACATAGGATCACTCAAGGTGTTCCAATAAATAATGAAAGCTAATAATTTGCAACAAGTGTGTAAATATGCAAGAGGATACTTCAAGTGAACGCACTCAAATTGTAAACAAACCTCCTCCTCATCTCGTCTAACTCGAGTCACTCGAAAGAGCCTATCCATCAAACTGCTACGCCAGGAATAACCACAACATGCCACTGCATGTGGAGACGCAGGAGATCATTGCTTCTCTGACGTTAAGAGTATTTCACAGGCAAGAATAAAGACCTGCTTCTTTAAAACTCACGGAATCCTCTTTTAAAGCGATCTGGGTTCAATTTGATGCTTCCGCGCCATTTAACTAGGTACCCATTAGGCTGTGGAATTGTGTGGGGGGGAGGGGGGGGGGGACCACAGGCAGGAAATCCGACCTCGCTGTATTCCATGTGACCGCCTGCTCCGAGAATCCAGGAGCAGCATTCCCCTGATTCATCCTCCAGAAATCTTGGAAGGGGGAGGGTTCTTCCTCGGTTCAGTATTGCCAGCGAGTAGTGAGAAATCTCTAGCAATGATCTTCCATGCACACGTATAAGCTTACAAGTTACATTCACAGACTTTTGGATGAGAGCTAGGACTGGAACTGGAAAAGAAATCCACCAATCACACTTCTGGTGCATGTGGAGCTCTGCAACAAAAAGGTAATGGACAGCTAACATGCAATTTTCTATATTGTGCCCAAGAAACTCCCTGCCATCTCCAAAGCTAGAGCACCTGATCATCTCTATGTGCAGGGGGAGCCCGATATAATCCTTCCACCTCTTGCAGCCGAGTCGTAAAGCACGTGTCGTACAGTAAATGATGTGCCGAGCTGCGGTACAAGATTGCATTGAGGGTATAAAGACCCCGTACGGCCTGGAAAGGAAGATGTCCCACAGTGGTCTAATAGTTTCCTGGCAATAAGTGGACTTCCAGAGAGCAACCAGAGTAGTGTTTGAAGGGATGGGGATGATCGGAGGAGGGCTCGGAGAAAACGAGTAATGAAAAGCAGAGGTGGAACTAACTCCATCCACACGCAGAGACAAAGCCCGAAATGAAATCTGGTGCTGTGAGGGAGTAGTAGAGTAGAAGGTCACAGAAATGAAACTGAAATCTCATTTAGCATGTTTTTTAAATGTGTATTTCATCACTTTTTATTATTTAAAAAGGAAAGAAAAAAGGTCTTTTGGGGGAAAATCAGCTATGTAGCCGGCTGGAGGGGCGTGTTGGGGTTTGATTGACAGCCGGTGTTACACCACAGGGAACGAGAGACAAAGTAAATAAACTGGCAGTGTAGCCTGCATGTGATCGGCCGACAGCGTGTTGATGGTGGTATTGAGGAGTGAGGAACACCACACCAGCATCTAACCCGGACCGAAGTGACATTTTGCAGGTACGTTTACATGCCGTTTAACGAGCTGCAGCTGAGCAGCTAAGTTAATTAAGCATCTAGCGTGCACACTGACGTTAGCGGTGCACTTTCCTCCCCCCCCCGCTGAATGTTTGTTCGGTCGCTCGGACGTGAAACAGTCCGTCTCTTGTTATGAAGCAGGCTGCTATCCCGTCTGCTCAGCCAATGCAGACCAAAACAAAAAAGGCTATTCAATTACAGTTGGACTTTCAGTCTAGGTCGCATTCACGTAGCAGTGTTGAGGGTCTCTTACCAGGAGTTCGTCCATACTCGTCTGGCACTTCTCGAGGTTGATACGTTTGATGGCCACCTTCTCCTTGCGTGGTGAACAGTAGGCAGCTTGAACCACTGCGGTGGCCCCGCTCCCTAAAACAGACAGGAAAACAACAGATTATCAGGTTGACTATGATTCATCGTCCTCTCAGGCAATAAAAGACCGTTAGTGCTGTTGTGGAACCCAACTTCGGCAACATGCAGCACATTCATTTCAGGTCATATTCACATCCTTTAGGCTGCCCAAGCTTCTTTTAATTGTTTGGCCCTTCCCTAACCTCTGTCTACATCCAAAAATAATGGCTACTGTAGGATAACAAACCTAACTTTTAGCATTACTTTAAAACCTTCCCGAGTTCAAGAAGGTTAAGCAGAGTTCTGCTTTGACAGTTCATCCGATTTTCTCTTTGGCACAGCTTAAACGTCTGTTCATCAATTATGAATCAGCTTTCCCAAATCCCAGCGGGCTCCGGTAGGAGGTTTTTTACACCAGAGAGGACCAAAGCTCAGACCTTATACTGTTTGAAAAAGTTTTCCTTACCACCTTGTCTAAAAGTTTGCTCACAGCATCAGTGGGAGGGTTTATGCTAGTTTACGTCACAACCTCTATTCTAATGTACAAGCAAACAACACATAGATTATAATCTGATTAAATCCTAAATCCTACAACAGTGGGCTAATCTCTATATTGAAAGCTTGTAATGTCCTCCCAGGAGAGGGTGCGCCTGTTGTTTCTGCTTCGTGTGAGGTGACTTCGCTGCCCCCTCAGTCTACGTGACGACGAGAGCACATTGTCCTCTGGCAACAGGCTCCGGTGAGTGAAAGAGTGAGTGGTGAGTCTGTCCGCCTTCCAGTAAGCTTTTCCTAACCTCCTGTGCCCCTCTTCTTCATCGCTATGCCCAAATATTAACAAAGTGCTCATTGTTTGGAGACGTCAGCGAGCCAGTTGTGTATGGAGGTTTAAAAAAAGTTCTCTTGATTTTAATTAAAAAGAAAAGCTGTCCCTGAAGACATGTCAGCTTTTTATTTAAGATAATTATAACTTCAGGCTATATTAGAGACACGGAAAACAAAATGGCATAAACTCTTGTCCTCTAAAATAACCAATACAATTGCAATTTCCTGGAAATTTCCTGTACTTAACGGACGGCGTCATGAATATACTGTGTGAAAGCCTACAGTTTCAGCTGCAGTGGGGTGCCATCTAAAGACTGGAAACCTCGGACAATGTGTGGGCTGGCATTGCTCAACTCTCCAGCATCCAAGTAATCACAGCTCACTCCGCCATTGCACAGAACTAAAGGGGCCGAACAGGGCTGTAAATAAATCCCCCCGGCACCTCGACCAGCAGCAATACCAAACAAACCTCTGGAGGCTGGCCAGTGATGGGCAGCGCAGCCTTGGCCGGACCACGGGGAGCCAGCTGCCCTGTACACGTCGGGAGTGTAAATTCCTCCAAGCAAACAAACAGCCAGTCGTCAGGGGTAGCTGGAGAGCATATATGTGTGTGTGTGTGTGTGTGTGGGGAGGATGAAAAAAGGGGGAGATTGTTGGGTTTGCAGCAGACAAGGTCAAGGAGCACCAAGGCTCTACAAGCCAATTAGACTGAACACTAGCCAGTTGGAAACTGGAGGTAATGTAGACCTGATGCTCTTTGATATGTTCTACTTCCTGGCTTAGCACAAGGTTATTCTGAGTAGTAGTTGTGGCTCTCATATTTGTATCCAGTTACATGATTGTTAAATATTTTACAAGGCCTGGGAGGTTTTAACCAAAGCTGTGAGATGAGTGATTATGATGCACACAGTCTTATCTTATAAAATAAGCCACACAACGTCTCATCACTGCCATTCTCACAGACCAAATCACCACCTGTCTGAATCTATCTGAGCCTATCTGAGCCTGTCACTCTGTCCCGAATGGGAGGAAGCACACAAAAGAGCCGTCCTCACAACAGGGCGAGCACTGCAGCAGTGCCGGGGCTTTGAAAAAGTCAACGTCTGATCTGCTAAACAGTCCGGCACACTGACATAAAGGCTGCAGGTCGTGCAGTCGGTTTTGTTTTTCTCTTTTTTGTAAATGACTTAATAAATGATCAGATTACAACCAGAACAGGAATCGGCTCTTTACAAATACAGATTTAAAAAAAAAAATCGACTTCCACCGTTCTTCCAGGAGGCACAGACACAAGATTGGACTTGTTTTGGAAGCGGACGGCTAAATCAAATCTATCTATATATTAAGTTACCACATCAGCTGAAATCGAATGAAGAGGATCCAGCTGTCAGCTGAAAGCGTTGGTGTGTTGACGCAGCTGAGGGACAGTTACGGAGCTTTTTGGTTTATTGATTTCCAGTTGTTGCCATGTTTGACTTCTTATCTTTCCTTTTTAATTCCATTTCATTTTTCATAGTGTTAACATTTTAAGATAAACAGCCTAGAGACAAAAAAAAAACCTGCTCTTCTTATTTTATCGTTTGTGTTGGAAGACAAATAAAACCCCAAAACCTAAGAAACCTTTTTTACCCCAACCATGTACCATGTACCATGTACATGATAGTGAAAACAAGTCGCAGACAGGGTGGGACAAGACGATCACTCTGTGGGGGAAACATTGACACAACAATCATGATCTTTGAAAAACAGCACCCAATGTTTTCTGTAAGCATGTTTCCTCAAAACAAGTCTCATGAGCACGATACTATAAGCTGCCGATTTGTGAATGGGTCATGACAGATCCTTTTTTGCTTCACAATGAACCTCACTGTTTAGCTATAAATACTGCAGTGAGGGCTTGCCATTAAAGAGTGTAACATCACCCCCCAGGTCTGAGCCTAATCCACCCGCTGAAAACACAAAGAAAAGTGGGCGAGGAAGCCGAGAGATGGAACACCGGCAACATCCGTTTTTTTGAGCAATTTTCATGTCACCAGCAGAAGTGTGCAGCGCCTCCCCGTTCGGTGCCTGACGTCAGTCGTCTTTTAATACATTTCCTCTACATACCTGGCTGACATTCAACATGCTATTCAAAAAGGTACAATGACAAATGTCACACGTGAAAACAATTGCTCCAGTAGCTTCTGCATTCACGTCGACCAACCTGAATCTGAAGTCTGATCCAGAATGAGAAACAAGCAGTTGGGTTGTTTTTTTTTTCAGTGTTTTTCTGTCCAGTGAAATGAGTGGGTGTGAACCATGTAATAACAAGTCCTCTTTCCCTGGGGAAGTTACCAAAACAATAGCTCTGCTGGGCATGCTGGGCCATCCTCAGACCACCAACCTTCCAGCTGAGCCGTAGGCGACATCACACAGTATCTCCCCAACGCGTTCTGTTGAGAGTGGTGACCCGCGGTGGCTTCAAGTCTGCAAAGCCTCTTAGTATCTGTTAACAGGTTGTAAATGCTGCGTAACCAAGTGTAACCGTAAGCAGTTAAAACATCAGTACCACTGAAAGTCATGATGGAGAGGACCACACATGGTACCTACCGCTGCAATCTGAGAAAAAATCTAAATTAAAAAGTCTATTTATATTAACTTTCTATAATAAACAGCAGCCTGCACACATTTGGTAATTTGAACTAGTCAATACTGCATTTGTGTTTACCCACTCTCCTCCCTGAATACACACTCCAAACCACCACCACCACCCCCCCCCCCCCCCCCCCCCCCCCCCGACTGTTGTGCAACCTCGAAAATACCTGTGTACCATCCCAACATTAAGCAATGTCTTTGGCAAATTCAAGTTACCACCTTCTCCCTACCGACGCTTCTATCGCATGAGTTTGCCCAGAGGAGTTCAATTCTCTACTGTGATTTATGTCAAGATGGTAACCTGAGGAAGGGACTCTGATTTAGTGTGTCCACATGATAAGAACAGCAAGAGCTCTTCAGTGTATATATAATAAAAGCCTATTCTCCAACATTTCCACATGGTGAACTAAACATAAGGAGTTAGGGGAAAAGGTATATTGTTTTTAAACCAATCACCGATCTAGTAGGACGCCTGAAAGAGACAACTGCATCAAGCTCAACCTTTAAAGCAGAGTTGGGAATATGAAGTAAAGACTGTCTAAGAGGGCAGAGAGACAGAGAGAGAGAGAGAGAGACAGAGAGAGAGAGAGCTCCACAGGAGTGTTTGTGTAATTTGAAGAGAGGCAGCCAAACAGGACCAGTTTTCTTGTTTAACTTGTGTTCACGCGGAGCCTGGGAACACAGCCTCACACAGAGGGTTCTGCTAATTTAGAAGATATACAAGGTAGACCGACCCCTTCAGATTTAAGAGTGCAACCGGTGATCACTTCTCGCTAAGCACAACGTAGTCCAACCTTGAAATAGCCCAACCAGTTTCAAACCTATGCTGACAATTTGTGTCGCACACTGCGTAGGAAAAAAGCCACAGAACTGGTTTCTAAACACAAGGGGGGGGGGGCTTCATCTGTGCACATGATAAATTGCAGGTGTGTCATCTTGTAGGGTGCCCCCAGATCAAATGTTCCAAGAAAGTGGGAATGTCGAAATGAGTTACAGATAAGTCTTTTTAAAAAAATATACAAAAAGGTTAATTAAGGCCCTGCAGAATGGACCCACTATAAACACAGATTCCCTGCAGAGGAAGCACGCACCACTTAGGTAAAGTAAACCAGAGGCACAAACTAACTGGTTTGAGAGGACAATGCTTTGCTTATATGCTACACACTCCTACGTACTAAAGTCAGCCAGAAAGGTAGGACAGGGTCAGGTATTTATGGAGGGGAAACTAGTCGGAACCTCAAATGTAATAGCAGTCATTCCAACCTGCAAGCCATTCTCTAGACACCCTGAGGCTTTAACATGGCACACACACACAGGAAAGGTGTAACAAGCCTCCTGTCACACTGGAGGAAATGTGGCCATGCAAAGCAATTATACCGTGCTGTAAAAAAAAAGAAAAACCTTCTAGACTAACTAGATTCATTAAGGCAGTAAATCGCCCAAAACGATAGGAAGTCTAATCTCTGCACTCTGCACTAGCAACACGATTGTTTTGGAAAAAAAGTTCTGTGTTTGAATATCCAGTGAAGTGTATTTTAATTGGGAATGGGCGTGAACACACACACACACACACACACACACACACACACACACACACACACACACACACACACACACACACACACACACACACACACACACACACACACACACACACACACACACACACACAGTACAAGTGTATGAAGGTATCCGTCAGTGGTGGCTGATATGCTTTAGCATTTACAGATGTTATTTATAATGTCACTTTAAAAACCTAATATGCAGGAAGGGTTCAGTCTAATATAACTTAACACTGACACATTTAAACGAGATATATAGTTCAAATTATTGTAATTTCATAGATACGGCACCCTTTATTCAGAGTGCGTTACATATATATATAAAATATATATATATATATATTACGCTAACGTTAGCTGTTCACATACTCGACTGGTCAATGAAAGCGGTTCTTTTCCAGCAAATAGTCATCCCCCTGACAAGACAGTAACGTTATAACGCTCGTTTAGGACTTCGGCGTATCCCTGGTGGACGGGGCTAAACCCGCTCTCACTGCTGGAAACATTTCACTGACTCCAAGTCACAACACCGCCCCGGCTAGGAGTACCAAGTTGCCGAAACGTGATGAACTTAACATCGCTCCAGAGTGAGAAGATGCCTTGAGATACCCGGAGCCTGTGTTCGCCGTGACAAGCCTCAGACTGTCGGTTCACGTATACGTTAAAGCTAACAAAGCTATGGATCACCTACCAATCACCTCGTGCAGCTCATAATCATCTTTGTTGATGGACCAGGTTTGGGAGCTCAGGTCCTCCGACATGGCTGAGGAGAATGCCGAGGCCGTCCTATCTCTAGAGAGGTGGTGAATCCAAAGACCGTGCGTAAAAAGAAGTCAAAGTAATCCAAACAGGACCAACGAGGGCGACACTTCCCCTTCTTATCGAATCCTGCAGCACTCCTGTCATTCCCAAAGTTTGACACGAGCGTAACAGCCCCGCCTACCGCATTCCTACTGAGCAAACGTAGACCTTCCCGGCGGACATATTGAGTGTGGGACCGCAAAGTGCTCCAGTTAAGTCATTCAGGGGGAAACTAGCGGTTTGGGCTACAGCTGAATACAGTGCGATACATACAGTAACCGTTTAATAAACGTTAGCTACGTACATCAAGACTTTTGCATAAAATTATATCTGGGAATTGTACTGTATATGTAAAAGCAGGCGCTACAACGAGTGTGCAAATATTAGGTAAAAGGGCTATAAACCTATGGGTAAATAATGCCCCAAAAACGAGTCACGCCTTTGGGTTCCGCTACACATTTAATGGCGGGCTGGTTAACGAAGGTTTTAGTTTGTTTAGAGTTGAGCCTTGCAGGCATTCGTTCTTCTCCTAAAGCAAACAAACCAAATATGTGTTGCTCACATTAACATATGGCACTCTTGGTTCTTTCTAACCCAGAACAATTTCATTCATTTGGGCACGTTTAGTCATTAAATAGGTTGAGAAGTTCTACCTGACAGGCTATACTCAGGGACTAAAATGCCCTACTAAAGGAACGACATCCTGTCCTCTGATTGGACAGGACACAAATACACTGCTCTGTGATTGGATGCTCATGTGTTAACTGTAAAACTAGTCTTTTTTACAGCATTCAATTAGCGACACCTCTTGTTGGTTAATTTTATAACATGCAGGACTTGCACAATCGCGACACATGGTGGAGAACATCAGAACATATTGTGCTTTTGTAACAGTACAAAAGTTTTTTTTTATTTTACATAAAAGTAAAATGCCCTTGAAAAATGTGTTAAAATGATGTTGAGGAAATAATATTTAGACCATTTATTCAATGTAGAATACATTCATTTTAATAAACTGTTCTGAAAAGACCATATCAAAAGTACAAAATAAAATGTAAAGACATCATCGAGACAAAGTGAGAAAGCGAGAAAGGCAGGTGTCAGCAGTCAGTAAAATTGAACAAGTGGAAGAATCACAATATCTCTTCTTGTTAGGCTCCAATCTCACCTAGAAGTTGACTCACAAGAGGAAGTGGCCAGTGAAAAAAAACAACTCAAAAAAACACAACACTATCATAGAGCATTTAGTACAGACTGCCCCGAAAACAAACACATCCTGTTAGCCAATAAATACAAAACAGCGACAGGCACAACTTATTCTTGAAATAAAATAATGGCTTTGTGCAGTGAGAACTTTGCTGATATTTGGTATCCTTGTGCAGCTTGAGTTTCATAGTGACAATATCCAGAAATCACTATTTAATTTTCATAGGAAACATAAATAGTTTTCACCATAATATACTGCATATCGTATAAACTCAGTATGTGTTCAGAAACCAGCAGGACGTGGATCACAAGCAATAGTACATACTTTAACCTGTGGTGTTTGGTCGTTATCCAAAACCTTATCCCGAACTTTAAACACAATTTACTGCCTGGTCCATGGTTATGGCAGTGAGAGAGCTTTCGCCAGCCGTATCCAGAACCAGGCCTGAGTGCAGGGCCGAGTGTAGTCGCATATGGTGAGGAAGCGTAAGATGCTGGGGAACGGCTTTGTCATGGGCTTGTATATCACTGGAATGAGCCGTTTACTTTGAGCTCCTGAAACAGAAGAAAGAAGGAAAAAAGTAAGTTACATACATGCACAAGGCACATGTCGGATAAAAAAGGGAGCCGTTAGACATAACATAAATGCAACTTACCGGGACAGAGACTGAGAGCAAACTTGGTCTGAAAGTCACAGGCATCGCTGTCGAGGTATTCATCAGAGATCACCACCACCATCCTCTTACACCTGCACAGACGGTCACAGAATAGCGAATATAGAAATGAGGGAGATTTTAAGATGGAAAAATGTGGTTTCTTGCTCTAAAGGCAAAATGAAACTGTCATTAGGAAAGTTTAGCTTTCTGCTGTAACTGAAACTTTCACGTCTTTTGTATATGGGAACTTTCAATTTAAAAATCCCCCCCCCCCCCCCCCCCTCCCATACAGATTATTAATTAACGGAGCCATAGAAGGTAGAATATATTGTGTTAACTGTTAATGAGCAGCAGCAGCAGGCCTGGTTTATATCGCTCCTGGCACACAGAAGTCTGCGTTGCATCGCAAAAGGGAGCGTGCTTTGGCCTCCTCGTTTGTTTGAACTGGCCAGATAACCAGAGCAAACACGGTCAGCGCGTGTCGATATCCCACCTCTTCTCGATGAGCTCACTCGTGATGCTCCACACACAGGAGCCGGGGAGGACATCTCGGTCGAACACACACAGCTTCAGCTTGCACTCGGTCTGCTCCAGCTCGCGGATCATCTCGCGGACAAACTGAAAGTCCTTCTGGCAGTAGCAGATGAAGGCATCAAACAGCTCAGGAGCACCTGGATTCAATTCAATCAGATTAAATTCAATAACACATGTTTAATCACCAGAAAGCAAAACATGAGGGTGACTGTGCAGCGGACGATGCAGCTGTGCAGCCGTGAGTGATTAGTGAGATTATGATTAGAAAACATGTGCTGAAAGCGTTTGCCTTACCACAGAAAATGATGCCTCTATCACTATCTCAAATCTGACTTGAGCTGATGTAAGTGCTATGATAACTGCGTCACACATTTATAATATCTTCGCCCCCACATGACATTTAGGGGGTCATGAAGACTTGCAACCTAAAGTCATTCTAATTAGTGAAGGTGCCTATTTCATTTTCACTTTTCATCTTGCATTCATGCATACTCATAATCTGTTCTCTTGCAGTTGGACAGCCCTCTAACAAGTCAGCCACGACATATGTAAACACACTTTTAGCTTATACATTGATCATAACATTAACCACCGCTCAAAGTGTAGCTGACTGTAACACAATCCGACACTGTCCGGCAGTTTTCTTATTATCAGTGGTGGAAGAAGTAGGCAAATCCTTTACTTAAGTAAAAGTATTAATACGATGAAATGTACTTACTTATTTACATTTATTAGAAAAATGTAGTCATTTTCCAAAATGGCCTCATTTAGAGTGTTATAACATGATTGGATTATTATTACAGATGTATTAACATGTAATCAGCATTTTATTGTTGCAAGTTGGTTCTTTATATACTTTAGGCTTTTCATCATATTTTGTCTGATTATGTTTTTTGTGTTAAAAAAATTATCTGCGAAGTACGTAGTAGCTCCAGCTGCCACATGAATGTAGTGGAGTTAAAGTACAATATTACAACAATAGAGTGGAGTGTAACAAAAAAAAATGTAATTCATCTTATGTAACCTAAAAGGCAGCTCTACTGTGGCAACAGTGTCATGCAATTTAGAGAAGCGCAGATTAGTTGAACTAATACAAGTGTTGCACAGCAGTTTTCTGGTTTGTATTAGTTTTTCTTGATGCAAACAAAAATACGAAGCTCATACATATACTGACCATCAGGGTCGTCCTCCAGGGTGAGACCAATCCTCTCCGGGGTGCGAGGGTGACAGCTGTCCACCTCTGGGACCTGAAGTGGGGGCTTAGCATCCTTCTTCTGGTTCTCACAATACTTCCTGACATCCTCATCTGGGATGAAGAAAGATGTGCATGTGAATTACAGCACACATACACACACACAGAGACACATACACATGCACGCACAAGTTTGCATACAATAAATTGGGCCAGATGTTATAGAAAGTTGTTTTTTTAGCACCAATGTGTTTAAATACTGGTGAAATATAGATACATTGGAGTTGTCCTGCACAAGTACACTCATACATTCAGAATTATTGTATTAGTCGATTTTGCAATATGAAAGTTCAAGCATGTGAATCACTTCCTGAAGTAGCTCTAGGGGCAGGACGGGCGGTAGAAAAACAAGCTTATACTATTAGTTAGTACCTCTTATGTCGGGTACTTGTGCCAATTATACACGCATTTAAAACCAAAATCCAAATGTCACCAACGCACCCATCAGAGGACGGAGATCCTCCACTATGTCTCTCCTCTCCACCTCCTCCAGGATCGACAGCAGCTTGCCGACCGTCGCGTCTGTGGAGCGGGCCTGCCAGTCCTCCAAGACGGACTCGGTGGGACTCTTTGACGCCTCGTAATTCTTTATCTCCAGGTAATTGAAGCCCATGGCCTCTGCCACGGCCATCCAGTCCGCGGCCACTGCGTTTCTGGGGTTCAAGTACAGTCCCAACTTTTTCCGCACACTCATGTTCAGCGCAACGGGAGGAATCGTCCACAAATCCAATTCGGAATCGACGCAAGCCATGGTCGAAAGTTTTCCCGGAGACGACAAAGTTAAAACCCAAAACAGGGAGACATTGTAACGAAAACACAACGTGATATGACGTTCTAAGTCCGGCGTCCAACAGCCTACCTGTTCGTGGGAACAGGAGGAAGTGATGAAAAACAGTGCGCGCTGCGTCACGCGGGGGAGGAGAGTTACTGTTTACCTTCACAGTGTCCAAAAAAGTGCGCTTCCACAAGACTAGAGTTTTTATTTTGGTATTATCGCTTTAGTGACCGAAAACTAAAGAAATATGTGTATTGTTGTTGAGTGAAATGGCGTGAAATAAAGGGAAGTAAAGGAACGTGTTGGTGGAAATATAGTGAATCTGTGTTGAAGTGTTTCTGTTCCCTTTTCTTGCATTTATAACAGTGACAGACAGATCGACTCCACCTCCTTCCTTTAATCATGTGATAAAACCTCATTGCGGAACAAAATCTCTTCATTTCGCAATTTTATTTGATAACCGTCACAGATAGGCTGCCTCTGTCAATGAATACAAATGAAAAATAAACTGTATATCCAAACAGACGTAAAGAGAGAGCAAGAAAGAAAACTGTCTGCACAAAAACATCAGCAGATGATAATAATAATACATTTTATTAGCGCTTTTCATAATTCTCAAAGACACTTTCCATTAAAATCATCATATAAAAGAAAATAAGTTCTGAATAGGTGGGTTTTGATTTGAATATGGAAAGGTTAGTGCAGTCTCGGATGTGTTTTGGGGAGGGAGTTCCAGGGAGGTAAATGTTCCACTGCATCAAACTAAAAACCACATTGCAGCTTTATCAGTTGCTGCAGTCTAACAGGAAACAAGTCCATAAAAGGCACTTTATGGGCTAATTTTTTTCCAAGAACTGATGGCATGTAGGTAGATCAGACATGTTCAAGCAGAACATGCATTTCCTCAAATCCTCAACGGACAACTTCCCTCAATCAACATGACAGTGTGCACAACACAGATTTTACAGCAAAAGTCCCAAGTTTGCATCACTGGAGCTTCCATCCTCTGAGCATCCGTCCACGTGTTCAGTGTTTGCTGTCAGACGGGTCACAGGTTTTTGCTTCTGGAGAAATAGAAATCAATGCCTCGGTCCTGATGTTGTTTGGAAGTGTGAGACGGGCCCTTCTTTCCTCTCGGCGAAGGCCCCGCGCCACTCTGACAAAAACAGGAAAACAAACATTTGCCTTTAACTGGGATGATTTAAAAGGCAACCTTTCCTGTTGTTTTTTTTACAATTTACAGTTTCAGCTATTAAGTATTCTTGTTTGCCAGAGGTGGAATACATATTCAGATCCTTTACTTATGTATAAATACACCATTACAAGTAAAGTATTGCATTCAAAATCATACTTTAGTAAGTAAATGTTGCTGATGATTAACTTGTACTTAAGTATCAAAAGTAAAAGTACTCGTTCTGCAGAAAAATGGCTCATGTGAATGACATATTATTATATTTGATTATTATTAGATATAATATAATTTACAAGCTTATCATATATTTTTTTAGGTAAAATCAGTCAGATAAAAAATACGATATTTCGCTCTGTAGTGGAGTTGAGGTACAAAGTAAAATACCTAAGTACCACACAATTGTACATATAGTAAGTGCAGTACTTGAGTAAATGCTTTCACAGCAGCAACAACGAATCAGACTATCCACTTCCCTTTTCTCAAGCACTCACCGGTTTCTTGTTAACGTGTCGGCTCCATTCAGGCGCCATCACGATGGGGGTGGGGTAGGTCTCACCGAGGGACACATGAGCGTGAGACAGCGCAGCGGTGCTGAGGGTCCAGGGCGCGTGCACGTCAGCTCCCCTGATCCCCTGCAGCTCAGGAACCCACTGCCGCACATAGTCGCCCTAAAGCGGACGCACGTTCAACCAAAACCCATCAGTGACTGAAATCTCCCAACAATGGCAAGCTCCAAAACAAAAGTCAAAAGGGAAATTAAACAAAAAAAAATTCATGCATCTCCTCAAACATACATTGTTGTCGTAGTCGAGGCCTTGCTTGATCATGTTGAACTTCCTGTTCTCTCTGGGGTCATTGCCTATGCCAGCGCTGTACAGCCAGTTGCCATAGTTGCTGCAGACATCATGGTCAATCTTTGGAGGAAAATTTAAAATGAAAGATGGAAAGGCACACGTGAGTATCATCATCAACACATCAAATAAAAAGACTCAGGTACTTGTCAATAGATACATCTATTTGTTAAATGTCTTAAAAATATAATTCCTCTTTTTGAAAGTTAAAGCTTTCATCTTAAAACCTACTTACCAGAAGGTATTCAAACAGCTCAGCTCCCATCCTCCAGTCCAGGCCCAAGTCTTTTGTGAGGAAGCTAGCAACATTCTGCCGCCCCCTGTTGGACATAAAGCCCGTCATTGCCAACTCTCTCATGTTGGCATCCACGAAGGGCACTCCTGTTCGTCCCTCTGTAATGATACATATATTTCACAGACACTTTCTATGCGCCTCTTTAAAGACAATACTTGATTTTTACATTTTGTGAACTTAAGAGGAAAAATGGTGCAAACCTTTCCAAGCATTGAACAGCCTCATGTCCTTTTTCCATGGAACAGATTTTTCTTGAAGTCCTGAGATAAAATGACCGTGAGCTTTACATTCATTTAAAGTGTTGAAAACATTTGCTAATTTTACCTTTGATCTGAAACAATCTGTTTCCGTACTTGACGCCTACAAACTTGAAGTAATCCCTCCACAAAAGTTCAAAAATGACCCTGAAGGACAGAAATGAGGACAAATGTGTATCAGTTGTGACAAAATAATGGCCTATGATTGAGTAGATTTTTGTATCTCACTCATCTCCAGACTCACCAATATGTGCTCTGATTGGCTGTTCGCTCCCTCTCATACTGCTGGATCTGATGATAAATATACCTGGGGGAAAGGCAACCCATCGCCAGCCTGCAGAATGCCAGAAGAGCACCGTTAGTGATATACTCATAGGAACATGGAACATTAAACTCCAGTAAGCATTCAGCAGTAGAGGAAATGATACAACAACACTCACCACGGTGCAAATTTAGTGGAATAATCGATACCAATCAAGCCATTACGAGTCTCCTTGTAGGTTGCAACTGCATCCTACAAAACAGAAAACATGTATTTATTACACCTATAATACATCACTATATGAGTTGTTTTTTTGTTGCCATTTTGTAAGCAGCAAACTAGTGCCTGTTTGTAATGATGCTGTACTCACAGTGTCCCAGAAATAGTGTTTGAGTCTGGCCAGAGCCTGACTTTCACCACCACTGCAGGGGAAGGCTGAGCGAGGATCAGCCACAGGCTCTAGGAGAACAAAGCAAAGGCAAGAATTTCAGCATCCGACTGATTTCATACATGTTAAACTGTCCCTGATGTGCATTAAGACACGCAGAATCATAAAAGCTTAATATTGTACATGGAAATCGAGCCGGTCTGCTCGCTCGCCGGCACTTAATGAGGAAATCTGTGCTCAGCAGTCTGCCTATTGGATTCTGAAAGTTGCAGCAGTGTCGATTTACTTAATAGAGGCGCTGCATAAAATGAGCAATTTGTGCCTCCTTACTGCCAAGCAGCATGTACAGACATTTATGCAAAAGTCAATTTAATAAGCACATCAAATAAATACACAGGGATGTATCGTAGTGATACTGATAGACGTTTCAGCAAGTTCCCAGAACACGAAGACACAAAAGGGAAAGTGCAAGATTGTATGAATTAGAGCAGATAAGACATTATTCACCCGTCTGTTCCAGGTCCTCTGCTGTTGGAATGGCGCCTTCCTCCAACCCTTGGGGGAGCGGCTTTAGCTGCTCAGGGGTTGGGAACAGAGGCCTCACCTTGCTCTGGTTCTCCGCTGCCTTCCTGAACTGAGTGTACACATCAGGCAGCCTAACAAACCAGGAAGAAATGCTCTTAATCTGCATCTCCCACAAAAAAAGCTGCCAGAATCGAAAAACAGGACGTTCAGCAGAACATGGATGCTTTGTCCCAGGCGAGCCATATCCTCTCTCTCTCTCTCTCTCTCACCTGGACATGTTGTGAAATGGAAGATCATCTCTGTGGTACAGTGTCGACCCCCAGCAGGTGTGAACTTTCACCTTCATCTGTGCACAGACATCCTTCACTCGTTTCTCCACATTCAGTTCTTCCGAGGTCACCTGGAACATGGGCGCATGAAGTAACAACTGTCAAAATCGCTAGAGGATGTAATTAAAACGTGATAATTTTTATTAAGAGAAAGAATGTTTGAAACTACCTCTTCATGGAACGCCACGGTGCTGACAGAGCCCAGTTGCTTGATGAGGTCTGCAACTACCTCCTCTGGCTTACCCCGTCTCACCACGAGGTTGCTGTCACAAACACATACACACAAAGTAAGTCCCAGACCATGCAAGCTGCATCCTGGGTAGAGAGCTAGCAACTTCCCCCTCACTGACCTGAAAGAATGATGGCAACAGTGTGTGCCGGACCCCTGTTAACATCAACATAACCTTCTATAAGCTCAGGTGTGTCCTGATCCTGTTACAACTGAATCAACTAAATCCTAGAAAGCTGAGGACAAGATCTGTACCAAGTGTATGTGTAACAACAATTTAATACATAAGTTCATGATCATTTTTAAATCTTGTAAAGAGATTATGGGTTTTTTATTCTATAACAAAGACAGATCTACACTGTGGAGATATTCAGCAACATAAATAAAGCAGTAGAAGAAGCATGAATTGAGGATATATACAGGAAGACCAGTCAACGAACAGCTGTTTAGTTACCTGCCCTTGTTGAGCATTGTGTTTCTAAGGTCCCTGATACTCTCCAGTAAGAAGCGCAGGCGGAAAGGCCCAGTCTTTGGTAGGTTGTAGTTGTACGTTCCCACATAATGTCTGGGGTCCAAGCAGTACAGTGGGACAATGTACTCTGCATTTCTTTGGGCCCAGTGGAAGAGCTGCATGTAGAGAGCACAAAGTATGGGAAATACTATCATCTCTGAGGAAAAGTGACCTCGGCCTAATTGCAGCAAACACTTAAAAACAGTAAATTTAATTATTTGAGCAAACTGTTTTGGAACTAAAAATGTGACTTCTGTAAGTGCAAAGCTATGGTTAACAACTACACCATGCCAGCTAAAGCTAGAAACACACAACCTGAAATCTAAATAGCCTTTTCAGGGACACTAAAAGTAAACTAATGTATTTTCTTGTCAGTTTTGAAAATGCCGTCTTTTATTTTGAAAAATTCAACCGGAAGTCGTAACGTTACACATTGATGTCAACATTCTCCAGTATGGCTGAATCACTGAAAACATGTCGTTTTGTCTTACAAAGCTAGGGGATAAAATGCAGGAACTATTTATGTGCAGTTATTGTGATACATTTAAAATATCTGATAATTTAACTGTAAAGAAGAGGCTATAAATTATCAAGGAATACAAAGCGGAAGTAGCGTTGTTGTTGCTGGCGAAACAAAAGTAGCTTGATGCAAACTGCAAACATACTAACTTAGCTAGCTACATATTATGCTCAAAATGTTCTCGTGCTGACGGTGACAAAGCAAATACTACACGCAGGCACACAACGTTTAACAGACACGTTTAGCCACGTGTAGGTTAAATAGATGCTCTGTTTAATAACGACGCATTTCATGACTGTTTAGGCTCGTGAGAGATTCACAATCTTACCTCATTGTCGTGAAGACGCAAGTCGTTTCTCAGTAAACATATGACTGTACGGGAGGTAGACATACTTATTGTTTACAATGTAGCAGCAATAGTTGTGTTTAAGTTATCAGAGAGCAGATTCTCCCGGTCCTCGGTGCATGCTGCTCCGTCACGTTGTCAGACACGTTATTACAAAACGTCAGGTTTTGTAACATATGGGTACTGCTTCCACCACTGTGTGTATATATATATATATATAACGTTATATATATACATTATACAGCCAGATAGACCACGTGAATGTTAAGCCATCAAGATATCATCTAATCATTATTACATATGTACATCGTTTAAAGCTGTATTTGATGTTGTAGCTAGTTTGTTGAGTGGGAGCTAACTGCTGCTGGGTAGTGTAGTTCATAGTGGTGGAAGAAGTGGTCAGATAGTTAGCTATAAGCAGCAGTACCACAGTGTAAAAATAGCCTATTACAAGTCCTGCATTCAGATGTTTTATGAGCAAGATATAGACTATTTTTTTAAATTGGATTTTATATTGTTTAATAATGTATACATCAGATGTAGTGCAAAAAAATAGGTATTAGCTCCGAAGACAAAAAAATAAAAGAGTGGATAAAACTGCAACAAATACTTTCTAGGGCATTGCGATCACAAAAAACACAATAAAATCACACAGGGAAATAGTCTTAGACCTTGGATTTATTAAGTTAAATGTACAAAAGATCAATGACTTGATACATTTCATGTTTCAAGGCTTTGTCATTAAGACAAAACAAACTCTGTCCCAATCGAAAGCCTCCCAGCCTTTTCCTACAGCCTACCAGCTTTCAAAGAGACAATTATACACACTCCTGTCTAAATCACAGTACAATCTACTGTATAACGTAGCTATTTCATCAAATAGATTTGTATATAATGTAAAGAAATTTCATACAAAAGTGCAGAACAATATGTATTTACAGTATAATCTTTTCTTTTTTTTTCCATATAAAAGAACTTCAGCAAATCCTGTGTGTGCTCTCTACTGAACAGCTGCTCGCCTTATTAAGAAGCGTCCTGCTTTCGCAGTGAACATTTGTGTTTACAAGCAGACTCAGGTAAGGCACTGACAAGTTGTCAAAAAAAGATTTGATCATTCTTTAAGTGCCATTGCATTACAGCTAGCCGGGACACCTCATTT
Source organism: Leptoclinus maculatus (assembly GCA_032191485.1). NCBI lineage: Eukaryota > Metazoa > Chordata > Actinopteri > Perciformes > Stichaeidae > Leptoclinus > Leptoclinus maculatus. Next base: position 7,089,049 of record JAVDOI010000013.1, read on the forward strand.
CATCTCATCGCCATTTAAGAGAATACAGCATTTAGCTCCATAATTCCACCGTGACCCTTTTTGGCGACTTGTAATATTATCTCACACGACATCACACAGAGAGTGCTGTACTGTCAGGTGGTCATTACGTGACCCATTCATATAGTGTGGAAAGCAAAGTAAAGGCATGGGGGTGACTGGATTCATTCTGAAGTTACAACAAAAATGTAAACGAGACGCTTACTTCCATCTAATTCCACAACTTTTCATACTAACACAATGTGACGTCAATGCATCTGATTTGGTCTGTGCAAGTCTACTGTGCACGAAGCTGCCGTAACATAGAAAAGGCTATAGGGCTCTGAGGTGACGGAACCAACATGTCTAATACTGCACATTAACTCAGCCAGAAGTTTCTGCAACTTTTCTTTGGCCACTTTTTTTCCGATGGACTCAAGGCTCACTGCGTGGGAAGCTGGAATGGATGTCACAGACTCCAACAGTAGTGTTGGTATTGCTTAATAGAGATTGCACACTGATGCAAAAGTTTGGTTCTTTTTTTCATTTTATACCACACGACTCTCCTTTACGAAATTATATAAAAAAATGTGTCAAATAGAAAAATATCTCAGTTGATTATCCTGCATGTTGGAAACGTTTCAATGCATGATATCAAAAGTGCAACACTGGCAATCCTTCTAAATGGGGTTCTGAGTGCCATGAAAGTAGGGTAATGTAACCCTCTAAGATGAAAAAAAAGACATTCTTACTTACAAACTCTTATTGTAAGGCGTTGACAACAATATGTTTAAAGTTTTTTAGGTGATAATAGAAAAGTCATCGGCTGAGATGACTTTATATGTGTTATTGTATGTCATATAAAAATATTTACCATCTTAATTTCACACACAGCTAACTGAGGCTGATGTCTAACTTACAGTACTGTCAGATGTGATCAATGTCACCAGTCTGTCACGATCACATAGCGTCCGGGCCAAACCTAGACCCTGTTACTGCGGCAGTAAATGAGTGTAAAGGCCCAGAAATCTTGAGAAGTCACTGCTCTCTCACATCACTTTTCCTGCTCTTGTTAAAAGGACAGCAGTCTGCAGCTTGTGAGACTGCTAAGTGCTTTCTCCTCAGTCCCCTCCTGGGGAAAAAACACCGCGACGCCTCGGAGGACTCAGGGGGCCTGACAGCAGTCAACCTGGCCTCTCAGTGAGTAATCCGGGTTGAGCTAGTTGGTGAGAGATGCAGGGGTTCCTGACAAGGCAGACACTGGTGATAGATGGCAGGGCAGAAAGTTGGGAGTGATGCTGAGCCCTGGTGACGGGGGGAGAAGAGGGGAGGGTGGGGGGGCGGGCAGGCGAGGAGGGGAGGTGAGGTGCCGAGAGGCCTCGCAGGCAGGGGAGGGGAAAGGGGGGGTCCGCGGGCCTCAGAAGCTGCCCTGGACGAACGGGTGGCTGAGCAGCGCGTCTGCAGTGGGCCGCCACTTCTCCTCCACGAACACCTGCCGCAGGAAGTCCCTGCTCGCGTCGGACACGCCCTCTGGAAGAATGGGCTTCGTAGGCTGGGTGGCGATCTTAAAAATGGCTGCCATGGCCTCGTACTCCGCCCACGGAGGTTTCTGGGTCAGCATTTCCACAACAGTGCAGGCGACACTCCTGAGGACAAACAACATCCAAGCAGAGTGGGTCGATTGTCAGAACATCTTATTTAAATCACAGACGCATCAAAGTTTAGTTCACATGTAGTCTAAAGGGTTGTTTCTAAGCATTTACGTTTCTATATACTTATTGTACAAACTGTGGTTGGACACAACGACATGTAATTGACAGCTGTAACCGGTTTTATTGCCTAATAATACAGAATATTTCAATTGAACCGTTACCAGCATCGGCTCACATGTATTGCGACATGCATTGTACCGGCATTATTTACACAACAGAGCAATATTTGTGAAAATGACAACAATGACGGAAAAGACAAGAGTCTAATGTATCAATAAATATACAACATGGTCATAATTATTTCACATTTTGTAGTACCAGCAGTCATAATCATAGTGTTAGTGCCCCGGGTGCAGAACATAATCTCACCATAAACTTTACAAATGTGGTATTTACTGCATTTGATTAAATTTCATAGGTTTTCATGTTGATTTATTCACCAACACAAATGAATATTCCAGTTTTAGAATTCTCATTCAAGACAGTATTCATGTCTCGGTGACTGCTATATGTATTGCTTTACCACCCGTTTCTTCAGGTCACTTTATTGCTTTCTACTGCTGCGACTGTATTTTTCTGCTTGTAATAAATGTTTTTGTGTGCTGCAGCAGTGTAATATCCCCTCTGGGCCTCATTACAGCTCCATCTGATGTGATTCCTTACCATACATCAGCCTTGCGGCCATAGCCATCCCCGTTGATGACTTCCGGGCTCATCCAGTAGGGGGTGCCAGTGACAGACTTGATTCCTGTACCAGACATGCAGATGGTCTGGATACGTTTGCTGGCTCCGAAGTCTCCCAGCTTCACGTTCCCCGAGGAGTCTCTCAGGATGTTAGCACCTGGTGGAAAAGGAAACAACATGAGCTCAGAGTTTTTCAAGGGGTCTCCCGAGGACTGTCAATATTCTTTCAGGGGATACTTTGACAGTTTTGGAGGTTCCATAAATGTGATGCATGTGCCAGCACTTCAACTGACTGAACAACCTAACCTCAGGGGAAAAGTAAACTTTTCCTACGGCTTGACAAGTCTGTGCTGACGGGAGCGCCGGGCAGACTTATTTAAAAAAAGGTCAAGGTATATCTTTTAGCAGTTTTTACACAAATACCACACTGACTCAACTCCACAAACACTCTTATCACATTGGAGAAATTCCTCGTTGGTTTACTGCAAATCAGCAGATGAAATATTGAATCAACTGTCTGCTCCACGTGGATCGAACCCCAACACCCGGCCTCCTCCTCTTCCTCCTTTAGTCATTTTCCCGACATGTAGCTGTGTCTGTCCCATTTCCTTCAGGCGCTCTCCACTTTGTTTGATCAGTGACTAATGTACACGTCACTCACTCTCCACACCTACTGTAAGGATGGCGGGCTGCAGGAAAGAGATTGAGAGGCTAAATAGGTGAGCTGTACTCTTCTCACTTCTTTAAGCCGTTTCCACTGCCTGTACGCTCGGTTTGAGAACGTGAGACTCTCTAATGAATCATGTTAAAGCTTTACACGGCTCCTTGGAACATTAAATTCACAGACACTTTATAGTCTAATGTCACGGCTGCGATGCCAAGCTCTATCCGAAAAAAAACCCCGTGTGCTGACAGCTCTTTTCCTGCATACAGAAGAGCTCTTGTGTGGTGAGATGAGCACACACACCGTATATTACACATGAAGAGCATTTTTTAATGGAAAATCCCACCCACGTATACGCTCTCATAGGGCCTGCCTGCGTCCTGTGAGACCTACTATCTTTTTTTCCCCACCAGACGGTATATTTCACCCTTCTTTGGCCACAGCTTGTACGGGCAGCCAAACTCCTTTCCATCCGGTGTTGGGACATTTTTAGACTGGCCGATTTTCACCAGCATGAAGCCTAATATATCTCAAAGGGGAGTTCAAAATAGCACTTTTTTTTTCCAGGCTCCTTCTGTAGACGGTGAGTAACCAAAATGAGGAAACGTCAACCAGAATAAAATGAATGAACCCGGGAGTTTTCTCAGCAACAGTTGCTGCAATATGAACTATAAGGAAAGACTGTTTACACAAAGTCTGCGTCTCAAGTGTGTGTGTGTATTTCACCGGTTGCAAATCCAATTAAAGCGCGATCCTGACCTTCGCAGGCTTGCTTGTGTCTGTTACCTTTGATGTCTCTGTGTACGATCATGTTGCTGTGCAGGTAGGAGACTCCTTGGAGGATCTGCCTGGTGTATCTCCTTGTCACCTTCTCAGTCAGGGCCCCATAGGCTTTTAGCTGGTCCTTTATTGAGCCCTGGAGAGACAGAAAGAGAGAGAGACAAACAGAAAGGGAAGCGAGAGAATGAGTGGAAGGTGGAGAAACGCATTCATGGTCTTTATATTTGGCTGTAAACTAATATTGTCACAGCTGTAGTTTATAAAATTAGAAGAAGATCTGCGTTGGAAGGATGTGTATAATGGATGTATAAAATGGTTCAGTGTCCGCCTGTTTTTAGGGAACACATGCATACCAACACATGTTTCCAGTTGAAACAGATTTATTTAGTTTTACTGCGAAAATGGCCCCCGAGCCAATTTCTAAGTACAAAAAACAAAGTGTATAAACACAATGTGCTGACAGATTTTGATTCCAAAACACCTCCGATGTCCCCGCATTTCTTTTCATTTCCTGTTTTCAGTTCTTCATGCGGAAATCACAGCAGAAAAAGATGTGATCCAGTAACACCTGGTGACGCAGTGTCGGACTCACACAGTGCAAACAAAACTTCTCCCTCTTCACTTTCAGCTGAAACCTGGACGGCCCTCTGACTCTCAGAGGGACACTTGCCCTCGTCCCCGTGGGGGCGACTAAAGTGTTATCGGTCAGCCACAGCGGTGCAGCCGTGCAGAGCAGTCACACACACACACACACATACTTTTACACTTTGTCGTCTCTCCCCCGTCTGCCTCTGCCAGAAAACTACACTGAAACGTAAACATTTCCAATTTCCAGACAATGTGTGACTAAGACGCTCGACGGCACTCAGGGAAAAAAAAAAAAAAACAGCCCAGGAAATATTAAAACCAGGCTCGGGGACAGGGTTCACAGGCGACAGTGTCTCATTAAGGCTCATTTAGTGAGAAAATTATCTCATAAACTGAGCTGTTCTGCTGACATCAACCACTAAAGACATGTTTGTTGACGACTGGTGACATTTCGAAATTGGCTTTTAACAGATGTAGCCAGCATGGGTTTGAATTAATGTGTGTCTTTCAACGTCTGTGTACCCTACCTCTGCAGCCATAACAACTCATGACATGACATTCTCAGACTCTTTATCCTCATTTGTATCTACATCAAACTTCATGACTGTTGCCTCACTGCTCTACTACATGTGACTTATAAAAAGTTGAACAGTATTCAAATGAAATGCTCTGCAGAATACGCACCCCGGGCATAAACTCCACGAAAATGGTGAGTTTCTGCTGCTCGAGGTCCCGAAGACAACCGTAGTACTGTACAATCCGCTCGTGACGCAGATTCTTCAGCAGCTGAATCTCACACTCCAAAGCATTCACCTCCTACAGCAAAAAAAAAAGAAGTGTTACAGTTATGAGAAGCATAGATCAATTCAAATATATAGCATCTTGAATCATAAAATCACTGTGTTTTTGCCCCTAAGTCTGTGACTTATTCCAAACAGGTCTGAGGTGAACTCGCTCACCTTGCTGGTTTCTTGACAGTCGGTATCGAAGGGCACCTGCTTGGCGGCCAGCTCGCGGCCTGTGTCTACGTCGTAGCAGAGGTAGACTTCCCCGAACGCCCCGCGCCCCAGGAGCTTTCCTTGCCGCCAGTTGACTGGCGCCCGCGGCGCTGCAGAAACAAGACACCGCCATGATGAAAACCCTCCCCGTAATTCATTTGGCCGCTAAGCCCCCAGAGAGGCAGACAGAATCCACTGTGATATACTGATTTGAGAAAACACTGAAGCATGCATCAAAATCCACCGCGAGGCCAGACTGTAAGCTCGCACAGCAAACCCACCGCAGGGTCGTTAAATAATTCCCACTGCAGACCCTCTCAGATGGGGAAACCCCCGATAGCTGAGTGAAACCACGATTTCAGTGAGAGCATCTCAAACAACTCTCATCTTCACAGGCCCAGACTCTGAGACTTTGTTTTGGTATTAACAGGCCTCTTTGTGGCCGGGTTAGGCCCGTTTGGTCTCGTGTGGGTGAGAAGGACACCGGAGACTTACACGTCAACCACAGACTGCTGAGCGGAGCTTGTTGTTTCATGACAAAGACAATTTCTGGGCAACGCGTCGTGTGGACTGAATGAGGAAAGATGTGATTAGTGAGCATGTGGATGGATGACGAGAGGGGAATTCTGCCTGCTGTGACATAGAGTATTACTGTACATTAGTCCTACTACCTCTTACTAGTAAGGATTTAAACAGGTTTGACAGCCATGGAGTGTTTTACTGGTGATAATGATAACTTTGAACTAAGCCTAAACAAAAAAAATCTTAATTATGCAAAATTTGTATATAAACTTGGAGATATCCAAAGTAAGTAAAGAGGATTATGAATTATGATTGCGAATAAACAACCAATTGATGCCAGAATTCAGTTTGAGAATTCTTGATTGGGTAACAAAAGAGAGAAAGTCTTTATTGTTCTCGGAAAGTCGTTTTTTTTAAAGCCCACACATGTTCATGTTTACGACTGCATAAATGCTGCAGACATATGGTTGTATATACAGATATATATTATGGGATTTATAGTACTTTATGTAAAACGTACTGGAGGTGTGAAACCCAGCCTCTTGCTAACTCTTGATATGCAGAAGAAAAGTCTCAACTTTATTTATTCATCTCTGGATTAATGTCTTCTTATTATCCACAGGAGCCAGACAACACATATCAACAACAAAGGCCAAGAAATGCAGTTTATTGTAAGAAATATGTTTATGGCGAAGGTATCCTAAGGGTACTACTTACACTTAGCTGAACCACGCTGGCAGCTTTTGTCAGCGGTGCGGCCCAGTGAGCGCAGGTCGCTGTACTGCAGCGTGCTGTCTCCATTATAACTGCGTGTGCGACTGGAAGGAACCAGCTGGAACAGGTTCTCCTGCGGCATGAAGCTGCGCGGAAGTGTCCTGCGACCTGAAAACACACATATAAAGAAAATAGACATATTAATGATTTTACACACACACACACACACACACACACACACACACACACACACAGGCCACCGCATCTTTTGTTTTCACTGTGAATGATTTCAACACTGTTTTCAAGGACTTTACAGGTGTTGTGCATAAAGTGAGTTCTTGGCCAAGACTTGGGGCCAGCCAGAGCAGAGTGCCTCTCGCCACTCCGTCCTACTTCCCCTCAGACAGGAAGCAGGGCGCTGTGTTTTTATACAAGTTCGAGTTCACCGCGGGGAAACGTAAATCATTGCTAGCCAAGGTTAGCCTCTGAGTAAGCAATTACTAGCAGCTGCCTGGAACAGCAAGCCAGCACTTTATGTACCAAATCTACCCAGATAGCAAAAAAGTGAAAGAAAAGTGATGTAAATGTGAGGAGGAGGCATAAAATATCTGACCAGATGGGAGGGTCTGGTAGTGGTGTGTGAATCTGTGTGTGTTGCCCTGCAGACACAGTGCCATATCTGTTTAATCAACAATAGTGGTGTTGTTATTGCTCGAGCAAAGCCGGGTTTCTTACGGTCTCCATAATCCTTGCTGCGATTGGGCAACTGGAACTGGCGAGGGAAAGTCCCTCCTTTCCCATGGCGACCTGAAGAGGGAGCAAAAGAGGCACCGCTGTCAGTTAGGAAGAAATGAAGCCTCAACAACAACTGAATTCTTGCTTTCTAGTTACAGTGCTCCTACATGTACACACTTCAAGTCCAACAATGCAGATTTAATGGGTTGGAGTTTGTCAGAAACACAAAACATATTGATGCCAAATACGAATAGCGGACGCTAAACACATCTGTCACGTCTGACGGACACGACATTGCTTTTCAATGCTCATGCTCATCCCTGCATGTCAAGTCAAAGTTGAGTTCAAAAGCGGCGCGATGGAAGACAGCTTTTCACACACCGAACAGGGCTGTTGTATCGCCTCACTGCAGCCAAGAGAGAGAGAACAGCTCATGTGTGCTAGCTTAGCCTTAGCTCTGAACCCAGTGGAGCAGTAACTAAAGGCAGGTGGGGAGCACTGCTGACGCAGGCGAGCGCTGACACTAACTCTCTCTCACACACACACACACACACACACACACACACACTGAATGGAGAGTAGTGGAGCTGCTTGCAATTGAAAGCAGCTGTTCTGTCAGATGACTGCCTCCCCTCGCACTGTTTTTGTGGCCGTATCCCATGGAGACGGGGGTTCTTTTTTTGTGTTTGGCAGCGAGGGATGGAGAGGAAAAATCTACTCACAGGGAATGGTAAACAAATACTCTAGCCCTCAGCAGGAAGGGCCACACAGCATTACATCTGGGAGGGGAGAGTGCGTATATACGTGTGTGTGCAGGCACGTGCGTGCATGCGTGCCCAAGTGAGTCTTTATGTGCTGCTGCTGCAGCTGTACGAAAGCTCCCATACTCCCAGTCTGTGTACACAGCGTGCAGCACTGTCTTTTTAATTTACAGCACGGGGGGGGGGGGGGGGGGGGGGGGGGGTGAGGGAGAAAAATAAATGACCAGATTGGGAGAGCTGCTGTGGTTCGTCTGTTCGTGAGGATTAGTGTGGCGTTATCTGTCATCCTGCTCTATTTGATCTGCGTTCTGAAGGAAGAGGGACAGACCGGGAGCCAGGGGACAAAGGGGGGGGGGGGGGGGGGCATCAAGAGGCGAGGGGACAGGGAAGGGAAGTGATCATGAAAAGACAGGAAAGCAGCAATGTCTTTTAGGAACTGGAGTTTAAAAAAAAAAGGGGCAGACAAAGAGTAGAGATGGGATGAGAGAGACAAATGAGATGGACAAAGGGTACACAGAGGAGACTGTGTGGAAGATAAAGCAGGAAGAGTTATGATGCTATCCACACTCCCTCATCACCTCCTGAGACACAAGAAATACAACCGAGATATAAATATCTCCACAATACCCGTTCCTCATTTTAAGTATTTACTCCAGATAACAGCATCAATAATATCATCCCCCTCCTCATTAGTAATCTCAAGAGGGAATTTCGCTGCGAGGAAACATTTTTTTTGACAACGGGAGGCTGCACAGACAGAGCTTCAGTTCTGTTT